>BSBM01000106.1:42190000-42840000 GCA_027924585.1 Larix kaempferi
TCCTATTTTACAACACTTCACTCTTCATTTATATCATTGTACTACTAAATTATAACAAGCATAATATCATGCTTCCCTATAACTATAATAGATAAACTATAATATATAATGTTTTAGATGTTATGGTTTGAAGTATTTTTAGGGGGGGTGGAATTAAGGAGACAATGCTTGGTATCTAGAGTTATTTCCTCCTCTTACTCTCACAATGTGTGAGGGTTAGTTCATCATTGAAAGCGATGTCTCAACACATTAATGGGGTGGTGTCTTGATAGAGAAATCTGCAAAAAGAAAAGAAATATGTGCGTATGCTATAGGCACATTCAAAGGGCCAAACTTAGCTAGCCCTCATGCCATAAGGAGATTCTAATAGTAAAGAAGACCATTCAATATTTTCACTTGTGTTTAAAGCTAGTCAAACTCATTATTTGCATTGATCTCAAGATTATGCAAGGAATGTTGAAAAAAATAGAAAATCCTCATCGAGAATAACTCTCGTATTTAAAAATGACTTGTTTGGTTGGACAAATTTGATTTTGAATTCCAATTCAGGTTTGGATATTTGAAATGTCTAGCAAAAATGATTACTCGAGAAGAAGCACAACATGTGCTCATAATGTTTTCTAGAAATCCAAATAAGAGATCAGAAAAACTAAAGATTGTGATTCTTCTTTCAAGCGAATTCCATATGATGATTGGACTAGGAAAGTTGTTGGGAAAGAAAAATTGATCTACCATAAGTCTTTAGATCAAGAGATTGAAGAAATCACTCTATAGTGTACCCTTTAAACTAAAGCACCTTCTTTCACCTTAGAAAGAGTTACCAACTTGTATGTTGCACATAAGCTTCACACAACTACTAAGCTCGGAGAGCTGAGTAGAGCTGCAACAAATTTTTCAAGTTCCATCTGACAAATCATGTATATAACATGATCATCTTGATATCAAAAATAGAAAGGAGATTTAGTGTTTCATGTTAAACAAATAGCCTAGATCAGAAAACATGCCAACGAGGCCTTCCAAAGATAATATCAATACTTCTAGGGCAGTCATGATGACTATGATCCATGAACAATGGCATACTCAATAACCTACAAATTATTAACAATAAACTAGGTGTTTTCAAAAATAAAATAACATTCCTCACAATCTCAAGATGAGATGAAATGGATTGTTACATTTATGAGATGAAATGGATTGTTACATTTATAACAAGGGTGTAGCGAAAGCAACATAGATATGGTAAGTACAAGGATATATAGATCAATTTTGACACACTAATAACTTAACACTCCAACACCTCCTCAATGGTCACATTGACCTCAATGGTCACATTGACAGACACACCAAATATTTTAATATACCCCTATGTATGGGTCTAGGGAAGATGTCAATGATCATTGTCACCATGTATCAGTCCAAAATGTGAAAGATACTTCTTAGGTGTCTCCTTGGAAAAATTTTCCTATGCCCATGGTTTTGAAAGAATATCAAACGCCATAAACTTTTCCCTTATGAATTTATTTATCCCATATTTTATTCCCATATCCCATTTACCCTTTAATTTCCCATCCTTTATTAATATGTGTCTCTTTTCCTAAGTCCCTGCACTTTCACTTTCCCTTTTATATCATTTTCCCATTCTCCTAATTCCCTTCCTTCCTTTTATCATCTCCAAAAATAAAAAATAAAAAATAATGATTTTTTTTTAAGATTATCCCTTCCTTAGAGCATCAATAAAGGTGAAATAGAATAATGTTTTGTCCCTTTCAAACCCCTTTATGCCCTCTCCAAGAAAATGCATTTAAAATTCCCATCTCTAAAGTTTCATTATACCATCATATAAGCAATGTTTCCTCTCATTCCATAAATTTTCATGGATGCCATAAAAGCTTCCTTAACACAATTAATGGTTGTGATTTTTTTTTAAATAAGTAAATATGAGAGAAGGGCACTTTTGAAGTTGTCCAAATTATTTAAGGATGTGGGCATGGAATTGTTAGTAGCTATTTGCAAATAAACCTGAAGGGATTTAAATACAAAGGTGGAAAATTTTTCCATGTGGAGCTTCATGAGCATCTTTATAATGGGATATTGTCATTAGTGGTGTTCCTTTAAAACTTTGACCCGTCCTTTGATCATATTAATATTCAAATATGTCATTCTCCTATAAAGGACATATTTCCCCTTACCTATATAACTATTAGTGACAATAGAAACTTCAACGGCTTGTTGGAGTTTTCACTCAACCAAAACCTACATACTCAACTTTCCACGAGGCTACTTATGGTCATAAACCCACACCCATGTATATTATTATTGGAATTGCGGTGATGATGGGGATCTTTATGGCATCATATTCAATTACACAACCTATGTTGGTGGAGTAAAATTTGACTATATAAAATGAATAGATGGGATGAAGATCAAGAAAATATCAATATCGATCACCACACAACACCATTAAAATATTGTTGTCACCCCAACAACCCCCCTAAAATTCTTACGACACTTTAGGGGTCCCTCATTTCAATATTTTGAAAAAACAGACCTCTTGATTTAGGAGGTGTGGATAGATGGTCTCCTTTCTAGGTTGTTCAGCTTTTTCTTGGCTTAGTTTTCACTACATGAGCATTTGATGGTTTGACATGGTGTTTGTCGAGGACATCTTTTGGCCTACTTGGATTGGTTTCATGTTTCGATAGTTAGGTGAAGTTTTTCCCTTCACTCCATAAATAAATCAATGAGCAAAGGTTGCATATCCCAATAAATTAACTAATGGCTTATTTCTTAAAATCTTCACCCACGTGTTGAAAGAATTTACATTTGAAGAATGGATATGAGCTCACTATTTCGAATTTGACAATACTTCAATTTTTTATAAGCATTGGATTTCCATTAAAAATAATTTTCAATGCTTGTAATTTTGAGGCATTGAAATAATTCAATTTAAGGCACATATTTGAACGATTTTTTACCAGAAGTTTGTTTTGATCCATTCTTATTTTCAAATAATAATAATAATACATGATTTTTTGTACTATTATTGATCTTCTTCTTAAAATACAAAAGTCATTGAAATTGGAAAAGACATAAATGATCAATCTCTTAGTTTTTATAACTTAAAAAGATATTTGGACATTCTTTAATGAGAATAATCATTTAATGTGTTAGTATATATCTTAAACAATATCGAAATTGTATTACTTCGCTATAATAATTTAGCTTTTGAGAGTGACTATCTTAAAAAGAATTATTTAAACTAATATAAATTTTTCAAACTTTAATATGAATATTTTCTTTTAGAGTTAGCTTGCACAAATATTCATATTATGTTTTCATTGAAATCAATCAAACCTTTAAACTTACACCATCCAATTGTGATTTTTCCTTTATCATATGATTGAAAAAATCTTATTTTGAAATCTCTCGTTGGAGATTGTGTTTAAAAAAGAAAAGAGAGCTTATCATTATTAAAAGATTTATGAATAATTTCGTTTATATTTTTGTTCTCTTTTTATGAACAATGGTATAAAAGATATTTTATGTTCATTTGAAGCTACAAAATTCTCAAAGGACAAGATAATTAATTTCTTATGCCATATTTTTGAGTGGGGATAATTGCCACGTTTTTAAAGAAGGAGATAATGGAATTTCAAATTCCAATGTAAGAGTAAAATAATAACATTTGAAGGGTCATATTAATGGAAGAACCTACGTATTAATTTTCATGAATATGAATGGGATCAAAGTAAACGATAATCAGATCGATCTACTTTAAACAACATTTCAAGTAAATTTCTTTATAAAAGACCGTGGGAGTTGTAGATATCTGAGATATTTGCTTTTTTGCATTGATATTTTCACCCAACGTTTCAGATCAAATGCAAATGCATAAATCTCGTCAAAACGTTTATATTTTATGGAGCTGTCACGCTAGTTTTTCTGGGAAGTCCACGTTGATATCTATGTACAGAAGCATTAGCATATGCATTGTTGCAAGTTTTGCATTTGAATTTGAATTTTATCACCAAAGGATCCTATGCAACCAACTCACTAACGAGGAAATATTGATCATGGACAACCTGGATCCGTTGCTTTGAAATTTGAGATTTCTGCGCTATATTTCGCTATCAAATTCTCACAAATTACTGAGGTCATTCTACCACAATGTCACTAGATCTGGATGAAGGAGGAAGACAACTGCGATCATGCTTGGCATCATAAAAAGTATAGGTTGTTCAAGATATTGCTACTTTCGCTCAAACAAAATGTTGGCAGCTGAATCAGTGCTCGAAACTGCTTTATGGATTCATTGAAGAGATTGTGGGACTGAAAGTCGAATGTATCTTTTGCTTGTCATCTCATAAAGGATTTTGGCTCGCCATTTGAAGAAAACTCACGAGATCTCAAACTCTTATTGTCAACGCATGTTCAGTGGGATACCAGTACTTTATATCAGAAAAAGAATCAATGGGATTATGCAGAATGCCATGCCTTCGTTATCGAGTCCAAAACCAATAAACAGAGTTCTTAGAATTGATAGTTGGTTTTTATTTTGATTCGATTCTATTTAGTTTTCTTGTTCTAGATTATTGTTTTAGTTGTATTAGATTTTAGTTCTAGATAGTTTTTTAAGCATTTTGAAATCTTTACAATTTTCTTGCTTTATTGCTGCAGATATGAACTCCAAATTTTAAGTCAAAGAAAATCGTCAAATTAGAATATAATTTGTGGGTTCTTCTGCACATTGCGTGGGAGAGAAGAACTAATTGGATCGGCTAGTTTTGTGAGAGAGAAGAACATCAGACAAATTGGATGTGCTAGAAAATTTTGATAAGGATAATGCAAGCAGAACAGAAAAGAAACTTGAGACTGCACGATAACATTCAAGAAAAGATCGGATAACATCATTTGAAGATCGCCAATTAGACAACCTATGATTTCATATCATGGAGATATTCTCTATGGATTCGCTGGAGTGAATAACTAATTTGCAACACCTTGAAGGAGTTCATTCTAATTCTGAAAGGATCTAATGGCCTATATAATGAATATCAATTTCACAGTAAAAAAAGCTGTGACATGAAATGGTGTATTTCACAGAAGAAACATTATCATGGTGGAGTTTGCAAGGAATTATGGCATTAACCCTTTATGGCATGTAATTCGAGTAGAATTGTTAACCTTGAATTGGCTTAAAACACAGTTTTTCATCGCGTTGAATATCGTTCTGAGTTATTTCAATGAATCTGGGAAAAACGACCATGCATCCGCAAACTATATCGACTGGTTATGATAACCCAACCGAAACCTCGATGTATTAACTCAACTGTTTGGGTAGGTTAATAACCTAGAATACATGGAAATCAAGACACCATGCAAAAATAAAAATATATAACTCCAACAAATGCCACATAATATTCATATGAACAATAGCAGTGGAACTCGTTAAAAAAATAATGCAGCCACCATTCATAGGGTCAGCCAGAAAAACCAATGGCACACAAATATCGATCCAGACACACAGGATTAGAAATGGTAGATAGAGCATCAATATCATCAGTGTACAAACAACAAGAGGCAATGAGTGCATCCGCAAACGTAACACTATGTAGTAATTGAATATGTGGCCAACGCATCATGACCAGTGATATATGAGGAAAAAACCTAAGACCAAAGATTGATCTATTTGGGAGAAGGGTCATCAGCATCATTTCGTCGTAGACAGTCAAGCAGGATAAACGGTCTTTTGCAAATACACATCAGGTGATAGAGGGTTGTTAGCAAGCAAACTATGCAGAGTTTTTCCATCTATCCAAGATTCTCCCTGATGAAAACACTTGCAGTATTTATCGAACATGAATTCGACACTTGATATTTGTTGTCCTTCTCATGACAGCCTGAATGGCAGACAGACATGCAAAAGAGTAATCGAGATGGCTGGCTGGTTATTTTAAATTTGTTGGTTTTATATACAAGGTTGAAGCATGAGTTGTTATAAAGAAGGAGATTGTTTTTCTACAAAGTATTACCCCACGCAGCTCCGGCAACATAATACACCAACAGCATGGCAATATATTTATTAGAAAATAATCAAAGCAACCTTTGTGTCGGCCAACCTATGTTACACAGGACCATTGTAACACATCATAGTGAGCAGAGAATACATTACACGTTAGCGGAGTAAGGACCAGCGCCCTATGAAGGAAGAGAGCAACAATGGAAAACACAATTGGAATGCACATCATAAAAAATGCCGATGGTAGGGAATGTAATGCGGCCAACCGTTACACACAAAAATAAAAAGTAAAACACATCATGTTGCCAATTGGCACTCATTCGATGGGAAGAGAATCGCAGAGGGACTTGGCACGATGGCATAGGGAAAGAATGCATACACAAAAAAACGTCGAGATTGATAGAGGTCACCCAATGAGAATGCTCCAAAGATATCGATGTTTCCATACTTAGCATGGATTGAACACTTCAATGCAGGCGAGGGAGGCCTATTGGAGATGATAGGCATACAAGATCTCGCATACATGGAATCCACAGTCCATGCAGATCACTGATAGAATGCAGAATTCACACAAAAAAAAATGCTCAAGTGGTATTCCACACTACAACAGGAAAAATGCTAACCCTAGCAGAGTAGCTCAACAGTTGGAGAAATATCAAGCCAAAGAAGAAGTGTAGATCACCTCCCTATTTGGCCCAGAAAAACAAAAGGAAAACATGAGTAGACAAAAGGCAATGAAGACTCAAAGAGTAGAAAAGTAATTAAAAAATCAGGCATTTGGTGTTCCATCGACCTCCACAATAGTAATCACACCAGAGAGCATAAAATACTGACCATGAAGATACTAGCATGTGGGAAACAACGAACATTCACCTCGAGTCCATCCGCAGTCAAGTTAGAATCAATATTTTAAAAATTTTGAACTCCAACACTTAGGAGTACACGCAAGGGTTGATGAAACCCCAAGCTGAGGCCGACCACATGCATAGGCTAATCGTTGGTTTGCCACACAATATCTAGCCAATAAGCTTAGAGATATGAGGAGAAGAAGGGGTTTCCCAAAGACTTTTTTGATGTGTGGTAGATGTCAGGGTTTTGTTATAGATCGATGCGGAGAGGAATCCCTTTGAATTTAATAGATTTATAAACACTACAAAATGTAACTCAAATAATGCAAATACTAGGTGGGTGGATTTGTATTTCTGCTAAGTTTGTATATTAATATTTTTTCAGGATTATGATAGGGAAGGAAACTAAGGTCGAGCCAAAAAATAGGAACCTACAACTGTGAAAGAGAGCAGACAATTTTTTTTACGGAAACCAATTTATATTCTCCATACATAGTTCTACTATATGATGTACCTAAGTACAATTAGAGTGTGACCATACTTGCAAAGAGAGGAGCCCAGATACATTTCAAATCTTAACATTGTAAGCTGAACCTTTACCTCGGTCCTTAATCTTGTGTTGTGTATGCCAATGCTTATTGATTCTTTGAGTGGGTGATTCCATGAGCAAGCAAGGCATTTTATAGGGATGAATACAACAGTATATGGGATTGATATTGCTGGAAATTAGCGTGAGCCAAGAACCCATGTCAAATTTTGTTGGAAATCGACAACGATCCCAATATCCTAGTAAAATTCAATTAGAAATCGAGGGCGATCCCAATATCTTGGTCAAATTCAATTAGAAATCGAGGGAAACTAGAGGAGTTTAGAAAAAATTTACTCGAAAAGGGGGGCAAACCTAGGATCCCACTTGAAATTTCGGTAGAAATCGGGCGAGCAGAGAATTTTAGGGGAATTTTAGAGGATGGATTTTTTTTTGGTTTTTTTTCCTAAAAATACTCTGGCTATTTAAGTTTTAGGAATTATTTTATTTATAATTTGTGGACGAAATGTTTATTTTATTCAAAATTTGTTTAATATACAAAATTCGCTCAACAAAAAATCCAAACCCCTCTAAGATTGCCCATGGGCTATAATTTGCCCCTTAAATTATCTATGATGATGGTGGTGACGACGACAACGATGATGGTGAAGATGGTGAAGATGATGACAATGATAAGGGTTAGGGGTTAATTTTTATTTGATTAGACACTTTAGAGGTTAGAATTACGTGGTTAGGATTATAGGGGTTAAGGTATATATATCATTATGTGTTAGTATTTAGAAGTCTTAGGAGATATACTAGTTTAGAATTATAGTGGGCCAAGAGTTATGTTGGTTAGTTGTATTCGGGACTAGGGATTGCAAGTTCCTAGGGACAAATGGTAAAGGGTTTGGGGATTGAGATATAGGGGTCATGGATTTATGGTTAAAAGGATGAAGATTTATATGTACATGAGGATAGTGCAAGTTAGTGATTTTGTGTAATAGTATATCACCTAACCCTTGTGGTGAAGGAGAGAAGAGAGGGGTGAGAGAGGGAGGAGGAATTGGATAGAGTGGGGGGGATTGGGTGGATAGGAAGAGAGGGGGGTGGGGTTATAGAGAGGGGCGGGGGTCCCAACCTTAGAGGCAATCTCATCTTTTTCAACAAAAATAGTAAATGAAAATAGTTTGGAACTTTTATGTCTAGGAATGGAAATTAGATTTTATAGAGATAGAAGCAACATGTGCGCGTATTGCATGCATGCGTGTCTGGATTCAAATTGCTTTTGGTGCCCTTGCTGGTTTAGAATTAGCTTCGGATTTCCAAACCTTAAAGCTCGGTCTAATTTATGGCAGAACGCATCAAATGCTGTAACTTCATGTTTTTCACGCAAAGCTCCACTATGTCGAGCTCTGTGTGTAGATTCTAACTATATATTTTTTGAATAGATATGTTGTTGTTTTCTATTTGTTATTCATTTTTAACTATACTCATGTAAAATTTGTAAAAAACATAGGTGGTTTATTTGGCCTATAAATTTTGATTGGCTTACCTATTTCGAGAACGGAAATGAACCTGCACAAGAGTACAAGAATACCTACAAGCTAAAAAAAAAGAGGTTTTTTTATTATGTTCAGACCATGATATGGTGTACCAACACTTGACCACTTCACTGAATTTCGTAATTTTAAAAAAATATAAATTTAACTTTTAAAATTTTGGAAAAATAGCCTCGCACAAGATTTGTCTGTTGCCTAGGCGTCTACATTATTTTTTCCTCATAAATTGACAATTTACATAACAAACAGGTGGACCAACAAAAACATGTGCATTATATTTTAGAGAAAAAATAGCATACCAATATTAAAATAATGACATTATGGGGTGGTTATACCACTTTTCCACAAATAAAAGTTATATATTCCTAAAGGTCATCCGTTTTTCTACTTTTCATCTTTTTACACATAATTCACCCAACTCCATTTTAAGGCAACACGTGAAGTTGTATTCACCAGAATTTCAAGGGTAATGATTTGGCTTCATTTTAAACCAACCTAAATGTAGGAGATTTCAACTTTGACTTGTTAAGTTGTAAAAAAAAATTATTACAAAATGAATCTAATTCTATAAGTTAAAAATGATTAAAAAAAAGTATAAATTAATAATTTTTATAAATTAATATATTCTATTAAATAATAATAATAAATAATAAATTATTAATTAGTATATATTTTCAATTAGTTCATAATTTTCTCTTGAATAAATTTGGTTTCCTCTAAAATTAAAAGGCGATTTTTTTTTAATAATTAATATTATTTAAATTAAAAATATAAAATCGAAAACTTAAAATATTTAAACTACACCTTTATTTGTAAATTTTTAAGTTTAAATCATAAAATTTACATTTCGCATATAATATATGTTTATACTTTTTATTTTTTCAAAGTTGATATTTATTTAAATTTACTAGAAAAAATTGAAAACTTAAAATATTTATGCTACACCTTTATTTTGCAAATTTTTAAATTTAAATCATAAAATTTATACTACACATAATATGTGTTAATACTTTTTATTTCTTGAAGATTGATATTGATTTAAATATCAAAATGTTTATATTATTTGTTATAATATTATGTTATGCTATAAGTTTTCATGTTTTATTATGAATTTTAATTATGCTCATTATTTCATCTTAGATATTATATTCTAAGGAGAATTTAAGCGTTAAGAGAAAACTAAGATATTATAAGGAGATGGCCCGCAGGGTGTAGCTCAACCGACGATTTGCTTGATATGAAGAAAATGTTGTAAATGGAGGTCACGAGTTCAAATCACCCAGCTTACCCATGCCCCACGCTTGCGGGCTGTGTGGGTGCACCTAGGGGTAGAGTGGTAGAGGACGGGATTGGATCCCTCGAACCCATGTCATGCAAGTACCAGCCCCTTCCCAATTTTTGATTCCCCTAGTTACAAAAAAAAAGATATTATAAGGAGGTCATTAACCCTAATTTGGAAGATGAAGAATATTTCTCGATAGTAACTAGTTCAATGAAGAAAATTAATATAGCCAATATTAGACTGAACTCCCATAAGCTTCATAGAGAAATAGGGCATCTATTCCCAAAACTCTGTGGGCATTTGCCATCTAAATCACTTTCTCTTAGAGTGCCCTGCTTACATCCACATTAGATATGAGTTAAAGCAAACCAAGTAATAATCTTTTTAAGGCCCGTGTAGTATCCCTCATTTATACTCTATTGTTTTGTAAATGTAATCGCAATTATGTAAATGGCCTTGGTGAGGAGCTCAAGGCCAAGCCCCCACCAGTGGAACTTGGGAGTATTATTATGTTATTTTCCTAAATGTTACTAAGGATGTGACGCTGCTTAAACGACAAGTAACTAAATCCATTAGGGTAGAGAGAGCAGTCGATTGACTAGGAAGCCGTGAGAACCTAGTATAATTATGGCAGTTGGAATCTTGGTGTCCATAGGCTCTTGAAGGATAAAATGAATGGTTTAATTGACTTCAAAAGGTTAAGGTGTCATCCTAAACTAAAGCCAAGGACTAAATTGTTGAAAGCATTTAGTCAACCTAGGTGAATATTATTGATAAATCTTAGGTAGGACTAAGTAAATGCCCTAGATAGGAGTATGATCACCCTAGTTATGACGAAGTGTGTTGAAGAGTAATACTGTAAATAGCTTCTTAGAGAAAGAATTTAAGAAATTTGGTCACCTGAAATCTCAAGTGGAGAAAGACAAGTTTATTATCATTACAATAAAATTATCAAATGTATGAAAAATACTAAATCAAATTATCAAATATATATATATATATATAAAGAGTATTAGTGGCTTGAGACCCTAGGGTCTACTCTTTTCTGGTGTATAAATCTTGTTGGGGTATTATGATGGAGGGTACTCAAAGATATGATGATACATCTTTATCTATTTTAAACTGTTATGCCCCATATAAGAACATAGAACTATTTTGGAATGGTCTACAATCTACTGGGCTTTTGGACAGAGAAAACATTATTGTGGCTGGTGACTTAAATTTTACTTGGTTATCTCAGGAGATTTGGGGAACAAATGCAAAGTTGGATGTTTTGGCTGATTATTTCTTTGAGTTCTTGATTAATAATGACTTGATTGATGTGTGCATAGGTGCCATTTCTCCTACCTGGTCAAATGGCAGAGGGGGACATGATTCTATTCTTAAAAGACTAGGTAATTTCCTCATTAAGAGTAAACTTCTGGAGTCCTGTTGCAGGTATCAAACTTGGGTTGGTAAGGTCAAGATATCGGATCACTGGCCTATATTTATGTAGCTGGATGATTGTAAACTTCAGCGTAATTTTCCCTTCAAATTTGACTGCTCCTGGATTACAAATGAGGAATTTTTTATGTTTGTTTCTGATGTTTGTCTACATTTAAATATTGATGAGGATTTAAATCCTGTGGACGGGTTTTGCTTAAAGTTGAGGGATTTAAAAGGGAAAGTTACTCAATGGATCCATAGAAGGAAACAGTTAGACAGGAAGAACTTATTGATGGTGGAATCTCTGCTACAGACCTTATATTCACAAAATTTGGAGGCTCCGTTAGACTGTTTAAACTTTGATCTGCTGAAAAAATTGAAAGCTGAAAGAGAATGCATTTATTTAAAGGAGGAAAAGGAGTGGCGACTGAAAAGTCATGCATTGTGGGTGAAATTTGGTGATAAGAACACTAGATGTTTTCATTCATTTGCATCGGCCAGGAGAAATAATAATACTAAATGGAAAATGGTTGATGAGGGCAGAAATGAGGTTTCACGGGAACAGGACCTTCAGACTTTGGCAAAGAGACATTTTTGCAGCATATATTCTGATGATCATGGATGTGATTTGATTTCTCAGTTACAGGTGGCTAGATTTTACCCTAAATACTTTAATGATAGGGAGGCTGTGGACCTTTGCAGGGAGATTACATTGGAGGAGGTGGAAAGTACTCTCAAATCTTTTGCTAAAGAGAAGAGTCTTGGGCCTGATGGCTGGATTGTGGAGCTATTTTTGCATTTCTTTGACATCATGGGAGGGGAGATACTGCAGATGGCTGAGTTTACTAGGCTGCAGGGCTTTGTCTCCGGGGCATTGAATGCAACTTTTATTACTCTTATTCCAAAAGTCAATGACCCAAATTCATTTGGGGATTTTCGACCTATTGCATTATGCAATCTTATTTATAAGGTTGTATCAAAGATTATTGCAGGACGCCTTAAACCTGTATTTTCCAGATTTATCACACCGGAGCAATTCGGGTTTTTACAGGCTCGTCAAATCCATGATGTTGTTGGTATTACTCAGGAACTACTACATACTATCAAATGTAAGAAGCAGAGAGCTATCATTCTTAAAATGGATTTAGAAAAGGCATATGACCGTGTCAGCTGGGATTTTCTCAGGATTGTTTTGATTCATATAAGTGTTCCAGCACTTGCTATTCAATGGATCATGGCTTGTGTAAATACCATGAATATTGTTGTTCTTGTAAATGGTGCTTCGACATCCTTTTTCAGTTGCACAAGGGGGCTTCGCCAAGGTTGCTCATGTCTCCTTTATTATTCCTACTGGTGATTAATGGTCTTAGTAGGATGATCAAGTAGGCTTTGAGTGAAGGTAAGATAAAAGGATTGAAAATATCAAAGGATTTAAATGTGTCACATGCACTGTTTGTTGACAATGTATTATTAGTTGGTAACAACTCGTTGGAGGAATGGAAGGCATATCAAGGGATTATTGAACTTTTTTGTAAAGCATCTGGTATGAAGGTTAGTCTAAAGAAGTCAAGCATATATGAAAATTTGGTGAGTGAAGACAAATTGAGACTTCTTAAAACCTTGTTGCCATACAGGTGCTTTAAGATAGTTGATGGATTCACATACCTGGGCTTTCAGCTTAAACCGAATGGTTACCTTGTCAAGGAATGACAGAAGCTCATAAAAAAGTTTGAGTCCCCGATTTCACATTGGACATATCGTCTTTTATCTATTGGTGGGAAAATTACATTAGTAAAGTCAGCACTGATGGTGACTCCAGTGCATTGGTTCTCGCTCCTTCCTGTGCCTTGCTTTGTGATCAACACTTGAGAAAATTGCTTTTTAATTTCTTATGGTCTGGGGGTTTGAAGAAATCTTATCTATCAATGATCGGTTGGGATAAAATTTCAATTCCTGTTGATGCTGGTGGATGGGGGATCAAAGACCTAGCTATCTTTAGTGCTGCACTCCGGTTGAAGAGTTTTTGGAGGACATTATTTGGCAATACTCTCTGGTCTAGAGTGATTAATCAAAAGTATGTAAAAACTAAAATTTCTTACTGGCTGAGGACGCCCAGGAAAGTGGTCAGAGGAGTTTCCCTTATCTGGAACGGTTTCTTAAAAGTGTATTGTTGGCTTGCTGATGGGCTTTGTTGGAAAGTAGTAATGGATCTGAAGTTGTTGTTGGTGTTGATCCGATTGCTGGTTTGATTGATAACTTCACATTGTCTTCGGATCTATTACATATTTTGAGGAGCGAGGGTTACATTACCCTGAATTCTATTATTAAAAACAGTGCTCAGGGATATTGGATCGGGGCTGATGAGCTTCATCTTCCGCGACATGTTGTCTCTGAATGGGAGAACTATACCTGTGCATTAAATGGAGCAGGCATTAGATGTTGTTCTGTGGAAGATGAGGTACTCTAGGCTGGAAATGTGGCTACCGGTAGAATCACTGTGCGTTCAACATATGACTATATTATTAAATGGAGATGCATTTTCCCAATACACTGGTGGTATAAGGTAATCTAGCATTGGTATCTCCTTCTAAAACTGAAGTGTTTCTTATGGTTTGTATTGATGAACAGGCTTAAAACTTGGGATAACCTATCATTGCTGGGGTGGATTGGGCCATGCCAATGTGTATTGTGTAAGAATGGTCTTGAATCGTCTACACATTTGTTCATTGATTGTACTTTTACTTTGTGTTTGTGGGAGAAGTTCTAGCTGAACTTTGATTTTACTATGAAATGGGTTGGGACAAATGTGGAGTCCTATTTACATTCATGGATCCAAATTGGAAAAACTCACTCCACTCTTCCAGTTTTCATCTGTTGGGTCATTTGGTGGGCTCGAAATAAGGCTACTTTTGAAAATATTAGTCTGAATCTTGATAATGTTTATAATGCAGCCTTAAGTCAATACTTAAAATTTCAGAAGGATGTCGTTGAACCTGTTGTGCGCAACATTGGACAGTTTCATCTTACTTTTGATGATCGAGTTCTGTTTTTTGATGGGGCTGCAAATCTTGGGAATTGTGGCATTAGTGGAGTTATCTTCCTCAATCTGGACCACTTTTTTACTCTATGTATGTACTATGGCAAAGGGACCAATATGAAAGCTGATCTTTTAGCTCTTTTGTGTGTCATTTGGGTCGCAAACTGCTTTGGTCTAGCGAAGGTCAAAATCTTTGGTGACTCTAGGGTCACTATCAAATGGGCAAGGGGTGAATTTGATCTGCAGGTTTTGAATTTGGTCTACTGGTGTAATAGAATTCAACATGAATTAAGATCTTTCAACTCATTATCACTGGAACATATTTATCGAGAGAACAACACTCAGGCTGATCTGCTATCGAAGCCGGCATTAGAGGGAGAAGAAGGCTATTTATTTTGGGAAGAAGTCTGTGAAGATGTGGTATTAGATTCTGGTTCTTTATATTTTCTGGACTA
Organism: Larix kaempferi; assembly: GCA_027924585.1. Taxonomy (NCBI): domain Eukaryota; kingdom Viridiplantae; phylum Streptophyta; class Pinopsida; order Pinales; family Pinaceae; genus Larix; species Larix kaempferi. The sequence continues at coordinate 42,205,155 of BSBM01000106.1, forward strand.
GTGACACTTGGATCTGTGTTTTTGGGCTCATGGACAATGGTTTTAATCTATTTTGAACTTTAGAGATTCTGAAAACCATATTTTATGGTATTTTGAGATATTTGGTATATCTTTGATGATAATCTGTACTATTTGATTCAGTTAATTAATATGGATTTTTTCGCGAATATATATATATATATATATATAAAGAGTGTGAAGGTTATAGAAAAAAATTAGCAAAAATATATACATGTATATTATATATTTAAACATTATAAATAAAACATATATGACAATATTCATATAAAAAATATTATGTATACTATCCAAAGGATACATATGGCAAAATTTCATATCATAATATCGATGCATGCTATCAAAAAAGAATTTTATGGCAAAATTCATATAAAATATCTATGTAACTACCTACCAAAGAGTGGATCGATAATGCTAAATTATGATTAAGAGTTGGTTATGGTTTTGTTTGAGTGTTTAAAGAAGGCTTGTCTCCTTAGTAAGGTGCCTTTCACCAGACGGCTGCCATCTGTCTCCAGTTTAAGAACCTAACGTTCACAGCATGAACGGCCGTCATCTTTAGGAGGATGCCCAACCTTATTAAAGGGGACGGAGTTCGAGTGGGAGGGGGCGCCGAGGATGGTGAAGGAAAAGCTTTGGCGGGATCGCGGTAACTCTGCAGTGAAGGCAATGAAGGGGGGAAGGACTGCGATAGTTTTAGTGCTAAGATTTTAGATAAGAGTATAATCGATTAAGAAGCCCGATCCAAGGTATTTATGCATCATTGTTTTTATGTTGATACCCTGCATATCGCAACACTTGATAGAGAATGGCAATACGTATAAAGTGATCTTTTATTACCTTCTCCCTCCGCGACCAGAGTGGCACTGGCTGGTATTTAGTTACTGCATAATATGATTTTTGCTTATAATGATCATTCGATCTATGCCTAGCGTAAACCTTATACTATATTGTTTGACAGCGTAAACCTTATACTATATTGTTTGACAGGATGTTTGCATTAACTCATTCTATTAATTAATTGGTAGAGTTACGGTTTAAGTGAAGCAACCTCGGAGTTGGCTTAATCACTGCATTATAGTATATGCATAAAAATACTTGTGTCTTGTAATCGATATTTTGTTATTTAAGGGGGTTAGGTGACCCTTTCAATTTGTTTGACCCTCCCATCGCTAACTTGAATGCAACTTGATATTCGGTATAATACAAGTGCTCATTTTAGATAAGAGTATAGTCGAATGTTATGTTAAGGGCAACCATTTTAAAAGGAAAGGGATGTTACCCTTTGTTATATTTATAGATAAGAGTATAAGTTTATGTCATGTCGAAAGGTTTAGATAAAAGGATGTTAACCTTTGCTAAGATAATAGATGAGAGCATAATTTTATGTGTTGTTGAGTTTTGAAATAGTGGGTTGGATCCCTAGTTTGATAGGTCAAAGTTGGTCTCAATGAATGCTAATCATCATCATTTAGAATATAATTTTTACAAGCAAAATTAAATTTATTTGTATTATTTTATTTATATTGTATAATTTTAGGAACAAAATTAAATTTGTTTATATTATTTTATTTATATTGTATAATTTTATAAAAATATTTGCCTTTTAAATTAATTTTATTTTATACATATATTTTATTACATTAATATGATTAATTTTTTTATAATTATTTCTAGATTTAATCACTTAAATACAAATATTGTTAAATTTTAAAAATCAATTAAAAATTATAAAAATTTTATGTAACATTATAACATTTCACATTAATGTTTAGCATTTCTTATTAATATTTGATTTTTTTCCTCTTTATAAAAATTTGTAGAAATATCATTTATTATCAAACATTAATGTTTGGTTATGTGACATGTAAACAAATTTCTTATTATTCAAACTTTTTTATATTTAGATGATCATATTTTTTCTTTACTAGGCTAGTTTTCTTGGTTTTCTTTCGAAGTGTCTTCCTTAATACTTTTAAAATAGTGTTAATGTTGTGTTTTCATCTGGTTCATGTGAAATGGAGTAAAAAATGTGGTGATTCAATAAGTTTGGATTTTTTTTTCTATTTTATTTTTGTGATTTTTAAACATATATATTTTAAAGAAATATGTTAAGTTGTTCATTTTTTTATTTTATAATTTTTTTAAAAATTAATCTAAATTTTATAATTATTTTGGTTGTTTAAAATCTAATATTTTATTTCAAATAATATTCAATATTGATCATCAATATTTAATATAATTTTATTTTTAAGTTAATATTCACATAGTTATGCTTTTTTAATTTAGATATTTAATTATAACTTATTTACTCTTTCAATTTTTATATTTAACATAGACTAACCACTAGCCACTTTGTGACATACTCACTTGCTCATCTTAACATTCAATCATTTACATAATTATTCATTTTTCTACAAATCCTTGTTACTAATCTCTCATTTGAGTATTGCTTGCTTTCTATTTTATTGTTTTTCTATATTTTATAAGAGAATATCTTCATATCATTATTATTAATCTCTCTTTCTCTCTCTTTATATGAAAATAAAAATAATTTTGTATTTTTTTTTCATATTTTTACTTTTTAATTTAAATTTGGGAAATATTTAATGATTATGATTTTGTTTTAAATTTTAGAATCATATATATTAGTTATAGAAGTTGCATAATGTCATCACAGTATTTAAAGACATAATTTGAACACTTTTAAATTTAGATTTTACCAAAAAATATTTACCCGATTTTAACAACTAAAACTAGTAAAAAATCTAAAAAAAAAAAAATTAAAATAAATACATAAAATAAATTTAAAAAATAAAAATAAAAAAAATCTATAAAAAAAATTAATTAAAGTAAATATAAAAAATAAATTTAAAAAACAAAAACAAAAAAAATAAAAATAAAAAAAATCTATAAAAAAAATTAATTAAAGTAAATATAAAAAATAAATTTAAAAAACAAAAACAAAAATAAGAATATATCCAATTTGGATTTAAATTTTCGAAACCAAAAAATGCACAATTTCAAAAAGAATACAAACTACATCTATATCTATTTTGAATAATATAAAATTATTTAATATCAATTCTTAAAATAATTATTAGAAAATAATATAAAATTATTTAATATCAATTCCTAAGATAATTATTTGAAAACTTAAAATATAATGAGCTAATATGAAAAATAAGATTATATATATATATAAAGTGAATAAAGAGATTATTTTAATTTTTTTATCCGTTACAATGATAATGATACGAGAACTTCTCTAATCAATATATAGAAAAGCTAATTTTTCTTTATAAAAAATTATTATATAAAGGTTTAATTATAATTTATATAATAAAAATATACAAAAAAGCTAATTTTTCTTTATAAAAAATTACCATATAAAAGTTTAATTCTAATTTTTACAATAAAAATATTCAATTCTATTTTTTTACATATTAAATTATCATAACAATAACAAGTTTATATGATTAATATTGGATTAAAAATGTTTTAAAAAAAATATTTTTATTTAAATAATTGATATATATGAATTAAATCATATAATAATAACTTACTGATATGAAATACAACATTTTCACGTTGCGGTACATAGTGAACTGGAAAGCAAGTGAAATGTTTAGATTGTTTATTTCAAATTTACTATCTTAAAGAGTTTGATCCCAACGGATCCTGAAAATCCAACCCACTATTTGGTGACAGAAAGCTAAAACTCAGCACCGGGGATCCAACCATCTAGGTTACTGGTCGGAAGGAATTTGATCCCAGCGGATCCAGAAAATCGAAACCACGAATTCATGACAGAAAACTAAAACTTAGCACTGGGGATCCAACCAACTAGGTTACTGGTCGGAGCTTACTTTATGCCTACATATTGCAATGAAGACCTAAAATGAGGATTACAGAGCAACATTTCTTGAGCAACACTGCCTCATCATAATGCACATCTATGATGAAGCAGTGTTGCTCAAGAAATTTCTCAGTGAGCAAAAGTACTCTCTAACAAAGCTCCATGCTACACGGCCAATTTATTGAGTACTTTTATAAAGCTTTAATTAAAAAAACTATACAGGTGTTAAATTTAGTTTTTTTTATAAATTGTAATTTTTTATTTTATTAAGATCACATCCAACTTGAAAACCAATCAAAAAATTAAGAATTACCTGATTTAAAAAAATCTAAAATATAATTTATTTTCCATAAATAATTTATTTGACACGGTCACCATCCATGTAGACAACGTGACATATTAAGTTGGACACCATTGAGTATAATGAAACAAATTGTCAAAGACAAAGTTTAGAGTAGCTGTCATAACGAAATTGTACGCGGTGCAGAAAGGTAAAATGTAACAAACGAAATTCTCCCTGACAAAACATAGAACTCGGCAGTGGGTACCCACGTCGAAAGACTCGAAATCCAGTCTGCCCTCGGAAACTACAAAACAAACCTGCCTACCTGGAAAACCTTTTAGTCTTTAACATGCGGAAACGGCAAAAGTTGTAAAAAAAATAAAACGGGTTTTAGTGTCCCATCGGAGAGACGTATGGACGAGAATGTATCTCTTTCACGTTTTCAACAATATCCAAAGACGGTCTTCCTTTGAATTACTCGGTGTGTCTAAGTTGCAGTCACATACTTGCAAGTTGCCCTCCAACATCTTCAAAGAACACTGACTGTAAAGTGCTTAATTTTACATGTACTTGTTTTTATTATTGTATATAAAGGTAGCTAGCTCAACTAAGATTGCACTTTCCATATTATAGATGCTGTTTCCATTTAAGCCTAGGCATGTATTTATATTTACATGTCAAAATGTTCATTTTTAAAATTTATTAAACATAAATAATAACGTGGAAATTTTGACATAACATAAAAATGGACAAATACTTGTCAAAATTTAACTTATGGTTTCATTCATATCAATAATATTTCCATTTCAATATGGTTAGAGATGTTGTAATAGGGATATTAAAAAAAATTCAATCCAATTTTGCATTAAAAACGTTCATTTCATCAAATAGAAAATTACAATTTTTGTAAAGATGAGTTAATCAAATTTCAATAAAACTATCTAAAACATGATATTTTTGTCGTAATGAAATCATAGTTGAAACCCTAGCATTTGATGCGCTCAGTGTGAACCCTCGTGCTCGGCTCACCCGCGGGCTCCCCCTGAGCCGCAGGTCCCCTCTCCTAAGAAACGCAGGCATCTCCTGGATGTTGCATTCTGCACCCTGGTTGATTCCACCCCCCCTCCTCCTGCACCTTCAGATCTGTTTGATGCTAGCTTTGTTAAGCGAGCAACTGCCCCCCGTATCCAAATCCTGTCGACAGCTTCCAAGTTGAAGGCCCTTGCTCCGAGTGAACGTGGATTAATTGGACAGTTTACTGGGATATCGCCGTCACCAAAATCTATGGATGCCTGGATAAATAAGAGTTGGATGCCATTGATCACTGGAGGATTGCAACAATGCTTCTGCGGTAAGGGTTACTTTATTTTTTTGTTTGAAAACAAATCTGAAAAGGATCTTATTTTTCGAAGCGGCCCATATTTCATGGACCCTCATGGTCTATATCTAAACCATTGGAGTCTATCCTTCAACCCTAAGAAAGATGTTCCCTCTGTTGTCCCTGTCTGCGTTCGTCTACCTCATTTGTCTCTGCATTGTTGGGATGATGATACCCTACAAGCCATTGGAAATGCTCTTGGAAAATATATTGATAAAGCAGAGCCAAATGGACCCATGTTTGCATGCGCTAGAATTTGTGTTGAGATTGATTTGGAGAAAGGTCTACCAAAAGAAGTAAATCTGCAAATGGATGGATGGGAACATATGCAGAAGGTTGACTATGAATAACTGCCTTTTAAATGCGAAAAATGCCATGAATACAGACACTTTGTAAAAAACTGCCCCAAGAATGTCTAAGAAAACACAGAGAAAGCTCAAGAAGAAGGATGGCAGCACGTTAAAAAGGGGAAAAAAACATGCTAGCTCCACAACCCACTAAAAGCACCCAACTCCACTCTGGCAAAGGAACTGTTTCGAAAGCTAAGGAGGCTACAAACACCAATAGCTTTCAGGACCTGTAGGTTGAAGAAGGAGAAATTGCTATTTTGGAGGAAATACCAGTGGAACCAGAAAGGGAAGAAGTCATCCCCCTCTCTATCCCTGAAAAAGAATTGAACAATGATGGTGGATCTAGCACCCCCGGTGGATCTTGGGCAGACAAGGTAAAACATAAATTCGTTCCGTCATTCTCGTCCCCGGATGTATCCTTTGATTCTCTCGAGGGTGGGGATTTGGTGCAACCTCCAAACACCAGAGGTAGGAAATCTTTGAGATATCATAGAGAACTCGAGGCTGAAAGAGAAATCGAATTGGGGAGGCAAAAGAGTCTAGAAGATATGAAGTTACTTCAATAACTCAAAACTCAAAGTGGAGTGAAAGATGGTAAGTCTCGATCAGGACCTACTCCAGCCAAGAGTAATGCTAGCTGTCTCTTGGAACTGCAAGGGTCTCAGTGGGATAAATAAAGTTGAAGCTCTTAAAAATATGATAAAATCTGAAAAACCGGATCTCGTGTTACTCCAAGAGACTAAGATGCAAAACGTTGAGATTTTGGCTCTCTCACGTTCATTTTGGAAAGAAATACAAGGCGTGACAAATAGTGCCCGCGGAGCCTCGGGGGGAATAGCTACCCTTGTTTCCCCAAATTTCTCTATTTGATCTTCCATTGAAAATAATCACTGGTTGTTCACAGAAATAAAAGCCAAAGACAACAACAACTCTTTTTTTGTCTGCAATGTCTACGAGCCCACTCATCACAGGGACAAAATCAAGTTTTGGGAAGATCTCAGCAATTTTAAAGATAGCATGCAAGGGGAAAAACTCATCATTGTTGGAGATTTTAATGTTACCAAGTCTCAGCAGGAAAAGTGTGGTGGAACCATTGTTCGCGATCCCTTTTGGGAAAAACTTGATGATCTTCTTGATGATCTGGATCTTATTAACATTCCTTTTAAAAATGCCAAGTACACCTGGAGCAACAGGAGATGCGGTGTTGGTCACATTGTAGCCAGACTAGATCGTTTCCTGGTATGTTCCACTTACTTTCAATCTGATCTCTTAGTTTTCTCTTTCACCATCCCTTGTGCCTCCTCTAACCATAATCCTATTGCTTTGTCCATTTCCCTTTCTGACAATCTTGGACCAATTCCCTTCCGTTTCAACCCCCTCTGGATTCAAAATCCGGGATTCTATGATATTGTCAATCATGCTTGGAAATCTAGTTTTACTGGATCTCCTAGTTTCATTTGGGAATCCAAACTCAAAGTTGTTAAATATGCGCTTAAAAGGTGGGCCAAAACGTCTTTCAAAAACCCCTGCAGCTCCAGGTTTATTCTCCAAGCCTAGCTAGTCAATCTGCATCAAAGAATGGAGACGGAAGAAGTCACGCAAACCTCTCTCAGCAAAGAAAAATATTTAGACCGGGAAATCCTTAGTGTAGCCAAGCAAGAAGAGGAACTTGGAGAATCAAATCCAGGCAGCTTTGGCTTAAAGGGGGTGACATCAATACAAAATATTTTAACAACCAGGCCAAAGCTTGTCGAAGTCAAAATGCAATTAGGGAGTTAAAAAATAGCAACAGAGAAAGGATCAACGGTCAAGAGGATCTTAAGCTTCATGCACACAACCACTTCAGGGAGCTCTTCTCGGACAGTGGAGAAACTGATCCTAAAGCTCAAGTTGACCTTTTAGCTGGAATCCTCAGCCTTGTCTCGGATAGTGCAAATAGAGAGCTTGCTAAACCGATATTGGAGCATGAAATTGTGAATGCCATCTAGTCTCTTAAAATAGACAAGGGCCCTGGGCCTGATGGCTTCACCATCAACTTCTACCCGGTTGCCTGGGAGATTATCAAAGAAGATCTGAAACGGATGTTGAATTGGACCAGGAAAAAAGATAAAATCGGAGGGGCCACCAACTCTTCCTTTCTCTCCCTTATCCCTAAAGAAGAAGATCCTTGCTCCATGAGTCGCTTCAGGCCAATCTCTCTTTGTAACACCTCCTATAAAATCCTCTCCAAAATTCTCACCACCAGAATGAAAAAAATCATGGGAAAGCTCATTTCTGACTCTCAAGGGGGATTCATTGTTGGATGCCAAATCCTAGATAACATTATAATAGTTCAGGAATCTATTCACTCCAGTATGGAAAAGAATCATCAAGGCATGTCCATTAAGCTTGATATGGCAAATGCTTTTGATAGACTTAATCATAACTTTCTCTTTGCGATCATGGAAAAATTCGGCTTCTCTAAAAGGTTTGTGTGGTGGATAAAAGATTGCATCAAATCCCCCTGGATTTCCCCCCTTGTCAATGGAAGACCTACACACTTCTTCCCGACCACTAGAGGTCTTCGCCAAGGCTTCCCTTTGTCCCCTTTCCTCCACCTTTTAGTAGCTGAGTCTTTAAGTAGAAAACTCCACTCCATGCAAGGTTCTGGAGATCTTAAAGGAATCAAGATTGTTAGAGGAGTCAAACCTGTTAAGCACTCTCAATTTTCCGATGACACAATCTTACTTGGAGGAGCCTCTGCCATTATTGCTGCTAATTTCAACCTTGTCCTCACGTCTTTCCTCAAGGCCCCTGATGGAAAAGTGAATTTTGAAAATTCAAAAATTTACAGCTGGAACTTCCCTCATGGGACTCTCGCAAGAATCGCTAGAACTTTTGGGTTCGAAGGAATTAGAGATTGGAACTCCTTCAACTACCTTGGTGTACCAATTTTCAAAGGAAAGAAAATAGTTGTTGATTGGCAAGGGCTAATTGTCAAAATTAAAAGCAAAATCAATTCCTAGGGTTCACGTTGGTTAAATCTTGCTGGCAAACTGGTGCTCATCAAATCCATCCTCTCTACTTACCTTCTTTATGCTTGCTCCATCTCCCTCACCCCTAAAACTGTGATGTTGGAAATCACCAAAGCACGCAAAAATTTCCTTTGGCAGGGTGGGAAAACTAATGGCTCGAAAAAATTTCATCTAATTAGTTGGGACACAGTGTGCAGACCCAAAGCCTATGGAGGGGCGGGGATCAAAGACCCATCCTCATTGAACCTGGCCCTTGGTGCAAAACTTATCTGGAGGATCATCTCCTGAAAGAAGGCATGGTGGAAAGAGATCTTCTATAAAAAAATACATGCAGGGAAGCAGAAGCAGATCTGTGGAAAACATAGACCAAGAGAAAAAAGGAACAACTATTAGAAACCTTTGCAAGAGAGCAACCTTTATCATTCAAAATAAACTCTCTTGGGTCCCAAGTAACGGTAAGCAAATTCAAATTTGGAAAGACAATTTCTGTGCCTACCCCCCTGCCAACTCTCTTCCCGCTTTCCATGATTTGAGAAGCTAGATGGAGCAGGCAAACATTCATCCCCTCTATGACCTATCCCCGTGGTCTCTCCAAGGTAGATGGATGGGCTGGCTCAAGCTCGATCTTCCTGAGCATCTTCAACACGACTATAATGTTCTCCTATCTCGGTTTCATGGTGCGATCCCAATTCACCTTTCTATGAGGGACAAGCGCGGTTGGGGGAAAGGTGGCTCTTATACAGTAAATAAAGGTTATATTTATTTGGACGCCCTCAACAATCAATGCAGCAAAGAGAGAAAATGGAAGAGAATTTGGGACAGAGATGGGCTTCCTAAATTGAATTTTTTCAATTGGGCTCTAGCTCATAGAAAGACCCTCACAGCAGAAAATCTTAGGAGAAGGGGGATTAAAGGTTCGGTCAGATGCATCTTCTGTAAAAATGTTGAGGAGTCAATCGATCATTTTTTTTCTGGAGTGCAAATTCTCCCAAGAGGTGTGGCACGAAGCCTATCAAGATATTCACCCAAACCTTGTCCTCCCCACCGACTGGAATGATCTCTTTGCAAACTGGCACTTATATTATCCCAACTCTTTCTTCAGAAACTTGAACTTTAAAAGAGCCTGGATTGCCTTCCCAAAATTCCTCTGCTAGAAACTTTGGATGGCCAGGAATCATGAAATATTCGAAGATACCAGAGCAACCCCTGGAAAAATCGTTTCATTTGCCAAATCCCTTTAGATCGAATCCCTCTCCTCTAGAAGCATGAAAAATATTAGCAAAGAGCCTTTAAGTGTTGAAGAAAAAATCTGGGTGGCTGACCTGTTGACCCCCCCCCCCTCTGTCCCCCACTCTCAAGACTCAAAAACCCCAGAACTGGCACATTAGAATGGAATATAAGGATCTCCAAACTTGGATTCAAACGCTTGGCAGCCACATCCTCTTTTTTGACGGTGCCTCTAAAGGCAATCTTGGGTTGGAAGGCATAGGGGGAGTCCTCATAGACTCCAACGAAAACAAAGTGAAAGATTTTGCTTGGGGAATTGGCAGGAGAACTAACAATGAGGTGGAATGGCTTGCTGTTATAAAAGGTATGGAGGTCGCAAGGAATGAAGATGTTAAGGACCTTGTGGCCTTTGGTGATTCTATTCTGGTGATCAGGGATGCCAGGGCTTTAGTCAAACATTGCCGAAAACTAGTCTCTACAATGCATCATCACTTCAGTTTCTTGGCCAAGGATTTTCAATCCATATCCTTCTTTCACATCCTTAGGCACAATAATCAGAAAGCTGACACCATGGATAACCTTGGTGCAGGTCTGAATTGTGGTCTTGCTATCATCAACGACCTTCTTAGTGTGTAAAATTCTGTCCCTTAATTTTTCTCTTGACCCTCATGACTCATTGTATATTACACACCTATTTCCTTAAACCCATACTCATTAGAGAGATTTTGAGGTCAAAAAAGGGCCTCCTAAGAGATGTACTACAAAAATATGAGATATATTAAAATATTATGAATTGAGGGTTTTATGGGGTAGGTATATATGACAAGTCACCTCCCACACTATTTTCTATGCACAATATAAATAACCATGGTTGAGTTACTTTTCAAAATTCACTAGAAATAAAATTAATAAAATAAGACTACATTGATGTGACTAAGATTCATTGTAAATTCCCAAAAATGTATTGTCCTTTAACATTTATTTGTCTTAAACTTGCAAATGAAATTAAATAATAAAAAACATTTTTAAAAGTTTTTTTTTTAAAATTTTAGTTGACTTTTTATATTTAGTACTTTTCTCATGAATTTAATAATGTAATTTAATTGAGAATTTATTTACATGTAAAATGTCAATAATATTATTATAATCCACATTGCATTATTATTGTTATTATTTATTAAATATATTATTATTCTTTATTAGTTTGACATTATGTTATTAAATAGAATGGAGTGAATATATAATTTAAAATTAAAAACATAAAAATGATAATATATTATTTTATAAAAAAATGTGAAAGGACTTTCTTTATGAATCAAGAGTACTTCACTTGAAAATGACAATAATATTATTTTATGTGAAAGTGTGAAAATACATTCATTATGAGTACTTTACTTGAAAATGACAATAATATTATTTTATGAAAAGACTATCATTATGAGTACTTTACTTTATGACTTAAAAGTACTTACACCACTATCTTGGTTAACTATGTGTTTTCATCCACCATAAAAAATTTGACAAATAAGCATTTTTAACTCATGCAATGCCACCTCACCAAGGGGGATGATGTCATCTACTAGAATGTGATTGGTTGTATTTTATAGTACATTTTCTTTGTTTTGAGGCCATTTTTTGACCTCAAAATTTCTCTAATGTACGTGGACTTCATTTATTTTTCAAATCCCCGCAGGATCTGTTATACCTCTATGTTTCACAGTGTCGCATCTTCATCACAAAACGAGTTGACGACACTTTCCCTGCTGTTTTAAACCATCCAGAAGAGACAGATGATGAGTCAACCTTGAAGGTGAATCTACCCTGACAAATTTTGACCCACCTAAGACTTTATCTACACACACTACCGCGTCTTGCACATTTATCAAAATGCGGTACTACACACTACCGCACTATGCTATTTCCCCAAAACGCGGCAGTACCGCGTTTTGCAGTCTTTGCAGAACGCAGTACTCTTTTAATAGCCTTTTTCCCTTGGCTTGTGGGATTTTGGATTTTCGAAGATAATGGAAGATTGAGGTCCCTGATTCGATCTCAACTCATCTCCTTCGATTAGAAACCCTGATCCACTTATCTCTCCTTAGATCCACCCATCTCTCTTGTTGGTTAACCTCACCATTCACTATAAAAGAGAGGCATTCCATTGGGAAAGGGGGAGGACTCTTGAGAGTACCAAACTTATGGTCTTACAGCATTGTGGAGATAGCTAGAGGAGAAGACACTTGGAACTGGAGGATTGGCTTGGACATCAAGTACCTTTTGTAAGTATTCTTCAAGTTGCAATGGAATAACTTGTCTTGTTTTCCCAAATCACTTGTGTTAATCTTGTTTTAATGATATGATTTGTATCTTCTATAGATTTAGATTCTAACTCATGTTTCAGGTTGCTAGAGAATAGTGCATGCTTTTATCTTGGTTCCATTTTGACAGGTTCATTTGTGAGGGCTTGGATATTGGAGCAAATACAAAAACAAGCGTCTGGATAGACGGTTAGTCAAGCTTCTTCTACTCTTTCTAGCATTTTAATCTTGAGATGTTTGTTAGATCTAGGGATTCAAGGTAGCATTTGTTTTGACTTGTTTCTTGCTTTAAAAGTTAGTTTAAAGTCTGCTTTGAAGTTAAGAGAGTTTTGGCTTATCCGTAGGACAAAATTCTACATAACAGGATCCCCTCGCTCTTTTCAAACGTCCCCTCGTTTGAACCAGTGGCCTCCTCTGGTAGGCTCCATCTGTATATTATGTGGGAGATCAATGCAAACACTCCCTAAGGCATCCAGAGGCTATTTCACGCATAAATGTGGTGCTCATTTCATCCTGCATGTTTATCTCTGTGAAATTCCCATCTGCGAAGTTCTTCGAAGCCTGTCGTTTTGGTTAATCATGGAGGATAGCAATTTGTGTCTTCCTGCGTTGCAATGCCCAAAAATGTAGGAAGCATGTCCAAGGGAACTCTGGGGGGGGTGGCTCGAAACTTTACCTCTCTGAAATATTTCAAGGTCATAGCAATGGCGGCAATGAGCTTTCTCGGGGTGGCACGACAAAGCATGCTTGCCTCAGTAACTCCAAAGCTAAGGATCCTGGCAGCAGAAGAAGGTGGGTTCCCCTCGACCTTGGACAGGGTCAGGGCAACAGGGGCCCTGTGCAATAGTCTAGATGTGGTATGGATTCTAGCAGCAAGAATTGGAAGATTCTCTCGACTCCTCATTCTGGGTTCCTTTCGTCCCCTTATGAAGTTGGCCATGGGGTTCCTTCGCAGCAGTATCATGGAATTCCGGGAGAACCGAGATGTAACAAAAATTGGTAGCATGCTGTGGGTGATAATGGAGGTCTGGTTAATATGGACTCTCCTCGTGGGCAGGGCAACCCTACCCCTGATTTTCGCATGCAAGTTATGGACCTCGAAGCCCAAGTTCGCTGGATCAAGGGTGACCTCTCGGATATGAAGAAAGCGATTTCTCATCTCGCTACTTTCATGGAAATCTCCAATTCCGAAATCAGGAACAACAATCGTAAGATGAAGGACTACTTTGATAAGCTGATTGGCAAGTTTGAATCTTTACACAGTTGTCTCAGAATAGTGGAAGCAAAAGTTGATTGCGTTAGGACCAATAATAGAAGTAGCCCATCCGTCATCCTGAACATCGATGACGAAAATGCAGGTGTAACTTCAGGGAGCAAGGATAAGAACGCTCGGCCTCACCATGTCAACTGAGTCTCTCTCTGTCTCCTCTTCAATGTGTCTGGAAAACTCTTTTTTTGGTTTGGTTATTGCACTACCAGTTATATGTATTACTTTTGTTGTTTTCTATTAGGGTAGTTCGTCAAAGTTTTCAATTGTAGCAGGCATAAGGCCATTTTTGAAGATTAGAGACTGGTATGTGAAGAGCCTATCTTGACAGCTCTTGTCTTTTGGAATCAGTCTCTCCTACTCTATGTAATCTGTTCTCTCTTTTTAATATAAAAGCTCATTAACCATTTGTGTAAAAAAAAAAAGTTAATCAAATTTCAATAATCATAAAATAAAAAAATAAAAACTAAAATTTAACATTTTTCTAATAATATAATTTTATTATTAATGAAAAAATCATATTTAAGTATTTAATTTTTTAATATCATTTAATTTCTTTAATTGGTATTATCTATATATAAAATATGTTGTTTTTTTAATTGATATTTTTGATTTTTTAATGACTTTTAATTCAAAGGTATAAGTTTTTAATTGATAGAAATTTATAGGGCTTTTCATGATACGAGAACAAAGACAAAAAGATTACTTGAGTATAAGTTGTCTAATATATATATATATATATATATATAAAGTTCGAGGATTTTGTTTGGATGGGTTTTTTCACTGGAATCCAGGTTTTTCTATTTTGCAAAATCTGAATTTCACTGTGTTTTAATGGTGATTTTGATGGTAGAAATGGATTGAGAAACTGTAACCATGAATTTTAAAAATTTATGTCACATTTTTTCAAAATTGTCATTTTTTTTTTATCTGTTTGAAATAGTAGAACTTTTAGACTACGCGTCACATGGTCACATTGTGACCATGAATAAACCTTCTTGTTAACCTTCTAGGTTTATTCATTATGTTTATTAATTTTTTTATTTTTTTATTATATAAGGTAACATAAGAGAATTCAATGTTTCATGTAGTTATTATAAAGGTTATTTCAAGAAAAAAAATGAACTATTATTATAATTGGAAAAGTAAAGATTTAATCATCAAATGAAAGGCAATGTTAAAATTAAAATGTCATATAAAAGTTTCTTGACGACGTTAAATTTCAACCATGAGTGTGACTTAACTTTTAAAATACAAAAAATAAAATTAAAAACATTTAATATGAAAAATGTCATGTTACAACTTCACATGACATTGTTGATTTTAGTGTACTCCCTGGGAGGAAAGGGTTTGTTATCTTTGTGAGTCTATGAGCGTTGAAGATGAAAATCACTTTCTCTTAGAGTGTCCTGCTTACACCCACATTGTTGAGTTTAGTGTACTCCCTGGGAGGAAAGGGTTTGCCATCTTTGTGAGTCTATGAGCGTTGAAGATAAAAATCACTTTCTCTTAGAGTGTCCTGCTTACACCCACATTAGATATGAGTTTCATAGTATTTGCTACAATACAAACCTTTCTAACCTCTTGAATTGCCAAAACTATAGTGATCTTGGAAAGCTTCTTTCTAAGCCTTTTGAGCATACTAAAAAAAGTTTAAAGAAAACCAAGTAATAACCTTCTTAGAGTCCGATAGACCAACTTTGGTCTCAGTGGACATTAATCATCATCATCATCATCATCAACTTTTTTTTAATAAGAACGGTTGAAGAGCTTTTGTTAGGGGTAAGAGGCTAGGAGGGGGGTTAGCGAGGGGGGGAAAGAGAGAGAGACTGAGAGAGGGGGTTAGTAATGGTTGGGGGGGGGGGAGGGAGAGAGAGAGAGAGAGAGATGAGAGGGTGTTAGTTGTAGGGAGTGATAAAGAAAGATGGGAGGTGTGGTTATAGGTAGGTGGAGGTGTAGGGAATAGAGAGACTGAGAGAGCCCGGGTTAGTAAGGTTTAGGGAGAGGATGGGAGAGAGATAGAGAGGAGGGGGTTTTGGGCTACAGGGAGTAGCAGAGAGATAGAAAGAGTAGGATGGTTAGGGATGGGGGAGAGGTAGATGGGGTTTACAGAGAGAGAGAGAGAGAGAGAGAGAGAGAGGTGTAAAACCAAGGAAGAGAGAGTGATGACGATGATAATGATGATGGTGATGATGATGAAGACGATTATGATGATGGAGATGATAATGAAGACGATGATGATGATGATGAATATCATGATGAAGATGGTGATGATGATGATGATGATGATGATGAAGATGATCATGATCATGAACATGATGATGACGATGAAGATGATGATGATGAAGATGATGAAGATGATGGTGATGACGACCACAAAGATGATGATGATAATGATGATGATGAGGAAGATGGAGATGACTATGATGATGATGATGAGGATGATGATGATGATGATGAAGATAATGATGAATATGACGATGAGGATGATGAAGATGAAGATGATGGTGATGAAGATGATGATGATGATGATGATGATGATCAATCGATCATTATCATCATCATCATCATCCTCATATTCATCACCATCATCATCATCATCTTCATCATCATCATCATCATCATCATCACCATTTTCTTCATCATCATCGTTGTGGTCATCATCACCATCATCTTCATCGTCTTCATCATCATCATCATCTTCAATGTCATGATGATGATGATGATCATCATCATCTACGTCATCATCATCATCATCACCATCATCACCATCTTCATCATCATCGTCATCTTCATCATGATATTCATCATCATCATCATCATCTTCATCATCTTCATCACCATCATCTTCATCTTCATCATCTTCATCATCATCATCTTTCTCTCACCCCCTTTATCTCCATCCAACACTTTTAAACATAAATTTGTGAAGATAATAGCGCGCGCATTATGTTTATACAAAACGCTTGCGGGTTTTGTATAGAATAAATGTGCTCACGTTTCGTATAACATTGAGTGTGAAAACAATAAAATTTGAATTTAACTATAACGCGCACACGTTATTTGAATTTAAACAGAACGCGCTCACGTTCCTGAGCACCTAATGACCCACTCCTCCTGTGCACGCTTTTCAGACACAGTCCTATGTGGTTGGTTCGGACTTAGCAAACCCGTGCTATGGAATTTACTAAACCATAGCTAATTAGACATTTCCACCTTTTTTCTCAATATGCCTGTTTTTCACCGCTCTCTACAGCATGACATACATGACCATTATTGAAAAAAATTTAGGCATAGATAGAATTTTTTATGCAGACTCCAAATATGTAATTTTAAAAAAAATATATTGAGATTTTCTATTTATTTCCTAATTTTCTTGTGTCATCACTCAAGTCAAAAAACATATTGTTAGAGTTTATTGCGTAACTTTTTCATTTCACAACCATTTAAAAAAAAAATTGTATGCTACACTAGTAGACACCGACTTCTACATGCTATAAAAAATCCAAGTCGAAATAACTGCATTAATACCTTCAAAGGATGCACCCACATTTGACATATCGTTCTCGAGGTTTTATCAATTACACAATTAAAAAAATAAAAATAAATTAACATTTAATTTTGGAAAAATAGTGCTACACTAGTGCTACGAGTTCTATACATGTCTACCAATTTTTGTAGCCTGAAACCGTCATTTAGGAATTGAAAGGTTGCACCCACAAAAACATATACCTTATCATTTGCCAAAAAAATAAAAAGTGACTGTTAGAAAACATGAAATTTGACATAGTTATGTAAATTTTCAATACTTAAAACTTATATATTCGGAAACGTGACTAAATTTACTATGTTTCATCTTTTTTACTCGATGCGATATATCTTGTGCAAGTGTAACATACCTAGTACTTGAGACATTTTATGTTTGTGTAAAAACATTACCTTAAATTTTATTGTAAAGTTTTATATTTGACCAAGTGTCAAGGATGACTGTAAATGAATAATATTATTATTTAATAAATTAAAATAGGAGACACTCACCCAAAGAGACTATTGAAAGAGCGTTTACTGACCCACTAGGAGGAATGGAATCTAGGGTAGAAGGCAATGGAAAAGTCACAGCATCTGAACTCAGTAACTAGCTATTGTTATGGGACAACTCCCTTATTTTGTGGTCAAGTTCCCAGGAATGTGAAACTGGAGCTTATGGCTCATTGAATGAAAACTGACCACCAAAAATACCTAGGCATCTTTTTATAGCCATCGAATTTGAGCAGAGGCTCACACTTTCCCTGACGAGAGAACTTACCTTGTGGTTTTGCTAGATATTGCACACAAGAGATTCAATGAGGGGAAGCTATGTTTTGAGTTGCAGAGTAAGACTGTCTTATTTCTGCTGAGTGTAGAGTGTTCTTGCTAAGTGCTGAGGTTTTGGATATGTATGCAAGTCCCCATTCATTGATGAAGTACAACCTGAGTGCCTTGCCTCTACACAGAGACTTCTTCCTAGTGGTTCAGTAAACAGGCTCGGGGGTCTAAGGGAGAAAGTGATTTGGGTGATTCTTCTGGAGAAGGTTGGGAGGAACAAGTCTCTTTAGGTGTTTGTCCACCCTATCAAGTCATCAGGTTCTACTTGTTATCTTTATTTCATTTATGAATTGGTGAACTATTCTAAAAAACTGTTTGTTTATTAGATATGATTTAGCTATTTTAAATGTTAAACATTCTGGACTGTTAGATCTATTCTATGTATTAAAATGAATGAGTAGAATGAAAATAAATGTCTCGTATTTTTCCTTTCGCCATTTAGCGATGTACTCTAGTACAGGAAGAGAGTTTATTAACATAGATTAGACATGATCTCTAAATACCGATGAAAAGTAAATGTCTTTTATTTTCATGATGTTATCAAAATTCATTACTGTAGTTGTAGAAGTTGTTAGGTGAGTTATATGTTGTAATAATTACGTTGCAGTAAGTTGCCCAACTATTTACTTGTCAATCCGGGGTACGTAAACTGACGAAGCACGTGCACTGTTTGTGCAGGACTGAAGTAGATCTAATCTAACTTAATCTAATTTGTTGAAATCAAATTAATCTAGGAAAGCATGGAAACACTAACTAAGAAAGCATTGAAATTGCGTAAGAGAAATACAACATGTGAAGAGTTAACAACAATGACATAAGTGAGCTCACATCTATAAATCCATAATCAAATGGAAAACATGAAAGCATAACAATGGAAGCTTAAATCACATTAAGAATCTCAAATCAAAGATTAATCTAACAAGTACAAAATCCAATCCAATCCAACTTCATTACAACCCTCTTACAAGCTTAATCTAACCTAATTCCAACCTAATGGAATGGAGAGGGAGCACTCTCCTTTATACATGAGAGTCCTTAAGAAAAAGATAAGAATACATTAATTACAGATCCATTATTCTCTCAACTACTCTCAACCACTTTCCTATTATTACAAGATATGGTGCCTTCAAATCCTCCACGTATCTCTCATGAATCCTAGATAAGATATGCCAACCAAATCTTCCATGATCTTCTCCTTAAGAATAGGCTTGAATAACTATCTCCTTTGGAATGGTGTAAGAGATATTTGAGAAGTCTCTTTGATTTAATCATTCACATATTCCTACACATTACAAAGCTTAGACATAATTGAGATATATATGAAAACATGTATATTTTCTAATATTTAATCATAAATTCACTCTTAATACTAAAATGAATAAAGTGGAAAATAATAATGTGAAACCCAAATGTATTTATGCAAATGATATGATGAAGGTTTAATAGGGCGATGAAATGTAAGGAATAGTGAAGGGAAAGGTGGATGAAAATACGACATTTCTGAGTCCTAACAGAAGTAGTAGTATTTTCTTAAGTCTTCTAGATTTGTTTTTATAACAGTAGATTTCAGTAGAAGTCAAAATAGAACCAAGATTTATCTATATTGTTAATAGTATAGTATTTGCATATAAATATTTATGCATGTAAACTCAGTTTATACTTTATATATATCATTTTCTAATCATGAAAATAAAGGAAAACCTAGGTCTCTTATGATGGGTTTATTAATTGAACTACACTAAATTTTATACAGTCTTATTCTTCCACTTAAACAGAGTTTATCAAAGAAATGCGAAAACGTAACCCTAGACTAAGTACTCACTGCATATTTTATAAATTGAATATTAATTCATCATCATAAACTTTCGACTATCCTAATGCAGTGCAAAACAGAAAGCTTTAATGAAATTACCTGTTTAGACAGTATACATATACTCAAGGAATGACTGATCAATTCTTAAACATAATATCAGAACATTATTCTAATTGAAGTAAGCTTTACAAACAACTTCCTCATCAATAAAATTCACAGTAGTATATCTACATCTATACAAAAGATAAAACTAATATATTTAATAGAAATCGATTCCATGTAAACCAAGTATTATCCATTTATCATTATAAAATAAATATCAACTTCCATGGATAATAGTAGGATGTATTATAAACACATTTTAATTTACAAAATATTTCAAAAGCAAACCGAATCGATATATTGTATCATGCTACAAGATAAAGTATTAAACCCTAATCATATAGTAATACGATTAAGAGTTTAACTCTGAGTTAACTGATCAAACATTATTAACACATAGCCCTTACAGGCTTACATTTATTTAGGATTCTATAACAATAACTTAGGGTTCGAGTCTAGGAAAGAGCTCGCCCAACTACATAGTTAGCCCAGCTTTAATGTTTATCAAAATCGTATCTCAAAAAAACATTATGTCAAATACCAAAATCACTTTCCAAACCACCAATGTATTTTTTATAAATTATCAAGTTTCAGGATCGAGACCTGTATAGTCTCACCCGAAGGTTCAATAAGAACCCACATTCTTTAACAGTAATAAACATTTAATAACTACTAGTTTCCTACGTTTAACGATACATAGGTTTCAAATAAGAGTTGAGAGTTCGAGTCTCCATTTGGAGCACTCACTCTTACGTTGAACGTAATGCTAAAAACACCAAAAAAAAACTTAGTATAGTGCTAGGCTTAAAGCCTGTGACATTGGAATCAAATATTTTGAAACATCGAACCCACAAATCAAATTACAGATAAATACAAATATGCAACCATAATTATAATTATCGAAAACAAGGGTAGGGTTCAAGCCCGATAGCGTTCATTACTTAGTCAGCATTATATAAAACTTAATGTACTTGAAAAACTGATAGAGCCGAGAACAAAGCTTCAATTTTTTTTAATGCAGAGATTAAAATCTAAGAAACAAAGTGAGCCATTGTATTCATGGTGAAACATTACAAATTGCTGTCCAGCTACGTAAGGATACCAAAGGGTAACCCTAGTATAAAAACCTGTACATTAACTTAACAAGTAAAAACCCCAAATTGAGAAGTGTCGAGGCAACCCTTCTACTACATCAATGCTGCCTTAAGTTTTTCTTAACCCTTTTACAAACAAGTCTACAATGAAGAACAACGAGACAACCATATAACCCTTAAAGTGATGATAGAGGCATCGTTGGAATGAGCCCGAGACTTACCAAGGCTCACAATCCACAGGAACTAGTACTTCTCTCATTGTGCCTTCACTGAAGGTTACAAATTGACTCCTGCCATTAAAACCAACACAAGATTAGAGTATGAACTTATTCCTTATCAACCCAAAGCTTAAACTGTAAAAATTTAAAGAATGAATCCATGAGAAGAAATTTACCTTGCAGGGTTTCGAAATCGTGATGAGAAGATCCAGGCTCCTTGCACACGATAGACACCATAAAGATCCACAACTAACACCCTTACGGTTGCAACCAAATCGCTGATTTGTGCTCAACAACCATGATGGCCAAGACAAGGAGAAGCTCAGCTCGCTATCACCACACAGAACCAACAAACTATCAAAATGACAAAACCCTAAAGCTTCACGGTAGGGTTTAGACACTCGAGACATCATTATTTCCGATCACGTGATTGCATTAAATTCTAAGCCTTGTCATCCACCAACCGAGATATGAACCCAACAATCTATAGTTCGTGATTGCAAATACTCATTAAATTAATAACATGACTTGATTTTGAATACAATCCACACTTTTCACATATTCTATAGTTAGTACGCGATGATCATCAAATAAAATCTTGACTTTAGCCTTGGACTTAATCCACGATATGGTATAGGCTAGGGCCTTTTAATTATAAAGTTTGGCTAGGCACATGAAACCCAACGCTTATCAATCTTTACTTTTGATTTCCTTCCTCTTTCCTCATTATGTTATTTCTCCAGTAGAATATAATTTAACTCTTCGTGTGACTTCCTAATGCGTTCATTTTCTTCCTTAACAGTTCTTATCTTAGATTTTAAATCTTTTATAGTATGAAGAAGTTCTGAAGATTGGTTATTTAATTCAACATATATTCCTTCATTATTATTATTGTTATTATGCTCATTACGAGGAGATCTATCCTCTGCTGATTCCTCCAGTATGTCCATACCTACAAATTAATAACAAATCGTTTTGTACAAAATAAAATTAAAACAAAAGTTAGTAACATAAATTTTCTGGTTTTTTTTTTTTTTTTTGCGCGTGAGCCTATTTCAAGCCTAGAGTTTGAACTCGCACTCTGATACCACATGGAACATCCCGAAATTTACAAAAATTTAAAATTTTTCGATATAGATTTTAATGCGTAATCTAACTGTGTGGAAATATAATAAATGTTTAAATGTCGTCTTGCTGTACTAAAAGCTGTGTTGGTCAAAAGTGTAATGTTTGCGACAAGATAATTAATATCTTTATTTCGATGTTAAACTCACTCAACTGTACTTTCACAATTCTTTTTGTTGCTGATCCAATGATATAAGTTTATATGTGTTAACTATTGTTCTTCTGTTTGATGATGAAGGGGTCCTATGGATGCCTCGAGGCTTACTTAGCATTTGTGCTAAAGCATTTGAATCGTTCTTTTTTCGCAGATTACAGGTAAGAGATTTAGTGTTTACGACATGTGACTGAAGAGTTTCTAACCAGTTTTCGCGTCTCCAAAGTCTTAATGATTTAAGAGACATAATGTTGAAAATGCTATTGGTAAGAACTTCAGTTAGCCTAGTTTGTAAAACAGAAGTATGTCAATTGTAATATTCATAATCCTTGTACTAACCTTTTATAAATTTGTTCAAACAAAAGAATAGAATCAATATATCATGATTTAACTCTATGTACTGCTATCGTGAGTTTCTATTTGATGAAAATTATGAGAATAACCAATGTCTATATGTGATGGCTAAGTGCAAATAAAATGCAATATCTATATGCAATTCTTTTATATACTCTAGAGCCTAAGAATGACATGCAAGATTTATTTGAATTCTAACCTAGGAACTATTGCAATTCATAGTCAAATGCTAGCCTATGAACTATATACAAATTTCTATTTAATTTTTATACTATATTGAAATATATATATGCCAAGTCCTTTACATAGTTCTATGAACAATAATTATATGGTATTGTGTGTGCATCTACGTGACCCTTTATGACATTATGGACTCCTAGCAATGAATCTTACACCACCTTGACTTACCACAAGGTGTTATTACATAACCGAGTTGGGCATTTTACCAATGAATCGATACATTATAAGAATGGGTGACATTAAAACTATGAAGGTTTCGTGCTGGCAGGCACTTTGGTTTCCCTTTGCATTTAATACTCCCAACTGTCGAGACAGTGGAATGTCTCCATGGACATCGTCGTGGTGCTAGGAACGTGATGGTGTGGTGATGGTTCAAACCTCATGACCAGCTGTAAGTGTTTTGGTTCGAAGTTTAACTGAGCTGTCCTCCTTGGTGGATATGGTAATGATGGTGTCTTTAATATGGTTGTTGCTTGGGTTTACCTGAAAACCCTTCGGTGATCTCCACCGTTGATCTAGCACGGATTTGGACTTTTGGGATCTAACCCTAACCACCACTATGTTCTACGAAGTTATTGTTTCCTTGGCATTCGGTGTAGTGGCTTTAAGGAGAGGTTGACAAGCCAAGAGCCTTCAGGGTCTCATTAGCAGGTGTTTGTGGAGTGCCCATGGTTCGAAACCGTGACTTGTTGATAGCTTAAGAGCTGATACTCTCATGGTGTTTTACAGTGATAGCTTGTAATCAAAGTTCCATAATGAGTGATAGATTCTTCATGGAAGTTGGTTCGATACTTGGCTTTTTTTGTCTGTTAAGTGATAATTTTTAGAGTTGCTTTTCCACCCTTCTTTGCACTCGGTGATGGAGCAATGGGTACATATTGCATGGTCTTGGCGTTTCGCTCCGATGATAAATGAAAGGTAATGTTTCTCAGTTCGAATCTTTTGTCTTCCATTCTGTTTTGAGAGTTTTAGTTATTGTTATTTCACCTGTAATGACTTCTGTCAAACACTTGTTTTAACCACACTCATGTTCAAATGGCGGGTATCTTCGTTGATGGCTTCTCAGCAACTGGTAACTACAAATAGACCGATAAGCCTCGGTGGTTACCTTTTTACTCCGGTTAGATGACTATTGGGCCTTCATGTGTGTTTTGTTGAGACTTCATGTTTTCTTGGGCTCTGAGGATTGATCTTCGTCGAAAGCCTGTGAGCTGTTGGTAGCTTGTGGAGGATAAAATCCTCGACCCTTTCGTCGTTGTTTTCAGTAGTATTTGTTTTTCATTGCATAATCCGTAAAAGAAAATACTCAGGGGAGGGTTTTACCCTTTTATTGTTCTCGGTAAATGAAAGGATTTGTGTTTCCATTCGACCTGTGTTTGTGTGGATGATACTGTGAACATTGCTCTATTTTGTGTAAAGAAAGCGAAGCTTATCGTTCTTTGATAATACAAGAGCTTTGTTTTCCTACATTATTGTGTTTGTGTTTGAGTTTAAGAGCAGGGCCCCAGTTTGTATGCATTTGAAGTTTATCGTTTTGCCACTATTGTATTTTAAGAAAAGTTTGAGGGCTAAGGGTTTAGCCCTGTGTTAAAAATGGTCAAACCCGAATGTGCGGTTCTCAAAAATGTTCTGCTGTTATGATAACAAATGTTTAGCTTCTGAAGTAGATATCTAAATCGAGCAAATCGTATGCTTTACTGTTTAATAGTTTTCAATTGAAATGTGATAATATAGTCTCATGCTGATGCCGAGATGTTTTTATTTTCAGTCTTAAGGGATGTAAATGATAATCATTTTTTGTGCCTAAGCATATGGTATTGAAAGTGTTACTCGTTGTTCATGTCTGTTAATTTTAAGTGTTGGTTGAGAGCCAATGTTTTCTGTTCGCAACTATGTAATGAAATTGTATCTAGATTCTTGTTCCGTTGTTAACTGATGGTGTTCGAACCTTAACTAAACTCTAAATCTGAGAGATAGATGTTGATACTTTTAGGGTTTGATCAACGAAGGGTTACGATCCTGTCATAAATTTAAAGTTTGTAAATGAAACTCTGTTTGTATAACATAATAGTTCTTTGTTTTAATAGTTGTGGAAATTATGGAAAGTGATGAAGCCACAAGCTAGGGTTTCTAATCCTATGCTGAATATGAATGGGATTTACTGTAGTTTAAATAAATAAATAATATAACAGAAAATGAATACTGTGCATAAAGATTAATGTTAAATAATTATGCATTGTTTGAAATAGAAAGAGTTTTGTTTGTTTATGCAATTATATTTACTTGCTAACAGTATTGGATAACAGTACTATGTACTTAGGAAATAATTATTTTGCAGCTGTTATTTCAATAAAAATTTGTGAAATAAAAATACAGTGAACCTTAAACATTTGACTGATGTAAGGAATGATAAGAGAAAGAAATAAAATTATATTATTTAATACATAATATTAATGGTAAGAAAAAATAATGAAATACAACAGTATTGATCTTCTCATTCATTTGGTAATCTACGTATCAATTTATCTACCTTAATCTCTTCTCGGTACTAGAGTACGATGTAGAACCATTAGCATGGGGAAAAATGCAGAGAAATATTTATTCAATTCATCTTACATAGTCATTACTATAGAGAATCCTAATTTAGGTCAGAAACTAAAATAAATGCATTTGTTTAATAATATCCTTGAAAATAGTAAATCAATAATTGCAGATAGAAATTTTAACTACTTAGAATTAGAAATGACAAGTAGAACCTATAAATGAAGATAGGGCCAACAAACACCCAAGGAGGCCTGTTCCTCCCAACCTTTTCCAGAAGAAGCAGCCAAAACTACTTGCTTCCTTTGGACTCCCGAGCTTGCTTACTGAACCACTAAGTAGATGGAATCTGTGTAGAAGCAAGGCACTCAGTAATATAACTTCTGCACTCAGTAGTATAACTTCTGCACTCAAAATATGCCTTCTGCACTCAGTAGTATAATAGGCAGACTTACACCATGATAAAAAACTCAGCATATCCCCTCATCGAATCTCTTGGGTGCAAGCACAGCAAAACCCCAAGGTAAATTTCCTCATCAGGAAAAGTGATGAACCTCAGTTCATAATCCGATGGCTCTTATATAGACTGCTTAGGTCTTTAGTGGTTAGTTTTAAATAAATGAACCTCAAGCTCCAGTCTAAGTTGCAGTCACGTACTTGCCCTCCAACATCTTCAAAGACTATACGCGCTTCCACCATTTTCACTCCGCTGACTCCTATATATTCGCCTCCATTCCATTATTTCTTCCACACTCCACGGCTTTTGCTTTTCATGGGCTTACTTCACTGAAATCACTATTTTGGACTGAGAGCTTCTGCGTCGCTAAATATGGAGATATGCCCCCAGCAGGAACATGTCCAGGTCATTGCTCTATCACACCAAGATGGCGGGTCCCGCCAATATAAGGGAATCCGACTGCGGAAATGGGGAAGATGGGTTTCCGAAATCAGGGTACCGAGATCTAGACAGAAAATATGGCTGGGCTCATACAAAACCCCCGAGCAGGCCGCCCGTGCCTATGATGCCGCAGTGTATTGTCTGAAGGGTTCCAACGCCAAATTGAACTTTCCGGATTCTGTCCCCAACATTCCGTCAGCGTCTTCTCTTACCCCAAAGCAGATTCAGCATAGCGCCCTGAAATATGCCATGGGCCAAACCCCTTCGGCCGAGCCCTCTCCGAACACTAATAAAGAGAAGCCCGCGTCGCCGTCGCAGTTGTCTTCGCTTTTAGAAACGGAGTTAGCGAGCGACAAGCAGCAGATATTGGAGGAGCAGCAGGACTCAACGCTGTGGAAGTCGATGTTTGCGGCATCAGACGGCCCTGAATTACTAAATTTGGAAAAATTTCCATCAATTGACCCTGTATCCACGCTAGAATTCATTCAGATTTCGTTGGAACAGCCGCAGGAGGACTATATCACCACAGAGCTGTGGAACTTCCAGGACGTTTGAGATTTTGGATATTCTCGTTCCACAAAATCTCAAACGTCCTGGAAGTTCCGTGTCATATCTCGTTTTTTTTTAATGCGTTTCCAATGTGCGGCCGTCTGTTTCCTGATTTGGGCGGGATAGGATGACACCTGTTCGAGTTTCAAACCGCGTTCATTATCTATCACTTAGACGGGAACTCTGAAGTGACAGATATCACAGTAGGGAAGTTGAAACCATTCAACCTATTTTAACATTTTATTTTTATTTATTTATTTTACCATAAAGACATGATAACTTTGTCATGATCATTTGGAATAGACCCAAGTTTAATTGGGGTGTTGTTAATATAAACCCAAAATATATTCATCAATTGACAGCAAACTTTGTCATGATCATTTCGGGTAGACCCAAGTTTAATTGGCGTGTTGCTAGTATAAACCCAAAATATATTCATCAATGGACACCAATTTTTTTAGATATTAGTACAAATAAATATTTATAAATATAATGGTATAAATAAAGGACATCTTGTCATGAATTATTATTATTATTCACTTAGTTGGATGCATCGTGTTTAATGCAATTACAATTACAGTTTTATTAAGTACATTATATTGGATTGGGATCATTAGACCAAGGTTTTTTTTGGTAAATTACAGTGGATTGTGATCATTAAGCTATTTTAGTAAAGGAAAATGTTCAAAGTAGAAAGATAGTTAGTATTGTTTTTATAAATTTTTATGGAGAATATACAATGTTCAAAATAAAGAGATGCATTGCTTGGGTTGCTTTGAAGCAAGATAAAGAGATGCATTACTTGAGTTGCTTTGAAGCAAGATAAAGAGATGCATTACTTGGGTTGTTTTGAAATAAGCAGAAAGGTCAACATAACATTTTTTTAAAATTTTGTGGAAAAAATCATTTACATAGGGGTTCAACAAGAGCATCATGTCACTTAGAGGAATTGAACCAAAGTAGGGAGAGTAGCAATCATTCCTCCTAACCACCCAAACTAAAATTTTTTCCATCTTTATATTTACATACTCTATTTATATATTTAACTTATTTCTTTTTGAAAAAAATTATATACTATTTATATATATATTCTTAATTATAAAATTATAATATTTATTTTGCCATAAAATTTTCAAAACCAGATTTCTTATCTTAAAATCTAAATTAAATAAATCAACATAATTATAAATGAACACAAAGATCGTGTCTTCTAGTTAAAAGAAAAATCATTGAGTTTATTTTAAGGTCGTAAACTTTATTGATTCAATTTTTTAGTTGAACGGAAACGTCACTTAAACTAATCGTAAGTTCATTCGAATGACCTCAAAGTATCACTTTTAACTCTTCCAAATTCAAAGGTCAGTTGATTGACCTGGGAACCCTGATTCTATGACTTTAACTTACATTCACGTCATTTCTTTTCTCTGTGTGTAACGACCTTTAATAATATTTCCAAGATTCTTTTCCAATACTTGAACGAAATCTTTTGACATAAATATTATTTAATTATGAATTAAAAAAAATTATAAAGTAATAGAAAATATTTAAATATAAATATACAAGTACTATAAAAACAAAATATTGTAAAACATTTTAATATTAAAAATTGACAGAAAAACGTTGATAGCACCTTAATATATATATATATATATATATATATATATATATTACAAGGATGTTGGCTTTTACCAAAAAGTAGTGAGAAAAGAATAAGAAAATAATTATGGATGTGACCTTTAGACTAAAACTCTTAAATATATTTATTGGGTGTAAGTGATGGAGGAGTGGCTTAAACCCTTTTGTCATTGAGAAACCTAAAACAGTAAGTTAATGTATGGAAGAAATATTAAACATAAGTTTTGTGAAGTTTCCCTTAAGGGCGGGTGCACAAAGTTGCTCTCCAAAATCGTTGCAACGGGGACGCGTTAGTGGGAATAAAACAACTACGTGCATGCACTTAAGGCAACGTGCACGCGCTGCTAGGTTTGGTATCGAACCGAGGCGCGTGCGCATGTCTCCTGTTGAAAAAACAAAAAAACAGAGCCGAATTCCCCATTCTTGTCATTGGAGCCGAGCGCGACTTTCACCTCCGCGTGCGCGTGACTACAACCACCATAAGTGGCCATTTGCACTCCAAAACCCACCAATTCGATCCACCAACTCATCAACACGTCGATTGGATAGGTAATTTCGATTTTTTTTGTCATTTTATTCATTCTTTGTGTCAATTTTTTGATTTTTTTTGTTTACTAAATTGTTAATAATTCCCAAAATTTTAAAACAATGGACCAATTCTCAATTGCAGATTGTAAACCGAGACAATGAGTGAACAAAATAGTAAACCCGGAGACTGGTGGAACACAAGAAAACCCAAACCTTGGACCTGTAATATTCCGAATTTGGATTGACTATTTTATGATGTTATATTAAACAACGACCTAACACATGTGATTTATTCTGATTATTGGGAATGAGCCCTAGTACATATGATTTATTCTTTTGAGCTTGTGATCATAACATCAATCATAAGGTTACGAATAGGAAGAATTGGAAGGACGAGGGTTCTTAGAGCGAAATTTTTGCTGTAGCTTGGGCGGCCAGGGCTTGGCCCAGCCGCCCCTCCTTCCCTATAGATTGCTATTTCCTTGCAGGATTCCTAAGACGGCATGCGGTGGAGGAATCGCAGGTTCTGGAGCGTAGGGTGTCTGGCCGTTTTCTTCATCAGTAGTTGCTGGCTGAGTTAGCCGGTTTGGGAGATCCAGAGTTTGCTGCTTGTCCACAGACTTGGATCTGCTGATTCTTCTGTTGAGGGTTTCGGTTTTGGAAGCTGAAGACGTCTTGCTTTCTTGGTGGCCGGCGGGGGTTCTGTCTCAGGGTTCGTGTGGCTTTTCCATTGATCTTGAAACAGTGGCTCTTCATGAGATCGGGCACCTGATTGGGTTGGCCCAGCTGATGGATCCATCCCAGTCTTGAAGAAAGATATGCCGTCAGTTGATGATCGATGGCGCCACAGCTCTCTACGACATTCGCAATTCCTGGCTCGCAGGGCCTCGTGAAGATTTCAAGATGGATCCAGGATTCCAAGGGCTTCCCAACCACCTGGAACGCTGAGGTTTGGACGGAAAAATCGGCGAAAAACGAGGCGAAGGCGCTCTCATCTTTTTAAGCAGGATGAAGGAAGGGAAGAAGATGCATCAATGAAAATTACGTTTCATTTCTTGATTTTCTTGATTTTCGATTCTTTTCGATTCCAGTTTTACAGATTTCAGAGCGCGCTCACGCTGCATTCAGTGCCTTCGGTTTATGGGACTGGGGAACAGTCGCAGAATGGCTATGGCGTTGCTCCTCTGGGTTCTGTTGGTGTTTTTATCAGTCGGGTTACAGGATAGCGGAGCTTCTGCAGGCCTTAAAGATAGTGAAGCTCTACGACTGGAACCTGGCTATCCTGAAGGCGTTTTCCAATACAAATATTGAGTTCGTGGTGGGTATCGGGAATGGGTATGTGGCGGGGCTTATGGACACGCAGGCGGCTTTGTCTTGGGTTACGCAGAACATCCAGCCTTATCTGAGCAGTACCAATATCACGGGGCTCTTGGTGGGCAATGAGGTCTATACGGGCAACGACGCTGCGCTTAAGGCGAACCTGGTGCCCACAATGCGGAGCATCCGGCACTAGTGAGTCTTGGTTTGCTCCGATATCAAAATCTCGACGGCCCATTCGCTCTCTGTGCTCTCCAACAACTACCCGCCCTCCACCAGTGTCTTCGATCCTCAGCTCACGCAGCTTCTCAAGGAACATCTGGACTTCCTGGCCGTAACTGGAGCTCCGTTTTGGATCAACGCGTATTTCATCTGCGGATCCTGTGCCATGAACATCAACGGCTGCAACGGCCTCGCCTGCCTCACCAAGATCGATGCCGTCTCTGACTCCGCCACCATCATCACGCCCTTGCCGCACATTCGTCTCATACGGTGGAGGCGTCTAGGGATTGATTTCAGGGACGCTCAGCTTGCTTCGGCGGATTGCTCCAGCCAAAATGGGGTTTCTCTGACTGATTCTTCATCAGGGGTTTGCTTGCTGGCTGTTTTTGCCGGTTTGGGAGGTCTACCATGTCTGCTGCTCTGTCCACAGACATGGATCTTCTGCTTCCTCCGATGAGGGTTTCGGTTTTGACGGATCTATATCTTTCTGTGGAGAGTCTGCTGCAATGTGAGCTGTGGATGGTCATAGCTTCTTTTTCTTGTGTGGCTATGGTGGATTTGAGCGGGTTTCTGCTCACTCTTACTGTAGTATGTTCAAGATTTATCTGTTCTTCTCTCTGGGTTTCTCTTTTTTTGGTTCAGCTCTTTATAAGCTGTTGTTTCTGCTTATATGGGACAGAAATATGTGAAAATGTAGGGATCCTTGTTGATTCTACTACATGTGCAATATGTAATTTTGATCATCTTTTTGAAATAAAATTACGGACTTTTTCCAAGGAAAAAAAAATATGATTTATTCTTTTGTAGACTGACATATTGGGCATGGACCCTGACTGGATTTTATTATTTGATTATATACTGGGCAAGGAAGCCCCAATGTTTTGATTATGTTTTGATGTGGGTACAAAACCCTAGTATACTGAAATGACCTTTTCTTACATACTGTGCAGTGATGTGAATGACATAATTGACTTATATGTGTGTTGAACGTGGACTTAGAAACACACAAATTACTTATGTACTGGGCAAGAGCCCTGATGTACCTAGAGAAAATATGATGTACTGGGAGTAAGCCCTGACGTACATTGAGTGTTGGGCATAAGCCCTGGAGCACTCCAAGCTTGATAAACGAATACCGGATCCAAGGCAACTTAAAGATTCTAGATGTGCCTCACAACCACATTCTAACACTAGTGTTGAGCAGGGACTCTCGAATTGCACTAGAGTAATGCCCATGTGAGAGTGTTGAGTTAAATGGCTTTGAAGAGCACTCGGGGTTACAGAGTTTCAAAGTGTTGAGTCGGAGAGACTCTGAAGAGAACTTTTATCACATTTATTTAATTGACTAAATGGCTCATCTTTTTATCCATCATCACCTACTGCGGGAGCTACCATGTTAAACGAGGGAATTCAACATGCAAAGAGAGAGGCTAGAGGCACCTAACCAGGCTGACCACGACGATCCAAAAGAAGTGGACCGTGCCCCTAAAAGTTAAAGAGAAAAGAGTGTCATGTGACGACACATAACTAAAGAAAATATAATTATGAGTAGTCTCTTATGACTAACCTGATTAAAGGCCTCCAAGTTATTATTTATTATTATTATTAGGAGCTTTAAATAATAATGGTGTTATTATTTAATTATGGGATATAATTAGTATATTTGATTTATGCATTATTTAATATTTTAAATGATGTATTAATAGTTAAGTGAAAAATATTTAATATAAGAATAATTATTAGTATAATTATTGTTATTATTAAGAGCATAAATAAAAATGACTTATAGTCAAATAGTTGGAAAAGTCCTAGTTCAAGAGGACTAGATATTTAATTAAATAATATCTTTTGATTATTAATTATTGAATTTAAAGAAACTAATTACTTCAATAGTCCTAATTCAAGACTTCCCTATTTAAAGAGCGCGGATCCCAAGTTTTGGGGATCATCTAGAATTCTTAGTTATTATCATTCTCTTATGGTAATACAAGAAAATTATTCTGCTCCAAGAAGCTGAACCAGCCTTACTTAAAAATTCTCAGAATTGAACCAGAAGTGGATTGTAACATACCCTTTAAGCTGGAAAACATTTTGAGTTAAGAAACATTATGATAACTTTTATTGTAAAGTTTATATTGGATAGGTGTCTAAGGATGACTGTAATTTGCACAATATATTATTATTTAATAAATAAAATAGGAGACAAACACCTAAGAGGACTGTTGAAAGAGTGGTTACTGATCCACTAGGTGGAATGGAATCTGGGGTAGAAGGCAATGGACAAGTGGCAGCATCATGATGCAACTAACTAGTTGTTGGTATGTGACAACTCCCTTGAAATGTGGTCATACTGCCTTGAAAGATGGGACTGGAGCTTGAGGCTCATTTATTCCAAACTGACCACTAAAAGACCTAGGCAGTCTATATAATAGCCATCAAATATTGAACTGAGGTTCATCACTTTTCCTGACAAGAAAATTTACCTTAGGGTTTTGCTGTGTTTGCACCCAAGAGATTTGATGAGGGGATATGCTGTTGTTGATCATGTTGTGAGTCTGCCAAACTCTTATTGAGTTCAGGAGGTTGATGCTGAGTGGAGAAGGCATTTTTCAGGAGGTTGATACCGAGTGGAGAAGGTATTTTTGAGTGCCTTGCTTCTACACAGATTCCACCCACTTACTGGATCAGTAAGCAGGCTCGGGGGTTCATTATAAGTCAGCAGTTGAGATGCTTCTTCTGAAGCATGTTGGGAGGAATAGGTCTCCTTGGGTGTTTGTCGGCCCTATCATCAGTTACAGGTTCTATTGTATTATCTGTTTATTTTTAAGTTCTGTTATCTATTTTGCATATTACAGTTCTGCTGTTTATTAAACTTTCACTATTTAATTTATGAGTTATTTCAGTTTCCTTTATAAGTTAATAATTCTGTATAAATATGAAATGATTGAATAAAATGGTTTTGTATTTTTCCCCACGCAAAAAGGAACAACATCGTACTCTAGTACAGAAACAGATTAAGATAGATAAGATATGATAAGCAAACTGCCATGGTGATGGAAGTAGTATTTTATATATTTTGTTTAATTTATCTGTTGTTATTAATTAGCATTATCTACTGTATTTTACTCGTAGTACTATTCTTATTTCAATTATTTCCATAAAGACAGTAAATCTATTTTATAGAAATAACAGAGTTTATATCAGACAAAGTATCTAGTTCTGTTTCTTTTCATTTTATTTTTCCAATGTTTAGTTTCAAAAGAATAACTATAGTTTGTTGTTGTTATCATTATTGTACATATAGGACAGTTAGACAAATAAGAAGCATCACATTACCAACTTAGGGTTTGTAATTTTACATTTAAATTCTTTTCAAAATTTACTGTTATTACTAGTATTTCTATTACTGTACATACAGAATAGTTAAATAAACAAAGTCTCTTATCATAGAGCTAGGGTTTAATGTTTTTCTTTTACATACACATATAACCATAAAAATGCAAGTTCAATGCGGTTACATAATTGAGCTAGATAAATAAGCTCTCTGTCATTTTCTTGTTTTTACTCACAATAGACAAATCAAGTATATTCTCACATCACAAATCATTACTGTAGATCGAACTTATTGATTTCAATTATCAATTCAAAGTTTAAGACATTTCAATGACTGTAGGAGCAAAAGTCAAACAGAACACACAAATTTCATTTGATGCCGAACGTATCATTAGTTATTACCATGCCATACATTCTAAACTTAACCAAAAACCCTAAACCCTCACAGGTTTGTAGTTGAACTACTTAAAACATTCACATAGTAAAAAACGAGGCATTTGGCCGAAGCCTGTCACATATTTCAACACATAAACATTGATTTAATAAACAGTAGTAGCAATTTATTCATACACATTTTGTAAAATGATTCCTTTTTAAACATTCTTAAGATTACAGTCCAGAAACGAAGCACATTAGCATAGGTACGAGTCAAACCTAGTTTGCATACACATTATCAGTTTACAAAAGACTGTTTAAACATGACTTATTTCCATTTATCAAATCAACGAGTGATAAATTTCAAACATGGGCCAAGCCCCAACACTTAAACATGAAAGTAATCATGGCCATATAAGTTCTACAAAAGGATAATTTATTATCACTTCAACAGAGTCTGAAACCCAAATAAAAAACAATGGATCGTTGCCAAGATCAAAACCCTGAACTCAAACCCTATATAAATACCAACTATTACATCGACTCTACAAACTAAAACAACAACCCAGGGTTTTACCACCATGACTTCCAGGTTTGACGATACATTTGTTTGCCATGATTTCTGCTAGGAGAACCTACGAGGGTATGCCACCGAGCTTACCGTTTTAGCTGCATTGCTATCCATGGATCACCGAACTCCATTTCCACCAAAACAGAGCGTTGAATACAGAAATTTGGCGTTACCTGCCAAAAAGAACTGTGGGAGTTAGCAATATTATCATTTGATTGTTAACAAACGAAGAAATACATTACATAACAGAGAGACCATAAAACTTACTCAGTTGTTAAACAGTCGATTGGAATGCGTTTAGCTTCCAAATCCTTTCTCCAACGCAACAAAGTTTCCATGCAACTGAATCATAACCGAACTCGAAGTCAAGACCTCCCTACTAACCTTTTTTCCACCGAAAGAAAGCCACAGGGCTTCAACACTACCTTCTCAGCAAAGTTCAAACAATTATACAATATTTTCATTACAAGATTACAGAGTTTTGAGGCACAATGCCATCCACAACCGCCCAGGGTCGATCCTTGTAAACCAGCGGCCTGTCGGCCTTCTTTCTCCAAAACAAAACCACAAAATGAATGCACGAAGGAAAAATAACGTTAAGGCAAGTCTACCTAGGGTTTACACATTCCAATTACTAAGAACCACGAATATCAACGATCGAGATTGATCCAGGGAGCTACGGAAGAACCAAGGCAAAGATACGATCATATAGCAATCAATAACTACATTAAATTGCAGAACAGTTGGATGCCATATCACTAAAAGCTGAGTTCACAACATGGTGACACATCACCATTCCTCATCAAGATTATCACATGGAGCCAAACACATAGACGCCAGCGTAGCAACCACAACACCACAACATGATCGCATTAAATGCTGAAGATATCACGTAGATTTTAGCCAGAGTCTCGACTGCACAAACATTTAATTCATATCAGAGCTCAACATTGTGACAGCGAAGGCCTCAGGTTTCAACAATGCCATACAACTGTTTACAACCACGTATAAAGTTAACAAACATAGGATAGAGGCTTAACTATACCATAAACAAAGTTATGTGATTCAATTCATAAGGTTAATACCATTCACGCTAGGAGCATAAACCTTGTCCAAAGTTTATATAACATTGCAACTATGTTCGCACCATATAACATTACAACAATGTTATTAACATAGTTTCCATAGGATATCCAACGTAGAACCGATATAGTCAATATATCAACTATATATTATAAACCATTACAATGCCATAGTATAGTATGGACTACCACAAGATTAATGTTTAAACATTACATTTAAATAGCTAGGCTATTTGCTTAAGGTTAGGGTAGAAAATTACTTAACCTTTACACCATATTGAAAGCTAGGTTTTGACACAAACTCTACTATATGGTAGACCATTATATCAACAACATCTTGATTCATATGTGGATGCAATACAAACGGCGTAACTAACACTACAAGACTTATTACATTGCAGATGGCATTTCCAGGAGAATCATTTATTCTATTGATGACACTATCTTTCTTATAAACTAAACATGTTACAAATTCAGACAGTTAAACTAAGCTATATTACCACTGATCTCACCTTTAGTTACAACGAGTTTAGTGCTTAAACATTGTTGGCGACACATGCAAACATAACCATAAAAGATGATACAAGTGACGAAGTTAAATTGAAGATACATACCATTGACATCTTCATGTACGACAGATTCTATAATTATCTTAAACATAGAGACGACAAGCTGAAGCTTACAACTTGTCTTGTAAAAAATGGAATTACTCTATAACCTTACCTACAGATCTGCGAAAGAAGAATCCCATGCTTTAGCTTTCAAAGCTAAGTAAACCCAAGGGCACCCGATAGGAACCCCTTCAGAAATATGCAAAGGACTTCATCAGTATTTGTTACCAGATCTTTACACATAACAAAATAAACATTGTTCTGTTGCATCCTACTTATAACCAAGTACATATTCATGTTTAAAACCATTAAGAGAAATTGTATGAGGCAGTTACCTTTGTTAACTAATTATTATCATTCCGCAGTTAGCATTTATCTTATAAAATAGGCTACATCAATTTTTTTTTTTTTTTGCGATTTTTGGGATGTTACATGGATCTAGGGCCTCTACCTCTCATTGCATGTTGGAACCAAGCTCGGGGGGATCCAGATAGAACCAGAATGGTTTAGGGCTCAAGGTTGGGAGGAACGTGGTATCCCCAAAGTCATCATAATAGGCTAGCTGCACTCCGAGGCCTCTACATTAATTATTGTTTGAGTGTGCAAGTTACTTCAAGAAGGGAGTAGGCCACAAAGTAGTCAGGTATGAAATATAAATATCTCAAGTTAAGTTTTATTAAAGTTTCGATAAGTAATACAGGGTTCTATCCCCTCATCTTTGGCATTGTTTTCCGTTCATCCTAGATTTGTTTAAATACCAACTTACTGATAGGAACAAACAAAGAGCATGGGTTGTAGGCTAGGATTACGTAACCTTAGAAGTTTTCATCAGCAGAATGTCTAGCAGGTCTAGCTAAGCTATCCTGTGCTAGACATCCTAGCCGATCCACAACCTAGAGATCTATTCTCAAAGATTTTAAATAAACTCTGATTGCTTCCCTATGATAGAATTGTTTAGTTATATATATATAGTTTTCACATTTTCCTTCTGAAACAGAGTTTGTTATTCTTGATCTTCGTATAAGTTAAGATATGAATGCTATTCACTTTAGTATTTGTATTTCTGTTATTTTGTTCCACTAAAACCCTATCTCAATTCTTGAACATCATTATATCTCAAAACTACTAACCCTACAGGCGACAAGCTCAGACTTCAAAATCACCAGGTGTTTCTTGCATCAGTTCTGGAAATTCAAGACTAAATGCAACTCATACCATTTACCATGACAACCAAAATGCAGCAGTGACACATCGACGATTCAACCAACAGTTATCCAAAACCATCATTGAAATTATAGTACCAAGTAGTAAAGAAAGACAAGTTACAATATGCTCTTAGAGATTTTTTCTTATCAACGCATCGGTCAATTACTTTCACTAAAGCATCACAGACAACTCTTCACAACGTTTTAACGCATCACACAAGTCTTACAATTTACAAATGTAGTATTAGACATTTCAATTCCTGTAGCCTAAAATTTTGTAGAAAACTCAACGATTGACCTTTCAGAAATCATTTGACCATCATAATCATAGTATAGCAACACTCATCCCTTCAAAGGTAAATCGAAATAGTAGATAGGACTACGGTCCTTAAACAAAAATGCAGAAGGGTTACATAGCGATATCCAACCACAGAAAATTACACACATAGAGGCGTTTTTCATAAACGACGATACAAGGATCGAGTCCCAACGACATTTCATTTAAACGCTTTCTGGTCTACCTACTTCAATCACCAGAAACAGAACAACAAAAGACTCAAATTATAGAGTATGACAGACATATAAATTTATCCCCAGAGTAATGATTTTTGTCCCATCAAAGCATTGATTTTAGCAATCAACAATTCTCAGGTACAGACATCACTCAGGTTTTAAAACACAGAGTTCTAGAAAGCACCAAACCCTTTTGAATATTAATTAGAAAGACAACCTAGTGCCCATACCATTACATTACACAAACATGGGTAAACCCTAATCCATTTGGGTACCATTGTTAACATCAAGGGTTCAACAAATTTCAGGCATAGAGCTGGATGGCCAAAATCTCCATCTAAAACCCTTAGAGTCTGCAAACGACAAAAATATACATTTGTTTCATAACAGTCCAGCCAATGGCGACTTCCAGCAAGCTCAAGCTTGTCGCAGTAAACGCAACCGAGCTCATCAAGTTCCCCATAGCAAACTCAAGACACTCCATAGAGGCAAGAGGAGGAGAGAAGCTAGTGTAGACTCTGGACTTACTAGTCTAAGACACCTCCAAGTCTAAATTCGTGCTCATTATCCAATATCCACACAGACGAAGGAGACCAAACCTCTCATATGTCAAACAAGTAAACATTTGCAGTCAAAAACTGATCATTATCGTCGCTATCA
The DNA here is from genome assembly GCA_027924585.1 of Larix kaempferi. Classification (NCBI taxonomy): domain Eukaryota; kingdom Viridiplantae; phylum Streptophyta; class Pinopsida; order Pinales; family Pinaceae; genus Larix; species Larix kaempferi. Next base: position 42,244,374 of record BSBM01000106.1, read on the forward strand.
GAATGAGAGAGTTACAAGTAAACAAAGGGGGTATTTTTACCTTCTTCCATCGCCGTTTCTGCTTAGAGAAACTTTCGTAGTGGGATAACCATGTGCTAAGCTCAGGTCAGACCCCCAAACCCTCATACACTCCCAACTTACAGACAGAGGTAAAAGAGCCATGATATCGAAATCCTTGATGGGGTAGTAACCAAGAAACAACCCATAGCTTAGCTGGAAGGCTTTTGGCATGTGTTATCGTAGGGTGGCTTTAAATGCCACCACCAACCACCAAATATTTCGATACAAGGCACGATCTCTATAGTGATAAGGGCATCCATGACCATGGAATCACTAAAACACAAATGTGTTACAAAGACCCAAATAGAGTACTTTATCAACAAAAATAACGACAATGTCATTAAGCTAGGAAAATTCTTAAGGACCTCAAAACTCACTACAAAGATTTTCAAAGTGGCAACCACCATATTTGTTTTTATTTAGTAGTATTATGTAAATGCGGAACTTGTGAAAGGTACATCATAGGTGGGAATCACCAGAAGTAGACCTGGAAACCAGGGAAAGAAGTGAATGCATTAGCGCAAGCGCTAAGTAAGTCAAGAGGCTCCACTCTCTTACCCCTACCTCTCGGCAGCCCTGCCAGAGTACCTTGCTCTTAAAAGAACAAGACCAAGTATCACACCATGGACATCAACCGCCACCAATAACAGATCCATTCTACCTTATTTACCAGCAAAACTTTAATAGATGTGCATGCAAACCCTTACATCCATAAGAAGGAGATTCACATTATTGCATTCAACATGTTTACAACAGTTCATACATCTAAACCATTTCAAAGTAATTCTGCAAAGTTGTAGAACTTTATAATCAGTAAACCATGATATTTACGAAGCTAAGACATTTCAGAAAGTAGAAATCAAATATTAGTACAGTAAGTACTTATCATTGCTGAAACTAATATTCATCATATCTTTTCCACTTATTCTAGTATAAGATTTTATTTTTTTTTTTACTATTTTTAGGGACATTACAAGTGGTATCAGAGCTCAGTTCTAAGACTAAGAGACCTATTGGGCTCATTAACAAAACATCCGATGCAGATTCATAGTCAAAACAAAAACATGCATTTAAATTTTATTTTGTTTACTTGAATATTAACATGAATTTTTTTCTTTTTCTACTTATATAAAAATTTCAAGTACAGTCACTGTATGAGAAATGAATGCAGAACAGGGGAGCAATATATAGGGAAATCTAAATTCCCCACCATGAAAGCAAGAAATTGTGGTGGAACTCAACTCGGATTTAATGAAATCCATGCAAAGCCTGCAGGCATAATTCCAGAGTTTCAGAGATGAGAACACGCAAGAAAGAAGAGAACACGCAAGAAAGAAGAGAACACACAAGAAAGAAGAGAACAACAAGCTATAAATGAAGACTTACTCCAAAGCTTAACAGGGGCAAAACCCCATGAATAGCCTACTTTGTCCGTCAACACTCTTAAAACAGGAAACTGTCGCATCGGGAAATCAGCCAGTTACAAGATAGAAGGGCAGGAAAGACACAAACCAGAGTAAATGGAAGAGGACTGTAAGAGCTCTTCCAATGAAAATGGTTCACCACCTCCTTGCAAGAAAAGGAGGAAGAGTGACGACAGTTTTCAAGGAGAGTTCATAAAGATAAAAGCCCCAACTTATGACGGAGAAATCAACTCAGGGGAAAAGGCTGAAGGGTGGCTGTTAGGAATGAATAAATAGTTCAAAGTTCATAATTACTCTAGTGAAATGCAATCCCGATTAGCCATTTACAACCTAAATGGTAAAGCTTCCAGATGGTGGCGGGACTTGAAACACACCAAAGGACAAGAACTGAGAGACATAACTTGGGATACTTTCAACAGAATATTCCAGGACAAGTATATGTCTGAAAGGTTCTTTGACAAGAAAATAAAAGAATTCCATGAGTTAAAAATGGGCTCCCTGACTATGGAAGCATTCATAAACCGGTTCTTAGACTTGCTGCACTATGTTCCTTATATTAAGGATGAGAAGGTAAAGATTCAGTAGTTCTTGGGAGGGCTGCCACCAAACTTTAGAGAGAAGATAGAATTTGATATGCCCAAAAACCTAGATATAACCCTACATAAAGCAAGGATGTGTTATGAGCACGGACAACCAAGGAATGACAACATCAACAGAAATAGAGACAAGTTCAAAACCTTCTCCAACAACCGCAGACCAGGTTTTAGACCCCCACCTTATCGGAAACATAACAACAACTTTCCACCCAATAGAGGCTTCAACTGACCTCAAGCCCGACCAAGTGCACCCCCACCACCAGCCAACAGGCCAACTTTCAACAAAGGGACAAAAGCAGTCCCACCAACTATTTCTTGTTGGAAGTGCCAAGGGCCACACTACTACAGAGACTGTCCCATCAAAACAGATGGAGTCTTACACAAAATCCAAATAGAGCCAACCGTAGGGGACATGGAAAAGACACCTAGGATTTATGCCGCACTTGATGGCCAGCAGGCAGATCACCAAGACACCATGGTGGAAATTGAGGGTACGATATATAACACTGTCGTTTCAGTTCTAATAGATCTTGATGCTTGCCTGAGTTATATCTCCCCTAAGATAGTGGATACCTGTAAGTTAAACCAAGAACATCATGACAAACCGTGGCTAGTACAACTAGCCATTGGTACAAAACGAAGGGTCTCCGAGTCTGTTAAAACTTGTGAGATAGACTTAAATGGTTTTCTAACTAGGTTAGAATTAAATATTCTACCCCTAGGATCGTATGATGTACCTATAGGAATGGATTGTCTAGAAGAACACCATGTCCTACTAGACTGCGCAAACAAGACCCTACTCTGCAGGAATGACCAAGGGAATCAGGATACGATTCAGGGTATCCCTAGGAAAGTGTCTATAAGACAGATTTCTGCATTACAAGCAAAGAAATGCATCAGGAAGGGCTGTAATCTCTTTGCTGTTAACATGCGAAACTTAGAAACTGAAAATGAACAAAAGATCGAGGACTTCCCAGTTCTCGTAGAATTTAAGGATGTATTTCCCAAGGAAATACCGGGATTACTACCCAGACGAGACTTAGACTTCTCCATCGAGTTAACACTGGGGTCAATACCGGCTTCAAAATCCCCGTACCGCATGAGCACACCAAAATTGGTGGAGCTCAAGCTTCAGTTACAAGAGTTAATAGATAAAGGGTACATTCGACCAAGTGTGTCTCCTTCGGGTGCACCGATACTCTTTGTCAAGAAGAAAGACGGAACGATGCGGATGTGCATCGATTACCGCCAACTCAACAAGATGACCATTAAGAACTGCTATCCACTCCCTAGAATCGATGACTTGTTTGACCAAGTCGGAGGAGCAAAGATCTTCTAAAAAATTGACTTGCGATCTGGATACCGCCAGGTAAGGATCCATGATGAGGACATCAACAAGACCGCGTTTCGAACCCGTTATGGCCACTACGAGTTCGTAGTGATGCCCTTTGGGTTGACAAATGCACTGACCAACTTTATGTGCATGATGAACAGTATCTTTAGTAACTTCCTTGACAAGTTCATCTTAGTCTGTATTGACGACATTTTGATCTATTCCAAGAACGAAGTAGAACATGAGGAACACCTCCGTATTGTTTTACGTATATTACGGGAACACCAACTTTACGCCAAGTTTAGTAAGTGCGATTTCTACAAACCCCAGATCCAATACTTAGGACACATCATTTCTGAGAAGGGAATAGCCGTCGTCCTCGAAAAGGTCCAGGCCATCGAGGAATGGCCCACACCTACATGTGTTTTTGACATAAGATCATTCTTAGGTTTGGCCGGTTACTATCAGAAGTTCATTGAGAACTTCTCACGTATCGCATGTCCCATGACCGCATTACAGAAAAAGGCAAACAGGTTTATTTGGACGGCTAAGTGCGAAGAAAGTTTTCAAAAGCTGAAGCAACTACTGGTTAGTGCACCAATTCTGCGTATCGCGGATCACAATGGGGACTTCATCGTTTGCATGGATGCAAGAAAGGAAGGACTCGGGGAGTCCTTATGCAAGATAATTTTGCCATATCCTACGAATCGAGGAAACTGAAAGAGCATGAGCAGAACTACCCTACTCATGACCTTGAGCTAGCCGCCATCATCCATGCTTTGAAGATGTGGCGACATTATCTGATGGGAAAGAAATTCTTATTGATGACTGATAACACGTGCTTGAAATACCTTTTTGATCAACCCGACCTAAATGCCAAGTAGGCCAGGTGGTTAGCCTTCCTTAGTGAGTACCATTTCGAACTAAAGCATATAAAAGGAAAGGAAAACAAGATTGCAGATGCCTTAAGCTGTCAAGCACATATGCTTTACAAGGTCACGGTGAGCCAAACCGACTCAGACTTACAAGACAGAATTCGAACGGCATGTAAGAGCGACCGTTATTATATGGAAATCCTCGCGAAGATTCAGGAAGATAGACTCTTTGAACAATAGAAAGAATATAAGATAGATGAATCGAGACTACTGTGGTCTAAAGACAGACTTTACGTCCCAGAGAGTGGAGACATTAGACTAAACATTCTCACCGAATTTCACCAGAACCCTATTCAGGGCACCCAGGATATCAAAAAATGATATCGGCCGTAAAGAAACATTACTTTTGGCCTAAGTTGAAAGATGACATCGCATTGTTCATCGTGAAATGTTAGGAATGCCAGTTGGTCAAAGCAGAACATCAACACCCCTCCGGATTACTTCAACCTTTACCCATTCTAGAATGGAAGTGGGAGGTAATAAGTATGGTCTTCATTACAGGCTTACCCAAGAGTAATAAATTGAACGATTCCATCTTTGTGGTGGTAGGCAAGTTGTCGAAAGCATCCCACTTTATACTAGTAAAATCCACCTACAAAGCAGTTCACATCGTGAAAATATTCTTAAAGGAGATCTTTCAATTGCACGGGATACTCAAAGAAATCATTTTTGATCGAGACACAAAGTTCACTAGCAACTTCTGGAGAGCATTATTCTTCGGTCTGGAAACCCAGTTACAATTCAGTACCACGTACCACCCCCATACCGACGGACAAATAGAACGGGTAAACCAGATCCTCGAGGACATGTTGAGGATGTATGTCATGAATAACCCCACCAAGTGGGAAGATTATTTACACCTAACAGATTTTTCTTACAACAACGGTTATCAAACCTCGACCAAAATGAGTCCTTTCGAAGTACTCTATGGTAGGAAATGTCAGACTCCCGTGACTTGGGATAGTCCAGTAGACAGACTTATGTTAGGACTTGACCTATTAAAAGACTTGGAACAACTAGTTTCCAAGGTGCAACTAAACTTAAAAGAAGCTCAAGACCGCCAAAAGAGTTATGCGGAAAAGAAAAGAAAGGACAAGGACTATCAAGTCGGCGAACATGTGTTCCCAAAAATAAAAGCAAAGCGAAGCTCCTTGAGCTTGGAACGTTGCAAGAAACTAGCCCCAAGATTTTGTGGACCTTTTGAAATACTGGCCAAGAAGGGCCCAGTAGCATACGAGTTGGCCTTACCAGCACATATAAAAGTTCATAATGTTTTTCATGATTCACTATTAAAGAAATATGTATACAATACTAAACATGTTATTGATTGGTCCTTATTATAGGTGGAACCCAAAGGGGAGTTCACGCCAGAACTGCTCCACATTCTAGACAAGAGAGAGGTCCAGCTTAGGAGGAGGACCATTACTCAGCTGAAAGTGCAATGGAGCCACTTTGGATCAGATGAGGCTACTTGGGAGAATGAGGCCACCATGAAAGAGGCATACCCCGCCTTGTTTCATGACCTCATTCCTAGTCCCTAGAAACACCGGGACAATGTTGTTCTAAGTAGGGAGGGATGTAATATCCCGAATTTGGACTGACTATTTTATGATGTTATATTGGGCCACGAATCAACACATGTGATTTATTCTGATTATTGGGCATGAGCCCTAGTACATATGATTTATTCTTTTGTAGACTGACATATTGGGCATGGACCCTAACTGGATTTCATTATTTGATTATATACTGGGAAAGGAAACCCCAATGTTCTGATTATGTTTTGATGTGGGTACAAAACCTTAATATACTAAAATGACCTTTTCTTACATACTGTGCAGTGATGTGAATGACATAATTGACTTATATGTGTGTTGAGCATGGACTCAGAAACACGCAAATTACCTACGTACTGGGCAAGAGCCCCAATGTACCTAGAGGAAATATGATGTAATGGGAGTAATCCCAGACGTACATTGAGTGTTGCGCATAATCCCTGGAGCACTCCAAGCTTGATAAAGTAATACCGGATCCGAGGCAACTTAAAGATTCTAGATGTGCCTCACAACCACATTCTAGCACTAGTGTTGAGCAGGGACTCTGGAATTGCACTAGAGTAACGCCCATGTGAGAGTGTTCAGTTAAATGCACGGGGGGGTCAGTTGGTAGGCAATATCCTATCACGTCCATTCATATTGGGGAGTAAAATATGATACATAAATGAGAAAACATATTGCCATGTATTAAGGGGGCAAGGGGGATTAATTATGTTATATGGAAACACAAATATTTAGGGTATATTTTATTACATTTTGTGTAGAAGTGGTGGAGGGAAAATCCTATAAATATAATAGTTAGTACATAGTTAGGATGATATTTTAAGTATTAATTTAATGTCTTAGATAGGATGTAATAAAAAGGAAAATATTTTAAAAGCTATCACTTTAGTAGTCTAATAATCCAAAGTAAAAACATTGGTCCATGGTTATGGACTCAAGTCCATCTAGACATATTGCCATTAATGTTTTATACTCTCCATTCAATCCTTGTAATCATGTACAAAAGTTATCACACTATATTGTAATAGTTTCGTTCTACATAATAAGTATAGCATGGGATGTATTATAATATAATATGTATTGTATTATAATATAATATAATTGGAATAAATAACAATATGAACATGTAAAATCCAAATTGAAATAATTAATAAAGTAATAATCTCACTATGTAAAATTCAAATTATAATAAATAATAAAGTAATAGAATTAATTGAAAAATAACATACATGGAAAATGTATTGAGTATACATTGACCAATATATGGTGACCAAATATTGGAAAGCATCACCAATTTTCGCATAGCCTAATTATTCTTTCAACATAGAAAGGTGAGAATTCTTATAATTGCTATCCAAAAAGCAAACGTTATTAGTGTTAAGTGTCTATGTGCCATCTCAAAGTTCAATTAATACTTACGAGCAACTCGTATTCCATTAAATAGGAAGAATATCAACCCAATTTGAGTGATTGCTATCACTATAAGTTCTCTCATTTTGATAAAGATGTAATTTTATAACCCAATATTTGACAATATAGAACTAACGTTTGTCATAAGAACTATTATATTGACAATCTAGAACTAACTTTCGCAATCTAGAACTAACTTTCACCATAGGAACTCTTATATTGACAATCTAGAACTAACTTTCGCCATAGGAACTATTATATTGAAATCAAGATTGGAGGATTGATAAAAATTTGTTAAGATAAAAAAAGGGAGTTATCATAGATAGAAACACTGGTAATTGATTTGTATCTGAGGACTTAAATATGTTTATATGATAGACGGATCAGGTGCATGTGATCTAAGCATGGGATTTGGTATAATGGTTATTTCAGTTAGTATTATTAAGTAACATATTGTTGAGCCAATTGTGATTAGATTGAGATGTACACTATAATTTAAGGCCTTTGCCTTGTTAAATTTTCAGAATTTACTTCAATCTAATCTAGGATCTTAACTGAGAGAACAACATGTACATCATATCTACAGCATATCAATTATGGAGACAATAATGCAAGCACACAAGAGACACAAAGATTTACTTGGGGAAAACCATAAAGGTGAAAAACCCCAATAACTTCCTCAGAGATAGATAGAGCAATGATACAACCAACCAAGAGAGATAGCCATAACCTAGCAGCAGATCCTCCTCCTCCATAAGTGCGCCACTCCTCCTTGAGTGCAAGTGTGAGAAGTGAGTGAGCAAATAGTGTGCCTCCCGCACTCTATTTATACTTGACTTGACTTGCCTTTTTACCTAACTCATGTAGGCTCGAACTTAACCACATAACATAATGCTGACTTGGCTGACCCCCAATAGGGTGGTCTAATAACCCTTCGACCCACATGGCCGACCCCCAATAGGGTGGTCTAATAACCCTTTGACCCACATGACTTATACAGGGCCAACCCCCAACAAGGTGGTCTAATAACCCATCAAGTATAAGTTACGACACTTACAATATAAATGACGACACTTCCGTATAGAGGAATAATAACATCTCTATAGGAATACAATATACATATATGTGAAATACATTCCGAAGTTACATATACATCAACACTCCCTCTTAACTAGGAAGGTATTTCTCAGCACAGTTCTTCTAGCACAAGTCATCTTCTCTGGATCATCGTCACTGGATAATCATCATCGAGTCATCATCATCGTCACTGCTGCTGCTATCTCAATCAATCTCTGAATCTACTCATCATAGGAAGTTCTACAAAGCCAGTCCTTTTTCATACTGGATGTAGGCCCACCACCTGCAGGTCTTCATCATCACTGGCCATACTGTGGAATCCTCAGGACTTATTACGTGCATCACAAAACCTCGAAAGAGCATCCCAGGATGTTACGGGTACACAACTCCAACCTGTAGGATCTCCCAGGGCGCTATTACATGTGACCCCACCACAAAACCTCGAAAGAGCATCCCAGGATGTTACGGGTACACAACTCCAACCTGAAGGATCTTCCAAGACACAAATTACATGTGGTCACCAAAAAACCTAGCAAGAGCATCTCAGGATGTTAAGGGTACACAACTCCGACCTGAAATCTCCCAGGGCACAAATTACATGTGGTCATGGTAAAACCTCGAAAGAGCATCTCAGGATGTTACGGGTACACAACTCCAACCTAAAATCTCCCAGGGCCCAAATTACATGCCATAAGACAAAACCTCGCAAGAGCATCCCAGGATGTTACGGCTACACAACTCCGACCTGAAGGATCTCCCAGGGCACAAATTACATGTCCTCCCAGAGCAATGTCTCGAAAGAGCATCCCAGGCTGTTATGGGTACACAACTACGACCTATAGGATCTCCCAGACATGCTCATCTGCACAACCTGATCCACGGCCACAGAGTATCAACCTGATACTCAACATACATCATCCTGATGTATCCATGATCATCCTGATCATCATCACTGCAACGTCCTGCTGCATGTCATCTGGAGCAACATCCTAAAGCTCATCATCCATGATCATCTTGATCATCACTGCAACATCCTGCTGCATGTCATCATACATGATCCACCTGATCATCAATGCATCTACCTGATTCATACCAAGTATCTACCTGATACATATCGTCATACATGATCCACCTGATCATCAATGCATCTACTTGATGCATACCAAGTATCTACCTGATACATATCATCATACATGATCCTCCTGATCATACAATGTATCCACCTGATACATATCGTCATACATGATCCACCTGATCATCAATGCATCTACCTGATGCATACCAAGTATCTACCTGATACATATCATCATACATGATCCACCTGATCATACAATGTATCCACCTGATACATATACAGATACATGGTCCAAGCATCCAACATGATGCATATACAAAATACATACACATGATCCAACTGATCATATCCAGCATCCAACATGATGCGTACATATAAGTGATCCAACTGATCATATCCAGCATCAACATGATGCGTACATATAAGTGATCCAACTGATCATATCCAGCAGAAGCCAGAACATCAACCTAATGCTCATCATCCAACGCTTACATCCACAGCCATGTGAAGGATCCTCCTTCCAACATGCTTGGAATGGCTTCAGCAAATGTGTCCATCACTTCTTCCTCGAAGTGTCCTCGATCTGAAGAACACCAAGCCTCTCTCTGAAGTACTCGAACTTCACTCTGGCTAGTGGCTTCGTCAGCACATCTGCAATCTGCTCGTCCGTCGCAACATACAAAAGCTTCACAGCTCCTCTCTGCACCATATCCCTGATATAGTGATATTTGATCTCTATGTGTTTCGACCTGTCATGAAACACTGGGTTCTTGGACAGCTTTACACAACTCTGGTTATCACAGAAGATACCAGTAGCCTCCAACGGGAGATAAAATAACTTAGACAGTAGATTTCATAGCCATACTGCCTCACAACTAGCTGAGTAGGCTGCAACATACTCTGCCTCAGCTGTACTCAGTGCTACGCAGGACTACTTCCTGCTAAAGCAAGAGATCACACCTGATCCCATACTGAAGCAGCACCCAGATGTGCTCTTCCTATCTGCAGCACTGCCAGCCCAATCTGAATCAACATAAACCTGTAGGTTAAACTTTTGATCTGCCTCATACCTGAGCCCATAATCTACTGTACCCTTCAGGTACCTCAGAACATGCTTTACAGCAACCAGGTGAACACTCCTCGGATCCGTCAGGAACTGGTTCAATGTGTTCATAGCAAAGCAAATGTTTAGTCTCGTGTTCATCAGGTACATTAAGAACCCAATCGTCTGATGATACATAGAGACATCAACTAGCTCAGATGAAGCATCACATAGAAGCTTTAGATTCGATGCCATAGGTGTGGCCATGGCCTTGCACTCCATCATCCCGAACCTCTTCAGGATCTCTACTGCATACTTCCCTTGTCCAAGGAAGATTCCATCTGCACTCTACCACACCTCCATGTCAAAAATAGTGCATCATCCCCAAGTTCTTCATCTCGAACTCGGCAGTAAGCTTCCGCTGCGTGTCGGCAATCAATCTATTTTCACATGTAACAAACAGGTTATCCGCATACAAAAGTAGTATCATTGGATTGCCTTCCTCAACCTTGTAGTAAAGGTTGGAATCCACTTTACTCTTGGTAAAGCCCAAACTGGATAGAAAGTTGTCTATCCTACCATACCAAGTTTTGCACACATGTATGACTACACCATGCTGTCTTGAAATCCATCTGGTGCATCTTCTATTTCATCACTTTTATATTTCTCAATGCTGCCATCTGCAACATGCTTGATCTGATAGATCCATTTGGAAGTCATAACAAACTTCCCTTCACGTCTTGGGACTACGTCCCAAACATCATTCTTCATGATCGATGGATCATGGCATTACATTTCTTCATCCTAGATCCTGGGAACTTCAATATCTTCAATAGATATCTTTGTTGCTGGAAGAAATGTTCTAGTCCTTTTGTAGGTGAAGATATACGGTCTTTCCTACAAAACAGGTTAAATTGCATGATTAGAAACATCTCATAATTTTCAGAACAAATTCTTACACATAAAGAAATATGTCATACAGTCATGCAATTATCTTAGCCAATGCTTCAATACAACATTTATCCATATCCCGTAACTTTGTAGATGCCTTCCAATCTCTACCAGAACATTGTTAAGAGTGTGCACAACTCCCAACATGTCAGCAAAGAGGTTTCCTTCTAGATAAGTAGCAATGGAATGTTGTATAGTTCCATAGGCCACTTACCCATGTATATTAGTAGTATACTGTTCATCAATGCAACTATTCTAATATGCACAATACATATCCTAAGTCTAGGAACATGAGCATATACATCTTTGAACAATTTTATTTAAACAAACACATATGCAAGAAATGATAATTAAAATACTTATCTTTGTTTGTTCGTTGGGTGGACTCCCTCTGAGTCTTCGCTTTCTTGCAGGAGCTGCTGGAGTCATAATCTGCAGTAGCTTCTTCTACACCTTTCTGTTGTGGAATGTAGAGAGATGGTCAACTCCCTCTGAATATCTGCATCCTTTCATAAACCACTGGAGTGTACTCCCTCTTGATCTTTGCTCCCTGGATTACCTGTCCTTGAACTTAAATACATTCTCGATCCCTATGCATGCTTGTTAGTATCATCATTGTGTTATCCTCTAGGTCTAATATAAAATCATACATTCATTAGTATACTATTAAAACACAATAATCTCAAGCATGTATGGTCATGATCATTTCAAACAGAAATAATAAGCATTATCATTCAAGGTTTATGTAGGATTCTTATGGTTAGTCATATCATCAATTATGGTAAGAAACATAATATGCATACAACCATGATTATTCAAACCTATGACTTCATGAATAATCATTATCAAAAATAGTATAAGATCCTAACCCAAGGTAGGATTCTATCTTGATATAGGAAAAACATACCTGGATTAGGATGCTAGTTAGTTATGTCTAACATACTCACATGATGTCTTCTTGTTCTTCTTTAATGACTTGTGCTAGTAACCTGTATATCTCATAGGTTAGCCATTATAAAACCAAGTTATACATACCTCGTAAATGGATCTTCTATGAGATCCATGACAATGGATGAGTCTTTATCCTCATGTCATCATGATCATATGTTCTTGAACTGGAACATGATTTGTCTTTCTTGGTGTACCTTTCATGTTAGTAGACAACATAAACCTCATACAACACCATAATGCATTAGTACAATCATAAGTGTCAACACCCTAATCAATGAATATCTTCTATCATGCATTCATAATTTTGTTAAGGTGATACGACAAATCTAAAATCAAGATTGTACTAACCGTAATAACATGAAGACAATCATACCATAAACTTATTCATGAACAAATCTCAAAACAAACCTCGATGAGTCATACCTGTCGAGATCGCTTGTAATCTCCTTATGTAAAGCCTTAGCCTCATCTCCCTCTAAAATAGGAACTCCTTCACTTATGCAGATGACCAATCAATCTTCTTCTAGGATTAACCCAATCCACTTGATTTGCAAGAACTGGACTTCGAGCTGGATATGGGTTTGTCAGAGAAACCCCAAAAATTCAAACTTTGAATTTCAAACTTCTGACAGGATAGAAATATGTGCCTTGATGAGCTGATCAAGCTGGTATATTCAGAATTTGAAAACTGCAACGTTTCACTCCTCAATTTTTCCTTTGAAACTTCCGGATTCACTGGACGTGACCCTGAACTGGGGTTTGATGAATCCCACTCTTCTGCCCAATCAAAATGTTTGATCCAAAGCTCTAAGCTTTTATTTTTCTGAGGAGCTTCCAGCCGTGGTCACAGATTTAAAAAATTCTCATTTTTACAGAAGCCCTAATTTTCCACTTTTCTGATCAAAGTCCCGAACTAGGGTCTAATCAAGCCCAGCCTTCTGCCCAACCAAAAATTCTGATCTTGGTCTCTAAGTTTCTATTTTGATGAGTAGCATCCAGTCGTGGTCTCCGATTACAAAAATTCCAAATTTCTCCGAAGCCCTAAATTCCGGAAGCCATGAATGAAGGTACTCAAAAATAATTCTGTTTTGATAGAAATATGTACCTGATTGTTTCTGGTGTAACTCCAAACCTTTTGATCCACAGGGTCTGAAAAAGTTTCTTGAGATAGCCTGACCTATTATCTTTCCATCCTGACAGATCTGACCTCAATTGGATTCTCTGAGAGAGAGTTATGCCAAGTGTCGCAACGTGACCTGTTTTGGGATAATTCAGGAGAGCGAACTTGTACGGCGTGCCACGTGTCATTGTTTGAACTTCGGCATCTGAAAAAGTTTCCTGAGATATCTCGGCCTGTTATCTTTCCATCCTTACAGGTATGACCTAAATTGGATTCTTTGATAGAGAGTTATGCCAAGTGTCGCAACGTGACCTGTTTTGGGATAATTCAGGAGAGCGAACTTGTACGGTGTGCCATGTGTCACTGTTTCAGCTTCGGCCTCTGAAAAAGTTTTCTGAGATAGTACAGTCTGTGTACTACCTGTCATTTTTCACAAAAATTCATTTGGAGCTTCCTAGCCCAAGTTATGACCTTTTTCCCAAGGTCACCTGATTTTGACTTAGATCTGGAAGAGGCAGAAACCCTTTTTTGTACAGATCATAAATCACAAAGTACAACGAATTAGAGGTTTTCCTTTGGACACAAGGTACCTGGAGATTTAATATTCATCCTGTAACAATTTCAGATCTGAAAACATCGCCAAAACAGATTTATAGTGAAAGTGCTACGACAACTGGTTTTTTTCTATATCAAGCCCTAGCATCGTAAGTGCAACAAGTGTCATACATGCCATATCATGCCTTCTTTCAGGCTAGCTCTGATACCATGTTAAATTTTCAGAATTTACTTCAATCTGATCTAGGATCTTAACTGAAAGAACAACATGTACAGCATATCTACAGCATATCAATTATGGAGACAATAATGCAAGCACACAAGAGACACAAAGATTTACTTGGGGAAAACCATAAAGGTGAAAAACCCCAATAACTTCCTCAGAGATAGATAGAGCAATGATACAACCAACCAAGAGAGATAGCCATAACCTAGCAGCAGATCCTCCTCCTCCATAAGTGCGCCACTCCTCCTTGAGTGCAAGTGTGAGAAGTGAGTGAGCAAATAGTGTGCCTCCCGCACTCTATTTATACTTGACTTGACTTGCCTTTTTACCTAACTCATGTAGGCTCGAACTTAACCACATAACATAATGCTGACTGGGTTGACCCCCAATAGGGTGGTCTAATAACCCTTCGAGCCACATGGCCGACCCCCAATAGGGTGGTCTAATAACCCTTTGACCCACATGACTTATACAAGGCCAACCCCCAACAAGGTGGTCTAATAACCCATCAAGTATAAGTTACGACACTTACAATATAAATGACGACACTTCTGTATAGAGGAATAATAACATCTCTATAGGAATACAATATACATATATGTGAAATACATTCCGAAGTTACATATACATCAACATGCCTCAAGAATGAAACCACAAAAGGATCATTTGATAGGAAATATCCTATCACATCCATTCATATTGGAAAATAAACATGGGATCTAAGCATAGAAATCTATGATCCATTGAGCAAGATGAAAATGCATGCAAACATATATATATATATATATATATATATATATTGACCTTTGAACGGTGATCTGCATCTTGTTGAGCAATTTGAAAAAACACATACAAAGCAATCTCACCTACCACCATAATTCTCAAACACCTACCGTAGACATCATTTAACATTTGATTGGTGTTCCCATTGAATCCACGTGAATATCACGTGATGGGAAGTCTAGTACGCAACTTCACCATGAGACATATTGCCACGGGTGTCTGGAAAATTTATTTTCACTCTAATCTAAAAATTTCCCTCCATATTTATTAGAAACCAAATATATCTGCATTCTTCCCCAATTTGACCTGATCTAGGTTGTTCATTTGGATGTGTCTTTGGGCACTTGGTCAACTGAGTACTCCACTAGTCTGTGCTTTCTTGACTTATTACTCTGCTGGTCTGCTCTTGGTGACAAGTATGTACTCTGTTGGTTTGCACTTGGGTTGGAATTATATATTTTGAAGAATATTTCAACATGTTGAATGGGGAATATATAGCAAGAGTAAAATCACTATTTTGTTCTTTTATGTATCAGTTGTAACATCCCATATTCTTGTAAAAATTTAAAATTTTTATTAACGACAATATTAGCTTAATTTATGATAATTTATAATTGCGGAAAATAACAATTTCTGAATGTAACAATGTTAACTAACAATTGTCTGTACTAAACACCAATATATTTTTGAAGAGACTAATGCGACCGTGACAACTTAATTACATTCGTAACCTCTACCATTAAGATAGTCAAATGCATGGTTAGATTAGACTTTTGATGCGACACTTTTTAAAGCAATGCAATGTATGAAAGATGTAATAATGAAATGCCAGGTTAGAGGTGTGATGTGGTACTATTTCTTTAAGACGATACTAACAGTTTGATTCTTGCTGCCCAAGGGAGTACTATGAGGGACCCCGAAGCTTACTTAGCTGTAATGCTAAAACATTGGACCTATTATATGTGCAGACAACAGGTAAGAAGTTTCATGATTGCAATAAATTCCAATTTGCATGAGTTCAACTTCATCGTATGAAAATAAAATAGAATCAATAGAGAATGTTGAAAATGTAAAAGCATACAAGTACGGTTCACGTGCTTACTCTTCAACTTTCCAAGGTTCGTCTTGTATCAACTTAAGAAAACCTCGTCACTCTAGTCATCATTATACTAGTTGGTTCTGTTGTCGTCATTGTGCTAGATGGTTTTGTCGTCGTCATTATATTAGCTGCCTTGTTGTCGTCATTTAATTAGTATTACTAGGACAGTACAGTACCATTGTATCGCAAGAATAAAGTGGATAGGAATCTGGAGGACTTATTGTTCCAAATTACCAAACCATATGTGATAGCGTAATTGTATGTGAATTTTATACAACACTTTTGATTAGCTTTAAAATCTTATGGTTCACCATTCATGTTCACTACTATAAATTATTTAGGCCTTAAGTAATCAAAGACTAGGAATTCATAGTAATTGAATAATAAACAATTACACACATAGATTAACTATTTTGCAAAATAAAACTTTGAACTATTAACTATTATCCCATATTGTGGTCTATTCAAGTCCTATATATATAGTTATGTAACTATATCGATTTCTTGGTTTATTGCCGACATTATATATTCATATCGAAACTTAAGGTAATAAAAAGAAAGCATTAGATTATCACTAAACTATATAAATAGTTTGCAATGGTTATCATATTGTATTACGTCGAAACTATAATAATATAGGGAAAACAAATAAAATGAAATCTTTGCATATTGTTACTAATACTATGGCGAATTTAAGAAGTTATATTAACATGGATAATGCAGGGTTCAGTCACGTCGAGAGAGTTGACAGGCATTTAAATCGAAAATTGACAAGTTGCTGGTTCAATAAATGGCGCTGGTCTCGAGCTCCGATAGAGATCATGCATTGATCTTGCATTAAAAGCTCGGTGACGTATCCTTGCCGATTTGGATGTCCTTTGATCCAGGTAGACATGAATGTCTCCAAACTTGTCTATGTGTAGGAATAATGCACCACACGTTGTTTGTGCAAGCTCTACTATGTGCCATGGTAGCATTGTCAACTTGTTAGGTAGGTTGGGTATTTAATGTTGACGTTGTTTGTACCACAACTAAGTTATTTGGCAATGTGGAGACCATCGATGGTGATAAACCTAAAACGTTGGATGAAAACCCTAACATCTTTCGTGGAAACGAGTTAAGACTTGGAAAAGTGGTTCACTGTGCTATTCTTTCAGCTAGGGTGGTCGACAGGCTGCTGAAGTCTTGGTAGGAAGTTTGCACGGGTTTCGAACCTGAGACCTTCTAAAGAAGTTGACATTGCAGGTTTTCTTACTGTAATGATGAAGTGGTTTTGGAAGGGTTAGATTCTCTGGTTTGAAAGGTTATAGTTGTATGCTTTAATATCTCTAAGACAAGCAAGAGTGAAAAGAGAGAAAACACAAATTTTAGGCGAGGATAATGACTCCTTGGTGTCATTCGTGACAATGTTCTTATCAAAGCTATGAAGGTAAGCTTTTCATTTAGCAAAGGTATTTTCATTTCAAATTTTGGTTTATGAAAATATCAGATATCTAACTCCGACTTAATGTCAGTTGCAGGGTATAACAAGAATGTCTGGCTAGGGTATGGCAAAAGGAAAACCACACACTCTTACACCGGTAAGCTTCGGGTCTTCCATACCTTCCTAGTGCCCTTCGTCTGTGCCGTGGCTCTGTCAATGAAGATGGTTTGGGAAAATCTTCGAAACACGATTGTTAACAGTGATACCTGGGTATTATATTTTTGCAAACTTGTTGTTTGTCGAATGGAGATATAACTCGTCGATTTTGAATATTCAGGCTCCTCTGCTTAATGAAATTTTGGGAAAAAACCTGTGTAACTTTTCCTTTCAAAACATATTATAAATGTTGCTTGAGAGCTTTGTCTTTGTTTTTAAAGGTTATACTGTTGTGATGTTGAGGTTCTCTGAGATTTGTTTTGTTTTTTGTAATCATTTGTGACAGTAAGACAGAGAGCCGAGGGCTTGGTCTGTGTGTAAGAATAATACTCTTTTTAGTATACTTTGTATGTTTTAAAACATTGTAGAGATATCTGGTTTGTTTCCCTGGAAATTGTAAGTTGATGTTGTAAATCGTCTTCATGTTAATGGTTACTACAATGTCCTTAAAACTAGATTAGGTTTTTGAATTTATTGTTGATGATACGGTTCTGTGTATAATTTAACTTCTACCTTAAGAGGGAAATATATATACTAAGCCTTTCGTAAAATTCTGTAAGGTTTGTTCCAATACTGTAGATTGATAGTGTGTAATTTTGTTTGTCGAGGTTGGAAATTTAAGTAGAGTAGAAGGTTGAACTGATAACTCAATAATATTTTGCAAGGAGAATGAATAGGGTCAAACCCTAATTCGTGTTTTGTTGAAAATGATAATCTGATCATTTATTAAATTTATTCGATCGGTTTCGATCTCAGGTTTTGAAAAGAATGTAAAGATTTGTTATGAAATAATAAAAGAGAAAAAAATATGAATCTAGCTAGGGTTCTTCTTTTGATACAAAACTGAGATTTACAATAATCTCAACAATGTTAGCAAATCTAAAAGAGAGAAGTAAATACATTATAAAATATTTTTGTTTAGTAAATTCTTATCATTTGTTAAATTTCTAGATAATACAACAGTTCTATAGAAAATGAAAGCAATGTGAGTGCATAGTGCAGAAATTCGTGAAGACTGTGTAAACTATAATTCTATCTATAATTTAATTTCCTATACATATAAAGCTGGTGTAATAATTGTAATGAAACTGTGTGTGAGTGAAATATATGCATATGAAGTCTGTGTGAAAAACTATTGTTTTCCAGCTTATTATAAAGAATATTTTTATTCAATGTTAGCAGTCTTAAAACAATGTACAGTACGTAATTCATCTACCTTCCATGGACATAATTTATGTGTTTTGCAGGATGATTACCTAAGAATTATTTAAGTGACTGATTATTATATAAATGAGGAAATATTATATATACTAAATATTATACAGACCTCCTACAATTACTTAACTTAAGAACATAAAATTGATACATATAAGAATATTATCTAGCTATCGAATTCAATGGCAATTTTTGCCTATCTTCTAATATATTTTAATTTGCATATCTCTACTAGAGTACAATGGTGCCAAATAGCATGTGGAAAAATGGGGATATTGATTTATCAATTCATCTTCGACATTAAACTTAAACATTCAGACTTAGAACAATTCTAGGATTAGTTTTTTCTTTCAAAAGCAGAAACACAAAAAATATTCTTTAAACATAACATAAATTAAATAATTAAGAAATTGTAGAACCTGAATAAAACTTGTAGGGAAACAAACAACGCAGGAAGACCATTCCACCCAACCAAACTCCTGAAAACAGTTAAATACTGTCTTAGGACCCCCGAACTTGTTCGCTGAACTACCAGGAGGAAGAAGCTTCATGAATATGGACTTCTTCTTGTTGTAGTAATCTTCTAAATCTTCAATAGGTAGCAGTCCAAAAGACTTTCTCCTAAAACTTTGTTTCTCTTCAATAATAAGCAAAAAACTCAGTTTTCAATCACCACTAACCTCCCTTATTCGAACCTGTCTTGAAATCACCTGATTTACAAGAGGAAAACATTCTGCAGAAATGTTGATTGAGGGCTGCCTGCCCAGTTCGAATTTGCCTTTATAGGCTGCCTAGGCCTTTTTAGATGTTACTGGGTCATTAAATGAGCTTCCTGCTCACTCCCTCCACTTGGGGGATAATTCCCTATTTAAGGGGAACTTGTCCCATAACCAATAGTTAGTGGCGTGATGTAACTGCTGCCATGTGTCCCATACCTTCCAACAGCTTCCATTCCTCCTAGTGGGTTAGTGAACACTCATTCAACAGTCGTCCTGAGTGTTTGTCTCCTAATTAATTTATTTAAATAATAATATTCAGTAATTACATTCATCCATGATCAAAACTAATCATAATTACAAAACTTGTAATTAAATTTAACATAAAGTATTTTTACAAATAAATAATAATGTTAATAAATTTGGGTAGGTGACATACACCCCCCCTTAAGTCTCAACATCGTCCTCGATGTTGGCTAGTCACTCCTTGAGTGTTCCTGAAATAGAGTTGGGTATGCTGCCTGCATACTACTCTCCAACTCCCAGGTTGCCTCTTCTGGGTTAAGGTGTTTCCACTGCACCTTCACTTGCCCAATGCTGCGATTCCAGATAATAGTTTCCCTCCTTCCGAGGATACAATCCAGTTCCACCAGAAAATCTCCGTCTTGTCCCACCTGTACATCATTCCAGTTTACAACATGAGTAGTATCGTGCACATATTTCTTTAAAAATGATATATGAAAAACATTATGTATTTTCAAGTTAGGTGGTAAGGCCAGTTGGTATGCCACTGCTCCAACCTTAGATAATATTTCAAAAGGACCACAATACTTGGGTGCCAACTTGGCACAGATCCCCAGTTTCAGTGAACTCTTTTTCGGTCTTACCTTGAGAAACAAATGTTCACCCACCTGGAACTCTCTATGAGTTCTTTTTGAATCTGCTTGACTTTTTTGCCTATCTTGGGTAGCTTTTAAATGTCCTTGCACCTGTTTCACAATTAGTTCTAATTCTTGCAATAATTCAGGTCCTAAAAAACTCTATTGACTGGATCATTCCATGAAACAGGTGTATTACATTTCCTACCATAAAGAATTTCAAAAGGACTAAGTCTGGCTGAAGCATGAAAATGATTATTATAAGCAAATTATGCTAAGTGTAGATAATCTTCCGACTTACCAGGCTGATCCTTAAAATACATTCTTAATAAATCTTCTAACACTTAATTTACCCTTTCTGTTTGTCCATCCGTGTGTAGATGAAATGCTGTACTGAAATTTAGAGTTGTATTTAATCCCTTAAACAATGATCTCCAGAAGTTTCCTATAAACTTCGAGTCACGATCTGAAATCATTACCTTTTGTATTCCGTCCAGTCTAAAGATATGTTTCATAAAAATCTTTGCAATGTCTAGTGCTTTATGTGTGGTCTCCACTGGTATGAAATGTGCTGACTTGCTAAGTTTGTCCACCACCACCATGATAGAATCATCTTGTTTCTGATTTTTAAGTAATCCAGTAATGAAATCTATGTTGATCACTTCCCATTTCCAGCTTGGTATTGGTAATTGTTGCAACAATCCAGCAGGATGTTGATGTTCAACCTTCACTTTTTGACAGTCTAAGCATTTTGCAATGTATTCTGCTACTTCATCTTTCATTATGGGCCAATAGTATTCCTTTCTCAGCATAGTGATGGTCTTTTGATATCCTTGATGAGCAGAATAGTGACTTTTATGCATCTCATTTAATATCAGAAATTTTATTTCTGGTATATTTGGTACATACAATCTGTTTTTATACAGTAATAGACCATTTTCCTTAATTCTGTAATCTGCCATACAATTTTCAGAACTGTTATTGGCTGTCCTTTCTTTCATTTTTATGTATTCTTCATCTGTTTCACCTTTTTCCAGAATCTATTCTTCCAAATCAGTTGAATAATTACCGATTGCTGAAATGAAATTTAGTTTTTCCTTGTGACTCGAGGCATATGCAACTTTGTTCTCCTTTCCTTTGATATGTTGAATTTCGAAATCATATTCACTTAAGAATGTCAACCATCTAGCTTGTCTAGCGTTCAGGATTGTCTGATCCAATAAATATTTCAGACCCATGTTATCTGTTAATAGTGTAAACTTTCTGCCAATAAGGTGATGACGCCACATTTTTAAGGCATGAATAACTGCTAATAACTCTAAATCATATGTAGAGTAATTATTCTCATGTACTTTCAACTTTCTAGATTCATATGCTATTGCATGCCCTTCCTGCGTCAAGACTCTACCGAGTCCATTATTGCATGCATATGTACAAACTACAAAATCCTTGTTGGGGTCAGCTATCTTCAAGATAGGTGTTGTCGTCAATAGTTCCTTAATTTCTTAAAACTCTGGAGGTGGTAAGGGACGTCATCCATATTTATTGGAGTAGCTCAACAGTTGGAGAAATATCAAGCCAAAGTGGTATTCCACACTACAACAGGAAAAACGCTAACCCTAGTGGAGTAGCTCAACAGTTGGAGAAATATCAAGCCAAAGAAGAAGTGTAGACCTCCCTATTTCGCCCAGAAAAACAAAAGGAAAACATGAGTAGACAAAAGGCAATGAAGACTCAAAGAGTAGAAAAGTAATTAAAAAATCAGGCATTTGGTGTTCCATCGACCTCCACAATAGTAATCACACCAGAGAGCATAAAATACTGACCATGAAGATACTAGCATGTGGGAAACAATGAACGTTCACCTCGAGCCCATCCGCAGTCAAGTTAGAATCAATATTTTAAAAATTTTGAACTCCAACACTCAGGAGTACACGCAAGGGTTGATGAAACCCCAAGCAGAGGCCGACCACATGCATAGGCTAATGGTTGGTTTGCCACACAATATCCAGCCAATAAGATTAGAGATATGAGGAGAAGAAGGGGTTTCCCAAAGACTTTTTTGACGTGTGGTAGATGTCAGGGTTTCGTTCTAGATCGATGCAGAGAGGAGTCCCTTTGAATTTAATAGATTTATAAACATTGCCAAATGTAACTCGAATAAAGCAAATACTAGGTGGGTGGATTTGTATTTCTGCTAAGTTCATATATTAATATTTTTTCAGGATTATGATAGGGAAGAAAACCAAGGTCGAGCCAAAGAACAGGAACCTACAACTATGAAAGAGAGAAGACAATTTTTTTTACGGAAACCAATTTGTATTCTCCATACATGGTTCTACTATATGATGTACCTAAGTACAATTAGAGTGTGACCATACCTGCAAAGAGAGGAGCCCAGATACACTTCAAATCTTAACCTTGTAAGCTGAACCTTTACCTCGGTCCTCAATCCTGTGTTGTGTATGCCAATGCTTATTGATTCTTTGAGTGGGTGATTCCATGAGCAAGCAAGGCATTTTATAGGGATGAATACAACAGTATATGGGATTGATATTGCTGGAAATTAGCGCGAGCCAAGAACCCATGTAAAATTTTGTTGGCAATCGACAATGATCCCAATATCCAAGTAAAATTCAATTAGAAATCGAGGGCGATCCCAATATCCCGGTCAAATTCAATTAGAAATTGAGGGCAACTAGAGGAGTTCAGAAAAAATTTACTCGAAAAGGGGGGCGAACCTAGGATCCCACCCGAAATTTCGGTAGAAATCGGGCGAGCAGAGAATTTTAGGGGAATTTTAGAGGATGTATTTTTTTTTTGGTTTTTTTTTCCTAAAAATACTCTCGCTATTTAAGTTTTAGGAATTATTTTATTTATAATTTGTGGACGAAATTTTTATTTTATTAAAAATTTGTTTAAGATACAAAATTTGCTCAACAAAAAATCCAAACCCCTCTAAGATCGTCCATGGGCTATAATTTGCCCCTAAAATTATCTATGATGATGGTGATGATGAGGACAATGATGATGGTGAAGAGATGACAACGATAAGCGTTAGGGGTTAATTTTTATTTGACTAGACACTTTAGAGGTTAGAATTACGTGGTTAGGATTATAGGGGTTAACGTATATATATCATTATGTGTTAGTATTTAGAAGTCTTAGGAGATATACTAGTTTAGGATTATAGTGGACCAAGAGTTATAGTGGTTAGTTGTACTAGGGACTAGGGATTGCAAGTGCCTAGGGAAAAATGGTAAAGGGTTTGGGGATTGAGATATAGGGGTCATGGATTTATGGTTACAAGGATGAAGATTTATATGTACATGAGGATAGTTCAAGTTAGTGATTTTGTGTAATAATATATCACCTAACCCTTGTGGTGAAGGAGAGAAGAGAGGGGTGAGAGAGGGAGGAATTATTGGAAAGAGTGGGGGGGGATTGGGTGGATAGGAAGAGAGGGGGGTGGGGTTATAGAGAGGGGCGGGGGTCCCAACCTTAGAGGCAATCTCATCTTTTACAACAAAAACAGTAAATGGAAATAGTTTGGAACTTTTATGTCTAGGAATGGAAATTAGATTTTATAGAGATAGAAGCAATGCGTGCGTGCATAGAAACACGCACACGCCTACCCGTGCGCATGCTTCTGCACATGCGCACATTTGCATGCATGCATGTATGGATTCAAATTTCTTTTGGTGCCCTTGCTGGTTTAGAATTAGCTTCGGATTTCCAAGCCTTAAAGGTCGGTCTAATTTATGGCAGAACACATCAAATGCTGTAACTTCATGTTTTTCACGCTTAGTTCTGCATATACTTGAATAGTGCACTACAGATGAAATTGCACACACTTGTCGAGCTCTGTGTGTAGATTCTAACTATATATTTTTTGAATAGATATGTTGTTGTTTTCTATTTGTTATTCATTTTTAACTGCACTCATGTAAAATTTGTAAAAAGCATAGGTCGTTTATTTGGCCTATAAGTTTTGATTGGCTTACCTATTTCAAGAACGGAAATGAACATACACAAGAGTACAAGAATACCTACAAGCTAAAAAAAAAAGAGGTTTTTTTATTATGTTTAGACCATGATATGGTGTACCAACACTTGACCATGTCGTTTTAATGCTTCACTGAATTTCGTAATTTTAAAAAAATATATATTTTACTTTTAAAATTTTGGAAAAATAGCCTCGCACAAGATTCATCTGTTGCTTAGGAGTCTACATATTTTTTTCCTCATAAATTGACAATTTACATAACAAACAGGTGGACCAACAAAAACATGTGCATTATGTTTTAGAGAAAAAATAGCATACCAATCTTAAAATAATGACATTTTGGGGTGGTTATACCACTTTTCCATAAATAAATGTTATATATTCCGGAAGGTCATCTGTTTTTCTACGTTTCATCTTTTTACACATAATTCGCCCAACTCCATTTTAAGACAACACGTGAAGTTGTATTCACCAGAATTTCAAGGGTAACAATTTAGCTTCATTTTAAACCAACCTAAATGTAGGAGATTTCAACTTTGACTTGTTAAGTTGTAAAAAGAAGTTATTACAAAATGAATCTAATTCTATAAGTTAAAAATGATTAAAAAAAATTATAAATTAATATATTTTATTAAATAATAATAATAAATAATAAATTATTAATTAGTATATATTTTCAATTAGTTCATAATTTTCTTTTGAATAAATTTGGTTTCTTCTAAAATTAAAAGGCGATTTTTTTTAATAATTAATATTATTTAAATTAAAAATATAAAATCGAAAACTTAAAATATTTAAACTACACCTTTATTTGTAAATTTTTAAGTTTAAATCATAAAATTTACATTTTGCATATAATATATGTTTAAATTTTTTATTTTTTGAAAGTTGATATTTATTTAAATTTACTAGAAAAAATTGAAAATTGAAAATATTTATGTTACACTTTTATTTTGCAAATTTTTAAATTTAAATCATAAAATTTATATTACACATAATATGTGTTAATACTTTTTATTTCTTGAAGATTGATGTTGATTTAAATATCAAAATGTTTATATTATTTGTTATAATATTATGTTATGTTATAAATTTTTATGTTTTATTATGAATTTTAATTATGTTCATTATTTCCTCTTAGATATTATATTCTAAGGAGAATTTAAGCATTAAGAGAAAACTAAGATACTATAAGGAGGTGGCCCGCAGGGGTGTAGCTCAACCGACAACAGGAAAAACGCTAACCCTAGTGGAGTAGCTCAACAGTTGGAGAAATATCAAGCCAAAGAAGAAGTGTAGACCTCCCTATTTCGCCCAGAAAAACAAAAGGAAAACATGAGTAGACAAAAGGCAATGAAGACTCAAAGAGTAGAAAAGTAATTAAAAAATCAGGCATTTGGTGTTCCATCGACCTCCACAATAGTAATCACACCAGAGAGCATAAAATACTGACCATGAAGATACTAGCATGTGGGAAACAATGAACGTTCACCTCGAGCCCATCCGCAGTCAAGTTAGAATCAATATTTTAAAAATTTTGAACTCCAACACTCAGGAGTACACGCAAGGGTTGATGAAACCCCAAGCAGAGGCCGACCACATGCATAGGCTAATGGTTGGTTTGCCACACAATATCCAGCCAATAAGCTTAGAGATATGAGGAGAAGAAGGGGTTTCCCAAAGACTTTTTTGACGTGTGGTAGATGTCAGGGTTTCGTTCTAGATCGATGCAGAGAGGAGTCCCTTTGAATTTAATAGATTTATAAACATTGCCAAATGTAACTCGAATAAAGCAAATACTAGGTGGGTGGATTTGTATTTCTGCTAAGTTCATATATTAATATTTTTTCAGGATTATGATAGGGAAGAAAACCAAGGTCGAGCCAAAGAACAGGAACCTACAACTATGAAAGAGAGAAGACAATTTTTTTTACGGAAACCAATTTGTATTCTCCATACATGGTTCTACTATATGATGTACCTAAGTACAATTAGAGTGTGACCATACCTGCAAAGAGAGGAGCCCAGATACACTTCAAATCTTAACCTTGTAAGCTGAACCTTTACCTCGGTCCTCAATCCTGTGTTGTGTATGCCAATGCTTATTGATTCTTTGAGTGGGTGATTCCATGAGCAAGCAAGGCATTTTATAGGGATGAATACAACAGTATATGGGATTGATATTGCTGGAAATTAGCGCGAGCCAAGAACCCATGTCAAATTTTGTTGGCAATCGACAATGATCCCAATATCCAAGTAAAATTCAATTAGAAATCGAGGGCGATCCCAATATCCCGGTCAAATTCAATTAGAAATTGAGGGCAACTAGAGGAGTTCAGAAAAAATTTACTCGAAAAGGGGGGCGAACCTAGGATCCCACCCGAAATTTCAGTAGAAATCGGGCGAGCAGAGAATTTTAGGGGAATTTTAGAGGATGTATTTTTTTTTTGGTTTTTTTTCCTAAAAATACTCTCGCTATTTAAGTTTTAGGAATTATTTTATTTATAATTTGTGGACGAAATTTTTATTTTATTAAAAATTTGTTTAATATACAAAATTTGCTCAACAAAAAATCCAAACCCCTCTAAGATCGTCCATGGGCTATAATTTGCCCCTAAAATTATCTATGATGATGGTGATGATGAGGACAATGATGATGGTGAAGAGATGACAACGATAAGCGTTAGGGGTTAATTTTTATTTGACTAGACACTTTAGAGGTTAGAATTACGTGGTTAGGATTATAGGGGTTAAGGTATATATATCATTATGTGTTAGTATTTAGAAGTCTTAGGAGATATACTAGTTTAGGATTATAGTGGACCAAGAGTTATGGTGGTTAGTTGTACTAGGGACTAGGGATTGCAAGTGCCTAGGGAAAAATGGTAAAGGGTTTGGGGATTGAGATATAGGGGTCATGGATTTATGGTTACAAGGATGAAGATTTATATGTACATGAGGATAGTTCAAGTTAGTGATTTTGTGTAATAATATATCACCTAACCCTTGTGGTGAAGGAGAGAAGAGAGGGGTGAGAGAGGGAGGAGTTATTGGAAAGAGTGGGGGGGGATTGGGTGGATAGGAAGAGAGGGGGGTGGGGTTATAGAGAGGGGCGGGGGTCCCAACCTTAGAGGCAATCTCATCTTTTACAACAAAAACAGTAAATGGAAATAGTTTGGAACTTTTATGTCTAGGAATGGAAATTAGATTTTATAGAGATAGAAGCAATGCGTGCGCGCATAGAAACACGCACACGCCTACCCGTGCGCATGCTTCTGCACATGCGCACATTTGCATGCATGCATGTATGGATTCAAATTTCTTTTGGTGCCCTTGCTGGTTTAGAATTAGCTTCGGATTTCCAAGCCTTAAAGGTCGGTCTAATTTATGGCAGAACACATCAAATGCTGTAACTTCATGTTTTTCACGCTTAGTTCTGCATATACTTGAATAGTGCACTACAGATGAAATTGCACACACTTGTCGAGCTCTGTGTGTAGATTCTAACTATATATTTTTTGAATAGATATGTTGTTGTTTTCTATTTGTTATTCATTTTTAACTGCACTCATGTAAAATTTGTAAAAAGCATAGGTCGTTTATTTGGCCTATAAGTTTTGATTGGCTTACCTATTTCAAGAACGGAAATGAACATACACAAGAGTACAAGAATACCTACAAGCGAAAAAAAAAGAGGTTTTTTTATTATGTTTAGACCATGATATGGTGTACCAACACTTGACCATGTCGTTTTAAGGCTTCACTGAATTTCGTAATTTTAAAAAAATATATATTTTACTTTTAAAATTTTGGAAAAATAGCCTTGCACAAGATTCATCTGTTGCTTAGGAGTCTACATATTTTTTTCCTCATAAATTGACAATTTACATAACAAACAGGTGGACCAACAAAAACATGTGCATTATGTTTTAGAGAAAAAATAGCATACCAATCTTAAAATAATGACATTTTGGGGTGGTTATACCACTTTTCCATAAATAAATGTTATATATTCCGGAAGGTCATCTGTTTTTCTACGTTTCATCTTTTTACACATAATTCGCCCAACTCCATTTTAAGACAACACGTGAAGTTGTATTCACCAGAATTTCAAGGGTAACGATTTAGCTTCATTTTAAACCAACCTAAATGTAGGAGATTTCAACTTTGACTTGTTAAGTTGTAAAAAGAAGTTATTACAAAATGAATCTAATTCTATAAGTTAAAAATGATTAAAAAAAATTATAAATTAATATATTTTATTAAATAATAATAATAAATAATAAATTATTAATTAGTATATATTTTCAATTAGTTCATAATTTTCTTTTGAATAAATTTGGTTTCTTCTAAAATTAAAAGGCGATTTTTTTTAATAATTAATATTATTTAAATTAAAAATATAAAATCGAAAACGTAAAATATTTAAACTACACCTTTATTTGTAAATTTTTAAGTTTAAATCATAAAATTTACATTTTGCATATAATATATGTTTAAATTTTTTATTTTTTGAAAGTTGATATTTATTTAAATTTACTAGAAAAAATTGAAAATTGAAAATATTTATGTTACACTTTTATTTTGCAAATTTTTAAATTTAAATCATAAAATTTATATTACACATAATATGTGTTAATACTTTTTATTTCTTGAAGATTGATGTTGATTTAAATATCAAAATGTTTATATTATTTGTTATAATATTATGTTATGTTATAAATTTTTATGTTTTATTATGAATTTTAATTATGTTCATTATTTCCTCTTAGATATTATATTCTAAGGAGAATTTAAGCGTTAAGAGAAATCTAAGATACTATAAGGAGGTGGCCCGCAGGGGTGTAGCTAAACCGACGATTTGCTTGATATGAAGAAAATGTTGTAATGGAGGTCACGAGTTCAAATCACCCAGCTTACCCATGCCCCATGCTTGTGGGCTATGTGGATGCACCTAGGGGTATAGTGGTAGCGGATGGGATTGGATCCCTCGAACCAGTGTCACGCAAGTACCAACCCCTTCCCAGTTTCCGATTCCCCTAGTTACAAAAAAAAAGATACTCTAAGGAGGTCATTAACCCTAATTTGGAAGATGAGGAATATCTCTCGATAGTAACTAGTTCAATGAAGAAAATTAATATAGCCAAGATTAGAATGAACTCCCATAAGCTTCATAGCGAAACAGGGCATTTGTCTATTCCCAAAACTCTGTGGGCGTTTGCCATCTAAATCACTTTTTCTTAGAGTGCCCGGCTTACATCCACATTAGATATGAGTTAAAGCAAACCAAGTAATAACCTTTTTAAGGCCTGTGTAGTATCCCTCATTTATACTCTATTGTTTTGTAAATGTAATTGCAATTATGTAAATGGCCCTGGTGAGGAGCTCAAGGCCAAGCCCCCACCAGTGGAACTTGGGAGTATTGTTATGTTATTTTCCTAAATGTTACTAAGGATGTGACGCTGCTTAAACGACAAGTAACTGGATCCATTAGGGTAGAGAGAGCAGTCGATTGACTAGGAAGCCGTGAGAACCTAGTATAATTATGGCAATTGGAATCTTGGTGTCCATAGGCTCTTGAAGGATAAAATGAACAGTTTAATTGACTTCAAAAGGTTAAGGTATCATCCTAAACTAAATCCAAGGACTAAATTGTTGAAAGCATTTAGTCAACCCAGGTGAATATTATTGATAAATCCTAGGTAGGACTAAGTAAACGCCCTAGATAGGAGTATGATCGCCCTAGTTATGACGAAGTGTGTCGAAGAGTAATACTTTAAAGAGCTTCTTAGAGAAAGAATTTAAGAAATTTGGTCACCTGAAATCTCAAGTGGAGAAAGACAAGTTTATTATCATTACAATAAAATTATCAAATATATGAAAAATACTAAATCAAATTATCAAATATCTATCTATCTATCTATATAAAGAGTGTTAGTGGCTTGAGACCCCAGGGTCTACTCTTTTCTGGTGTATAAATCTTGTTGGGGTATTATGATGGAGGGTACTCATAGATCTGATGATAAATCTTTACCTATTTTAAACTGTTATGCCCCATATAAGAATAGAGAACTGTTTTGGAATGGTCTACAATCTACTGGGCGTTTGGACAGAGAAAACATTATAGTGGCTGGTGACTTAAATTTTACTTGGTTATCTCAGGAGATTTGGGGAACAAATGCAAAGTTGGATGTTTTGGCTGATTATTTCTCTGAGTTCTTGATTAATAATGACTTGATTGATGTGTGCATAGGTGCCATTTCTCCTACTTGGTCAAATGGTACAGGGGGACATGATTCTATTCTTAAAAGACTAGATAAGTTCCTCATTAAGAGTACACTTCCGGAGTCCTATTGCAGGTATCAAACTTGGGTTGGTAAGGTCAAGATATCGGATCACTGGCCTATATTTATGCAGCTGGATGATTGTGTACTTCAGCGTAATTTTCCCTTCAAATTTGACTACTCCTGGATTACAAATGAGGAATTTGTTATGTTTGTTTCTGATGTTTGGCTACATTTAAATATTGATGAGGATTTAAATCCTGTGGACCGGTTTTGCTTAAAGTCGAGGGATTTAAAAGGGAAAGTTACTCAATGGATCCATAGAAGGAAACAGTTAGACAGGAATAACTTATTGATGGTGGAATCTCTGCTACGGACCTTATATTCACAAAATTTGGAGGCTCTGTTAGACTGTTTAAACTTTGATCTCCTGAAAAAATTGGAAGCTAAAAGAGAATGCATTTATTTAAAGGAGGAAAAGGAGTGGCGACTGAAAAGTCGTGCACTATTGGTGAAATCTGGTGATAAGAACACTAGATTTTTTCATTCATTTGCATCGGCCAAGAGAAATAATAATACTAAATGGAAAATGGTTGATGAGGGCGGAAATGAGGTTTCAGGTGAACAGGACCTTCAAACTTTGGGAAAGAGACATTTTTGCAGCATATATTCTGATGATCATGGATGTGATTTGATTTCTCAGTTACAGGTGGCTAGATTTTACCCTAAATACTTTGATGATAGGGATGCTGCATACCTTTGCAGGGAGATTACATTGGAGGATGTGGAAAGTACTCTCAAATCTTTTGCTAAAGAGAAGAGTCTTGGGCCTGATGGCTGGATTGTGGAGCTATTTTTGCATTTCTTTGACATCATGGGAGGGGAGATACTACAGATGGTCGAGTTTACTAGGCTGCAGGGCTTTGTGTCCGGGGCATTGAATGCAACTTTTATTACTCTTATTCCAAAAGTCAATGACCCAAATTCATTTGGGGATTTCTGACCTATTGCATTATGCAATCTTATTTATAAGGTTGTATCAAAGATTATTGTAGGACGCCTTAAACCTGTATTTTCCAGATTTATCACACCGGAGCAATTCGGGTTTTTACAGGATCATCAAATCCATGATGTTGTTGGTATTACTCAGGAACTACTACATACTATCAAATGTAAGAAGCAGAGAGCTATCATTCTTAAAATGGATTTAGAAAAGGCATATGACTGTGTCAACTAGGATTTTCTCAGGATTGTTTTGATTCATATAGGTGTTCCAGCACTTGCTATTCAGTGGATCATGGCTTGTGTAAATACAATGAATATTGTTGTTCTTGTAAATGGTGCTTCGACATCCTTTTTCAGTTGCATAAGGGGGCTTTGCCAAGGTTGCTTGATGTCTCCTTTATTATTCCTGCTAGTGATTAATGGTCTGAGTAGGATGATCAAGTAGGATTTGAGTGAAGGTAAGATAAAAGGATTGAAAATATCAAAGGATTTAAATGTGTCACATGCATTGTTTGTTGACGATGTATTATTAGTGAGTAACAACTCGTTGGAGGAATGGAAGGCATATCAGGGGATTATTGAACTTTTTTGTAAAGCATCTGGTATGAAGGTTAGTCTAAAGAATTCAAGCGTGAAGACAGATTGAGACTTCTTAAAACCTTGTTGCCATAAAGGTGCTCTAAGATAGTTGATGGATTCACATACCTGGGCTTTCAGCTTAAACCGAATGGTTACCTTGTCAAGGATTGGTAGTGGCTCATAAAAAAGTTTGAGTCCAGAATTTCACATTGGACATATCGTCTTTTATCTATTGGTGGGAAAATTCATTAGTAAAGTCTGCACTGACGGGGACTCCAGTGTATTGGTTCTCACTCCTTCCTATGCCTTGCTTTGTGATCAACACTTTGAGAAAATTGCTTTTTAATTTCTTATGGTCTGGGGGTTTGAATAAATCTTATCTGTCAATGATCGGTTGGGAGAAAATTTCTATTCCTATTGATGTTGGTGGATGGGGGATCAAAGACCTAGTTGCCTTTAGTGCTGCACTCTGGTTGAAGAGTTTTTGGACATTATTTGGCAATACTCTCTAGTCTAGAGTGATTAATCAAAAGTATGTAAAAACTAAAATTTCTTACTGGCTGAGGATGCCCAGGAAAGTGGTCAGAGGAGTTTCCCCTATCTGGAACGGTTTCTTAAAAGTGTACTGTTGGCTTGCTGATGGGATTTGTTGGAAAGTAGTAATGGATCTAAAGTTGTTGTTGGCATCGATTCGATTGCTGGTTTGATTGATAAATTCACATTGTCTTCGAAGCTATTACATATTTTGAGGAGCGCGGGTTACATTACCTTGAATTCTATTGTTAAAAACAGTGCTCATGGATATTGGATCGAGGTTGATGAGCTTCATCTTCCATGACATGTTGTCTCTGAATGGGAGAACTATACCTATGCATTAAATGGAGCAGGCATTCGATGTTATTCTGTGGAAGATGAGGTACTCTGGGCTGGAAACGTGGCTACCGGTAGAATCACTGTGCACTCAACATATGACTATATTATTAAACGAAGATGCATTTTCCCAATACACTGGTGGTATAAGGTAATCTAGCATTGGTATCTCCTTCTAAAACTGAAGTGTTTCTTATGGTTTGTATTGATGAATAGGCTTAAAACTTGGGATAACCTGTCATTGCTGGGGTGGATTGGGCCGATCCAATGTGTATTGTGTAAGAATGGTCCTGAATCATCTACACATTTGTTCATTGATTGTACTTTTAGTTTGTGTTTGTGGGAGAAGTTCTATCTGAACTTTGATTTTACTATGAAATGGGCTGGGACAAATGTGGATTCCTATTTACATTCATGGATCCAAATTGGAAAAACTCACTCCACTCTTCCAGTTTTCATCTGTTGGGCCATTTGGTGGGCTCGAAATAAGGCTACTTTTGAAAATATTAGTCTAAATCTTGATAATGTTTATAATGCAGCCCTAAGTCAATACTTAAAATTTCAGAAGGATGTCGTTGAACCTGTTGGGCACAACATTGGACAGTTTCATCTTACTGTTGATGATCGAGTTCTGTTTTTTGATGGGGTTGCAAATCTTGGGAATTGTGGCATTGGTGGAGTTATTTTCCTCAATCTGGACCACTTTTTTACTCTACGTATGTACTGTGGCAAAGGGACCAATCTGAAAGCTGAGCTTTTAGCTCTTTGGTGTGTCATTCGGGTCGCAAACTGCTTTGGTCTGGCGAAGGTCAAAATCTTTGGTGACTCCAGGGTCACTATCAAATGGGAAAGGGGTGAATTTGATCTGCAGGTTTTGAATTTGGTCTACTGGTGTAATAGAATTCAACATGATTTAAGATCTTTCAGCTCATTATCACTGGAACATATTTATCGAGAGAAAAACACTCAGGCTGATCTGTTGTCGAAGCCGACATTAGAGGGAGAAGAAGGCTATTTATTTTGGGAAGAAGTCTGTGAAGATGTGGTATTAGATGCTGGTTCTTTATATTTTCTGGACTAGTGGCACTTGGATCTATGTTTTTGGGCTCATGGACAATGGTTTTAGTCTATTTTGAACTTTTGAGATTCTGAAAACCATATTTTATGGTATTTTGGGATATTTGGTATATCTTTGATGATAATCTGTACTATTTGATTCAGTTAATTGAATAACAATAGTATGTTTTTTTTTCGCGAAAAATATATATATATATATATAAAGTGTGAAAGTTATAGGAAAAAAATTAGCAAAAATATATACATGTATATTATATATTTAAACATTATAAATAAAACATATATGACAATATTCATATAAAAAATATTATGTATACTATCCAAAGGATACATATGGCAAAATTTCATATCATAATATCGATGCATGCTATCAAAAAAGAATTTTATGGCAAAATTCATATAAAATATCTATGTAACTACCTACCAAAGAGTGGATCGATAATGCTAAATTATGATTAAGAGTTGGTTATGGTTTTGTTTGAGTGTTTAAAGAAGGCTTGTCTCCTTAGTAAGGTGCCTTTCACCAGACGGCTGCCATCTGTCTCCAGTTTAAGAACCTAACGTTCACAGCATGAACGGCTGTCATCTTTAGGAGGATGCCCAACCTTATTAAAGGGGACGGAGTTCGAGTGGGAGGGGAAGCCGAGGATGGTGAAGGAAAAGCTTTGGCGGGATCGCGGTAACTCTGCAGTGAAGGCAATGAAGGGGGGAAGGACTGCGATAGTTTTAGTGCTAAGATTTTAAATAAGAGTATAATCGAATAAGAAGCCCGATCCAAGGTATTTATGCATCATTGTTTTTATGTTGATACCCTGCCTATCGCAACTCTTGATAGAGAATGGCAATCCGTATAAAGTGATCTTTTATTACCTTCTCCCTCCGCGACGAGAGTGGCACTGGCTGGTATTTAGTTACTGCATAATATGATTTTTGCTTATAATGATCAAAATATTTT
The DNA here is from genome assembly GCA_027924585.1 of Larix kaempferi. Lineage (NCBI taxonomy): Eukaryota > Viridiplantae > Streptophyta > Pinopsida > Pinales > Pinaceae > Larix > Larix kaempferi. The sequence continues at coordinate 42,279,794 of BSBM01000106.1, forward strand.
TATTTAAATAATTGATATATATGAATTAAATCATATAATAATAACTTACTGATATGAAATACAACATTTTCACGTTGCGGTACATAGTGAACTGGAAAGCAAGTGAAATGTTTAGATTGTTTATTTCAAATTTACTATCTAAAAGAGTTTGATCCCAACCGATCCTGAAAATCCAACCCACTATTTGGTGACAGAAAGCTAAAACTCAGCACCGGGAATCCAACCATCTAGGTTACTGGTCGGAAGGAATTTGATCCCAGCGGATCCAGAAAATCGAAACCACGAATTCATGACAGAAAACTAAAACTTAGCACTGGGGATCCAACCATCTAGGTTACTGGTCGGAGCTTACTTTATGCCTACATATTGCAATGAAGACCTAAAATGAGGATTACAGAGCAACATTTCTTGAGCAACACTGCCTCATCATAATGCACATCTATGACGAGGCAGTGTTGCTAAAGAAATTTCTCAGTGAGCAAAAGTACTCTGTAACAAAGCTCCATGCTACATGGCCAATTTATTGAGTACTTTTATAAAGCTTTAATTAAAAAAACTATACAGGTGTCAAATTTAGTCTTTTTATAAATTTTAATTTTTTATTTTATTAAGATCACATGCAACTTGCAAACCAATCAAAAAATTAAGAATTACCTGATTTAAAAAAATCTAAAATCTAATTTATTTTCCATAAATAATTTATTTGACACGGTCACCATCCATGTAGACAACGTGACATATTAAGTTGGACCCCATTGAGTATAATGAAACAAATTGTCAAAGACAAAGTTTAGAGTAGCTGTCATAACGAAATTGTACGCGGTGCAGAAAGGTAAAATGTAACAAACGAAATTCTCCCTGACAAAACATAGAACTCGGCAGTGGGCACCCACGTCGAAAGACTCGAAATCCAGTCTGCCCTCGGAAACTACAAAACAAACCTGCCTACCTGGAAAACCTTTTAGTCTTTAACATGCGGAAACGGCAAAAGTTGTAAAAAAAATAAAACGGGTTTTAGTGTCCCATCGGAGAGACGTATGGACGAGAATGTATCTCTTTCACGTTTTCAACAATATCCAAAGACGGTCTTCCTTTGAATTACTCGGTTTGTCTAAGTTGCAGTCACATACTTGCAAGTTGCCCTCCAGCATCTTCAAAGAACACTGACTGTAAAGTGCTTAATTTTACATGTACTTGTTTTTATTATTGTATATAAAGGTAGCTAGCTCAACTAAGATTGCACTTTCCATATTATAGATGCTGTTTCCATTTAAGCCTAGGCATGTATTTATATTTACATGTCAAAATGTTCATTTTTAAAATTTATTAAACATAAATAATAACGTGGAAATTTTGACATAACATAAAAATGGACAAATACTTGTCAAAATTTAACTTATGGTTTCATTCATATCAATAATATTTCCATTTCAATATGGTTAGAGATGTTGTAATAGGGATATTAAAAAAAATTCAATCCAATTTTGCATTAAAAACGTTCATTTCATCAAATAGAAAATTACAATTTTTGTAAAGATGAGTTAATCAAATTTCAATAAAACTATCTAAAACATGATATTTTTGTCGTAATGAAATCATAGTTGAAACCCTAGCATTTGATGCGCTCAGTGTGAACCCTCGCGCTCGGCTCACCCGCGGGCTCCCCCTGAGCCGCAGGTCCCCTCTCCTAAGAAACGCAGGCATCTCCTGGATGTTGCATTCTGCACCCTGGTTGATTCCACCCCCCCTCCTCCTGCACCTTCAGATCTGTTTGATGCTAGCTTTGTTAAGCGAGCAACTGCCCCCCGTATCCAAATCCTGTCGACAGCTTCCAAGTTGAAGGCCCTTGCTCCGAGTGAACGTGGATTAATTGGACAGTTTACTGGGATATCGCCGTCACCAAAATCTATGGATGCCTGGATAAATAAGAGTTGGATGCCATTGATCACTGGAGGATTGCAACAATGCTTCTGCGGTAAGGGTTACTTTATTTTTTTGTTTGAAAACAAATCTGAAAAGGATCTTATTTTTCGAAGCGGCCCATATTTCATGGACCCTCATGGTCTATATCTAAACCATTGGAGTCTATCCTTCAACCCTAAGAAAGATGTTCCCTCTGTTGTCCCTGTCTGCGTTCGTCTACCTCATTTGTCTCTGCATTGTTGGGATGATGATACCCTACAAGCCATTGGAAATGCTCTTGGAAAATATATTGATAAAGCAGAGCCAAATGGACCCATGTTTGCATGCGCTAGAATTTGTGTTGAGATTGATTTGGAGAAAGGTCTACCAAAAGAAGTAAATCTGCAAATGGATGGATGGGAACATATGCAGAAGGTTGACTATGAATAACTGCCTTTTAAATGCGAAAAATGCCATGAATACAAACACTTTGTAAAAAACTGCCCAAAGAATGTCTAAGAAAACACAGAGAAAGCTCAAGAAGAAGGATGGCAGCACGTTAAAAAGGGGAAAAAAACATGCTAGATCCACAACCCACTAAAAGCACCCAACTCCACTCTGGCAAAGGAACTGTTTCGAAAGCTAAGGAGGCTACAAACACCAATAGCTTTCAGGACCTGTAGGTTGAAGAAGGAGAAATTGCTATTTTGGAGGAAATACCAGTGGAACCAGAAAGGGAAGAAGTCATCCCCCTCTCTATCCCTGAAAAAGAATTGAACAATGATGGTGGATCTAGCACCCCCGGTGGATCTTGGGCAGACAAGGTAAAACATAAATTCGTTCCGTCATTCTCGTCCCCGGATGTATCCTTTGATTCTCTCGAGGGTGGGGATTTGGTGCAACCTCCAAACACCAGAGGTAGGAAATCTTTGAGATATCATAGAGAACTCGAGGCTGAAAGAGAAATCGAATTGGGGAGGCAAAAGAGTCTAGAAGATATGAAGTTACTTCAATAACTCAAAACTCAAAGTGGAGTGAAAGATGGTAAGTCTCGAGCAGGACCTACTCCAGCCAAGAGTAATGCTAGCTGTCTCTTGGAACTGCAGGGGTCTCAGTGGGATGAATAAAGTTGAAGCTCTTAAAAATATGATAAAATCTGAAAAACCGGATCTCGTGTTACTCCAAGAGACTAAGATGCAAAACGCTGAGATTTTGGCTCTCTCACGTTCATTTTGGAAAGAAATACAAGGCGTGACAAATAGTGCCCGCGGAGCCTCGGGGGGAATAGCTACCCTTGTTTCCCCAAATTTCTCTATTTGATCTTCCATTGAAAATAATCACTGGTTGTTCACAGAAATAAAATCCAAAGACAACAACAACTCTTTTTTTGTCTGCAATGTCTACGAGCCCACTCATCACAGGGACAAAATCAAGTTTTGGGAAGATCTCAGCAATTTTAAAGATAGCATGCAAGGGGAAAAACTCATCATTGTTGGAGATTTTAATGTTATCAAGTCTCAGCAGGAAAAGTGTGGTGGAACCATTGTTCGCGATCCCTTTTGGGAAAAACTTGATGATCTTCTTGATGATCTGGATCTTATTAACATTCCTTTTAAAAATGCCAAGTACACCTGGAGCAACAGGAGATGCGGTGTTGGTCACATTGTAGCCAGACTAGATCGTTTCCTGGTATGTTCCACTTACTTTCAATCTGATCTCTTAGTTTTCTCTTTCACCATCCCTTGTGCCTCCTCTAACCATAATCCTATTGCTTTGTCCATTTCCCTTTCTGACAATCTTGGACCAATTCCCTTCCGTTTCAACCCCCTCTGGATTCAAAATCCGGGATTCTATGATATTGTCAATCATGCTTGGAAATCTAGTTTTACTGGATCTCCTAGTTTCATTTGGGAATCCAAACTCAAAGTTGTTAAATATGCGCTTAAAAGGTGGGCCAAAACGTCTTTCAAAAACCCCTGCAGCTCCAGGTTTATTCTCCAAGCCTAGCTAGTCAATCTGCATCAAAGAATGGAGACGGAAGAAGTCACGCAAACCTCTCTCAGCAAAGAAAAATATTTAGACCGGGAAATCCTTAGTGTAGCCAAGCAAGAAGAGGAACTTGGAGAATCAAATCCAGGCAGCTTTGGCTTAAAGGGGGCGACATCAATACAAAATATTTTAACAACCAGGCCAAAGCTTGTCGAAGTCAAAATGCAATTAGGGAGTTAAAAAATAGCAACAGAGAAAGGATCAACGGTCAAGAGGATCTTAAGCTTCATGCACACAACCACTTCAGGGAGCTCTTCTCGGACAGTGGAGAAACTGATCCTAAAGCTCAAGCTGACCTTTTAGCTGGAATCCTCAGCCTTGTCTCGGATAGTGCAAATAGAGAGCTTGCTAAACCGATATTGGAGCATGAAATTGTGAATGCCATCTAGTCTCTTAAAATAGACAAGGGCCCTGGGCCTGATGGCTTCACCATCAACTTCTACCCGGTTGCCTGGGAGATTATCAAAGAAGATCTGAAATGGATGTTGAATTGGACCAGGAAAAAAGATAAAATCGGAGGGGCCACCAACTCTTCCTTTCTCTCCCTTATCCCTAAAGAAAAATATCCTTGCTCCATGAGTCGCTTCAGGCCAATCTCTCTTTGTAACACCTCCTATAAAATCCTCTCCAAAATTCTCGCCACCAGAATGAAAAAAATCATGGGAAAGCTCATTTCTGACTCTCAAGGGGGATTCATTGTTGGATGCCAAATCCTAGATAACATTATAATAGTTCAGGAATCTATTCACTCCAGTATGGAAAAGAATCATCAAGGCATGTCCATTAAGCTTGATATGGCAAATGCTTTTGATAGACTTAATCATAACTTTCTCTTTGAGATCATGGAAAAATTCGGCTTCTCTAAAAGGTTTGTGTGGTGGATAAAATCTTGCATCAAATCCCCCTGGATTTCCCCCCTTGTCAATGGCAGACCTACACACTTCTTCCCGACCACTAGAGGTCTTCGCCAAGGCTGCCCTTTGTCCCCTTTCCTCCACCTTTTAGTAGCTGAGTCTTTAAGTAGAAAACTCCACTCCATGCAAGGTTCTGGAGATCTTAAAGGAATCAAGATTGTTAGAGGAGTCAAACCTGTTAACCACTCTCAATTTTCCGATGACACAATCTTACTTGGAGGAGCCTCTGCCATTATTGCTGCTAATTTCAACCTTGTCCTCACGTCTTTCCTCAAGGCCCCTGATGGAAAAGTGAATTTTGAAAATTCAAAAATTTACAGCTGGAACTTCCCTCATGGGACTCTCGCAAGAATCGCTAGAACTTTTGGGTTCGAAGGAATTAGAGATTGGAACTCCTTCAACTACCTTGGTGTACCAATTTTCAAAGGAAAGAAAATAGTTGTTGATTGGCAAGGGCTAATTGTCAAAATTAAAAGCAAAATCAATTCCTAGGGTTCACGTTGGTTAAATCTTGCTGGCAAATTGGTGCTCATCAAATCCATCCTCTCTACTTACCTTCTTTATGCTTTCTCCATCTCCCTCGCCCCTAAAACTGTGATGTTGGAAATCACCAAAGCACGCAAAAATTTCCTTTGGCAGGGTGGGAAAACTAATGGCTCGAAAAAATTTCATCTAATTAGTTGGGACACAGTGTGCAGACCCAAAGCCTATGGAGGGGCGGGGATCAAAGACCCATCCTCAATGAACCTGGCCCTTGGTGCAAAACTTATCTGGAGGATCATCTCCGGAAAGAAGGCATGGTGGAAAGAGATCTTCTATAAAAAAATACATGCAGGGAAGCAGAAGCAGATCTGTGGAAAACATAGACCAAGAGAAAAAAGGAACAACTATTAGAAACCTTTGCAAGAGAGCAACCTTTATCATTCAAAATAAACTCTCTTGGGTCCCAAGTAACGGTAAGCAAATTCAAATTTGGAAAGACAATTTCTGCGCCTACCCCCCTGCCAACTCTCTTCCCACTTTCCATGATTTGAGAAGCTAGATGGAGCAGGCAAACATTCATCCCCTCTATGACCTATCCCCGTGGTCTCTCCAAGGTAGATGGATGGGCTGGCTCAAGCTCGATCTTCCTGAGCATATTCAACACGACTATAATGTTCTCCTATATCGGTTTCATGGTGCGATCCCAATTCACCTTTCTATGAGGGACAAGCGCGGTTGGGGGAAAGGTGGCTCTTATACAGTAAATAAAGGTTATATTTATTTCGACGCCCTCAACAATCAATGCAGCAAAGAGAGAAAATGGAAGAGAATTTGGGACAGAGATGGGCTTCCTAAATTGAATTTTTTCAATTGGGCTCTAGCTCATAGAAAGACCCTCACAGCGGAAAATCTTAGGAGAAGGGGGATTAAAGGTTCGGTCAGATGCATCTTCTGTAAAAATGTTGAGGAGTCAATCGATCATTTTTTTTCTGGAGTGCAAATTCTCCCAAGAGTTGTGGCACGAAGCCTATCAAGATATTCACCCAAACCTTGTCCTCCCCACCGACTGGAATGATCTCTTTGCAAACTGGCACTTATATTATCCCAACTCTTTCTTCAGAAAGTTGAACTTTAAAAGAGCCTGGATTGCCTTCCCAAAATTCCTCTACTAGAAACTTTGGATGGCCAGGAATCATGAAATATTCGAAGATACCAGAGCAACCCCTGGAAAAATCGTTTCATTTGCCAAATCCCTTTGGATCGACTCCCTCTCCTCTAGAAGCATGAAAAATATTAGCAAAGAGCCTTTAAGTGTTGAAGAAAAAATCTGGGTGGCTGACCTGTTGACCCCCCCCCCCTCTGTCCCCCACTCTCAAGACTCAAAAACCCCAGAACTGGCACATTAGAATGGAATATAAGGATCTCCAAACTTGGATTCAAACGCTTGGCAGCCACATCCTCTTTTTTGACGGTGCCTCTAAAGGCAATCTTGGGTTGGAAGGCACAGGGGGAGTCCTCATAGACTCCAACGAAAACAAAGTGAAAGATTTTGCTTGGGGAATTGGCAGGAGAACTAACAATGAGGTGGAATGGCTTGCTGTTATAAAAGGTATGGAGGTCGCAAGGAATGAAGATGTTAAGGACCTTGTGGCCTTTGGTGATTCTATTCTGGTGATCAGGGATGCCAGGGCTTTAGTCAAACATTGCCGAAAACTAGTCTCTACAATGCATCATCACTTCAGTTTCTTGGCCAAGGATTTTCAATCCATATCCTTCTTTCACATCCTTAGGCACAATAATCAGAAAGCCGACACCATGGATAACCTTGGTGCAGGTCTGAATTGTGGTCTTGCTATCATCAACGACCTTCTTAGTGTGTAAAATTGGGTCCCTTAATTTTTCTTTTGACCCTCACGACTCATTGTATATTACACACCTATTTCCTTAAACCCATACTCATTAGAGAGATTTTGAGGTCAAAAAAGGGCCTCCTAAGAGATGTACTACAAAAATATGAGATATATTAAAATATTATGAATTGAGGGTTTTATGGGGTAGGTATATATGACAAGTCACCTCCCACACTATTTTCTATGCACAATATAAATAACCATGGTTGAGTTACTTTTCAAAATTCACTAGAAATAAAATTAATAAAATAAGACTACATTGATGTGACTAAGATTCATTGTAAATTCCCAAAAATGTATTGTCCTTTAACATTTATTTGTCTTAAACTTGCAAATGAAATTAAATAATAAAAAACATTTTTAAAAGTTTTTTTTTTAAAATTTTAGTTGACTTTTTATATTTGGTACTTTTCTCATGAATTTAATAATGTAATTTAATTGAGAATTTATTTACATGTAAAATGTCAATAATATTATTATAATCCACATTGCATTATTATTATTATTATTTATTAAATCTATTATTATTCTTTATTAGTTTGACATTATGTTATTAAATAGAATGGAGTGAATATATAATTTAAAATTAAAAACATAAAAATGATAATATATTATTTTATAAAAAAATGTGAAAGGACTTTCTTTATGAATCAAGAGTACTTCACTTGAAAATGACAATAATATTATTTTATGTGAAAGTGTGAAAAGACATTCATTATGAGTACTTTACTTGAAAATGACAATAATATTATTTTATGAAAAGACTATCATTATGAGTACTTTACTTTATGACTTAAAAGTACTTACACCACTACCTTGGTTAACTATGTGTTTTCATCCACCATAAAAAATTTGACAAATAAGCATTTTTAACTCATGCAATGCCACCTCACCAAGGGGGATGATGTCATCTACTAGAATGTGATTGGTTGTATTTTATAGTACATTTTCTTTGTTTTGAGGCCATTTTTTGACCTCAAAATTTCTCTAATGTACGTGGACTTCATTTATTTTTCAAATCCCCGCAGGATCTGTTATACCTCTATGTTTCACAGTGTCGCATCTTCATCACAAAACGAGTTGACGACACTTTCCCTGCTGTTTTAAACCATCCAGAAGAGACAGATGATGAGTCAACCTTGAAGGTGAATCTACCCTGACAAGTTCTGACCCACCTAAGACTTTATCTACACACACTACCGCGTCTTGCACATTTATCAAAACGCGGTACTACACACTACCGCGCTATGCTATTTCCCCAAAACGCGGCAGTACCGCGTTCTGCAGTCTTTGCAGAACGCGGTACTCTTTTAATAGCCTTTTTCCCTTGGCTTGTGGGATTTTGGATTTTTGAAGATAATGGAAGATTGAGGTCCCTGATTCGATCTCAACTCATCTCCTTCGATTAGAAACCCTGATCCACTTATCTCTCCTTAGATCCACCCATCTCACTTGTTGGTTAACCTCACCATTCACTATAAAAGAGAGGCATTCCATTGGGAAAGGGGGAGGACTCTTGAGAGTACCAAACTTATGGTCTTACAGCATTGTGGAGATAGCTAGAGGAGAAGACACTTGGAACTGGAGGATTGGCTTGGACATCAAGTACCTTTTGTAAGTATTCTTCAAGTTGCAATGGAATAACTTGTCTTGTTTTCCCAAATCACTTGTGTTAATCTTGTTTTAATGATATGATTTGTATCTTCTATAGATTTAGATTCTAACTCATGTTTCAGGTTGCTAGAGAATAGTGCATGCTTGTATCTTGGTTCCATTTTGACAGGTTCATTTGTGAGGGCTTGGATATTGGAGCAATTACAAAAACAAGCGTCTGGATAGACGGTTAGTCAAGCTTCTTCTACTCTTTCTAGCATTTTAATCTTGAGATGTTTGTTAGATCTAGGGATTCAAGGTAGCATTTGTTTTGACTTGTTTCTTGCTTTAAAATTTAGTTTAAAGTCTGCTTTGAAGTTAAGAGAGTTTTGGCTTATCCGTAGGACAAAATTCTACATAACAAGAATGGCGACTCCGCTGGGTTTGATTACTGCTTGATTGATTCAATTCACAGTCATTTATCTTTGCATTGTGAGTTTTTGTTGCACTTCAAACCAGTTTGAATCTTGGTCCTTTTTGACCTTTATTCACTCCTCCTCACTGTATTTATCTCCCTGTTTGATCACTGAGTCCCCTGGGTTAGCAACAACCCTGAAAACTTCATTTCATTTTCTCAAGTTGCGCTTTTTCCTTACCTTGCCACAGTATCGCGCCCTCTGAACTGCCTCCAGCGTGGTAGTACCGCGTTCTATTCCTTAATACCCGAGCGGTACTGTCACAGTGTCGCGCTCCAGTCAGACCATCACCCGCGGTAGTGTCTGCAAGCTTTTAAATTCTTTTTATCTTTGCTTGGTTTCCAGAGTCTCTCTCTGCCTTAGATAGTGTTTACTATTGTCTGTTAGCATCCTGGTCAATTTCCAGTCTGCATGGTGTGCTTATTACCTAGTTTGTGAGCTTGATTGTTGATTGAATTAGTGGCACTTTTGACATATGGGTCATTTTTCCAGTTTGATTGCATTGACTTGATTTTTTCACCACAACCAACTCAACACCACTGTTCTCTGTTAATGAATACTGTAGCTGTTATAGTCATATTATCATTATCATTTTCAGTATATTAAAAAGATCATTAGTTGAGAGCAATTTTGTTGTTTAAATTGAAAAAGTCTAGTGGTATTTTGCATAGAGAAATGAACCATTGATTTTGCCACAGAAATTCTCATTGTAGAAGCATTGTAGGTTGTAGAATCAGTGCATTGAAAAGAGTGTTTACTTCAGTTTGGCTTTGTTCATAAATCGGAAAGGAAAAATCTCTTGCTTTGATGTTTGCTTGTGAAAAATTTCATGCATATTTGATCGAAGAACCTCTATATTTACCCTAGCTAGATTTCATCGAAGACAAAGGCATATTTGTGATTCATTCTCATTTGCATGGTTTGAGTCGTCATAACACCATCAAGTTTCACGTCCACTACCCGATTGAGTAAGACAGCCACTAAAATTAATCACCCTAATTAAACCAACTTTAACCTCACTTGAGGAAATCAAAAGAATTTGGTAGTTAGGTAGGACACCGGGGATAGGCATCAAAATAATTCCCCCTTGTCGCTTTCATCTGAGACATAGTCGTTGTCTTTAGGGAACTAAAATCCTCTAGTACTTATTGACACGGTCACAACTAGTTTGTGGAGGGGCCACCTGACTGTTTCCAACTTTCAGGGGTTAAACGGCCGCGAGATTGAGAACCGGACGGACTCTGTGGAATACCGCACTCCACTTAGCCCTAAGGCAACATCGATCGCTATCTTCTTCGAAAGGCTGAAGTGCCCAAAACCTTTTCCGACGTGTCATGAACGAGGTGGCTTAGTATCTATTCTACTAGGGCTCTTTTACCCAGGATCCCTTTCGGTAGAGGGATATCCTTCTTATATCGATCTCTCATGTTGTATTGTTCGACTTGGATTTCATCACCTTGCGAAGGATACAACCTGTTGAGGTCTCCAGCTCTTAGTTAGGAGTTTGCTTGCTATCTCATCTTTGTAGAGGGTCATTTTTTCTTTATAGGGACTGCTTGTTGGCATTCTGGCCATTTTTGTTGCTCAGCTCGCTTATTGAGACACCGGTCTCAGTATAGATTTTAGAGCTTGATTTTTTGGCCTGTGAGCCTTGCTTTTCTAGCTCCTCTTCTGCACACTCGGTTGCATTAGAGTTTTTGAGTTCTTTGTTTACGATACTGCCCCCGATTTTCATTTTCCTGTCATCATGTCAGATCTACCACGAAGATCACGAAGACAACAGGGCCAAAGCCCTCCACCACCACCACCGCCATGGACTACTGGTCCGCCTGCATCACGCATTCCTGCTCCTCCTGGCCGCGGTGCTGGTCGAGGGAACATTCCACCGCCGATACGTACAACGGCTTCAGTTCCACCCGTAACTGCCACTCACAGCACAGTCTCAGAATCTGCAACCATTAGCATATCTGAGACCTCCACTGTCACTTCACCCACTATCATTCCAGATTTATCTGTCACAGTGGACACAGTTACCACAACTGAACCTAGTACAACCCAAAGTACTAGACCCGAGGTCATCCTTCTACCGGATGTCAGCAATTCCCGTCCATCAGACACTCTTCACAATGATACAGACGGATCTATTGGCACCATAGAAGGATCCGACCAGGAAATACCTGGCTTGATTTCAGTCCCAAGCGGGTACGTTGAAATCGTTGAAGATACTCGACTTCCTGACACACCCTTTGAACCTGATTATGGTTTCATCACTTCCCAGGCGGATCTTCCGCCTGTTATCACCACGTCACCTAGTGTTCATCCTCAGGAGACAAGTTATTCTAGCAACGTACCTCGTACTATAGCTTTACCCAACCTCCCTCCGGGACATGAAATCATGGATTCCATCCAGTCTAGTATGGTTAGCCTAGCGAACTCTCCGTTAGCATCGGCATGGTTTAGACGCAGCACAGAGCAAATGCTCTCGTCAGCCTCTCGATATCCCCTTGACACTCGTCCTTCTGACTATAGGGATCCCAACATCCCGTCTAGCATGGAGTTTCGACACTCCTTTGCAGACGGCACAGGACCTTCGGATGTTACGATACCTAGGTTCTTGCCGGACCCCCAAAACCTTTTCCAAGACATGAACTTGGACCCAGTTTTCGAGGGTCCTCCTACCATTGAACATGTCATGGACGACGCTAATACCCCTGGGCTAAATTCCCCGCATTTGCTGTCATCACCTATATTTGGTGCACATTCTATGAGGGATAACCTAGTTTTTTCCCCGTCCTCACCTGTTCGATATGGACGACCCCCTCCGCAAATCAGTACTTTTGGTGCCGTTGGCCAATCCACATTATCATATTTGACCAGCGGCGGAAGAACGCTTAGTCACACTGCTAGATTTTCCGGTTGGACCGGAGGATCACCCTCAGCCACCATTTACACTATTTCAGGAGGTGGACAACCGACTACAGTGGTCCCCAACTCTAACTACCGAATTCCCCCTGGTGGGCCATCAACCCAACCAGTAGGTGGACAACCTTTTGTTGGGAACCCTGTTCCGAGTCAACAACCTCCAACTGGTGGTCCATCAACCCAACCAGTTGGAGGACAACCTTTTGCTGGGAACCCAGTTCCCAGTCAACAACCTCCTCATATAGGGCCATCCAACCTAACTGCTGGCGGAAAACCTATTGGCTCATTCCAACAAGCCTCCCAACCAGCAGCATCTACTCAGTTCGGTATGTACAATCCACCTGGCAGTGGGCAACCTTATTGCGGTGTTCTAACCGGACCTTACTCTCAACAACCCCTGTCAGGCATACTTCCTTCTTGGGATACTCAAATCCCACAGAGTGGAGGGTACTCACTTTTTGGAAACTGGAATCAAGCTGGGGGGCAATCTCAGATTCCCCCCAATGTGAATTCTGGTTTCCCTTACCCTTCAGCTGCTACAACTCCATGGAACCCATCACTCCAATTCCCACTCGCTCCTCAAGCAGGAACGAGCCTTCCATGGACACCACCGTCGCAGCCACCCCCCAACCCTGCTATGGGAAACCCTCCACTTACATAGTATAGTGGTAACATCCCTGGAACACAACAATTCCAGGGAACTTTTCCCCAACAAGGAACATCAACTTTTCCTGGGTTCCAACAACCCCAAGGTACTATACCCACTCAGCAGAACACTCACCAACCAGTTGCTTACAATCAACCGGTTAACCAGATGGCTTACCATCCACAGAATTTCCAGTAGTATCCCGCGGGAAACTCATATGGGTATAACACACAGCAGTATGCTATGCAGGGCCCTCCAGGGTTCTCGGCACCACATGGGTATTACTCATTCCCGCAGACCAACAGTCAACTTCCCTTTTTGGCCACACTTGATCTACCTGATTTGTCGAGGCTTATCAACGATCCTATATGGCATGAACCTCACTGGCCACCTATTCTAGCCAAACTACCATCGGACATTCCTAAGTTCGATGCCAAGCCCGGGGAAGACCCCAAGAACCACGTGATGACCTTCCATCTTTGGTGTTCATCCAACTCCTTAATGGATGATTCCATCCGACTTCAGCTCTTCCAATGCACGCTCACCGGAACGGCAGCAAAATGGTATATCGAGCTGCCACCACACTCTTTTCGTGATTTCAACACTTTGGCTATGCAGTTTCTGACACATTTCTAGCTCCCCATCCGGTATGAGACTGGAAGAGAACTGCTAACTTCACTGCATCAAACCACTTCTACACATATTTCGGATCACATCCATGAGTGGCGAAGACGCCGTAGGCTAATAAAGGCACCTATTCCGGATCAGCTACTTGCTGATTGGTTTACAAAATCCTTTTTGCCTCCCATAGCCAGAGATATTGCTATGCGCGAACCGGTTACAGAAGAACAAGCCATCTCGGCAGCACAATACATGGATTTGGTATATACTCAATCCGGTACTTTACATGAACTTCTTCCACATGCCTCCCGCGTTCACACTGATCCAACAAAGCCTACCACTGAACCACCCATTGATGGTATTGTTGGTTCAGTCAAGGCTCAGCCTGCTACCAACTCGACGGGACAACAAGCTTCTGCTTCCCCCGCTTTTACCCAGGCCGCTTCAAAAGCTTCCACCTCTCCTGCTGTCTCCTCCGAAATAAATGCAGTTCAATCTACGTCCCAATCATCCGGACGAAAGAAGAAAAACAATCGTGGCAAACCCAAGAAGAACCAGCAGGAGAACCCCAAGCCACAACCTACCCAGAATGACCAGAAACCACGTCGGAAAGCTAAGTTTCCCTGCCTGATTTGTCAAGATGATCATTATACACGTGACTGTCCCTACAAGGACGAGGTCAACAAGTTCGTTAAAGGATCCTCTCGCCCAGCAGTGTTAACTGACCCTTTCCCCCAACAGCAATAACAAATGGTTGCCCAAGAATCCCCACAAGGGGGCAACCCGACCAATCCTTCCCGTGGAGAGACGTCCACAAACCGCGAAATCCTAATGACAAGTAATGAGGAGATTAATATCACCACTCGTTCAAAGACGTATGACAATCCTCCAAGTTCAAACAAACAATCGGAGATAGCCAAAGGCAAATCTCCTGTTGAAGATCCAATTCCTACCCCCCCCCCTAACGGTCATCTCCACATCGAGAGACCACTAACGGACACAGTGCTACGCCCACCCAAGGGCACTATTCGAAAGGCGACATTCAATCTTAATGCGCAAGCCACCCAAAACTATAACATTGTTGAGGATCTGGCTCAAGCACCTTGCGCGATGTCGACTCTCGAGGTTCTCCAACACTGCCCCACGCAGCGTAGAACCCTACTTTCAGCACTGGGGGCAATGGACCCAAATACTTCTAACTCTATCATGTTTAACTTGGAACACGCCAAACCTAGGCTTTGTCATCAGTTAGCCTTCCAGGTGCATACAAAAATCCGTGGAAATGTCATCCACCGCACTGTGTTAGATGAAGGTGCTTCCACGTCGATTATGTCTTTGAACTGCTGGAGAGCCTTAGGCTCACCCGAAGTCACAACTTCTCCTACTACTCTCAGGGTGTTTGATGGACATGGTTTTCAACCATATGGACTCATTCCCTCAATCGATGTTGAACTGGGGGGCAAAACAGTATCCGTACACATCGAAGTCGTAGATGCACCTTTGGATTACAATCTCCTACTTGGTCGAAACTGGTTCTATGCCATGACCGCCATAGCATCTACAGTCTTCTGGATTGTACAATTTCCTCATGAAGGGAAAATTGTCACTATTGATCAACTGGATTACTGTATCCCAGACTCTCATCCGAACTCCACCAATACCATCCCGTTATTGGATCAACCTCGGTACCGGTTCCAAGACATAGGTGTTGGTCTCATGAAGGATTCTTCCGTCATTGGAGTTTTTCCAGAGCTGGGAACCCATCTTCAACCAGTCAACATGATTTCATTGCATGTCACCCCTTCCGATGATTCATGGGTGATTCCGAGTCCCACTCAGATTCAAGGCTATGGCAATTCCATGCCTTTGAACAGAAACCTTGCAGCATATGACGCGATCCAATCAGCCACAGATTGGGTCGACTGTTCTACTGATCACATCGTGGCACAGCTCTCGACTGAAACTCATCCACACCCACCATTTTTTGATCCTCTCAACTTGATTTTTCCCACTGACGAATCAATCATAGAGGTTATGTGCGGTGATGAGCCACCATGGGGAGATTTTCATCATCGATCTTCATTCCCCACCATTCAGTCACTTGAGCCTGATACCAAATCCAGCGCTTCACTTGGGATGGTTCAAACCAAGTTCCCCACTTCCCTCGACGAGGTATTTTCCGAAGGCAACTTGGCCAACCTTATGGCAACCACCCCCATCGATATTTCAGTGAATCCTGGTATCGTGGAAAACGTACACATTGGCAAAACATGTACTCCCCTCGAAACGGAGTTCTATAGTGCCTACTTTAAAACTTTCCGCGATGTTTTTGCTTGGAGTTATGAAGAGATGCCAGGGATTGACCCGTCGATTATGGTCCATGAAATTCCAACTTTCCCTGGCGCCCGACCTGTTCGGCAAAAGCTTCGACCCGTTCATCCTCGTAAGGCAGCCGCCATTAAAGCAGAAGTTGAAAAACTTTTGCGTGCTGGTTTTATCTATCCTGTCCCATTGATAGAATGGGTATCCAACATCGTTCCCGTAGCCAAGAAACAGGGAACGATTAGAGTCTGTGTTGATTACCGTGATTTGAACAAGGCTTGTCCCAAGGACAACTACCCAACTCCGTTTATCGACCAGATCATCGATAACTGTGCCGGAAGTGTTATCTTTTCATTTATGGATGGCTTCTCTGGCTATAATCAGATCGATATCCTCCCAGTCGACCAGCACAAAACGGCCTTTATCTGCCCTTGGGGGATCTTTGCATATCGAAAGTTACCTTTTGGCCTGAAAAATGCCGGGGCAACTTTCCAACGGGTGATGTCCTATGCATTCCATGACATCAAACATATCGTAGAGCCATATCTTGATGATCTCCCCGCTCATTCTCGAACGCAGGAAGACCATCCATACCACTTGAGTGCCATTTTCGAAAGGTGCCGGCGCTACAATATACATTTGAACCCGCATAAGTGCGTCTTCTGTGTAGAAGCCGGAAAACTGTTGGGATTCATAGTCTCCAAAGACGGGATACGTCTATATCCCGCAAAGGTAGCAGCTATCATAGCCCTGCCTTCACCTACCAATATTCCAGAACTTCAATGTTTGGAAGGGCATGCAAACTTTCTATGCCGTTTTATCTGCAATCTGTCCGAGATAACAAAAGGCTACATGCGGCTTCTCAAGAAGAATGTTCCCTTCATATGGGATGATGAATCCCAATGCTCCTTTGACAATTTAAAGGCGGCCTTAACCAAAGATCCTGTGATTCAACCCCCCAATTACACACAGGACTACATCCTTTATCTCGCAGCCTCGATTTCCACCATTGGTATGGTGTTAGTCCAGGAAGACCAAAACGGCATAGAACATGTGGTGTACTATCTCAGCAAGAGTCTTCTTGACTCTGAAACTTGCTACTCACATGTTGAAAAGCTGGCTCTGGCAACAGTATTTGCTGTCCAGAGATTTCGTCACTACATCTTACTCCGCTGGACCACCGTCATCGCCGATTTCAATCCAATGTACTATATCCTCACACAACAAGTGCTTGGGGGCAAGTACTCCTGTTGGATTGTCATCCTTCAAGAGTTTGACTTGGAATTTGTCAAAGCCAAGTCTAAGAAATCTCTGGTCTTCGCTGAGTTAATTTGTAACCTGCCCCGTGCTACTGAGCAATCCGAGCCCATTGATTCTCTTCCCGACGAATCATTGTTCCTCATTAGCACGTCTGATCCGTGGTATGGGGATATTCTCTTATATCTCCAAACCCAACGCTTCCGTCCCGATCTCACCCGCGATGAACGGCGACGTATCAGACATCACGCAAAATACTACCTTATAGTGAACGATACTATGTATCGACGTGGTGTCGACACTGTCCTTCGACGCTGTTTAACCTTAGATGAGGCGGAACGCGTTCTCAATGACTGCCACGCCAGAGCATGTGGTGGTCATCTCTCTGGGATGGCTACGGCCCAGAAAATACTGCGAGCAGGATACTTCTGGCCCTCAATTTTCAAAGACTGCATTGAAACAGTCAAGAAGTGTCCGCCATGTCAATTCTTTCATAACAAAGCACGCTCGCATCCTGCTCCACTCCATCCTGTCATTGCCGTCGGCCCCTTTCCCAAATGGGGCATCGATTTTATGCACTATAAGCCCACTTCAGCCGGGGGGCATAGCTATGTCATAGTAGCTGTCGACTATTTTACAAAATGGGCTGAAGCGATGCCTACGTATGCTGAAGATGGCAAAACAGCAGCGCAGTTCATATTCAATCATATTATAGCTAGATTCGGTGTCCCACAGTCTATTGTGACCGATCATGGTTCCCATTTCAGGAACCATATGATCGAAGAACTAAGTGCCAAACTGGGTTTTTGCCACGAAAACTCAACCCCGTATTACCCACAAGCTAATGGCCAAGTTGAAGCCATTAATAAAGTCCTGAAACGAATGATTCAGCGTATTGTGGGTACCCAGAAATCCAACTGGCACTCAGCTCTGTTCTCAGCACTGTGGGCATACCGAACCTCAGTGAAAAGTGCTACTAGGTTTACACCATTTCAACTGGTATACGGCCTAGAAGCCATTCTCCCAGTTGAATGTGAAATTCCATCACTCAAGATAGCCATAGAGCTACTTCCACACACTACTTCTGAAGAGGAACGGTTTCTATACCTAGCCAAGCTAGATGAAACTCGCTGCGACGCCGCTTTGGCTAATGAAGCTCACAAAAAAGCGTCAAAGCTCAATACGACAAATCCGTTCAACCTCGGATCTTCAATGAGGGTGACCTCGTGCTCACATATGATCAGATGCATGATAAGCTTGGAAAAGGTAAACTTGAATCTATGTGGTATGGCCCCTTCATTGTTAAACGTGTCTTAGAAAAAGGAGCCTATGAACTAATCGATTGTGATGGTACGCCATTGGCACGGCCCCGCAACGGGTTATACCTCAAACGTTTCTACGCGTGAGGTTACCCTACGCGGGTTACTTGTTGTACATAATGTACTTAGTTTGCTTTTTGCTTTCTTTTTAGTGTGCGCGTGGACCTCATGTATCCACTCTTACTTTGACTCGTGACTTTATGCGCAGATGTCTGCCTACTTTGGATTCGCCGACGGTGCAAGCCGACATACCCGGAATCTCGCTTCCGCAGCATGGGTAATCTATTCCCCCACTGGCGAGTTGATTTCTTCAGAAGCCAATTGTTTAGGTCCTGCAACCAACAATATCGCGGAGTACCATGCAGTCATTGGTCTCTTGACAGAGGTTGCTTCACTCGGGATTGACTCCTTATCAATCTTTTTAGACTCCCAACTCGTGGTTTCTCATCTAAACCGTGTTTACACAGTTCGCGATCCTACACTACTTCATTTATTTCGAAGAGTACACCTCTTGGAACGGTCATTTAATTTTATCACATATCAACACATACCGAGAGAATTCAATTGTATTGCTGATTCATTGGCCAATTACATTTTGGATTGGCATCTTGCCCATACATAAAAACATCATAAAAAATAAAATGCACAAGTCATTGTAAATATTTAGATCATAAATAGGTCCATATCACTGTATATAAGAGTGTTTTTTCCAAAATACATAAAGTTTGTGTCAAAGACAAAATTGGGGATCAAATCCCATATACAAAAATTGGCCCTCGAAGCCTACATATCGTGTACATGCCGCAAAAAGATCAAAAGACCATCTATGGAGATCTAGGAGACCTATCATGTCCCTCATCGGACTCCTCCCGCTGCTGGTGGTAACACACTACAGCTCGAACCACCCTGCGAAGAAGTCGACTGATACGACCAGGTACACCTACAGTATGCCGCTGGAGGTGGTAAGGGACGTCATCCATCCGCATAGCAGGGATACCATGAGTCAATCCCTGCAGGTTCCTCTCAATGTCCCGAACGCCTCCTGCCTCGTCTTCATCTTCCTCTTCGTCAGGAACAACTTGACGATCGACACCACCACGACGTAGTGGAGAGTATCCAGCTGGTCTCTGTGGTCCATGGTCTGCAACATGCATGCGAATATACATTAGGCATCTTTTACACATTCTAAAAAGCAATAAAAATTAAATATTCAAAAAGGAAAAAATACATATCCATGAAGGTCATACCAGAGTCATCCCAGTCATCATCCTCTGGCAATGCCAAGTCGATGTCCTCACGGAAATCTACCCCTGAGTAGGGATAGTCATCAATCATAACTATCTGCTCCTCTAGCCAAGAGAAGAAGTCCTCGCCAAAGGCTAGCCGCTGAGGTCCCCCGAGGCGTCCAGCATAGTCACTCCATTGAGCCATCCATGGCACGGTAGGTGGACGAGGGCGCATAGATATCTGTGGACGCAGTAGTGGCACCCTCGCTAAAAAGAAAGTAACCAGGATGCTCCCATAGCCAAACTAGGTATTTTTCCCAGTCCTACACTTGTGCACTTGTTCTTTCATGTTGGACAACACTGCCTCACACCAGTTGAAAACTGTTCCTCCCATGCACTCTGCTGCGAGATTCACTTGTGTGCGGGTTTCCTGATGTGGACTCACGCTTCCTGCTGCACGCGTGATAGTGAATAGGACGGTTTTTACAGGAAGATTTATGACCTCCTTTATGGCCACCTTTCCACTTTTCTTACTCGAACCCGCCTGGCAATACCGAGCAATCAAGTCATCTGTGCTTGATTCTGAAGCTGAGTACCCAGTAAAGTTCACCCGGGCCCCTCTTTTCGAGAGGCCCGTGAGGAAGTAAATATCCTCGAGTTGGATTTCAAGTACATGCTCTCCCACTCGGAAAGCTCTAATGTCAGGGTCTCACAATTGGATGAGATGAGTAAGAAGCTTGGGTTGCTGACGAATCCCTTTGGTTTTGAAGAACTTTAGCAAACCACATTCTCGCAATGCGGTCACGGTTGGTAAGTCATTTTCGGCTGCAAAATCATCCGCTTCGTGCTCTCTTTCTTTCCAGCTTACCATTTTGCTCCGAATAAGTTGCAAATCCCTGCAAAAGTTCAAACAAAGCAGTTAGTAACTATTTAGCAACTTAGTTCCAGCAGAAAATTGGAGAAAATTTGATTTTTTAAACTCAAAATTCGCCTTTTCCGCGTCTGAGGGATATTCTACCGCGCGGCAGTCCACACTACCGCACCTCGGTTTGGGGATACAGTGCGGTACTGTTAGACAGTACCACGTTTTTCGATAGAGCCCCCACGCGGTAGTGTGAAGGACGATTCTTGCCCAAAAGGGCTCGCCAAAAAATCAAATTTTTCCTGGTGAAAGAAAAAATTTCTTACATAAAATGAAAGAGGGGCTCAAGCACTCTTACCTGGTGTAGACGGCTCTCGAAATGGTGTTCCAAAACTCCCGGTATGGATCCTTGAAATCTTGCTCCTAAATGGGTGAAAATGTCTCCTTTGGGTAATAGTAATTTCTATTTTTTACCATTCCTTATATAGCATTTTTTCACATATTTTTTAATTAATTAATTACTATTTTAAATAGTTGAAATAAACCCTTGTTCACATTGCTAATGTCCAGTTTTTGAGCATTTATTGACAGGATCCTCGGTAAAAATGCGATACATTCACACTGGTGTTTATCCATGGTTTGACATTCATTTCGAGCCCACTTTATCTTTTTCGTGCTCTGGATTTAAAACTTGAAAAAGATTCGAAGCGCTTTTACACCCGTGTCGTGCTTGTCAAACTCGAGTAAACGGTGTCGAGTACGGTCAGCTTTACTCATGCTCGTTAAACAATGAGGAAAGTATTATCCTGGTTATATTTTATTCTTTTTTTCGGACCAGAATAATTTAAAATTACGAAAAAGACCATAGGAGTCCATAGTTAAGCTCTTTTCAGACTCCTTAAAATTGAAAAGATTGCCAAGTGATCTTGACTCTTTCACACTTGTAAAAGTATTTGAAAGGTCGTCTATTCGGTGATAGGTTACCCCTTTTTCGGCCTGTCTAGACTATTTACGAGAAAGGAATACCTCAGTCAATCTCGGCTGGGAGAGTTCTCTCGGGAATTGTTTTACACTTTTTCGGGA
Organism: Larix kaempferi; assembly: GCA_027924585.1. Lineage (NCBI taxonomy): Eukaryota > Viridiplantae > Streptophyta > Pinopsida > Pinales > Pinaceae > Larix > Larix kaempferi. Next base: position 42,301,379 of record BSBM01000106.1, read on the forward strand.
TCGAGGGACTAAATTTTACGAAAAAGTACATTGTGAAGCTTCCTTTAAGTTTTTCAGGCTCTCTAAATATGAAAAACTACCGAGTTTTCCTTCCTTGGACTCGTTAAAATGTTAACATCGAAGGACCCTCTTTGGGACGAACCCCTCCTTTCTCAGGTTCGTAAAACATGTGAGATTGGACTCATCCATGAGATGAGCTACACCGAGCATCTGTTATCCTCTTCAAGCTCGCAAAACAAGAAAGAGGTACTCGTCCATCATGTCGGGGAAATATGGGGGGATAAGTCAAGTTTATCTATGGCAGCTTGTCAGTCGTTACCTTTGAACATGGCATGTGTCCGTCTCTTGTCTATATTGGGTATCCATTTTTCACTGAGTTATGGTCATCATCATGAGTCGTCTCCCTGGCCACGAGTCCACTCATCCGGTGTCTATCCTCTATTTATCAATAATCCCTGCTGCCAAGTCCTGTTACATGCCGTTATATGTTCAAAGGGTTGCATTGTCTCAAGTCATTCATTATGTCAGGCCTCCGCTGTGTCAGTACATACTCCATTGCTTCTTCATCTTATCATCTGTGCCGATTTCATGTCGATGATGTGGGAATCATCATGGCCCACCTTCGACGAGTCTATTCCTGTCGACACCAAATCACTATCCGGGAATTAGACTTAGAAATCAACCATTAGTACCTTGGTACCTGCATGCCTCAATGGCAGGTTTCCTCGTGTTTGACAGTAGGTTCACATCATTGACCTCTGATCAAGCGATCTCTCGGATGCTCGACATCAACTCATTCATTCGCATTTCGTTGAGATGTACTATTGATACCTTGGGAATCATCGTCATCATTGGTGATCTCCCTCGCATTTGTTAATGGTCCACATCATTGACCGGTGATCAAATGGTTTCTACCATGTTCGACTTCAACACCTTGTAATCACATGGCTAGATTCGTATCTTTTGCGATCGGGTAGAAGACCCTGGGCGCATCGCTGTATCTCGACTGCGTCCAGGCTGCGATGGAGATGTCCCTTGTATTGTCACACAGATCCACTTATTGTATTGGTCGTGGCTGTGTCATTATTGTCTCATGGATCTACGATTGTTCATAGTAGCCATGATCTTTCCACAGTCTACATCATCTCAGTACTCATGGATCTGCAATGTATTGGTCGGCAGCCATGCTTTGAGTCATCTGTTTCCGAGCATGGGAATGCCCGCCTCGGTGGTATATCTAACACTTTGTTTCTATTTCAGCTCAGTGTCGCTCTCCTCGATGCTATCTCTGCACACTCTATTCGTAAAGTCTTTCGGCCATCGGTCCCTTCTGACCTCACACTTTAGGGGGCATCTGTTATACCTCTATGTTTCACAGTGTCGCATCTTCATCACAAAACGAGTTGACGACACTTTCCCTGCTGTTTTAAACCATCCAGAAGAGACAGATGATGAGTCAACCTTGAAGGTGAATCTACCCTGACAAATTCTGACCCACCTAAGACTTTATCTACACACACTACCGCGTCTTTCACATTTATCAAAACGCGGTACTACACACTACCGCGCTATGCTATTTACCCAAAACGCGGCAGTACCGCGTTCTGCAGTCTTTGCAGAACGCGGTACTCTTTTAATAGCCTTTTTCCCTTGGCTTGTGGGATTTTGGATTTTCGAAGATAATGGAAGATTGAGGTCCCTGATTCGATCTCAACTCATCTCCTTCGATTAGAAACCCTGATCCACTTATCTCTCCTTAGATCCACCCATCTCTCTTGTTGGTTAACCTCACCATTCACTATAAAAGAGAGGCATTCCATTGGGAAAGGGGGAGGACTCTTGAGAGTACCAAACTTATGGTCTTACAGCATTGTGGAGATAGCTAGAGGAGAAGACACTTGGAACTGGAGGATTGGCTTGGACATCAAGTACCTTTTGTAAGTATTCCTCAAGTTGCAATGGAATAACTTGTCTTGTTTTCCCAAATCACTTGTGTTAATCTTGTTTTAATGATATGATTTGTATCTTCTATAGATTTAGATTCTAACTCATGTTTCAGGTTGCTAGAGAATAGTGCATGCTTGTATCTTGGTTCCATTTTGACAGGTTCATTTGTGAGGGCTTGGATATTGGAGCAATTACAAAAACAAGCGTCTGGATAGACGGTTAGTCAAGCTTCTTCTACTCTTTCTAGCATTTTAATCTTGAGATGTTTGTTAGATCTAGGGATTCAAGGTAGCATTTGTTTTGACTTGTTTCTTGCTTTAAAAGTTAGTTTAAAGTCTGCTTTGAAGTTAAGAGAGTTTTGGCTTATCCGTAGGACAAAATTCTACATAACAGGATCCCCTCGCTCTTTTCAAACGTCCCCTAGTTTGAACCAGTGGCCTCCTCTGGTAGGCTCCATCTGTATCTTATGTGGGAGATCAATGCAAACACTCCCTAAGGCATCTAGAGGCTATTTCACGCATAAATGTGGTGCTCATTTCATCCTGCATGTTTATCTCTGTGAAATTCCCATCTGTGAAGTTCTTCGAAGCCTGTCGTTTTGGTTAATCATGGAGGATAGCAATTTGTGTCTTCCTGCGTTGTAATGCCCAAAAATGTAGGAAGCATGTCCAAGGGCACTCTGGGGGGGGTGGCTCAAAACTTTACCTCTCTGAAATATTTCAAGGTCATAGCAATGGCGACAATGAGCTTTCTCGGGGTGGCACGACAAAGCATGCTTGCCTCAGTAACTCCAAAGCTAAGGATCCTGGCAGCAGAAGAAGGTGGGTTCCCCTCGACCTTGGACAGGGTCAGGGCAACAGGGGCCCTGTGCAATAGTCTAGATGTGGTATGGATTCTAGCAGCAAGAATTGGAAGATTCTCTCGACTCCTCATTCTGGGTTCCTTTCGTCCCCTTATGAAGTTGGCCATGGGGTTCCTTCGCAGCAGTATCATGGAATTCCGGGAGAACCAAGATGTAACAAAAATTGGTAGCATGCTGTGGGTGATAATGGAGGTCTGGTTAATATGGACTCTCCTCGTGGGCAGGGCAACCCTACCCCTGATTTTCGCATGCAAGATATGGACCTAGAAGCCCAAGTTCGCTGGATCAAGGGTGACCTCTCGGATATGAAGAAAGCGATTTCTCATCTCGCTACTTTCATGTAAATCTCCAATTCCGAAATCAGGAACAACAATCGTAAGATGAAGGACTACTTTGATAAGCTGATTGGCAAGTTTGAATCTTTACACAGTTGTCTCAGAATAGTGGAAGCAAAAGTTGATTGCGTCAGGACCAATAATAGAAGTAGCCCATCCGTCATCCTGAACATCGATGACGAAAATGCAGGTGTAACTTCAGGGAGCAAGGATAAGAACGCTCGGCCTCACCATGTCAACTGACTCTCTCTCTGTCTCCTCTTCAATGTGTCTGGAAAACTCTTTTTTTGGTTTGGTTATTGCACTACCAGTTATATGTATTACTTTTGTTGTTTTCTATTAGGGTAGTTCGTCAAAGTTTTCAATTGTAGCAGGCATAAGGCCATTTTTGAAGATTAGAGACTGGTATGTGAAGAGCCTATCTTGACAGCTCTTGTCTTTTGGAATCAGTCTCTCCTACTCTATGTAATCTGTTCTCTCTTTTTAATATAAAAGCTCATTAACCATTTGTGTAAAAAAAAAAAGTTAATCAAATTTCAATAATCATAAAATAAAAAAATAAAAACTAAAATTTAACATTTTTCTAATAATATAATTTTATTATTAATGAAAAAATCATATTTAAGTATTTAATTTTTTAATATCATTTAATTTCTTTAATTGGTATTATCTATATATAAAATATGTTGTTTTTTTAATTGATATTTATGATTTTTTAATGACTTTTAATTCAAAGGTATAAGTTTTTAATTGATAGAAATTTATAGGGCTTTTCATGATACAAGAACAAAGACAAAAAGATTACTTGAGTATAAGTTGTCTAATATATATATATATATATATAAAGTTCGAGGATTTTGTTTGGATGGGTTTTTTCACTGGAATCCAGGTTTTTCTATTTTGCAAAATCTGAATTTCACTGTGTTTTAATGGTGATTTTGATGGTAGAAATGGATTGAGAAACTGTAACCATGAATTTTAAAAATTTATGTCACATTTTTTCAAAATTGTCATTTTTTTTTATCTGTTTGAAATAGTAGAACTTTTAGACTACGCGTCACATGGTCACATTGTGACCATGGATAAACCTTCTTGTTAACCTTCTAGGTTTATTCATTATGTTTATTAATTTTTTTATTTTTTTATTATATAAGGTAACATAAGAGAATTCAATGTTTCATGTAGTTATTATAAAGGTTATTTCAAGAAAAAAAATGAACTATTATTATAATTGGAAAAGTAAAGATTTAATCATCAAATGAAAGGCAATGTTAAAATTAAAATGTCATATAAAAGTTTCTTGACGACGTTAAATTTCAACCATGAGTGTGACTTAACTTTTAAAATACAAAAAATAAAATTAAAAACATTTAATATGAAAAATGTCATGTTACAACTTCACATGACATTGTTGATTTTAGTGTACTCCCTGGGAGGAAAGGGTTTGTTATCTTTGTGAGTCTATGAGCGTTGAAGATGAAAATCACTTTCTCTTAGAGTGTCCTGCTTACACCCACATTGTTGAGTTTAGTGTACTCCCTGGGAGGAAAGGGTTTGCCATCTTTGTGAGTCTATGAGCGTTGAAGATAAAAATCACTTTCTCTTAGAGTGTCCTGCTTACACCCACATTAGATATGAGTTTCATAGTATTTGCTACAATACAAACCTTTCTAACCTCTTGAATTGCCAAAACTATAGTGATCTTGGAAAGCTTCTTTCTAAGCCTTTTGAGCATACTAAAAAAAGTTTAAAGAAAACCAAGTAATAACCTTCTTAGAGTCCGATAGACTAACTTTGGTCTCAGTGGACATTAATCATCATCATCATCATCATCAACTTTTTTTTAATAAGAACGGTTGAAGAGCTTTTGTTAGGGGTAAGAGGCTAGGAGGGGGGTTAGCGAGGGGGGGAAAGAGAGAGAGACTGAGAGAGGGGGTTAGTAATGGTTGGGGGGGGGGAGGGAGAGAGAGAGAGAGAGAGAGATGAGAGGGTGTTAGTTGTAGGGAGTGATAAAGAAAGATGGGAGGTGTGGTTATAGGTAGGTGGAGGTGTAGGGAATAGAGAGACTGAGAGAGCCCGGGTTAGTAAGGTTTAGGGAGAGGATGGGAGAGAGATAGAGAGGAGGGGGTTTTGGGCTACAGAGAGTAGCAGAGAGATAGAAAGAGTAGGATGGTTAGGGATGGGGGAGAGGTAGATGGGGTTTACAGAGAGAGAGAGAGAGAGAGAGAGAGAGAGAGAGAGAGAGGTGTAAAACCAAGGAAGAGAGAGTGATGACGATAATAATGATGATGGTGATGATGATGAAGACGATTATGATGATGGAGATGATAATGAAGACGATGATGATGATGATGAATATCATGATGAAGATGGTGATGATGATGATGATGATGATGATGAAGATGATCATGATCATGAACATGATGATGACGATGAAGATGATGATGATGAAGATGATGAAGATGATGGTGATGACGACCACAAAGATGATGATGATAATGATGATGATGAGGAAGATGGAGATGACTATGATGATGATGATGAGGATGATGATGATGATGATGAAGATAATGATGAATATGACGATGAGGATGATGAAGATGAAGATGATGGTGATGAAGATGATGATGATGATGATGATGATGATCAATCGATCATTATCATCATCATCATCATCCTCATATTCATCACCATCATCATCATCATCTTCATCATCATCATCATCATCATCATCACCATTTTCTTCATCATCATCGTTGTGGTCATCATCACCATCATCTTCATCGTCTTCATCATCATCATCATCTTCAATGTCATGATGATGATGATCATCATCATCATCTACGTCATCATCATCATCATCACCATCATCACCATCTTCATCATCATCGTCATCTTCATCATGATATTCATCATCATCATCATCATCTTCATCATCTTCATCACCATCATCTTCATCTTCATCATCTTCATCATCATCATCTTTCTCTCACCCCCTTTATCTCCATCCAACACTTTTAAACATAAATTTGTGAAGATAATAGCGCGCGCATTATGTTTATACAAAACGCTTGCGGGTTTTGTATAGAATAAATGTGCTCACGTTTCGTATAACATTGAGTGTGAAAACAATAAAATTTGAATTTAACTATAACGCGCACACGTTATTTGAATTTAAACAGAACGCGCGCACGTTCCTGAGCACCTAATGACCCACTCCTCCTGTGCACGCTTTTCAGACACAGTCCTATGTGGTTGGTTCGGACTTAGCAAACCTGTGCTATGGAATTTACTAAACCATAGCTAATTAGACATTTCCACCTTTTTTCTCAATATGCCTGTTTTTCACCGCTCTCTACAGCATGACATACATGACCATTATTGAAAAAAATTTAGGCATAGATAGAATTTTTTATGCAGACTCCAAATATGTAATTTTAAAAAAAATATATTGAGATTTTCTATTTATTTCCTAATTTTCTTGTGTCATCACTCAAGTCAAAAAACATATTGTTAGAGTTTATTGCGTAACTTTTTCATTTCACAACCATTTAAAAAAAAAATTGTATGCTACACTAGTAGACACCGACTTCTACATGCTATAAAAAATCCAAGTCGAAATAACTGCATTAATACCTTCAAAGGATGCACCCACATTTGACATATCGTTCTCGAGGTTTTATCAATTACACAATTAAAAAAATAAAAATAAATTAACATTTAATTTTGGAAAAATAGTGCTACACTAGTGCTACGAGTTCTATACATGTCTACCAATTTTTGTAGCCTGAAACCATCATTTAGGAATTGAAAGGTTGCACCCACAAAAACATATACCTTATCATTTGCCAAAAAAATAAAAAGTGACTGTTAGAAAACATGAAATTTGACATAGTTATGTAAATTTTCAATACTTAAAACTTATATATTCGGAAACGTGACTAAATTTACTATGTTTCATCTTTTTTACTCGATGCGATATATCTTGTGCAAGTGTAACATACCTAGTACTTGAGACATTTTATGTTTGTGTAAAAACATTACCTTAAATTTTATTGTAAAGTTTTATATTTGACCAAGTGTCAAGGATGACTGTAAATGAATAATATTATTATTTAATAAATTAAAATAGGAGACACTCACCCAAAGAGACTATTGAAAGAGCGTTTACTGACCCATTAGGAGGAATGGAATCTAGGGTAGAAGGCAATGGAAAAGTCACAGCATCTGAACTCAGTAACTAGCTATTGTTATGGGACAACTCCCTTATTTTGTGGTCAAGTTCCCAGGAATGTGAAACTGGAGCTTATGGCTCATTGAATGAAAACTGACCACCAAAAATACCTAGGCATCTTTTTATAGCCATCGAATTTGAGCAGAGGCTCACACTTTCCCTGACGAGAGAACTTACCTTGTGGTTTTGCTAGATATTGCACACAAGAGATTCAATGAGGGGAAGCTATGTTTTGAGTTGCAGAGTAAGACTGTCTTATTTCTGCTGAGTGTAGAGTGTTCTTGCTAAGTGCTGAGGTTTTGGATATGTATGCAAGTCCCCATTCATTGATGAAGTACAACCTGAGTGCCTTGCCTCTACACAGAGACTTCTTCCTAGTGGTTCAGTAAACAGGCTCGGGGGTCTAAGGGAGAAAGTGATTTGGGTGATTCTTCTGGAGAAGGTTGGGAGGAACAAGTCTCTTTAGGTGTTTGTCCACCCTATCAAGTCATCAGGTTCTACTTGTTATCTTTATTTCATTTATGAATTGGTGAACTATTCTAAAAAACTGTTTGTTTATTAGATATGATTTAGCTATTTTAAATGTTAAACATTCTGGACTGTTAGATCTATTCTATGTATTAAAATGAATGAGTAGAATGAAAATAAATGTCTCGTATTTTTCCTTTCGCCATTTAGCGATGTACTCTAGTACAGGAAGAGAGTTTATTAACATAGATTAGACATGATCTCTAAATACCGATGAAAAGTAAATGTCTTTTATTTTCATGATGTTATCAAAATTCATTACTGTAGTTGTAGAAGTTGTTAGGTGAGTTATATGTTGTAATAATTACGTTGCAGTAAGTTGCCCAACTATTTACTTGTCAATCCGGGGTACGTAAACTGACGAAGCACGTGCACTGTTTGTGCAGGACTGAAGTAGATCTAATCTAACTTAATCTAATTTGTTGAAATCAAATTAATCTAGGAAAGCATGGAAACACTAACTAAGAAAGCATTGAAATTGCGTAAGAGAAATACAACATGTGAAGAGTTAACAACAATGACATAAGTGAGCTCACATCTATAAATCCATAATCAAATGGCAAACATGAAAGCATAACAATGGAAGCTTAAATCACATTAAGAATCTCAAATCAAAGATTAATCTAACAAGTACAAAATCCAATCCAATCCAACTTCATTACAACCCTCTTACAAGCTTAATCTAACCTAATTCCAACCTAATGGAATGGAGAGGGAGCACTCTCCTTTATACATGAGAGTCCTTAAGAAAAAGATAAGAATACATTAATTACAGATCCATTATTCTCTCAACTACTCTCAACCACTTTCCTATTATTACAAGATATGGTGCCTTCAAATCCTCCACGTATCTCTCATGAATCCTAGATAAGATATGCCAACCAAATCTTCCATGATCTTCTCCTTAAGAATAGGCTTGAATAACTATCTCCTTTGGAATGGTGTAAGAGATATTTGAGAAGTCTCTTTGATTTAATCATTCACATATTCCTACACATTACAAAGCTTAGACATAATTGAGATATATATGAAAACATGTATATTTTCTAATATTTAATCATAAATTCACTCTTAATACTAAAATGAATAAAGTGGAAAATAATAATGTGAAACCCAAATGTATTTATGCAAATGATATGATGAAGGTTTAATAGGGCGATGAAATGTAAGGAATAGTGAAGGGAAAGGTGGATGAAAATACGACATTTCTGAGTCCTAACAGAAGTAGTAGTATTTTCTTAAGTCTTCTAGATTTGTTTTTATAACAGTAGATTTCAGTAGAAGTCAAAATAGAACCAAGATTTATCTATATTGTTAATAGTATAGTATTTGCATATAAATATTTATGCGTGTAAACTGAGTTTATACTTTATATATATCATTTTCTAATCATGAAAATAAAGGAAAACCTAGGTCTCTTATGATGGGTTTATTAATTGAACTACACTAAATTTTATACAGTCTTATTCTTCCACTTAAACAGAGTTTATCAAAGAAATGCGAAAACGTAACCCTAGACTAAGTACTCACTGCATATTTTATAAATTGAATATTAATTCATCATCATAAACTTTCGACTATCCTAATGCAGTGCAAAACAGAAAGCTTTAATGAAATTACCTGTTTAGACAGTATACATATACTCAAGGAATGACTGATCAATTCTTAAACATAATATCAGAACATTATTCTAATTGAAGTAAGCTTTACAAACAACTTCCTCATCAATAAAATTCACAGTAGTATATCTACATCTATACAAAAGATAAAACTAATATATTTAATAGAAATCGATTCCATGTAAACCAAGTATTATCCATTTATCATTATAAAATAAATATCAACTTCCATGGATAATAGTAGGATGTATTATAAACACATTTTAATTTACAAAATATTTCAAAAGCAAACCGAATCGACATATTGTATCATGCTACAAGATAAAGTATTAAACCCTAATCATATAGTAATACGATTAAGAGTTTAACTCTGAGTTAACTGATCAAACATTATTAACACATAGCCCTTACAGGCTTACATTTATTTAGGATTCTATAACAATAACTTAGGGTTCGAGTCTAGGAAAGAGCTCGCCCAACTACATAGTTAGCCCAGCTTTAATGTTTATCAAAATCGTATCTCAAAAAAACATTATGTCAAATACCAAAATCACTTTCCAAACCACCAATGTATTTTTTATAAATTATCAAGTTTCAGGATCGAGACCTGTATAGTCTCACCCGAAGGTTCAATAAGAACCCACATTCTTTAACAGTAATAAACATTTAATAACTACTAGTTTCCTACGTTTAACGATACATAGGTTTCAAATAAGAGTTGAGAGTTCGAGTCTCCATTTGGAGCACTCACTCTTACGTTGAACGTAATGCTAAAAACACCAAAAAAAAACTTAGTATAGTGCTAGGCTTAAAGCCTGTCACATTGGAATCAAATATTTTGAAACATCGAACCCACAAATCAAATTACAGATAAATACAAATATGCAACCATAATTATAATTATCGAAAACAAGGGTAGGGTTCAAGCCCGATAGCGTTCATTACTTAGTCAGCATTATATAAAACTTAATGTACTTGAAAAACTGATAGAGCCGAGAACAAAGCTTCAATTTTTTTTAATGCAGAGATTAAAATCTAAGAAACAAAGTGAGCCATTGTATTCATGGTGAAACATTACAAATTGCTGTCCAGCTACGTAAGGATACCAAAGGGTAACCCTAGTATAAAAACCTGTACATTAACTTAACAAGTAAAAACCCCAAATTGAGAAGTGTCGAGGCAACCCTTCTACTACATCAATGCTGCCTTAAGTTTTTCTTAACCCTTTTACAAACAAGTCTACAATGAAGAACAACGAGACAACCATATAACCCTTAAAGTGATGATAGAGGCATCGTTGGAATGAGCCCGAGACTTACCAAGGCTCACAATCCACAGGAACTAGTACTTCTCTCATTGTGCCTTCACTGAAGGTTACAAATTGACTCCTGCCATTAAAACCAACACAAGATTAGAGTATGAACTTATTCCTTATCAACCCAAAGCTTAAACTGTAAACATTTAAAGAATGAATCCATGAGAAGAAATTTACCTTGCAGGGTTTCGAAATCGTGATGAGAAGATCCAGGCTCCTTGCACACGATAGACACCATAAAGATCCACAACTAACACCCTTACGGTTGCAACCAAATCGCTGATTTGTGCTCAACAACCATGATGGCCAAGACAAGGAGAAGCTCAGCTCGCTATCACCACACAGAACCAACAAACTATCAAAATGACAAAACCCTAAAGCTTCATGGTAGGGTTTAGACACTCGAGACATCATTATTTCCGATCACGTGATTGCATTAAATTCTAAGCCTTGTCATCCACCAACCGAGATATGAACCCAACAATCTATAGTTCGTGATTGCAAATACTCATTAAATTAATAACATGACTTGATTTTGAATACAATCCACACTTTTCACATATTCTATAGTTAGTACGCGATGATCATCAAATAAAATCTTGACTTTAGCCTTGGACTTAATCCACGATATGGTATAGGCTAGGGCCTTTTAATTATAAAGTTTGGCTAGGCACATGAAACCCAACGCTTATCAATCTTTACTTTTGATTTCCTTCCTCTTTCCTCATTATGTTATTTCTCCAGTAGAATATAATTTAACTCTTCGTGTGACTTCCTAATGCGTTCATTTTCTTCCTTAACAGTTCTTATCTTAGATTTTAAATCTTTTATAGTATGAAGAAGTTCTGAAGATTGGTTATTTAATTCAACATATATTCCTTCATTATTATTATTGTTATTATGCTCATTACGAGGAGATCTATCCTCTGCTGATTCCTCCAGTATGTCCATACCTACAAATTAATAACAAATCGTTTTGTACAAAATAAAATTAAAACAAAAGTTAGTAACATAAATTTTCTGGTTTTTTTTTTTTTTTTTGCGCGTGAGCCTATTTCAAGCCTAGAGTTTGAACTCGCACTCTGATACCACATGGAACATCCCGAAATTTACAAAAATTTAAAATTTTTCGATATAGATTTTAATGCGTAATCTAACTGTGTGGAAATATAATAAATGTTTAAATGTCGTCTTGCTGTACTAAAAGCTGTGTTGGTCAAAAGTGTAATGTTTGCGACAAGATAATTAATATCTTTATTTCGATGTTAAACTCACTCAACTGTACTTTCACAATTCTTTTTGTTGCTGATCCAATGATATAAGTTTATATGTGTTAACTATTGTTCTTCTGTTTGATGATGAAGGGGTCCTATGGATGCCTCGAGGCTTACTTAGCATTTGTGCTAAAGCATTTGAATCGTTCTTTTTTCGCAGATTACAGGTAAGAGATTTAGTGTTTACGACATGTGACTGAAGAGTTTCTAACCAGTTTTCGCGTCTCCAAAGTCTTAATGATTTAAGAGACATAATGTTGAAAATGCTATTGGTAAGAACTTCAGTTAGCCTTGTTTGTAAAACAGAAGTATGTCAATTGTAATATTCATAATCCTTGTACTAACCTTTTATAAATTTGTTCAAACAAAAGAATAGAATCAATATATCATGATTTAACTCTATGTACTGCTATCGTGAGTTTCTATTTGATGAAAATTATGAGAATAACCAATGTCTATATGTGATGGCTAAGTGCAAATAAAATGCAATATCTATATGCAATTCTTTTATATACTCTAGAGCCTAAGAATGACATGCAAGATTTATTTGAATTCTAACCTAGGAACTATTGCAATTCATAGTCAAATGCTAGCCTATGAACTATATACAAATTTCTATTTAATTTTTATACTATATTGAAATATATATATGCCAAGTCCTTTACATAGTTCTATGAACAATAATTATATGGTATTGTGTGTGCATCTACGTGACCCTTTATGACATTATGGACTCCTAGCAATGAATCTTACACCACCTTGACTTACCACAAGGTGTTATTACATAACCGAGTTGGGCATTTTACCAATGAATCGATACATTATAAGAATGGGTGACATTAACACTATGAAGGTTTCGTGCTGGCAGGCACTTTGGTTTCCCTTTGCATTTAATACTCCCAACTGTCGAGACAGTGGAATGTCTCCATGGACATCGTCGTGGTGCTAGGAACGTGATGGTGTGGTGATGGTTCAAACCTCATGACCAGCTGTAAGTGTTTTGGTTCGAAGTTTAACTGAGCTGTCCTCCTTGGTGGATATGGTAATGATGGTGTCTTTAATATGGTTGTTGCTTGGGTTTACCTGAAAACCCTTCGGTGATCTCCACCGTTGATCTAGCACGGATTTGGACTTTTGGGATCTAACCCTAACCACCACTATGTTCTACGAAGTTATTGTTTCCTTGGCATTCGGTGTAGTGGCTTTAAGGAGAGGTTGACAAGCCAAGAGCCTTCAGGGTCTCATTAGCAGGTGTTTGTGGAGTGCCCATGGTTCGAAACCGTGACTTGTTGATAGCTTAAGAGTTGATACTCTCATGGTGTTTTACAGTGATAGCTTGTAATCAAAGTTCCATAATGAGTGATAGATTCTTCATGGAAGTTGGTTCGATACTTGGCTTTTTTTGTCTGTTAAGTGATAGTTTTTAGAGTTGCTTTTCCACCCTTCTTTGCACTCGGTGATGGAGCAATGGGTACATATTGCATGGTCTTGGCGTTTCGCTCCGATGATAAATGAAAGGTAATGTTTCTCAGTTCGAATCTTTTGTCTTCCATTCTGTTTTGAGAGTTTTAGTTATTGTTATTTCACCTGTAATGACTTCTGTCAAACACTTGTTTTAACCACACTCATGTTCAAATGGCGGGTATCTTCGTTGATGGGTTCTCAGCAACTGGTAACTACAAATAGACCGATAAGCCTCGGTGGTTACCTTTTTACTCCGGTTAGATGACTATTGGGCCTTCATGTGTGTTTTGTTGAGACTTCATGTTTTCTTGGGCTCTGAGGATTGATCTTCGTCGAAAGCCTGTGAGCTGTTGGTAGCTTGTGGAGGATAAAATCCTCGACCCTTTCGTCGTTGTTTTCAGTAGTATTTGTTTTTCATTGCATAATCCGTAAAAGAAAATACTCAGGGGAGGGTTTTACCCTTTTATTGTTCTTGGTAAATGAAAGGATTTGTGTTTCCATTCGACCTGTGTTTGTGTGGATGATACTGTGAACATTGCTCTATTTTGTGTAAAGAAAGCGAAGCTTATCGTTCTTTGATAATACAAGAGCTTTGTTTTCCTACATTATTGTGTTTGTGTTTGAGTTTAAGAGCAGGGCCCCAGTTTGTATGCATTTGAAGTTTATCGTTTTGCCACTATTGTATTTTAAGAAAAGTTTGAGGGCTAAGGGTTTAGCCCTGTGTTAAAAATGGTCAAACCCGAATGTGCGGTTCTCAAAAATGTTCTGCTGTTATGATAACAAATGTTTAGCTTCTGAAGTAGATATCTAAATCGAGCAAATCGTATGCTTTACTGTTTAATAGTTTTCAATTGAAATGTGATAATATAGTCTCATGCTGATGCCGAGATGTTTTTATTTTCAGTCTTAAGGGATGTAAATGATAATCATTTTTTGTGCCTAAGCATATGGTATTGAAAGTGTTACTCGTTGTTCATGTCTGTTAATTTTAAGTGTTGGTTGAGAGCCAATGTTTTCTGTTCGCAACTATGTAATGAAATTGTATCTAGATTCTTGTTCCGTTGTTAACTGATGGTGTTCGAACCTTAACTAAACTCTAAATCTGAGAGATAGATGTTGATACTTTTAGGGTTTGATCAACGAAGGGTTACGATCCTGTCATAAATTTAAAGTTTGTAAATGAAACTCTGTTTGTATAACATAATAGTTCTTTGTTTTAATAGTTGTGGAAATTATGGAAAGTGATGAAGCCACAAGCTAGGGTTTCTAATCCTATGCTGAATATGAATGGGATTTACTGTAGTTTAAATAAATAAATAATATAACAGAAAATGAATACTGTGCATAAAGATTAATGTTAAATAATTATGCATTGTTTGAAATAGAAAGAGTTTTGTTTGTTTATGCAATTATATTTACTTGCTAACAGTATTGGATAACAGTACTATGTACTTAGGAAATAATTATTTTGCAGCTGTTATTTCAATAAAAATTTGTGAAATAAAAATACAGTGAACCTTAAACATTTGACTGATGTAAGGAATGATAAGAGAAAGAAATAAAATTATATTATTTAATACATAATATTAATGGTAAGAAAAAATAATGAAATACAACAGTATTGATCTTCTCATTCATTTGGTAATCTACGTATCAATTTATCTACCTTAATCTCTTCTCGGTACTAGAGTACGATGTAGAACCATTAGCATGGGGAAAAATGCAGAGAAATATTTATTCAATTCATCTTACATAGTCATTACTATAGAGAATCCTAATTTAGGTCAGAAACTAAAATAAATGCATTTGTTTAATAATATCCTTGAAAATAGTAAATCAATAATTGCAGATAGAAATTTTAACTACTTAGAATTAGAAATGACAAGTAGAACCTATAAATGAAGATAGGGCCAACAAACACCCAAGGAGGCCTGTTCCTCCCAACCTTTTCCAGAAGAAGCAGCCAAAACTACTTGCTTCCTTTGGACTCCCGAGCTTGCTTACTGAACCACTAAGTAGATGGAATCTGTGTAGAAGCAAGGCACTCAGTAATATAACTTCTGCACTCAGTAGTATAACTTCTGCACTCAAAATATGCCTTCTGCACTCAGTAGTATAATAGGCAGACTTACACCATGATAAAAAACTCAGCATATCCCCTCATCGAATCTCTTGGGTGCAAGCACAGCAAAACCCCAAGGTAAATTTCCTCATCAGGAAAAGTGATGAACCTCAGTTCATAATCCGATGGCTCTTATATAGACTGCTTAGGTCTTTAGTGGTTAGTTTTAAATAAATGAACCTCAAGCTCCAGTCTAAGTTGCAGTCACGTACTTGCCCTCCAACATCTTCAAAGACTATACGCGCTTCCACCATTTTCACTCCGCTGACTCCTATATATTCGCCTCCATTCCATTATTTCTTCCACACTCCACGGCTTTTGCTTTTCATGGGCTTACTTCACTGAAATCACTATTTTGGACTCAGAGCTTCTGCGTCGCTAAATATGGAGATATGCCCCCAGCAGGAACATGTCCAGGTCATTGCTCTATCACACCAAGATGGCGGGTCCCGCCAATATAAGGGAATCCGACTGCGGAAATGGGGAAGATGGGTTTCCGAAATCAGGGTACCGAGATCTAGACAGAAAATATGGCTGGGCTCATACAAAACCCCCGAGCAGGCCGCCCGTGCCTATGATGCCGCAGTGTATTGTCTGAAGGGTTCCAACGCCAAATTGAACTTTCCGGATTCTGTCCCCAACATTCCGTCAGCGTCTTCTCTTACCCCAAAGCAGATTCAGCATAGCGCCCTGAAATATGCCATGGGCCAAACCCCTTCGGCCGAGCCCTCTCCGAACACTAATAAAGAGAAGCCCGCGTCGCCGTCGCAGTTGTCTTCGCTTTTAGAAACGGAGTTAGCGAGCGACAAGCAGCAGATATTGGAGGAGCAGCAGGACTCAACGCTGTGGAAGTCGATGTTTGCGGCATCAGACGGCCCTGAATTACTAAATTTGGAAAAATTTCCATCAATTGACCCTGTATCCACGCTAGAATTCATTCAGATTTCGTTGGAACAGCCGCAGGAGGACTATATCACCACAGAGCTGTGGAACTTCCAGGACGTTTGAGATTTTGGATATTCTCGTTCCACAAAATCTCAAACGTCCTGGAAGTTCCGTGTCATATCTCGTTTTTTTTTAATGCGTTTCCAATGTGCGGCCGTCTGTTTCCTGATTTGGGCGGGATAGGATGACACCTGTTCGAGTTTCAAACCGCGTTCATTATCTATCACTTAGACGGGAACTCTGAAGTGACAGATATCACAGTAGGGAAGTTGAAACCATTCAACCTATTTTAACATTTTATTTTTATTTATTTATTTTACCATAAAGACATGATAACTTTGTCATGATCATTTGGAATAGACCCAAGTTTAATTGGGGTGTTGTTAATATAAACCCAAAATATATTCATCAATTGACAGCAAACTTTGTCATGATCATTTCGGGTAGACCCAAGTTTAATTGGCGTGTTGCTAGTATAAACCCAAAATATATTCATCAATGGACACCAATTTTTTTAGATATTAGTACAAATAAATATTTATAAATATAATGGTATAAATAAAGGACATCTTGTCATGAATTATTATTATTATTCACTTAGTTGGATGCATCGTGTTTAATGCAATTACAATTACAGTTTTATTAAGTACATTATATTGGATTGGGATCATTAGACCAAGGTTTTTTTTGGTAAATTACAGTGGATTGTGATCATTAAGCTATTTTAGTAAAGGAAAATGTTCAAAGTAGAAAGATAGTTAGTATTGTTTTTATAAATTTTTATGGAGAATATACAATGTTCAAAATAAAGAGATGCATTGCTTGGGTTGCTTTGAAGCAAGATAAAGAGATGCATTATTTGAGTTGCTTTGAAGCAAGATAAAGAGATGCATTACTTGGGTTGTTTTGAAATAAGCAGAAAGGTCAACATAACATTTTTTTAAAATTTTGTGGAAAAAATCATTTACATAGGGGCTCAACAAGAGCATCATGTCACTTACAGGAATTGAACCAAAGTAGGGAGAGTAGCAATCATTCCTCCTAACCACCCAAACTAAAATTTTTTCCATCTTTATATTTACATACTCTATTTATATATTTAACTTATTTCTTTTTGAAAAAAATTATATACTATTTATATATATATTCTTAATTATAAAATTATAATATTTATTTTGCCATAAAATTTTCAAAACCATATTTCTTATCTTAAAATCTAAATTAAATAAATCAACATAATTATAAATGAACACAAAGATCGTGTCTTCTAGTTAAAAGAAAAATCATTGAGTTTATTTTAAGGTCGTAAACTTTATTGATTCAATTTTTTAGTTGAACGGAAACGTCACTTAAACTAATCGTAAGTTCATTCGAATGACCTCAAAGTATCACTTTTAACTCTTCCAAATTCAAAGGTCAGTTGATTGACCTGGGAACCCTGATTCTATGACTTTAACTTACATTCACGTCATTTCTTTTCTCTGTGTGTAACGACCTTTAATAATATTTCCAAGATTCTTTTCCAATACTTGAACGAAATCTTTTGACATAAATATTATTTAATTATGAATTAAAAAAAATTATAAAGTAATAGAAAATATTTAAATATAAATATACAAGTACTATAAAAACAAAATATTGTAAAACATTTTAATATTAAAAATTGACAGAAAAACGTTGATAGCACCTTAATATATATATATATATATATATATATATATATATATATTACAAGGATGTTGGCTTTTACCAAAAAGTAGTGAGAAAAGAATAAGAAAATAATTATGGATGTGACCTTTAGACTAAAACTCTTAAATATATTTATTGGGTGTAAGTGATGGAGGAGTGGCTTAAACCCTTTTGTCATTGAGAAACCTAAAACAGTAAGTTAATGTATGGAAGAAATATTAAACATAAGTTTTGTGAAGTTTCCCTTAAGGGCGGGTGCACAAAGTTGCTCTCCAAAATCGTTGCAACGGGGACGCGTTAGTGGGAATAAAACAACTACGTGCATGCACTTAAGGCAACGTGCACGCGCTGCTAGGTTTGGTATCGAACCGAGGCGCGTGCGCATGTCTCCTGTTGAAAAAACAAAAAAACAGAGCCGAATTCCCCATTCTTGTCATTGGAGCCGAGCGCGACTTTCACCTCCGCGTGCGCGTGACTACAACCACCATAAGTGGCCATTTGCACTCCAAAACCCACCAATTCGATCCACCAACTCATCAACACGTCGATTGGATAGGTAATTTCGATTTTTTTTGTCATTTTATTCATTCTTTGTGTCAATTTTTTGATTTTTTTTGTTTACTAAATTGTTAATAATTCCCAAAATTTTAAAACAATGGACCAATTCTCAATTGCAGATTGTAAACCGAGACAATGAGTGAACAAAATAGTAAACCCGGAGACTGGTGGAACACAAGAAAACCCAAACCTTGGACCTGTAATATTCCGAATTTGGATTGACTATTTTATGATGTTATATTAAACAACGACCTAACACATGTGATTTATTCTGATTATTGGGAATGAGCCCTAGTACATATGATTTATTCTTTTGAGCTTGTGATCATAACATCAATCATAAGGTTACGAATAGGAAGAATTGGAAGGACGAGGGTTCTTAGAGCGAAATTTTTGCTGTAGCTTGGGCGGCCAGGGCTTGGCCCAGCCGCCCCTCCTTCCCTATAGATTGCTATTTCCTTGCAGGATTCCTAAGACGGCATGCGGTGGAGGAATCGCAGGTTCTGGAGCGTAGGGTGTCTGGCCGTTTTCTTCATCAGTAGTTGCTGGCTGAGTTAGCCGGTTTGGGAGATCCAGAGTTTGCTGCTTGTCCACAGACTTGGATCTGCTGATTCTTCTGTTGAGGGTTTCGGTTTTGGAAGCTGAAGACGTCTTGCTTTCTTGGTGGCCGGCGGGGGTTCTGTCTCAGGGTTCGTGTGGCTTTTCCATTGATCTTGAAACAGTGGCTCTTCATGAGATCGGGCACCTGATTGGGTTGGCCCAGCTGATGGATCCATCCCAGTCTTGAAGAAAGATATGCCGTCAGTTGATGATCGATGGCGCCACAGCTCTCTACGACATTCGCAATTCCTGGCTCGCAGGGCCTCGTGAAGATTTCAAGATGGATCCAGGATTCCAAGGGCTTCCCAACCACCTGGAACGCTGAGGTTTGGACGGAAAAATCGGCGAAAAACGAGGCGAAGGCGCTCTCATCTTTTTAAGCAGGATGAAGGAAGGGAAGAAGATGCATCAATGAAAATTACGTTTCATTTCTTGATTTTCTTGATTTTCGATTCTTTTCGATTCCAGTTTTACAGATTTCAGAGCGCGCTCACGCTGCATTCAGTGCCTTCGGTTTATGGGACTGGGGAACAGTCGCAGAATGGCTATGGCGTTGCTCCTCTGGGTTCTGTTGGTGTTTTTATCAGTCGGGTTACAGGATAGCGGAGCTTCTGCAGGCCTTAAAGATAGTGAAGCTCTACGACTGGAACCTGGCTATCCTGAAGGCGTTTTCCAATACAAATATTGAGTTCGTGGTGGGTATCGGGAATGGGTATGTGGCGGGGCTTATGGACACGCAGGCGGCTTTGTCTTGGGTTACGCAGAACATCCAGCCTTATCTGAGCAGTACCAATATCACGGGGCTCTTGGTGGGCAATGAGGTCTATACGGGCAACGACGCTGCGCTTAAGGCGAACCTGGTGCCCACAATGCGGAGCATCCGGCACTAGTGAGTCTTGGTTTGCTCCGATATCAAAATCTCGACGGCCCATTCGCTCTCTGTGCTCTCCAACAACTACCCGCCCTCCACCAGTGTCTTCGATCCTCAGCTCACGCAGCTTCTCAAGGAACATCTGGACTTCCTGGCCGTAACTGGAGCTCCGTTTTGGATCAACGCGTATTTCATCTGCGGATCCTGTGCCATGAACATCAACGGCTGCAACGGCCTCGCCTGCCTCACCAAGATCGATGCCGTCTCTGACTCCGCCACCATCATCACGCCCTTGCCGCACATTCGTCTCATACGGTGGAGGCGTCTAGGGATTGATTTCAGGGACGCTCAGCTTGCTTCGGCGGATTGCTCCAGCCAAAATGGGGTTTCTCTGACTGATTCTTCATCAGGGGTTTGCTTGCTGGCTGTTTTTGCCGGTTTGGGAGGTCTACCATGTCTGCTGCTCTGTCCACAGACATGGATCTTCTGCTTCCTCCGATGAGGGTTTCGGTTTTGACGGATCTATATCTTTCTGTGGAGAGTCTGCTGCAATGTGAGCTGTGGATGGTCATAGCTTCTTTTTCTTGTGTGGCTATGGTGGATTTGAGCGGGTTTCTGCTCACTCTTACTGTAGTATGTTCAAGATTTATCTGTTCTTCTCTCTGGGTTTCTCTTTTTTTGGTTCAGCTCTTTATAAGCTGTTGTTTCTGCTTATATGGGACAGAAATATGTGAAAATGTAGGGATCCTTGTTGATTCTACTACATGTGCAATATGTAATTTTGATCATCTTTTTGAAATAAAATTACGGACTTTTTCCAAGGAAAAAAAAATATGATTTATTCTTTTGTAGACTGACATATTGGGCATG
The DNA here is from genome assembly GCA_027924585.1 of Larix kaempferi. Lineage (NCBI taxonomy): Eukaryota > Viridiplantae > Streptophyta > Pinopsida > Pinales > Pinaceae > Larix > Larix kaempferi. The sequence goes on from BSBM01000106.1 coordinate 42,322,612, forward strand.
GACCCTGACTGGATTTTATTATTTGATTATATACTGGGCAAGGAAGCCCCAATGTTTTGATTATGTTTTGATGTGGGTACAAAACCCTAGTATACTGAAATGACCTTTTCTTATATACTGTGCAGTGATGTGAATGACATAATTGACTTATATGTGTGTTGAACGTGGACTTAGAAACACACAAATTACTTATGTACTGGGCAAGAGCCCTGATGTACCTAGAGAAAATATGATGTACTGGGAGTAAGCCCTGACGTACATTGAGTGTTGGGCATAAGCCCTGGAGCACTCCAAGCTTGATAAACGAATACCGGATCCAAGGCAACTTAAAGATTCTAGATGTGCCTCACAACCACATTCTAACACTAGTGTTGAGCAGGGACTCTCGATTTGCACTAGAGTAATGCCCATGTGAGAGTGTTGAGTTAAATGGCTTTGAAGAGCACTCGGGGTTACAGAGTTTCAAAGTGTTGAGTCGGAGAGACTCTGAAGAGAACTTTTATCACATTTATTTAATTGACTAAATGGCTCATCTTTTTATCCATCATCACCTACTGCGGGAGCTACCATGTTAAACGAGGGAATTCAACATGCAAAGAGAGAGGCTAGAGGCACCTAACCAGGCTGACCACGACGATCCAAAAGAAGTGGACCGTGCCCCTAAAAGTTAAAGAGAAAAGAGTGTCATGTGACGACACATAACTAAAGAAAATATAATTATGAGTAGTCTCTTATGACTAACCTGATTAAAGGCCTCCAAGTTATTATTTATTATTATTATTAGGAGCTTTAAATAATAATGGTGTTATTATTTAATTATGGGATATAATTAGTATATTTGATTTATGCATTATTTAATATTTTAAATGATGTATTAATAGTTAAGTGAAAAATATTTAATATAAGAATAATTATTAGTATAATTATTGTTATTATTAAGAGCATAAATAAAAATGACTTATAGTCAAATAGTTGGAAAAGTCCTAGTTCAAGAGGACTAGATATTTAATTAAATAATATCTTTTGATTATTAATTATTGAATTTAAAGAAACTAATTACTTCAATAGTCCTAATTCAAGACTTCCCTATTTAAAGAGCGCGGATCCCAAGTTTTGGGGATCATCTAGAATTCTTAGTTATTATCATTCTCTTATGGTAATCCAAGAAAATTATTCTGCTCCAAGAAGCTGAACCAGCCTTACTTAAAAATTCTCAGAATTGAACCAGAAGTGGATTGTAACATACCCTTTAAGCTGGAAAACATTTTGAGTTAAGAAACATTATGATAACTTTTATTGTAAAGTTTATATTGGATAGGTGTCTAAGGATGACTGTAATTTGCACAATATATTATTATTTAATAAATAAAATAGGAGACAAACACCTAAGAGGACTGTTGAAAGAGTGGTTACTGATCCACTAGGTGGAATGGAATCTGGGGTAGAAGGCAATGGACAAGTGGCAGCATCATGATGCAACTAACTAGTTGTTGGTATGTGACAACTCCCTTGAAATGTGGTCATACTGCCTTGAAAGATGGGACTGGAGCTTGAGGCTCATTTATTCCAAACTGACCACTAAAAGACCTAGGCAGTCTATATAATAGCCATCAAATATTGAACTGAGGTTCATCACTTTTCCTGACAAGAAAATTTACCTTAGGGTTTTGCTGTGTTTGCACCCAAGAGATTTGATGAGGGGATATGCTGTTGTTGATCATGTTGTGAGTCTGCCAAACTCTTATTGAGTTCAGGAGGTTGATGCTGAGTGGAGAAGGCATTTTTCAGGAGGTTGATACCGAGTGGAGAAGGTATTTTTGAGTGCCTTGCTTCTACACAGATTCCACCCACTTACTGGATCAGTAAGCAGGCTCGGGGGTTCATTATAAGTCAGCAGTTGAGATGCTTCTTCTGAAGCATGTTGGGAGGAATAGGTCTCCTTGGGTGTTTGTCGGCCCTATCATCAGTTACAGGTTCTATTGTATTATCTGTTTATTTTTAAGTTCTGTTATCTATTTTGCATATTACAGTTCTGCTGTTTATTAAACTTTCACTATTTAATTTATGAGTTATTTCAGTTTCCTTTATAAGTTAATAATTCTGTATAAATATGAAATGATTGAATAAAATGGTTTTGTATTTTTCCCCACGCAAAAAGGAACAACATCGTACTCTAGTACAGAAACAGATTAAGATAGATAAGATATGATAAGCAAACTGCCATGGTGATGGAAGTAGTATTTTATATATTTTGTTTAATTTATCTGTTGTTATTAATTAGCATTATCTACTGTATTTTACTCGTAGTACTATTCTTATTTCAATTATTTCCATAAAGACAGTAAATCTATTTTATAGAAATAACAGAGTTTATATCAGACAAAGTATCTAGTTCTGTTTCTTTTCATTTTATTTTTCCAATGTTTAGTTTCAAAAGAATAACTATAGTTTGTTGTTGTTATCATTATTGTACATATAGGACAGTTAGACAAATAAGAAGCATCACATTACCAACTTAGGGTTTGTAATTTTACATTTAAATTCTTTTCAAAATTTACTGTTATTACTAGTATTTCTATTACTGTACATACAGAATAGTTAAATAAACAAAGTCTCTTATCATAGAGCTAGGGTTTAATGTTTTTCTTTTACATACACATATAACCATAAAAATGCAAGTTCAATGCGGTTACATAATTGAGCTAGATAAATAAGCTCTCTGTCATTTTCTTGTTTTTACTCACAATAGACAAATCAAGTATATTCTCACATCACAAATCATTACTGTAGATCGAACTTATTGATTTCAATTATCAATTCAAAGTTTAAGACATTTCAATGACTGTAGGAGCAAAAGTCAAACAGAACACACAAATTTCATTTGATGCCGAACGTATCATTAGTTATTACCATGCCATACATTCTAAACTTAACCAAAAACCCTAAACCCTGACAGGTTTGTAGTTGAACTACTTAAAACATTCACATAGTAAAAAACGAGGCATTTGGCCGAAGCCTGTCACATATTTCAACACATAAACATTGATTTAATAAACAGTAGTAGCAATTTATTCATACACATTTTGTAAAACGATTCCTTTTTAAACATTCTTAAGATTACAGTCCAGAAACGAAGCACATTAGCATAGGTACGAGTCAAACCTAGTTTGCATACACATTATCAGTTTACAAAAGACTGTTTAAACATGACTTATTTCCATTTATCAAATCAACGAGTGATAAATTTCAAACATGGGCCAAGCCCCAACACTTAAACATGAAAGTAATCATGGCCATATAAGTTCTACAAAAGGATAATTTATTATCACTTCAACAGAGTCTGAAACCCAAATAAAAAACAATGGATCGTTGCCAAGATCAAAACCCTGAACTCAAACCCTATATAAATACCAACTATTACATCGACTCTACAAACTAAAACAACAACCCAGGGTTTTACCACCATGACTTCCAGGTTTGACGATACATTTGTTTGCCATGATTTCTGCCAGGAGAACCTACGAGGGTATGCCACCGAGCTTACCGTTTTAGCTGCATTGCTATCCATGGATCACCGAACTCCATTTCCACCAAAACAGAGCGTTGAATACAGAAATTTGGCGTTACCTGCCAAAAAGAACTGTGGGAGTTAGCAATATTATCATTTGATTGTTAACAAACGAAGAAATACATTACATAACAGAGAGACCATAAAACTTACTCAGTTGTTAAACAGTCGATTGGAATGCGTTTAGCTTCCAAATCCTTTCTCCAACGCAACAAAGTTTCCATGCAACTGAATCATAACCGAACTCGAAGTCAAGACCTCCCTACTAACCTTTTTTCCACCGAAAGAAAGCCACAGGGCTTCAACACTACCTTCTCAGCAAAGTTCAAACACTTATACAATATTTTCATTACAAGATTACAGAGTTTTGAGGCACAATGCCATCCACAACCGCCCAGGGTCGATCCTTGTAAACCAGCGGCCTGTCGGCCTTCTTTCTCCAAAACAAAACCACAAAATGAATGCACGAAGGAAAAATAACGTTAAGGCAAGTCTACCTAGGGTTTACACATTCCAATTACTAAGAACCACGAATATCAACGATCGAGATTGATCCAGGGAGCTACGGAAGAACCAAGGCAAAGATACGATCATATAGCAATCAATAACTACATTAAATTGCAGAACAGTTGGATGCCATATCACTAAAAGCTGAGTTCACAACATGGTGACACATCACCATTCCTCATCAAGATTATCACATGGAGCCAAACACATAGACGCCAGCGTAGCAACCACAACACCACAACATGATCGCATTAAATGCTGAAGATATCACGTAGATTTTAGCCAGAGTCTCGACTGCACAAACATTTAATTCATATCAGAGCTCAACATTGTGACAGCGAAGGCCTCAGGTTTCAACAATGCCATACAACTGTTTACAACCACGTATAAAGTTAACAAACATAGGATAGAGGCTTAACTATACCATAAACAAAGTTATGTGATTCAATTCATAAGGTTAATACCATTCACGCTAGGAGCATAAACCTTGTCCAAAGTTTATATAACATTGCAACTATGTTCGCACCATATAACATTACAACAATGTTATTAACATAGTTTCCATAGGATATCCAACGTAGAACCGATATAGTCAATATATCAACTATATATTATAAACCATTACAATGCCATAGTATAGTATGGACTACCACAAGATTAATGTTTAAACATTACATTTAAATAGCTAGGCTATTTGCTTAAGGTTAGGGTAGAAAATTACTTAACCTTTACACCATATTGAAAGCTAGGTTTTGACACAAACTCTACTATATGGTAGACCATTATATCAACAACATCTTGATTCATATGTGGATGCAATACAAACGGCGTAACTAACACTACAAGACTTATTACATTGCAGATGGCATTTCCAGGAGAATCATTTATTCTATTGATGACACTATCTTTCTTATAAACTAAACATGTTACAAATTCAGACAGTTAAACTAAGCTATATTACCACTGATCTCACCTTTAGTTACAACGAGTTTAGTGCTTAAACATTGTTGGCGACACATGCAAACATAACCATAAAAGATGATACAAGTGACGAAGTTAAATTGAAGATACATACCATTGACATCTTCATGTACGACAGATTCTATAATTATCTTAAACATAGAGACGACAAGCTGAAGCTTACAACTTGTCTTGTAAAAAATGGAATTACTCTATAACCTTACCTACAGATCTGCGAAAGAAGAATCCCATGCTTTAGCTTTCAAAGCTAAGTAAACCCAAGGGCACCCGATAGGAACCCCTTCAGAAATATGCAAAGGACTTCATCAGTATTTGTTACCAGATCTTTACACATAACAAAATAAACATTGTTCTGTTGCATCCTACTTATAACCAAGTACGTATTCATGTTTAAAACCATTAAGAGAAATTGTATGAGGCAGTTACCTTTGTTAACTAATTATTATCATTCCGCAGTTAGCATTTATCTTATAAAATAGGCTACATCAATTTTTTTTTTTTTTTTGCGATTTTTGGGATGTTACATGGATCTAGGGCCTCTACCTCTCATTGCATGTTTGAACCAAGCTCGGGGGGATCCAGATAGAACCAGAATGGTTTTGGCATTGTTTTCCGTTCATCCTAGATTTGTTTAAATACCAACTTACTGATAGGAACAAACAAAGAGCATGGGTTGTAGGCTAGGATTACGTAACCTTAGAAGTTTTCATCAGCAGAATGTCTAGCAGGTCTAGCTAAGCTATCCTGTGCTAGACATCCTAGCCGATCCACAACCTAGAGATCTATTCTCAAAGATTTTAAATAAACTCTGATTACTTCCCTATGATAGAATTGTTTAGTTATATATATATAGTTTTCACATTTTCCTTCTGAAACAGAGTTTGTTATTCTTGATCTTCGTATAAGTTAAGATATGAATGCTATTCACTTTAGTATTTGTATTTCTGTTATTTTGTTCCACTAAAACCCTATCTCAATTCTTGAACATCATTATATCTCAAAACTACTAACCCTACAGGCGACAAGCTCAGACTTCAAAATCACCAGGTGTTTCTTGCATCAGTTCTGGAAATTCAAGACTAAATGCAACTCATACCATTTACCATGACAACCAAAATGCAGCAGTGACACATCGACGATTCAACCAACAGTTATCCAAAACCATCATTGAAATTATAGTACCAAGTAGTAAAGAAAGACAAGTTACAATATGCTCTTAGAGATTTTTTCTTATCAACGCATCGGTCAATTACTTTCACTAAAGCATCACAGACAACTCTTCACAACGTTTTAACGCATCACACAAGTCTTACAATTTACAAATGTAGTATTAGACATTTCAATTCCTGTAGCCTAAACTTTTGTAGAAAACTCAATGATTTACCTTTCAGAAATCATTTGACCATCATAATCATAGTATAGCAACACTCATCCCTTCAAAGGTAAATCGAAATAGTAGATAGGACTACGGTCCTTAAACAAAAATGCAGAAGGGTTACATAGCGATATCCAACCACAGAAAATTACACACATAGAGGCGTTTTTCATAAACGACGATACAAGGATCGAGTCCCAACGACATTTCATTTAAACGCTTTCTGGTCTACCTACTTCAATCACCAGAAACAGAACAACAAAAGACTCAAATTATAGAGTATGACAGACATATAAATTTATCCCCAGAGTCATGATTTTTGTCCCATCAAAGCATTGATTTTAGCAATCAACAATTCTCAGGTACAGACATCACTCAGGTTTTAAAACACAGAGTTCTAGAAAGCACCAAACCCTTTTGAATATTAATTAGAAAGACAACCTAGTGCCCATACCATTACATTACACAAACATGGGTAAACCCTAATCCATTTGGGTACCATTGTTAACATCAAGGGTTCAACAAATTTCAGGCATAGAGCTGGATGGCCAAAATCTCCATCTAAAACCCTTAGAGTCTGCAAACGACAAAAATATACATTTGTTTCATAACAGTCCAGCCAATGGCGACTTCCAGCAAGCTCAAGCTTGTCGCAGTAAACGCAACCGAGCTCATCAAGTTCCCCATAGCAAACTCAAGACACTCCATAGAGGCAAGAGGAGGAGAGAAGCTAGTGTAGACTCTGGACTTACTAGTCTAAGACACCTCCAAGTCTAAATTCGTGCTCATTATCCAATATCCACACAGACGAAGGAGACCAAACCTCTCATATGTCAAACAAGTAAACATTTGCAGTCAAAAACTGATCATTATCGTCGCTATCAGAATGAGAGAGTTACAAGTAAACAAAGGGGGTATTTTTACCTTCTTCCATCGCCGTTTCTGCTTAGAGAAACTTTCGTAGTGGGATAACCATGTGCTAAGCTCAGGTCAGACCCCCAAACCCTCATACACTCCCAACTTACAGACAGAGGTAAAAGAGCCATGATATCGAAATCCTTGATGGGGTAGTAACCAAGAAACAACCCATAGCTTAGCTGGAAGGCTTTTGGCATGTGTTATCGTAGGGTGGCTTTAAATGCCACCACCAACCACCAAATATTTCGATACAAGGCACGATCTCTATAGTGATAAGGGCATCCATGACCATGGAATCACTAAAACACAAATGTGTTACAAAGACCCAAATAGAGTACTTTATCAACAAAAATAACGACAATGTCATTAAGCTAGGAAAATTCTTAAGGACCTCAAAACTCACCACAAAGATTTTCAAAGTGGCAACCACCATATTTGTTTTTATTTAGTAGTATTATGTAAATGCGGAACTTGTGAAAGGTACATCATAGGTGGGAATCACCAGAAGTAGACCTGGAAACCAGGGAAAGAAGTGAATGCATTAGCGCAAGCGCTAAGTAAGTCAAGAGGCTCCACTCTCTTACCCCTACCTCTCGGCAGCCCTGCCAGAGTACCTTGCTCTTAAAAGAACAAGACCAAGTATCACACCATGGACATCAACCGCCACCAATAACAGATCCATTCTACCTTATTTACCAGCAAAACTTTAATAGATGTGCATGCAAACCCTTACATCCATAAGAAGGAGATTCACATTATTGCATTCAACATGTTTACAACAGTTCATACATCTAAACCATTTCAAAGTACTTCTGCAAAGTTGTAGAACTTTATAATCAGTAAACCATGATATTTACGAAGCTAAGACATTTCAGAAAGTAGAAATCAAATATTAGTACAGTAAGTACTTATCATTGCTGAAACTAATATTCATCATATCTTTTCCACTTATTCTAGTATAAGATTTTTTTTTTTTTTTTACTATTTTTAGGGACATTACAAGTGCTATCAGAGCTCAGTTCTAAGACTAAGAGACCTATTGGGCTCATTAACAAAACATCCGATGCAGATTCATAGTCAAAACAAAAACATGCATTTAAATTTTATTTTGTTTACTTGAATATTAACATGAATTTTTTTCTTTTTCTACTTATATAAAAATTTCAAGTACAGTCACTGTATGAGAAATGAATGCAGAACAGGGGAGCAATATATAGGGAAATCTAAATTCCCCACCATGAAAGCAAGAAATTGTGGTGGAACTCAACTCGGATTTAATGAAATCCATGCAAAGCCTGCAGGCATAATTCCAGAGTTTCAGAGATGAGAACACGCAAGAAAGAAGAGAACACGCAAGAAAGAAGAGAACACACAAGAAAGAAGAGAACAACAAGCTATAAATGAAGACTTACTCCAAAGCTTAACAGGGGCAAAACCCCATGAATAGCCTACTTTGTCCGTCAACACTCTTAAAACAGGAAACTGTCGCATCGGGAAATCACCCAGTTACAAGATAGAAGGGCAGGAAAGACACAAACCAGAGTAAATGGAAGAGGACTGTAAGAGCTCTTCCAATGAAAATGGTTCACCACCTCCTTGCAAGAAAAGGAGGAAGAGTGACGACAGTTTTCAAGGAGAGTTCATAAAGATAAAAGCCCCAACTTATGACGGAGAAATCAACTCAGGGGAAAAGGCTGAAGGGTGGCTGTTAGGAATGAATAAATAGTTCAAAGTTCATAATTACTCTAGTGAAATGCAATCCCGATTAGCCATTTACAACCTAAATGGTAAAGCTTCCAGATGGTGGCGGGGACTTGAAACACACCAAAGGACAAGAACTGAGAGACATAACTTGGGATACTTTCAACAGAATATTCCAGGACAAGTATATGTCTGAAAGGTTCTTTGACAAGAAAATAAAAGAATTCCATGAGTTAAAAATGGGCTCCCTGACTATGGAAGCATTCATAAACCGGTTCTTAGACTTGCTGCACTATGTTCCTTATATTAAGGATGAGAAGGTAAAGATTCAGTAGTTCTTGGGAGGGCTGCCACCAAACTTTAGAGAGAAGATAGAATTTGATATGCCCAAAAACCTAGATATAACCCTACATAAAGCAAGGATGTGTTATGAGCACGGACAACCAAGGAATGACAACATCAACAGAAATAGAGACAAGTTCAAAACCTTCTCCAACAACCGCAGACCAGGTTTTAGACCCCCACCTTATCGGAAACATAACAACAACTTTCCACCCAATAGAGGCTTCAACCGACCTCAAGCCCGACCAAGTGCACCCCCACCACCAGCCAACAGGCCAACTTTCAACAAAGGGACAAAAGCAGTCCCACCAACTATTTCTTGTTGGAAGTGCCAAGGGCCACACTACTATAGAGACTGTCCCATCAAAACAGATGGAGTCTTACACAAAATCCAAATAGAGCCAACCGTAGGGGACATGGAAAAGACACCTAGGATTTATGCCGCACTTGATGGCCAGCAGGCAGATCACCAAGACACCATGGTGGAAATTGAGGGTACGATATATAACACTGTCGTTTCAGTTCTAATAGATCTTGATGCTTGCCTGAGTTATATCTCCCCTAAGATAGTGGATACCTGTAAGTTAAACCAAGAACATCATGAGAAACCGTGGCTAGTACAACTAGCCATTGGTACAAAACGAAGGGTCTCCGAGTCTGTTAAAACTTGTGAGATAGACTTAAATGGTTTTCTAACTAGGTTAGAATTAAATATTCTACCCCTAGGATCGTATGATGTACCTATAGGAATGGATTGTCTAGAAGAACACCATGTCCTACTAGACTGCGCAAACAAGACCCTACTCTGTAGGAATGACCAAGGGAATCAGGATACGATTCAGGGTATCCCTAGGAAAGTGTCTATAAGACAGATTTCTGCATTACAAGCAAAGAAATGCATCAGGAAGGGCTGTAATCTCTTTGCTGTTAACATGCGAAACTTAGAAACTGAAAATGAACAAAAGATCGAGGACTTCCCAGTTCTCGTAGAATTTAAGGATGTATTTCCCAAGGAAATACCGGGATTACTACCCAGACGAGACTTAGACTTCTCCATCGAGTTAACACTGGGGTCAATACCGGCTTCGAAATCCCCGTACCGCATGAGCACACCAAAATTGGTGGAGCTCAAGCTTCAGTTACAAGAGTTAATAGATAAAGGGTACATTCGACCAAGTGTGTCTCCTTCGGGTGCACCGATACTCTTTGTCAAGAAGAAAGACGGAACGATGCGGATGTGCATCGATTACCGCCAACTCAACAAGATGACCATTAAGAACTGCTATCCACTCCCTAGAATCGATGACTTGTTTGACCAAGTCGGAGGAGCAAAGATCTTCTAAAAAATTGACTTGCGATCTGGATACCGCCAGGTAAGGATCCATGATGAGGACATCAACAAGACCGCGTTTCGAACCCGTTATGGCCACTACGAGTTCGTAGTGATGCCCTTTGGGTTGACAAATGCACTGACCAACTTTATGTGCATGATGAACAGTATCTTTAGTAACTTCCTTGACAAGTTCATCTTAGTCTGTATTGACGACATTTTGATCTATTCCAAGAACGAAGTAGAACATGAGGAACACCTCCGTATTGTTTTACGTATATTACGGGAACACCAACTTTACGCCAAGTTTAGTAAGTGCGATTTCTACAAACCCCAGATCCAATACTTAGGACACATCATTTCTGAGAAGGGAATAGCCGTCGTCGTCGAAAAGGTCCAGGCCATCGAGGAATGGCCCACACCTACATGTGTTTTTGACATAAGATCATTCTTAGGTTTGGCCGGTTACTATCAGAAGTTCATTGAGAACTTCTCACGTATCGCATGTCCCATGACCGCATTACAGAAAAAGGCAAACAGGTTTATTTGGACGGCTAAGTGCGAAGAAAGTTTTCAAAAGGTGAAGCAACTACTGGTTAGTGCACCAATTCTGCGTATCGCGGATCACAATGGGGACTTCATCGTTTGCATGGATGCAAGAAAGGAAGGACTCGGGGAGTCCTTATGCAAGATAATTTTGCCATATCCTACGAATCGAGGAAACTGAAAGAGCATGAGCAGAACTACCCTACTCATGACCTTGAGCTAGCCGCCATCATCCATGCTTTGAAGATGTGGCGACATTATCTGATGGGAAAGAAATTCTTATTGATGACTGATAACACGTGCTTGAAATACCTTTTTGATCAACCCGACCTAAATGCCAAGTAGGCCAGGTGGTTAGCCTTCCTTAGTGAGTACCATTTCGAACTAAAGCATATAAAAGGAAAGGAAAACAAGATTGCAGATGCCTTAAGCTGTCAAGCACATATGCTTTACAAGGTCACGGTGAGCCAAACCGACTCAGACTTACAAGACAGAATTCGAACGGCATGTAAGAGCGACCGTTATTATATGGAAATCCTCGCGAAGATTCAGGAAGATAGACTCTTTGAACAATAGAAAGAATATAAGATAGATGAATCGAGACTACTGTGGTCTAAAGACAGACTTTACGTCCCAGAGAGTGGAGACATTAGACTAAACATTCTCACCGAATTTCACCAGAACCCTATTCAGGGCACCCAGGATATCAAAAAATGATATCGGCCGTAAAGAAACATTACTTTTGGCCTAAGTTGAAAGATGACATCGCATTGTTCATCGTGAAATGTTAGGAATGCCAGTTGGTCAAAGCAGAACATCAACACCCCTCCGGATTACTTCAACCTTGACCCATTCTAGAATGGAAGTGGGAGGTAATAAGTATGGTCTTCATTACAGGCTTACCCAAGAGTAATAAATTGAACGATTCCATCTTTGTGGTGGTAGGCAAGTTGTCGAAAGCATCCCACTTTATACTAGTAAAATCCACCTACAAAGCAGTTCACATCGTGAAAATATTCTTAAAGGAGATCTTTCGATTGCACGGGATACTCAAAGAAATCATTTTTGATCGAGACACAAAGTTCACTAGCAACTTCTGGAGAGCATTATTCTTCGGTCTGGAAACCCAGTTACAATTCAGTACCATGTACCACCCCCATACCGACGGACAAATAGAACGGGTAAACCAGATCCTCGAGGACATGTTGAGGATGTATGTCATGAATAACCCCACCAAGTGGGAAGATTATTTACACCTAACAGATTTTTCTTACAACAACGGTTATCAAACCTCGACCAAAATGAGTCCTTTCGAAGTACTCTATGGTAGGAAATGTCAGACTCCCGTGACTTGGGATAGTCCAGTAGACAGACTTATGTTAGGACTTGACCTATTAAAAGACTTGGAACAACTAGTTTCCAAGGTGCAACTAAACTTAAAAGAAGCTCAAGACCGCCAAAAGAGTTATGCGGAAAAGAAAAGAAAGGACAAGGACTATCAAGTCGGCGAACATGTGTTCCCAAAAATAAAATCAAAGCGAAGCTCCTTGAGCTTGGAACGTTGCAAGAAACTAGCCCCAAGATTTTGTGGACCTTTTGAAATACTGGCCAAGAAGGGCCCAGTAGCATACGAGTTGGCCTTACCAGCACATATAAAAGTTCATAATGTTTTTCATGATTCACTATTAAAGAAATATGTATACAATACTAAACATGTTATTGATTGGTCCTTATTATAGGTGGAACCCAAAGGGGAGTTCACGCCAGAACTGCTCCACATTCTAGACAAGAGAGAGGTCCAGCTTAGGAGGAGGACCATTACTCAGCTGAAAGTGCAATGGAGCCACTTTGGATCAGATGAGGCTACTTGGGAGAATGAGGCCACCATGAAAGAGGCATACCCCGCCTTGTTTCATGACCTCATTCCTAGTCCCTAGAAACACCGGGACAATGTTGTTCTAAGTAGGGAGGGATGTAATATCCCGAATTTGGACTGACTATTTTATGATGTTATATTGGGCCACGAATCAACACATGTGATTTATTCTGATTATTGGGCATGAGCCCTAGTACATATGATTTATTCTTTTGTAGACTGACATATTGGGCATGGACCCTAACTGGATTTCATTATTTGATTATATACTGGGAAAGGAAACCCCAATGTTCTGATTATGTTTTGATGTGGGTACAAAACCTTAATATACTAAAATGACCTTTTCTTACATACTGTGCAGTGATGTGAATGACATAATTGACTTATATGTGTGTTGAGCATGGACTCAGAAACACGCAAATTACCTACGTACTGGGCAAGAGCCCCAATGTACCTAGAGGAAATATGATGTAATGGGAGTAATCCCAGACGTACATTGAGTGTTGCGCATAATCCCTGGAGCACTCCAAGCTTGATAAAGTAATACCGGATCCGAGGCAACTTAAAGATTCTAGATGTGCCTCACAACCACATTCTAGCACTAGTGTTGAGCAGGGACTCTGGAATTGCACTAGAGTAACGCCCATGTGAGAGTGTTCAGTTAAATGCACGGGGGGGTCAGTTGGTAGGCAATATCCTATCACGTCCATTCATATTGGGGAGTAAAATATGATACATAAATGAGAAAACATATTGCCATGTATTAAGGGGGCAAGGGGGATTAATTATGTTATATGGAAACACAAATATTTAGGGTATATTTTATTACATTTTGTGTAGAAGTGGTGGAGGGAAAATCCTATAAATATAATAGTTAGTACATAGTTAGGATGATATTTTAAGTATTAATTTAATGTCTTAGATAGGATGTAATAAAAAGGAAAATATTTTAAAAGCTATCACTTTAGTAGTCTAATAATCCAAAGTAAAAACATTGGTCCATGGTTATGGACTCAAGTCCATCTAGACATATTGCCATTAATGTTTTATACTCTCCATTCAATCCTTGTAATCATGTACAAAAGTTATCACACTATATTGTAATAGTTTCGTTCTACATAATAAGTATAGCATGGGATGTATTATAATATAATATGTATTGTATTATAATATAATATAATTGGAATAAATAACAATATGAACATGTAAAATCCAAATTGAAATAATTAATAAAGTAATAATCTCACTATGTAAAATTCAAATTATAATAAATAATAAAGTAATAGAATTAATTGAAAAATAACATACATGGAAAATGTATTGAGTATACATTGACCAATATATGGTGACCAAATATTGGAAAGCATCACCAATTTTCGCATAGCCTAATTATTCTTTCAACATAGAAAGGTGAGAATTCTTATAATTGCTATCCAAAAAGCAAACGTTATTAGTGTTAAGTGTCTATGTGCCATCTCAAAGTTCAATTAATACTTACGAGCAACTCGTATTCCATTAAATAGGAAGAATATCAACCCAATTTGAGTGATTGCTATCACTATAAGTTCTCTCATTTTGATAAAGATGTAATTTTATAACCCAATATTTGACAATATAGAACTAACGTTTGTCATAAGAACTATTATATTGACAATCTAGAACTAACTTTCACCATAGGAACTCTTATATTGACAATCTAGAACTAACTTTCGCCATAGGAACTATTATATTGAAATCAAGATTGGAGGATTGATAAAAATTTGTTAAGATAAAAAAAGGGAGTTATCATAGATAGAAACACTGGTAATTGATTTGTATCTGAGGACTTAAATATGTTTATATGATAGACAGATCAGGTGCATGTGATCTAAGCATGGGATTTGGTATAATGGTTATTTCAGTTAGTATTATTAAGTAACATATTGTTGAGCCAATTGTGATTAGATTGAGATGTACACTATAATTTAAGGCCTTTGCCTTGTTAAATTTTCAGAATTTACTTCAATCTAATCTAGGATCTTAACTGAGAGAACAACATGTACATCATATCTACAGCATATCAATTATGGAGACAATAATGCAAGCACACAAGAGACACAAAGATTTACTTGGGGAAAACCATAAAGGTGAAAAACCCCAATAACTTCCTCAGAGATAGATAGAGCAATGATACAACCAACCAAGAGAGATAGCCATAACCTAGCAGCAGATCCTCCTCCTCCATAAGTGCGCCACTCCTCCTTGAGTGCAAGTGTGAGAAGTGAGTGAGCAAATAGTGTGCCTCCCGCACTCTATTTATACTTGACTTGACTTGCCTTTTTACCTAACTCATGTAGGCTCGAACTTAACCACATAACATAATGCTGACTTGGCTGACCCCCAATAGGGTGGTCTAATAACCCTTCGACCCACATGGCCGACCCCCAATAGGGTGGTCTAATAACCCTTTGACCCACATGACTTATACAGGGCCAACCCCCAACAAGGTGGTCTAATAACCCATCAAGTATAAGTTACGACACTTACAATATAAATGACGACACTTCCGTATAGAGGAATAATAACATCTCTATAGGAATACAATATACATATATGTGAAATACATTCCGAAGTTACATATACATCAACACTCCCTCTTAACTAGGAAGGTATTTCTCAGCACAGTTCTTCTAGCACAAGTCATCTTCTCTGGATCATCGTCACTGGATAATCATCATCGAGTCATCATCATCGTCACTGCTGCTGCTATCTCAATCAATCTCTGAATCTACTCATCATAGGAAGTTCTACAAAGCCAGTCCTTTTTCATACTGGATGTAGGCCCACCACCTGCAGGTCTTCATCATCACTGGCCATACTGTGGAATCCTCAGGACTTATTACGTGCATCACAAAACCTCGAAAGAGCATCCCAGGATGTTACGGGTACACAACTCCAACCTGTAGGATCTCCCAGGGCGCTATTACATGTGACCCCACCACAAAACCTCGAAAGAGCATCCCAGGATGTTACGGGTACACAACTCCAACCTGAAGGATCTTCCAAGACACAAATTACATGTGGTCACCACAAAACCTAGCAAGAGCATCTCAGGATGTTAAGGGTACACAACTCCGACCTGAAATCTCCCAGGGCACAAATTACATGTGGTCATGGTAAAACCTCGAAAGAGCATCTCAGGATGTTACGGGTACACAACTCCAACCTAAAATCTCCCAGGGCCCAAATTACATGCCATAAGACAAAACCTCGCAAGAGCATCCCAGGATGTTACGGCTACACAACTCCGACCTGAAGGATCTCCCAGGGCACAAATTACATGTCCTCCCAGAGCAATGTCTCGAAAGAGCATCCCAGGCTGTTATGGGTACACAACTACGACCTATAGGATCTCCCAGACATGCTCATCTGCACAACCTGATCCACGGCCACAGAGTATCAACCTGATACTCAACATACATCATCCTGATGTATCCATGATCATCCTGATCATCATCACTGCAACGTCCTGCTGCATGTCATCTGGAGCAACATCCTAAAGCTCATCATCCATGATCATCTTGATCATCACTGCAACATCCTGCTGCATGTCATCATAGATGATCCACCTGATCATCAATGCATCTACCTGATGCATACCAAGTATCTACCTGATACATATCGTCATACATGATCCACCTGATCATCAATGCATCTACTTGATGCATACCAAGTATCTACCTGATACATATCATCATACATGATCCTCCTGATCATACAATGTATCCACCTGATACATATCGTCATACATGATCCACCTGATCATCAATGCATCTACCTGATGCATACCAAGTATCTACCTGATACATATCATCATACATGATCCACCTGATCATACAATGTATCCACCTGATACATATACAGATACATGGTCCAAGCATCCAACATGATGCATATACAAAATACATACACATGATCCAACTGATCATATCCAGCATCCAACATGATGCGTACATATAAGTGATCCAACTGATCATATCCAGCATCAACATGATGCGTACATATAAGTGATCCAACTGATCATATCCAGCAGAAGCCAGAACATCAACCTAATGCTCATCATCCAACGCTTACATCCACAGCCATGTGAAGGATCCTCCTTCCAACATGCTTGGAATGGCTTCAGCAAATGTGTCCATCACTTCTTCCTCGAAGTGTCCTCGATCTGAAGAACACCAAGCCTCTCTCTGAAGTACTCGAACTTCACTCTGGCTAGTGGCTTCGTCAGCACATCTGCAATCTGCTCGTCCGTCGCAACATACAAAAGCTTCACAGCTCCTCTCTGCACCATATCCCTGATATAGTGATATTTGATCTCTATGTGTTTCGACCTGTCATGAAACACTGGGTTCTTGGACAGCTTTACACAACTCTGGTTATCACAGAAGATACCAGTAGCCTCCAACGGGAGATAAAATAACTTAGACAGTAGATTTCATAGCCATACTGCCTCACAACTAGCTGAGTAGGCTGCAACATACTCTGCCTCAGCTGTACTCAGTGCTACGCAGGACTACTTCCTGCTAAAGCAAGAGATCACACCTGATCCCATACTGAAGCAGCACCCAGATGTGCTCTTCCTATCTGCAGCACTGCCAGCCCAATCTGAATCAACATAAACCTGTAGGTTAAACTTTTGATCTGCCTCATACCTGAGCCCATAATCTACTGTACCCTTCAGGTACCTCAGAACATGCTTTACAGCAACCAGGTGAACACTCCTCGGATCCGTCAGGAACTGGTTCAATGTGTTCATAGCAAAGCAAATGTTTAGTCTCGTGTTCATCAGGTACATTAAGAACCCAATCGTCTGATGATACATAGAGACATCAACTAGCTCAGATGAAGCATCACATAGAAGCTTTAGATTCGATGCCATAGGTGTGGCCATGGCCTTGCACTCCATCATCCCGAACCTCTTCAGGATCTCTACTGCATACTTCCCTTGTCCAAGGAAGATTCCATCTGCACTCTACCACACCTCCATGTCAAAAATAGTGCATCATCCCCAAGTTCTTCATCTCGAACTCGGCAGTAAGCTTCCGCTGCGTGTCGGCAATCAATCTATTTTCACCTGTAACAAACAGGTTATCCGCATACAAAAGTAGTATCATTGGATTGCCTTCCTCAACCTTGTAGTAAAGGTTGGAATCCACTTTACTCTTGGTAAAGCCCAAACTGGATAGAAAGTTGTCTATCCTACCATACCAAGTTTTGCACACATGTATGACTACACCATGCTGTCTTGAAATCCATCTGGTGCATCTTCTATTTCATCACTTTTATATTTCTCAATGCTGCCATCTGCAACATGCTTGATCTGATAGATCCATTTGGAAGTCATAACAAACTTCCCTTCACGTCTTGGGACTACGTCCCAAACATCATTCTTCATGATCGATGGATCATGGCATTACATTTCTTCATCCTAGATCCTGGGAACTTCAATATCTTCAATAGATATCTTTGTTGCTGGAACAAATGTTCTAGTCCTTTTGTAGGTGAAGATATACGGTCTTTCCTACAAAACAGGTTAAATTGCATGATTAGAAACATCTCATAATTTTCAGAACAAATTCTTACACATAAAGAAATATGTCATACAGTCATGCAATTATCTTAGCCAATGCTTCAATACAACATTTATCCATATCCCGTAACTTTGTAGATGCCTTCCAATCTCTACCAGAACATTGTTAAGAGTGTGCACAACTCCCAACATGTCAGCAAAGAGGTTTCCTTCTAGATAAGTAGCAATGGAATGTTGTATAGTTCCATAGGCCACTTACCCATGTATATTAGTAGTATACTGTTCATCAATGCAACTATTCTAATATGCACAATACATATCCTAAGTCTAGGAACATGAGCATATACATCTTTGAACAATTTTATTTAAACAAACACATATGCAAGAAATGATAATTAAAATACTTATCTTTGTTTGTTCGTTGGGTGGACTCCCTCTGAGTCTTCGCTTTCTTGCAGGAGCTGCTGGAGTCATAATCTGCAGTAGCTTCTTCTACACCTTTCTGTTGTGGAATGTAGAGAGATGGTCAACTCCCTCTGAATATCTGCATCCTTTCATAAACCACTGGAGTGTACTCCCTCTTGATCTTTGCTCCCTGGATTACCTGTCCTTGAACTTAAATACATTCTCGATCCCTATGCATGCTTGTTAGTATCATCATTGTGTTATCCTCTAGGTCTAATATAAAATCATACATTCATTAGTATACTATTAAAACACAATAATCTCAAGCATGTATGGTCATGATCATTTCAAACAGAAATAATAAGCATTATCATTCAAGGTTTATGTAGGATTCTTATGGTTAGTCATATCATCAATTATGGTAAGAAACATAATATGCATACAACCATGATTATTCAAACCTATGACTTCATGAATAATCATTATCAAAAATAGTATAAGATCCTAACCCAAGGTAGGATTCTATCTTGATATAGGAAAAACATACCTGGATTAGGATGCTAGTTAGTTATGTCTAACATACTCACATGATGTCTTCTTGTTCTTCTTTAATGACTTGTGCTAGTAACCTGTATATCTCATAGGTTAGCCATTATAAAACCAAGTTATACATACCTCGTAAATGGATCTTCTATGAGATCCATGACAATGGATGAGTCTTTATCCTCATGTCATCATGATCATATGTTCTTGAACTGGAACATGATTTGTCTTTCTTGGTGTACCTTTCATGTTAGTAGACAACATAAACCTCATACAACACCATAATGCATTAGTACAATCATAAGTGTCAACACCCTAATCAATGAATATCTTCTATCATGCATTCATAATTTTGTTAAGGTGATACGACAAATCTAAAATCAAGATTGTACTAACCGTAATAACATGAAGACAATCATACCATAAACTTATTCATGAACAAATCTCAAAACAAACCTCGATGAGTCATACCTGTCGAGATCGCTTGTAATCTCCTTATGTAAAGCCTTAGCCTCATCTCCCTCTAAAATAGGAACTCCTTCACTTATGCAGATGACCAATCAATCTTCTTCTAGGATTAACCCAATCCACTTGATTTGCAAGAACTGGACTTCGAGCTGGATATGGGTTTGTCAGAGAAACCCCAAAAATTCAAACTTTGAATTTCAAACTTCTGACAGGATAGAAATATGTGCCTTGATGAGCTGATCAAGCTGGTATATTCAGAATTTGAAAACTGCAACGTTTCACTCCTCAATTTTTCCTTTGAAACTTCCGGATTCACTGGACGTGACCCTGAACTGGGGTTTGATGAATCCCACTCTTCTGCCCAATCAAAATGTTTGATCCAAAGCTCTAAGCTTTTATTTTTCTGAGGAGCTTCCAGCCGTGGTCACAGATTTCAAAAATTCTCATTTTTACAGAAGCCCTAATTTTCCACTTTTCTGATCAAAGTCCCGAACTAGGGTCTAATCAAGCCCAGCCTTCTGCCCAACCAAAAATTCTGATCTTGGTCTCTAAGTTTCTATTTTGATGAGTAGCATCCAGTCGTGGTCTCCGATTACAAAAATTCCAAATTTCTCCGAAGCCCTAAATTCCGGAAGCCATGAATGAAGGTACTCAAAAATAATTCTGTTTTGATAGAAATATGTACCTGATTGTTTCTGGTGTAACTCCAAACGTTTTGATCCACAGGGTCTGAAAAAGTTTCTTGAGATAGCCTGACCTATTATCTTTCCATCCTGACAGATCTGACCTCAATTGGATTCTCTGAGAGAGAGTTATGCCAAGTGTCGCAACGTGACCTGTTTTGGGATAATTCAGGAGAGCGAACTTGTATGGCGTGCCACGTGTCATTGTTTGAACTTCGGCATCTGAAAAAGTTTCCTGAGATATCTCGGCCTGTTATCTTTCCATCCTTACATGTATGACCTAAATTGGATTCTTTGATAGAGAGTTATGCCAAGTGTCGCAACGTGACCTGTTTTGGGATAATTCAGGAGAGCGAACTTGTACGGTGTGCCATGTGTCACTGTTTCAGCTTCGGCCTCTGAAAAAGTTTTCTGAGATAGTACAGTCTGTGTACTACCTGTCATTTTTCACAAAAATTCATTTGGAGCTTCCTAGCCCAAGTTATGACCTTTTTCCCAAGGTCACCTGATTTTGACTCAGATCTGGAAGAGGCAGAAACCCTTTTTTGTACAGATCATAAATCACAAAGTACAACGAATTAGAGGTTTTCCTTTGGACACAAGGTACCTGGAGATTTAATATTCATCCTGTAACAATTTCAGATCTGAAAACATCGCCAAAACATATTTATAGCGAAAGTGCTACGACAACTGGTTTTTTTCTATATCAAGCCCTAGCATCGTAAGTGCAACAAGTGTCATACATGCCATATCATGCCTTCTTTCAGGCTAGCTCTGATACCATGTTAAATTTTCAGAATTTACTTCAATCTGATCTAGGATCTTAACTGAAAGAACAACATGTACAGCATATCTACAGCATATCAATTATGGAGACAATAATGCAAGCACACAAGAGACACAAAGATTTACTTGGGGAAAACCATAAAGGTGAAAAACCCCAATAACTTCCTCAGAGATAGATAGAGCAATGATACAACCAACCAAGAGAGATAGCCATAACCTAGCAGCAGATCCTCCTCCTCCATAAGTGCGCCACTCCTCCTTGAGTGCAAGTGTGAGAAGTGAGTGAGCAAATAGTGTGCCTCCCGCACTCTATTTATACTTGACTTGACTTGCCTTTTTACCTAACTCATGTAGGCTCGAACTTAACCACATAACATAATGCTGACTGGGTTGACCCCCAATAGGGTGGTCTAATAACCCTTCGAGCCACATGGCCGACCCCCAATAGGGTGGTCTAATAACCCTTTGACCCACATGACTTATACAGGGCCAACCCCCAACAAGGTGGTCTAATAACCCATCAAGTATAAGTTACGACACTTACAATATAAATGACGACACTTCTGTATAGAGGAATAATAACATCTCTATAGGAATACAATATACATATATGTGAAATACATTCCGAAGTTACATATACATCAACATGCCTCAAGAATGAAACCACAAAAGGATCATTTGATAGGAAATATCCTATCACATCCATTCATATTGGAAAATAAGCATGGGATCTAAGCATAGAAATCTATGATCCATTGAGCAAGATGAAAATGCATGCAAACATATATATCTATATATATATATATATATATATATATATATATATTGACCTTTGAACGGTGATCTGCATCTTGTTGAGCAATTTGAAAAAACACATACAAAGCAATCTCACCTACCACCATAATTCTCAAACACCTACCGTAGACATCATTTAACATTTGATTGGTGTTCCCATTGAATCCACGTGAATATCACGTGATGGGAAGTCTAGTACGCAACTTCACCATGAGACATATTGCCACGGGTGTCTGGAAAATTTATTTTCACTCTAATCTAAAAATTTCCCTCCATATTTATTAGAAACCAAATATATCTGCATTCTTCCCCAATTTGACCTGATCTAGGTTGTTCATTTGGATGTGTCTTTGGGCACTTGGTCAACTGAGTACTCCACTAGTCTGTGCTTTCTTGACTTATTACTCTGCTGGTCTGCTCTTGGTGACAAGTATGTACTCTGTTGGTTTGCACTTGGGTTGGAATTATATATTTTGAAGAATATTTCAACATGTTGAATGGGGAATATATAGCAAGAGTAAAATCACTATTTTGTTCTTTTATGTATCAGTTGTAACATCCCATATTCTTGTAAAAATTTAAAATTTTTATTAACGACAATATTAGCTTAATTTATGATAATTTATAATTGCGGAAAATAACAATTGCTGAATGTAACAATGTTAACTAACAATTGTCTGTACTAAACACCAATATATTTTTGAAGAGACTAATGCGACCGTGACAACTTAATTACATTCGTAACCTCTACCATTAAGATAGTCAAATGCATGGTTAGATTAGACTTTTGATGCGACACTTTTTAAAGCAATGCAATGTATGAAAGATGTAATAATGAAATGCCAGGTTAGAGGTGTGATGTGGTACTATTTCTTTAAGACGATACTAACAGTTTGATTCTTGCTGCCCAAGGGAGTACTATGAGGGACCCCGAAGCTTACTTAGCTGTAATGCTAAAACATTGGACCTATTATATGTGCAGACAACAGGTAAGAAGTTTCATGATTGCAATAAATTCCAATTTGCATGAGTTCAACTTCATCGTATGAAAATAAAATAGAATCAATAGAGAATGTTGAAAATGTAAAAGCATACAAGTACGGTTCACGTGCTTACTCTTCAACTTTCCAAGGTTCGTCTTGTATCAACTTAAGAAAACCTCGTCACTCTAGTCATCATTATACTAGTTGGTTCTGTTGTCGTCATTGTGCTAGATGGTTTTGTCGTCGTCATTATATTAGCTGCCTTGTTGTCGTCATTTAATTAGTATTACTAGGGCAGTACAGTACCATTGTATCGCAAGAATAAAGTGGATAGGAATCTGGAGGACTTATTGTTCCAAATTACCAAACCATATGTGATAGCGTAATTGTATGTGAATTTTATACAACACTTTTGATTAGCTTTAAAATCTTATGGTTCACCATTCATGTTCACTACTATAAATTATTTAGGCCTTAAGTAATCAAAGACTAGGAATTCATAGTAATTGAATAATAAACAATTACACACATAGATTAACTATTTTGCAAAATAAAACTTTGAACTATTAACTATTATCCCATATTGTGGTCTATTCAAGTCCTATATATATAGTTATGTAACTATATCGATTTCTTGGTTTATTGCCGACATTATATATTCATATCGAAACTTCAGGTAATAAAAAGAAAGCATTAGATTATCACTAAACTATATAAATAGTTTGCAATGGTTATCATATTGTATTACGTCGAAACTATAATAATATAGGGAAAACAAATAAAATGAAATCTTTGCATATTGTTACTAATACTATGGCGAATTTAAGAAGTTATATTAACATGGATAATGCAGGGTTCAGTCACGTCGAGAGAGTTGACAGGCATTTAAATCGAAAATTGACAAGTTGCTGGTTCAATAAATGGCGCTGGTCTCGAGCTCCGATAGAGATCATGCATTGATCTTGCATTAAAAGCTCGGTGACGTATCCTTGCCGATTTGGATGTCCTTTGATCCAGGTAGACATGAATGTCTCCAAACTTGTCTATGTGTAGGAATAATGCAGCACACGTTGTTTGTGCAAGCTCTACTATGTGCCATGGTAGCATTGTCAACTTGTTAGGTAGGTTGGGTATTTAATGTTGACGTTGTTTGTACCACAACTAAGTTATTTGGCAATGTGGAGACCATCGATGGTGATAAACCTAAAACGTTGGATGAAAACCCTAACATCTTTCGTGGAAACGAGTTAAGACTTGGAAAAGTGGTTCACTGTGCTATTCTTTCAGCTAGGGTGGTCGACAGGCTGCTGAAGTCTTGGTAGGAAGTTTGCACGGGTTTCGAACCTGAGACCTTCTAAAGAAGTTGACATTGCAGGTTTTCTTACTGTAATGATGAAGTGGTTTTGGAAGGGTTAGATTCTCTGGTTTGAAAGGTTATAGTTGTATGCTTTAATATCTCTAAGACAAGCAAGAGTGAAAAGAGAGAAAACACAAATTTTAGGCGAGGATAATGACTCCTTGGTGTCATTCGTGACAATGTTCTTATCAAAGCTATGAAGGTAAGCTTTTCATTTAGCAAAGGTATTTTCATTTCAAATTTTGGTTTATGAAAATATCAGATATCTAACTCCGACTTAATGTCAGTTGCAGGGTATAACAAGAATGTCTGGCTAGGGTATGGCAAAAGGAAAACCACACACTCTTACACCGGTAAGCTTCGGGTCTTCCATACCCTCCTAGTGCCCTTCGTCTGTGCCGTGGCTCTGTCAATGAAGATGGTTTGGGAAAATCTTCGAAACACGATTGTTAACAGTGATACCTGGGTATTATATTTTTGCAAACTTGTTGTTTGTCGAATGGAGATATAACTCGTCGATTTTGAATATTCAGGCTCCTCTGCTTAATGAAATTTTGGGAAAAAACCTGTGTAACTTTTCCTTTCAAAACATATTATAAATGTTGCTTGAGAGCTTTGTCTTTGTTTTTAAAGGTTATACTGTTGTGATGTTGAGGTTCTCTGAGATTTGTTTTGTTTTTTGTAATCATTTGTGACAGTAAGACAGAGAGCCGAGGGCTTGGTCTGTGTGTAAGAATAATACTCTTTTTAGTATACTTTGTATGTTTTAAAACATTGTAGAGATATCTGGTTTGTTTCCCTGGAAATTGTAAGTTGATGTTGTAAATCGTCTTCATGTTAATGGTTACTACAATGTCCTTAAAACTAGATTAGGTTTTTGAATTTATTGTTGATGATACGGTTCTGTGTATAATTTAACTTCTACCTTAAGAGGGAAATATATATACTAAGCCTTTCGTAAAATTCTGTAAGGTTTGTTCCAATACTGTAGATTGATAGTGTGTAATTTTGTTTGTCGAGGTTGGAAATTTAAGTAGAGTAGAAGGTTGAACTGATAACTCAATAATATTTTGCAAGGAGAATGAATAGGGTCAAACCCTAATTCGTGTTTTGTTGAAAATGATAATCTGATCATTTATTAAATTTATTCGATCGGTTTCGATCTCAGGTTTTGAAAAGAATGTAAAGATTTGTTATGAAATAATAAAAGAGAAAAAAATATGAATCTAGCTAGGGTTCTTCTTTTGATACAAAACTGAGATTTACAATAATCTCAACAATGTTAGCAAATCTAAAAGAGAGAAGTAAATACATTATAAAATATTTTTGTTTAGTAAATTCTTATCATTTGTTAAATTTCTAGATAATACAACAGTTCTATAGAAAATGAAAGCAATGTGAGTGCATAGTGCAGAAATTCGTGAAGACTGTGTAAACTATAATTCTATCTATAATTTAATTTCCTATACATATAAAGCTGGTGTAATAATTGTAATGAAACTGTGTGTGAGTGAAATATATGCATATGAAGTCTGTGTGAAAAACTATTGTTTTCCAGCTTATTATAAAGAATATTTTTATTCAATGTTAGCAGTCTTAAAACAATGTACAGTACGTAATTCATCTACCTTCCATGGACATAATTTATGTGTTTTGCAGGATGATTACCTAAGAATTATTTAAGTGACTGATTATTATATAAATGAGGAAATATTATATATACTAAATATTATACAGACCTCCTACAATTACTTAACTTAAGAACATAAAATTGATACATATAAGAATATTATCTAGCTATCGAATTCAATGGCAATTTTTGCCTATCTTCTAATATATTTTAATTTGCATATCTCTACTAGAGTACAATGGTGCCAAATAGCATGTGGAAAAATGGGGATATTGATTTATCAATTCATCTTCGACATTAAACTTAAACATTCAGACTTAGAACAATTCTAGGATTAGTTTTTTCTTTCAAAAGCAGAAACACAAAAAATATTCTTTAAACATAACATAAATTAAATAATTAAGAAATTGTAGAACCTGAATAAAACTTGTAGGGAAACAAACAACGCAGGAAGACCATTCCACCCAACCAAACTCCTGAAAACAGTTAAATACTGTCTTAGGACCCCCGAACTTGTTCGCTGAACTACCAGGAGGAAGAAGCTTCATGAATATGGACTTCTTCTTGTTGTAGTAATCTTCTAAATCTTCAATAGGTAGCAGTCCAAAAGACTTTCTCCTAAAACTTTGTTTCTCTTCAATAATAAGCAAAAAACTCAGTTTTCAATCACCACTAACCTCCCTTATTCGAACCTGTCTTGAAATCACCTGATTTACAAGAGGAAAACATTCTGCAGAAATGTTGATTGAGGGCTGCCTGCCCAGTTCGAATTTGCCTTTATAGGCTGCCTAGGCCTTTTTAGATGTTACTGGGTCATTAAATGAGCTTCCTGCTCACTCCCTCCACCTGGGGGATAATTCCCTATTTAAGGGGAACTTGTCCCATAACCAATAGTTAGTGGCGTGATGTAACTGCAGCCATGTGTCCCATACCTTCCAACAGCTTCCATTCCTCCTAGTGGGTTAGTGAACACTCATTCAACAGTCGTCCTGAGTGTTTGTCTCCTAATTAATTTATTTAAATAATAATATTCAGTAATTACATTCATCCATGATCAAAACTAATCATAATTACAAAACTTGTAATTAAATTTAACATAAAGTATTTTTACAAATAAATAATAATGTTAATAAATTTGGGTAGGTGACATACACCCCCCCTTAAGTCTCAACATCGTCCTCGATGTTGGCTAGTCACTCCTTGAGTGTTCCTGAAATAGAGTTGGGTATGCTGCCTGCATACTACTCTCCAACTCCCAGGTTGCCTCTTCTGGGTTAAGGTGTTTCCACTGCACCTTCACTTGCTCAATGCTGCGATTCCAGATAATAGTTTCCCTCCTTCCGAGGATACAATCCAGTTCCACCAGAAAATCTCCGTCTTGTCCCACCTGTACATCATTCCAGTTTACAACATGAGTAGTATCGTGCACATATTTCTTTAAAAATGATATATGAAAAACATTATGTATTTTCAAGTTAGGTGGTAAGGCCAGTTGGTATGCCACTGCTCCAACCTTAGATAATATTTCAAAAGGACCATAATACTTGGGTGCCAACTTGGCACAGATCCCCAGTTTCAGTGAACTCTTTTTCGGTCTTACCTTGAGAAACAAATGTTCACCCACCTGGAACTCTCTATGAGTTCTTTTTGAATCTGCTTGACTTTTTTGCCTATCTTGGGTAGCTTTTAAATGTCCTTGCACCTGTTTCACAATTAGTTCTAATTCTTGCAATAATTCAGGTCCTAAAAAACTCTATTGACTGGATCATTCCATGAAACAGGTGTATTACATTTCCTACCATAAAGAATTTCAAAAGGACTAAGTCTGGCTGAAGCATGAAAATGATTATTATAAGCAAATTATGCTAAGTGTAGATAATCTTCCGACTTACCAGGCTGATCCTTAAAATACATTCTTAATAAATCTTCTAACACTTAATTTACCCTTTCTGTTTGTCCATCCGTGTGTAGATGAAATGCTGTACTGAAATTTAGAGTTGTATTTAATCCCTTAAACAATGATCTCCAGAAGTTTCCTATAAACTTCGAGTCACGATCTGAAATCATTACCTTTTGTATTCCGTCCAGTCTAAAGATATGTTTCATAAAAATCTTTGCAATGTCTAGTGCTTTATGTGTGGTCTCCACTGGTATGAAATGTGCTGACTTGCTAAGTTTGTCCACCACCACCATGATAGAATCATCTTGTTTCTGATTTTTAAGTAATCCAGTAATGAAATCTATGTTGATCACTTCCCATTTCCAGCTTGGTATTGGTAATTGTTGCAACAATCCAGCAGGATGTTGATGTTCAACCTTCACTTTTTGACAGTCTAAGCATTTTGCAATGTATTCTGCTACTTCATCTTTCATTATGGGCCAATAGTATTCCTTTCTCAGCATAGTGATGGTCTTTTGATATCCTTGATGAGCAGAATAGTGACTTTTATGCATCTCATTTAATATCAGAAATTTTATTTCTGGTATATTTGGTACATACAATCTGTTTTTATACAGTAATAGACCATTTTCCTTAATTCTGTAATCTGCCATACAATTTTCAGAACTGTTATTGGCTGTCCTTTCTTTCATTTTTATGTATTCTTCATCTGTTTCACCTTTTTCCAGAATCTATTCTTCCAAATCAGTTGAATAATTACCGATTGCTGAAATGAAATTTAGTTTTTCCTTGTGACTCGAGGCATATGCAACTTTGTTCTCCTTTCCTTTGATATGTTGAATTTCGAAATCATATTCACTTAAGAATGTCAACCATCTAGCTTGTCTAGCGTTCAGGATTGTCTGATCCAATAAATATTTCAGACCCATGTTATCTGTTAATAGTGTAAACTTTCTGCCAATAAGGTGATGACGCCACATTTTTAAGGCATGAATAACTGCTAATAACTCTAAATCATATGTAGAGTAATTATTCTCATGTACTTTCAACTTTCTAGATTCATATGCTATTGCATGCCCTTCCTGCGTCAAGACTCTACCGAGTCCATTATTGCATGCATATGTACAAACTACAAAATCCTTGTTGGGGTCAGCTATCTTCAAGATAGGTGTTGTCGTCAATAGTTCCTTAATTTCTTAAAACTCTGGAGGTGGTAAGGGACGTCATCCATATTTATTGGAGTAGCTCAACAGTTGGAGAAATATCAAGCCAAAGTGGTATTCCACACTACAACAGGAAAAACGCTAACCCTAGTGGAGTAGCTCAACAGTTGGAGAAATATCAAGCCAAAGAAGAAGTGTAGACCTCCCTATTTCGCCCAGAAAAACAAAAGGAAAACATGAGTAGACAAAAGGCAATGAAGACTCAAAGAGTAGAAAAGTAATTAAAAAATCAGGCATTTGGTGTTCCATCGACCTCCACAATAGTAATCACACCAGAGAGCATAAAATACTGACCATGAAGATACTAGCATGTGGGAAACAATGAACGTTCACCTCGAGCCCATCCGCAGTCAAGTTAGAATCAATATTTTAAAAATTTTGAACTCCAACACTCAGGAGTACACGCAAGGGTTGATGAAACCCCAAGCAGAGGCCGACCACATGCATAGGCTAATGGTTGGTTTGCCACACAATATCCAGCCAATAAGCTTAGAGATATGAGGAGAAGAAGGGGTTTCCCAAAGACTTTTTTGACGTGTGGTAGATGTCAGGGTTTCGTTCTAGATCGATGCAGAGAGGAGTCCCTTTGAATTTAATAGATTTATAAACATTGCCAAATGTAACTCGAATAAAGCAAATACTAGGTGGGTGGATTTGTATTTCTGCTAAGTTCATATATTAATATTTTTTCAGGATTATGATAGGGAAGAAAACCAAGGTCGAGCCAAAGAACAGGAACCTACAACTATGAAAGAGAGAAGACAATTTTTTTTACGGAAACCAATTTGTATTCTCCATACATGGTTCTACTATATGATGTACCTAAGTACAATTAGAGTGTGACCATACCTGCAAAGAGAGGAGCCCAGATACACTTCAAATCTTAACCTTGTAAGCTGAACCTTTACCTCGGTCCTCAATCCTGTGTTGTGTATGCCAATGCTTATTGATTCTTTGAGTGGGTGATTCCATGAGCAAGCAAGGCATTTTATAGGGATGAATACAACAGTATATGGGATTGATATTGCTGGAAATTAGTGCGAGCCAAGAACCCATGTCAAATTTTGTTGGCAATCGACAATGATCCCAATATCCAAGTAAAATTCAATTAGAAATCGAGGGCGATCCCAATATCCCGGTCAAATTCAATTAGAAATTGAGGGCAACTAGAGGAGTTCAGAAAAAATTTACTCGAAAAGGGGGGCGAACCTAGGATCCCACCCGAAATTTCGGTAGAAATCGGGCGAGCAGAGAATTTTAGGGGAATTTTAGAGGATGTATTTTTTTTTTGGTTTTTTTTCCTAAAAATACTCTCGCTATTTAAGTTTTAGGAATTATTTTATTTATAATTTGTGGACGAAATTTTTATTTTATTAAAAATTTGTTTAATATACAAAATTTGCTCAACAAAAAATCCAAACCCCTCTAAGATCGTCCATGGGCTATAATTTGCCCCTAAAATTATCTATGATGATGGTGATGATGAGGACAATGATGATGGTGAAGAGATGACAACGATAAGCGTTAGGGGTTAATTTTTATTTGACTAGACACTTTAGAGGTTAGAATTACGTGGTTAGGATTATAGGGGTTAACGTATATATATCATTATGTGTTAGTATTTAGAAGTCTTAGGAGATATACTAGTTTAGGATTATAGTGGACCAAGAGTTATAGTGGTTAGTTGTACTAGGGACTAGGGATTGCAAGTGCCTAGGGAAAAATGGTAAAGGGTTTGGGGATTGAGATATAGGGGTCATGGATTTATGGTACCAGGATGAAGATTTATATGTACATGAGGATAGTTCAAGTTAGTGATTTTGTGTAATAATATATCACCTAACCCTTGTGGTGAAGGAGAGAAGAGAGGGGTGAGAGAGGGAGGAATTATTGGAAAGAGTGGGGGGGGATTGGGTGGATAGGAAGAGAGGGGGGTGGGGTTATAGAGAGGGGCGGGGGTCCCAACCTTAGAGGCAATCTCATCTTTTACAACAAAAACAGTAAATGGAAATAGTTTGGAACTTTTATGTCTAGGAATGGAAATTAGATTTTATAGAGATAGAAGCAATGCGTGCGTGCATAGAAACACGCACACGCCTACCCGTGCGCATGCTTCTGCACATGCGCACATTTGCATGCATGCATGTATGGATTCAAATTTCTTTTGGTGCCCTTGCTGGTTTAGAATTAGCTTCGGATTTCCAAGCCTTAAAGGTCGGTCTAATTTATGGCAGAACACATCAAATGCTGTAACTTCATGTTTTTCACGCTTAGTTCTGCATATACTTGAATAGTGCACTACAGATGAAATTGCACACACTTGTCGAGCTCTGTGTGTAGATTCTAACTATATATTTTTTGAATAGATATGTTGTTGTTTTCTATTTGTTATTCATTTTTAACTGCACTCATGTAAAATTTGTAAAAAGCATAGGTCGTTTATTTGGCCTATAAGTTTTGATTGGCTTACCTATTTCAAGAACGGAAATGAACATACACAAGAGTACAAGAATACCTACAAGCTAAAAAAAAAAGAGGTTTTTTTATTATGTTTAGACCATGATATGGTGTACCAACACTTGACCATGTCGTTTTAATGCTTCACTGAATTTCGTAATTTTAAAAAAATATATATTTTACTTTTAAAATTTTGGAAAAATAGCCTCGCACAAGATTCATCTGTTGCTTAGGAGTCTACATATTTTTTTCCTCATAAATTGACAATTTACATAACAAACAGGTGGACCAACAAAAACATGTGCATTATGTTTTAGAGAAAAAATAGCATACCAATCTTAAAATAATGACATTTTGGGGTGGTTATACCACTTTTCCATAAATAAATGTTATATATTCCGGAAGGTCATCTGTTTTTCTACGTTTCATCTTTTTACACATAATTCGCCCAACTCCATTTTAAGACAACACGTGAAGTTGTATTCACCAGAATTTCAAGGGTAACGATTTAGCTTCATTTTAAACCAACCTAAATGTAGGAGATTTCAACTTTGACTTGTTAAGTTGTAAAAAGAAGTTATTACAAAATGAATCTAATTCTATAAGTTAAAAATGATTAAAAAAAATTATAAATTAATATATTTTATTAAATAATAATAATAAATAATAAATTATTAATTAGTATATATTTTCAATTAGTTCATAATTTTCTTTTGAATAAATTTGGTTTCTTCTAAAATTAAAAGGCGATTTTTTTTAATAATTAATATTATTTAAATTAAAAATATAAAATCGAAAACTTAAAATATTTAAACTACACCTTTATTTGTAAATTTTTAAGTTTAAATCATAAAATTTACATTTTGCATATAATATATGTTTAAATTTTTTATTTTTTGAAAGTTGATATTTATTTAAATTTACTAGAAAAAATTGAAAATTGAAAATATTTATGTTACACTTTTATTTTGCAAATTTTTAAATTTAAATCATAAAATTTATATTACACATAATATGTGTTAATACTTTTTATTTCTTGAAGATTGATGTTGATTTAAATATCAAAATGTTTATATTATTTGTTATAATATTATGTTATGTTATAAATTTTTATGTTTTATTATGAATTTTAATTATGTTCATTATTTCCTCTTAGATATTATATTCTAAGGAGAATTTAAGCATTAAGAGAAAACTAAGATACTATAAGGAGGTGGCCCGCAGGGGTGTAGCTCAACCGACAACAGGAAAAACGCTAACCCTAGTGGAGTAGCTCAACAGTTGGAGAAATATCAAGCCAAAGAAGAAGTGTAGACCTCCCTATTTCGCCCAGAAAAACAAAAGGAAAACATGAGTAGACAAAAGGCAATGAAGACTCAAAGAGTAGAAAAGTAATTAAAAAATCAGGCATTTGGTGTTCCATCGACCTCCACAATAGTAATCACACCAGAGAGCATAAAATACTGACCATGAAGATACTAGCATGTGGGAAACAATGAACGTTCACCTCGAGCCCATCCGCAGTCAAGTTAGAATCAATATTTTAAAAATTTTGAACTCCAACACTCAGGAGTACATGCAAGGGTTGATGAAACCCCAAGCAGAGGCCGACCACATGCATAGGCTAATGGTTGGTTTGCCACACAATATCCAGCCAATAAGCTTAGAGATATGAGGAGAAGAAGGGGTTTCCCAAAGACTTTTTTGACGTGTGGTAGATGTCAGGGTTTCGTTCTAGATCGATGCAGAGAGGAGTCCCTTTGAATTTAATAGATTTATAAACATTGCCAAATGTAACTCGAATAAAGCAAATACTAGGTGGGTGGATTTGTATTTCTGCTAAGTTCATATATTAATATTTTTTCAGGATTATGATAGGGAAGAAAACCAAGGTCGAGCCAAAGAACAGGAACCTACAACTATGAAAGAGAGAAGACAATTTTTTTTACGGAAACCAATTTGTATTCTCCATACATGGTTCTACTATATGATGTACCTAAGTACAATTAGAGTGTGACCATACCTGCAAAGAGAGGAGCCCAGATACACTTCAAATCTTAACCTTGTAAGTTGAACCTTTACCTCGGTCCTCAATCCTGTGTTGTGTATGCCAATGCTTATTGATTCTTTGAGTGGGTGATTCCATGAGCAAGCAAGGCATTTTATAGGGATGAATACAACAGTATATGGGATTGATATTGCTGGAAATTAGCGCGAGCCAAGAACCCATGTCAAATTTTGTTGGCAATCGACAATGATCCCAATATCCAAGTAAAATTCAATTAGAAATCGAGGGCGATCCCAATATCCCGGTCAAATTCAATTAGAAATTGAGGGCAACTAGAGGAGTTCAGAAAAAATTTACTCGAAAAGGGGGGCGAACCTAGGATCCCACCCGAAATTTCAGTAGAAATCGGGCGAGCAGAGAATTTTAGGGGAATTTTAGAGGATGTATTTTTTTTTTGGTTTTTTTCCTAAAAATACTCTCGCTATTTAAGTTTTAGGAATTATTTTATTTATAATTTGTGGACGAAATTTTTATTTTATTAAAAATTTGTTTAATATACAAAATTTGCTCAACAAAAAATCCAAACCCCTCTAAGATCGTCCATGGGCTATAATTTGCCCCTAAAATTATCTATGATGATGGTGATGATGAGGACAATGATGATGGTGAAGAGATGACAACGATAAGCGTTAGGGGTTAATTTTTATTTGACTAGACACTTTAGAGGTTAGAATTACGTGGTTAGGATTATAGGGGTTAAGGTATATATATCATTATGTGTTAGTATTTAGAAGTCTTAGGAGATATACTAGTTTAGGATTATAGTGGACCAAGAGTTATGGTGGTTAGTTGTACTAGGGACTAGGGATTGCAAGTGCCTAGGGAAAAATGGTAAAGGGTTTGGGGATTGAGATATAGGGGTCATGGATTTATGGTTACAAGGATGAAGATTTATATGTACATGAGGATAGTTAAAGTTAGTGATTTTGTGTAATAATATATCACCTAACCCTTGTGGTGAAGGAGAGAAGAGAGGGGTGAGAGAGGGAGGAGTTATTGGAAAGAGTGGGGGGGGATTGGGTGGATAGGAAGAGAGGGGGGTGGGGTTATAGAGAGGGGCGGGGGTCCCAACCTTAGAGGCAATCTCATCTTTTACAACAAAAACAGTAAATGGAAATAGTTTGGAACTTTTATGTCTAGGAATGGAAATTAGATTTTATAGAGATAGAAGCAATGCGTGCGTGCATAGAAACACGCACACGCCTACCCGTGCGCATGCTTCTGCACATGCGCACATTTGCATGCATGCATGTATGGATTCAAATTTCTTTTGGTGCCCTTGCTGGTTTAGAATTAGCTTCGGATTTCCAAGCCTTAAAGGTCGGTCTAATTTATGGCAGAACACATCAAATGCTGTAACTTCATGTTTTTCACGCTTAGTTCTGCATATACTTGAATAGTGCACTACAAATGAAATTGCACACACTTGTCGAGCTCTGTGTGTAGATTCTAACTATATATTTTTTGAATAGATATGTTGTTGTTTTCTATTTGTTATTCATTTTTAACTGCACTCATGTAAAATTTGTAAAAAGCATAGGTCGTTTATTTGGCCTATAAGTTTTGATTGGCTTACCTATTTCAAGAACGGAAATGAACATACACAAGAGTACAAGAATACCTACAAGCTAAAAAAAAAAGAGGTTTTTTTATTATGTTTAGACCATGATATGGTGTACCAACACTTGACCATGTCGTTTTAATGCTTCACTGAATTTCGTAATTTTAAAAAAATATATATTTTACTTTTAAAATTTTGGAAAAATAGCCTCGCACAAGATTCATCTGTTGCTTAGGAGTCTACATATTTTTTTCCTCATAAATTGACAATTTACATAACAAACAGGTGGACCAACAAAAACATGTGCATTATGTTTTAGAGAAAAAATAGCATACCAATCTTAAAATAATGACATTTTGGGGTGGTTATACCACTTTTCCATAAATAAATGTTATATATTCCGGAAGGTCATCTGTTTTTCTACGTTTCATCTTTTTACACATAATTCGCCCAACTCCATTTTAAGACAACACGTGAAGTTGTATTCACCAGAATTTCAAGGGTAACGATTTAGCTTCATTTTAAACCAACCTAAATGTAGGAGATTTCAACTTTGACTTGTTAAGTTGTAAAAAGAAGTTATTACAAAATGAATCTAATTCTATAAGTTAAAAATGATTAAAAAAAATTATAAATTAATATATTTTATTAAATAATAATAATAAATAATAAATTATTAATTAGTATATATTTTCAATTAGTTCATAATTTTCTTTTGAATAAATTTGGTTTCTTCTAAAATTAAAAGGCGATTTTTTTTAATAATTAATATTATTTAAATTAAAAATATAAAATCGAAAACTTAAAATATTTAAACTACACCTTTATTTGTAAATTTTTAAGTTTAAATCATAAAATTTACATTTTGCATATAATATATGTTTAAATTTTTTATTTTTTGAAAGTTGATATTTATTTAAATTTACTAGAAAAAATTGAAAATTGAAAATATTTATGTTACACTTTTATTTTGCAAATTTTTAAATTTAAATCATAAAATTTATATTACACATAATATGTGTTAATACTTTTTATTTCTTGAAGATTGATGTTGATTTAAATATCAAAATGTTTATATTATTTGTTATAATATTATGTTATGTTATAAATTTTTATGTTTTATTATGAATTTTAATTATGTTCATTATTTCCTCTTAGATATTATATTCTAAGGAGAATTTAAGCGTTAAGAGAAAACTAAGATACTATAAGGAGGTGGCCCGCAGGGGTGTAGCTCAACCGACGATTTGCTTGATATGAAGAAAATGTTGTAATGGAGGTCACGAGTTCAAATCACCCAGCTTACCCATGCCCCATGCTTGTGGGCTGTGTGGATGCACCTAGGGGTATAGTGGTAGCGGACGGGATTGGATCCCTCGAACCAGTGTCACGCAAGTACCAGCCCCTTCCCAATTTCCGATTCCCCTAGTTACAAAAAAAAAGATACTCTAAGGAGGTCATTAACCCTAATTTGGAAGATGAGGAATATCTCTCGATAGTAACTAGTTCAATGAAGAAAATTAATATAGCCAAGATTAGAATGAACTCCCATAAGCTTCATAGCGAAACAGGGAATTTGTCTATTCCCAAAACTCTGTGGGCGTTTGCCATCTAAATCACTTTCTCTTAGAGTGTCCTGCTTACATCCACATTAGATATGAGTTAAAGCAAACCAAGTAATAACCTTTTTAAGGCCTGTGTAGTATCCCTCATTTATACTCTATTGTTTTGTAAATGTAATTGCAATTATGTAAATGGCCCTGGTGAGGAGCTCAAGGCCAAGCCCCCACCAGTGGAACTTGGGAGTATTGTTATGTTATTTTCCTAAATGTTACTAAGGATGTGACGCTGCTTAAACGACAAGTAACTCGATCCATTAGGGTAGAGAGAGCAGTCGATTGACTAGGAAGCCGTGAGAACCTAGTATAATTATGGCAATTGGAATCTTGGTGTCCATAGGCTCTTGAAGGATAAAATGAACAGTTTAATTGACTTCAAAAGGTTAAGGTGTCATCCTAAACTAAATCCAAGGACTAAATTGTTGAAAGCATTTAGTCAACCCAGGTGAATATTATTGATAAATCCTAGGTAGGACTAAGTAAACGCCCTAGATAGGAGTATGATCGCCCTAGTTATGACGAAGTGTGTCGAAGAGTAATACTTTAAAGAGCTTCTTAGAGAAAGAATTTAAGAAATTTGGTCACCTGAAATGTTAAGTGGAGAAAGACAAGTTTATTATCATTACAATAAAATTATCAAATATATGAAAAATACTAAATCAAATTATCAAATATCTATCTATCTATCTATCTATCTATCTATCTATATAAAGAGTGTTAGTGGCTTGAGACCCCAGGGTCTACTCTTTTCTGGTGTATAAATCTTGTTGGGGTATTATGATGGAGGGTACTCATAGATCTGATGATAAATCTTTACCTATTTTAAACTGTTATGCCCCATATAAGAATAGAGAACTGTTTTGGAATGGTCTACAATCTACTGGGCGTTTGGACAGAGAAAACATTATAGTGGCTGGTGACTTAAATTTTACTTGGTTATCTCAGGAGATTTGGGGAACAAATGCAAAGTTGGATGTTTTGGCTGATTATTTCTCTGAGTTCTTGATTAATAATGACTTGATTGATGTGTGCATAGGTGCCATTTCTCCTACTTGGTCAAATGGTACAGGGGGACATGATTCTATTCTTAAAAGACTAGATAAGTTCCTCATTAAGAGTACACTTCCGGAGTCCTATTGCAGGTATCAAACTTGGGTTGGTAAGGTCAAGATATCGGATCACTGGCCTATATTTATGCAGCTGGATGATTGTGTACTTCAGCGTAATTTTCCCTTCAAATTTGACTACTCCTGGATTACAAATGAGGAATTTGTTATGTTTGTTTCTGATGTTTGGCTACATTTAAATATTGATGAGGATTTAAATCCTGTGGACCGGTTTTGCTTAAAGTCGAGGGATTTAAAAGGGAAAGTTACTCAATGGATCCATAGAAGGAAACAGTTAGACAGGAATAACTTATTGATGGTGGAATCTCTGCTACGGACCTTATATTCACAAAATTTGGAGGCTCTGTTAGACTGTTTAAACTTTGATCTCCTGAAAAAATTGGAAGCTAAAAGAGAATGCATTTATTTAAAGGAGGAAAAGGAGTGGCGACTGAAAAGTCGTGCACTATTGGTGAAATCTGGTGATAAGAACACTAGATTTTTTCATTCATTTGCATCGGCCAAGAGAAATAATAATACTAAATGGAAAATGGTTGATGAGGGCGGAAATGAGGTTTCAGGTGAACAGGACCTTCAAACTTTGGGAAAGAGACATTTTTGCAGCATATATTCTGATGATCATGGATGTGATTTGATTTCTCAGTTACAGGTGGCTAGATTTTACCCTAAATACTTTGATGATAGGGATGCTGCATACCTTTGCAGGGAGATTACATTGGAGGATGTGGAAAGTACTCTCAAATCTTTTGCTAAAGAGAAGAGTCTTGGGCCTGATGGCTGGATTGTGGAGCTATTTTTGCATTTCTTTGACATCATGGGAGGGGAGATACTACAGATGGTCGAGTTTACTAGGCTGCAGGGCTTTGTGTCCGGGGCATTGAATGCAACTTTTATTACTCTTATTCCAAAAGTCAATGACCCAAATTCATTTGGGGATTTCTGACCTATTGCATTATGCAATCTTATTTATAAGGTTGTATCAAAGATTATTGTAGGACGCCTTAAACCTGTATTTTCCAGATTTATCACACCGGAGCAATTCGGGTTTTTACAGGATCATCAAATCCATGATGTTGTTGGTATTACTCAGGAACTACTACATACTATCAAATGTAAGAAGCAGAGAGCTATCATTCTTAAAATGGATTTAGAAAAGGCATATGACTGTGTCAACTAGGATTTTCTCAGGATTGTTTTGATTCATATAGGTGTTCCAGCACTTGCTATTCAGTGGATCATGGCTTGTGTAAATACAATGAATATTGTTGTTCTTGTAAATGGTGCTTCGACATCCTTTTTCAGTTGCATAAGGGGGCTTTGCCAAGGTTGCTTGATGTCTCCTTTATTATTCCTGCTAGTGATTAATGGTCTGAGTAGGATGATCAAGTAGGATTTGAGTGAAGGTAAGATAAAAGGATTGAAAATATCAAAGGATTTAAATGTGTCACATGCATTGTTTGTTGACGATGTATTATTAGTGAGTAACAACTCGTTGGAGGAATGGAAG
Source organism: Larix kaempferi (assembly GCA_027924585.1). Taxonomy (NCBI): domain Eukaryota; kingdom Viridiplantae; phylum Streptophyta; class Pinopsida; order Pinales; family Pinaceae; genus Larix; species Larix kaempferi. The sequence continues at coordinate 42,362,437 of BSBM01000106.1, forward strand.
GCATATCAGGGGATTATTGAACTTTTTTGTAAAGCATCTGGTATGAAGGTTACTCTAAAGAATTCAAGCGTGAAGACAGATTGAGACTTCTTAAAACCTTGTTGCCATAAAGGTGCTCTAAGATAGTTGATGGATTCACATACCTGGGCTTTCAGCTTAAACCGAATGGTTACCTTGTCAAGGATTGGTAGTGGCTCATAAAAAAGTTTGAGTCCAGAATTTCACATTGGACATATCGTCTTTTATCTATTGGTGGGAAAATTCATTAGTAAAGTCTGCACTGACGGGGACTCCAGTGTATTGGTTCTCACTCCTTCCTATGCCTTGCTTTGTGATCAACACTTTGAGAAAATTGCTTTTTAATTTCTTATGGTCTGGGGGTTTGAATAAATCTTATCTGTCAATGATCGGTTGGGAGAAAATTTCTATTCCTATTGATGTTGGTGGATGGGGGATCAAAGACCTAGTTGCCTTTAGTGCTGCACTCTGGTTGAAGAGTTTTTGGACATTATTTGGCAATACTCTCTAGTCTAGAGTGATTAATCAAAAGTATGTAAAAACTAAAATTTCTTACTGGCTGAGGATGCCCAGGAAAGTGGTCAGAGGAGTTTCCCCTATCTGGAACGGTTTCTTAAAAGTGTACTGTTGGCTTGCTGATGGGATTTGTTGGAAAGTAGTAATGGATCTAAAGTTGTTGTTGGCATCGATTCGATTGCTGGTTTGATTGATAAATTCACATTGTCTTCGAAGCTATTACATATTTTGAGGAGCGCGGGTTACATTACCTTGAATTCTATTGTTAAAAACAGTGCTCATGGATATTGGATCGAGGTTGATGAGCTTCATCTTCCATGACATGTTGTCTCTGAATGGGAGAACTATACCTATGCATTAAATGGAGCAGGCATTCGATGTTATTCTGTGGAAGATGAGGTACTCTGGGCTGGAAACGTGGCTACCGGTAGAATCACTGTGCACTCAACATATGACTATATTATTAAACGAAGATGCATTTTCCCAATACACTGGTGGTATAAGGTAATCTAGCATTGGTATCTCCTTCTAAAACTGAAGTGTTTCTTATGGTTTGTATTGATGAATAGGCTTAAAACTTGGGATAACCTGTCATTGCTGGGGTGGATTGGGCCGATCCAATGTGTATTGTGTAAGAATGGTCCTGAATCATCTACACATTTGTTCATTGATTGTACTTTTAGTTTGTGTTTGTGGGAGAAGTTCTATCTGAACTTTGATTTTACTATGAAATGGGCTGGGACAAATGTGGATTCCTATTTACATTCATGGATCCAAATTGGAAAAACTCACTCCACTCTTCCAGTTTTCATCTGTTGGGCCATTTGGTGGGCTCGAAATAAGGCTACTTTTGAAAATATTAGTCTAAATCTTGATAATGTTTATAATGCAGCCCTAAGTCAATACTTAAAATTTCAGAAGGATGTCGTTGAACCTGTTGGGCACAACATTGGACAGTTTCATCTTACTGTTGATGATCGAGTTCTGTTTTTTGATGGGGTTGCAAATCTTGGGAATTGTGGCATTGGTGGAGTTATTTTCCTCAATCTGGACCACTTTTTTACTCTACGTATGTACTGTGGCAAAGGGACCAATCTGAAAGCTGAGCTTTTAGCTCTTTGGTGTGTCATTCGGGTCGCAAACTGCTTTGGTCTGGCGAAGGTCAAAATCTTTGGTGACTCCAGGGTCACTATCAAATGGGAAAGGGGTGAATTTGATCTGCAGGTTTTGAATTTGGTCTACTGGTGTAATAGAATTCAACATGATTTAAGATCTTTCAGCTCATTATCACTGGAACATATTTATCGAGAGAAAAACACTCAGGTTGATCTGTTGTCGAAGCCGACATTAGAGGGAGAAGAAGGCTATTTATTTTGGGAAGAAGTCTGTGAAGATGTGGTATTAGATGCTGGTTCTTTATATTTTCTGGACTAGTGGCACTTGGATCTATGTTTTTGGGCTCATGGACAATGGTTTTAGTCTATTTTGAACTTTTGAGATTCTGAAAACCATATTTTATGGTATTTTGGGATATTTGGTATATCTTTGATGATAATCTGTACTATTTGATTCAGTTAATTGAATAACAATAGTATGTTTTTTTTTCGCGAAAAATATATATATATATATATATAAAGTGTGAAAGTTATAGGAAAAAAATTAGCAAAAATATATACATGTATATTATATATTTAAACATTATAAATAAAACATATATGACAATATTCATATAAAAAATATTATGTATACTATCCAAAGGATACATATGGCAAAATTTCATATCATAATATCGATGCATGCTATCAAAAAAGAATTTTATGGCAAAATTCATATAAAATATCTATGTAACTACCTACCAAAGAGTGGATCGATAATGCTAAATTATGATTAAGAGTTGGTTATGGTTTTGTTTGAGTGTTTAAAGAAGGCTTGTCTCCTTAGTAAGGTGCCTTTCACCAGACGGCTGCCATCTGTCTCCAGTTTAAGAACCTAACGTTCACAGCATGAACGGCTGTCATCTTTAGGAGGATACCCAACCTTATTAAAGGGGACGGAGTTCGAGTGGGAGGGGAAGCCGAGGATGGTGAAGGAAAAGCTTTGGCGGGATCGCGGTAACTCTGCAGTGAAGGCAATGAAGGGGGGAAGGACTGCGATAGTTTTAGTGCTAAGATTTTAAATAAGAGTATAATCGAATAAGAAGCCCGATCCAAGGTATTTATGCATCATTGTTTTTATGTTGATACCCTGCCTATCGCAACTCTTGATAGAGAATGGCAATCCGTATAAAGTGATCTTTTATTACCTTCTCCCTCCGCGACGAGAGTGGCACTGGCTGGTATTTAGTTACTGCATAATATGATTTTTGCTTATAATGATCAAAATATTTTTATTTAAATAATTGATATATATGAATTAAATCATATAATAATAACTTACTGATATGAAATACAACATTTTCACGTTGCGGTACATAGTGAACTGGAAAGCAAGTGAAATGTTTAGATTGTTTATTTCAAATTTACTATCTAAAAGAGTTTGATCCCAACCGATCCTGAAAATCCAACCCACTATTTGGTGACAGAAAGCTAAAACTCAGCACCGGGAATCCAACCATCTAGGTTACTGGTCGGAAGGAATTTGATCCCAGCGGATCCAGAAAATCGAAACCACGAATTCATGACAGAAAACTAAAACTTAGCACTGGGGATCCAACCATCTAGGTTACTGGTCGGAGCTTACTTTATGCCTACATATTGCAATGAAGACCTAAAATGAGGATTACAGAGCAACATTTCTTGAGCAACACTGCCTCATCATAATGCACATCTATGACGAGGCAGTGTTGCTAAAGAAATTTCTCAGTGAGCAAAAGTACTCTGTAACAAAGCTCCATGCTACATGGCCAATTTATTGAGTACTTTTATAAAGCTTTAATTAAAAAAACTATACAGGTGTCAAATTTAGTCTTTTTATAAATTTTAATTTTTTATTTTATTAAGATCACATGCAACTTGCAAACCAATCAAAAAATTAAGAATTACCTGATTTAAAAAAATCTAAAATCTAATTTATTTTCCATAAATAATTTATTTGACACGGTCACCATCCATGTAGACAACGTGACATATTAAGTTGGACCCCATTGAGTATAATGAAACAAATTGTCAAAGACAAAGTTTAGAGTAGCTGTCATAACGAAATTGTACGCGGTGCAGAAAGGTAAAATGTAACAAACGAAATTCTCCCTGACAAAACATAGAACTCGGCAGTGGGCACCCACGTCGAAAGACTCGAAATCCAGTCTGCCCTCGGAAACTACAAAACAAACCTGCCTACCTGGAAAACCTTTTAGTCTTTAACATGCGGAAACGGCAAAAGTTGTAAAAAAAATAAAACGGGTTTTAGTGTCCCATCGGAGAGACGTATGGACGAGAATGTATCTCTTTCACGTTTTCAACAATATCCAAAGACGGTCTTCCTTTGAATTACTCGGTTTGTCTAAGTTGCAGTCACATACTTGCAAGTTGCCCTCCAGCATCTTCAAAGAACACTGACTGTAAAGTGCTTAATTTTACATGTACTTGTTTTTATTATTGTATATAAAGGTAGCTAGCTCAACTAAGATTGCACTTTCCATATTATAGATGCTGTTTCCATTTAAGCCTAGGCATGTATTTATATTTACATGTCAAAATGTTCATTTTTAAAATTTATTAAACATAAATAATAACGTGGAAATTTTGACATAACATAAAAATGGACAAATACTTGTCAAAATTTAACTTATGGTTTCATTCATATCAATAATATTTCCATTTCAATATGGTTAGAGATGTTGTAATAGGGATATTAAAAAAAATTCAATCCAATTTTGCATTAAAAACGTTCATTTCATCAAATAGAAAATTACAATTTTTGTAAAGATGAGTTAATCAAATTTCAATAAAACTATCTAAAACATGATATTTTTGTCGTAATGAAATCATAGTTGAAACCCTAGCATTTGATGCGCTCAGTGTGAACCCTCGCGCTCGGCTCACCCGCGGGCTCCCCCTGAGCCGCAGGTCCCCTCTCCTAAGAAACGCAGGCATCTCCTGGATGTTGCATTCTGCACCCTGGTTGATTCCACCCCCCCTCCTCCTGCACCTTCAGATCTGTTTGATGCTAGCTTTGTTAAGCGAGCAACTGCCCCCCGTATCCAAATCCTGTCGACAGCTTCCAAGTTGAAGGCCCTTGCTCCGAGTGAACGTGGATTAATTGGACAGTTTACTGGGATATCGCCGTCACCAAAATCTATGGATGCCTGGATAAATAAGAGTTGGATGCCATTGATCACTGGAGGATTGCAACAATGCTTCTGCGGTAAGGGTTGCTTTATTTTTTTGTTTGAAAACAAATCTGAAAAGGATCTTATTTTTCGAAGCGGCCCATATTTCATGGACCCTCATGGTCTATATCTAAACCATTGGAGTCTATCCTTCAACCCTAAGAAAGATGTTCCCTCTGTTGTCCCTGTCTGCGTTCGTCTACCTCATTTGTCTCTGCATTGTTGGGATGATGATACCCTACAAGCCATTGGAAATGCTCTTGGAAAATATATTGATAAAGCAGAGCCAAATGGACCCATGTTTGCATGCGCTAGAATTTGTGTTGAGATTGATTTGGAGAAAGGTCTACCAAAAGAAGTAAATCTGCAAATGGATGGATGGGAACATATGCAGAAGATTGACTATGAATAACTGCCTTTTAAATGCGAAAAATGCCATGAATACAGACACTTTGTAAAAAACTGCCCCAAGAATGTCTAAGAAAACACAGAGAAAGCTCAAGAAGAAGGATGGCAGCACGTTAAAAAGGGGAAAAAAACATGCTAGCTCCACAACCCACTAAAAGCACCCAACTCCACTCTGGCAAAGGAACTGTTTCGAAAGCTAAGGAGGCTACAAACACCAATAGCTTTCAGGACCTGTAGGTTGAAGAAGGAGAAATTGCTATTTTGGAGGAAATACCAGTGGAACCAGAAAGGGAAGAAGTCATCCCCCTCTCTATCCCTGAAAAAGAATTGAACAATGATGGTGGATCTAGCACCCCCGGTGGATCTTGGGCAGACAAGGTAAAACATAAATTCGTTCCGTCATTCTTGTCCCCGGATGTATCCTTTGATTCTCTCGAGGGTGGGGATTTGGTGCAACCTCCAAACACCAGAGGTAGGAAATCTTTGAGATATCATAGAGAACTCGAGGCTGAAAGAGAAATCGAATTGGGGAGGCAAAAGAGTCTAGAAGATATGAAGTTACTTCAATAACTCAAAACTCAAAGTGGAGTGAAAGATGGTAAGTCTCGAGCAGGACCTACTCCAGCCAAGAGTAATGCTAGCTGTCTCTTGGAACTGCAGGGGTCTCAGTGGGATGAATAAAGTTGAAGCTCTTAAAAATATGATAAAATCTGAAAAACCGGATCTCGTGTTACTCCAAGAGACTAAGATGCAAAACGCTGAGATTTTGGCTCTCTCACGTTCATTTTGGAAAGAAATACAAGGCGTGACAAATAGTGCCCGCGGAGCCTCGGGGGGAATAGCTACCCTTGTTTCCCCAAATTTCTCTATTTGATCTTCCATTGAAAATAATCACTGGTTGTTCACAGAAATAAAAGCCAAAGACAACAACAACTCTTTTTTTGTCTGCAATGTCTACGAGCCCACTCATCACAGGGACAAAATCAAGTTTTGGGAAGATCTCAGCAATTTTAAAGATAGCATGCAAGGGGAAAAACTCATCATTGTTGGAGATTTTAATGTTATCAAGTCTCAGCAGGAAAAGTGTGGTGGAACCATTGTTCGCGATCCCTTTTGGGAAAAACTTGATGATCTTCTTGATGATCTGGATCTTATTAACATTCCTTTTAAAAATGCCAAGTACACCTGGAGCAACAGGAGATGCGGTGTTGGTCACATTGTAGCCAGACTAGATCGTTTCCTGGTATGTTCCACTTACTTTCAATCTGATCTCTTAGTTTTCTCTTTCACCATCCCTTGTGCCTCCTCTAACCATAATCCTATTGCTTTGTCCATTTCCCTTTCTGACAATCTTGGACCAATTCCCTTCCGTTTCAACCCCCTCTGGATTCAAAATCCGGGATTCTATGATATTGTCAATCATGCTTGGAAATCTAGTTTTACTGGATCTCCTAGTTTCATTTGGGAATCCAAACTCAAAGTTGTTAAATATGCGCTTAAAAGGTGGGCCAAAACGTCTTTCAAAAACCCCTGCAGCTCCAGGTTTATTCTCCAAGCCTAGCTAGTCAATCTGCATCAAAGAATGGAGACGGAAGAAGTCACGCAAACCTCTCTCAGCAAAGAAAAATATTTAGACCGGGAAATCCTTAGTGTAGCCAAGCAAGAAGAGGAACTTGGAGAATCAAATCCAGGCAGCTTTGGCTTAAAGGGGGCGACATCAATACAAAATATTTTAACAACCAGGCCAAAGCTTGTCGAAGTCAAAATGCAATTAGGGAGTTAAAAAATAGCAACAGAGAAAGGATCAACGGTCAAGAGGATCTTAAGCTTCATGCACACAACCACTTCAGGGAGCTCTTCTCGGACAGTGGAGAAACTGATCCTAAAGCTCAAGTTGACCTTTTAGCTGGATTCCTCAGCCTTGTCTCGGATAGTGCAAATAGAGAGCTTGCTAAACCGATATTGGAGCATGAAATTGTGAATGCCATCTAGTCTCTTAAAATAGACAAGGGCCCTGGGCCTGATGGCTTCACCATCAACTTCTACCCGGTTGCCTGGGAGATTATCAAAGAAGATCTGAAACGGATGTTGAATTGGACCAGGAAAAAAGATAAAATCGGAGGGGCCACCAACTCTTCCTTTCTCTCCCTTATCCCTAAAGAAAAAGATCCTTGCTCCATGAGTCGCTTCAGGCCAATCTCTCTTTGTAACACCTCCTATAAAATCCTCTCCAAAATTCTCACCACCAGAATGAAAAAAATCATGGGAAAGCTCATTTCTGACTCTCAAGGGGGATTCATTGTTGGATGCCAAATCCTAGATAACATTATAATAGTTCAGGAATCTATTCACTCCAGTATGGAAAAGAATCATCAAGGCATGTCCATTAAGCTTGATATGGCAAATGCTTTTGATAGACTTAATCATAACTTTCTCTTTGCGATCATGGAAAAATTCGGCTTCTCTAAAAGGTTTGTGTGGTGGATAAAAGATTGCATCAAATCCCCCTGGATTTCCCCCCTTGTCAATGGCAGACCTACACACTTCTTCCCGACCACTAGAGGTCTTCGCCAAGGCTTCCCTTTGTCCCCTTTCCTCCACCTTTTAGTAGCTGAGTCTTTAAGTAGAAAACTCCACTCCATGCAAGGTTCTGGAGATCTTAAAGGAATCAAGATTGTTAGAGGAGTCAAACCTGTTAAGCACTCTCAATTTTCCGATGACACAATCTTACTTGGAGGAGCCTCTGCCATTATTGCTGCTAATTTCAACCTTGTCCTCACGTCTTTCCTCAAGGCCCCTGATGGAAAAGTGAATTTTGAAAATTCAAAAATTTACAGCTGGAACTTCCCTCATGGGACTCTCGCAAGAATCGCTAGAACTTTTGGGTTCGAAGGAATTAGAGATTGGAACTCCTTCAACTACCTTGGTGTACCAATTTTCAAAGGAAAGAAAATAGTTGTTGATTGGCAAGGGCTAATTGTCAAAATTAAAAGCAAAATCAATTCCTAGGGTTCACGTTGGTTAAATCTTGCTGGCAAACTGGTGCTCATCAAATCCATCCTCTCTACTTACCTTCTTTATGCTTGCTCCATCTCCCTCACCCCTAAAACTGTGATGTTGGAAATCACCAAAGCACGCAAAAATTTCCTTTGGTAGGGTGGGAAAACTAATGGCTCGAAAAAATTTCATCTAATTAGTTGGGACACAGTGTGCAGACCCAAAGCCTATGGAGGGGCGGGGATCAAAGACCCATCCTCATTGAACCTGGCCCTTGGTGCAAAACTTATCTGGAGGATCATCTCCTGAAAGAAGGCATGGTGGAAAGAGATCTTCTATAAAAAAATACATGCAGGGAAGCAGAAGCAGATCTGTGGAAAACATAGACCAAGAGAAAAAAGGAACAACTATTAGAAACCTTTGCAAGAGAGCAACCTTTATCATTCAAAATAAACTCTCTTGGGTCCCAAGTAACGGTAAGCAAATTAAAATTTGGAAAGACAATTTCTGTGCCTACCCCCCTGCCAACTCTCTTCCCGCTTTCCATGATTTGAGAAGCTAGATGGAGCAGGCAAACATTCATCCCCTCTATGACCTATCCCCGTGGTCTCTCCAAGGTAGATGGATGGGCTGGCTCAAGCTCGATCTTCCTGAGCATCTTCAACACGACTATAATGTTCTCCTATCTCGGTTTCATGGTGCGATCCCAATTCACCTTTCTATGAGGGACAAGCGCGGTTGGGGGAAAGGTGGCTCTTATACAGTAAATAAAGGTTATATTTATTTGGACGCCCTCAACAATCAATGCAGCAAAGAGAGAAAATGGAAGAGAATTTGGGACAGAGATGGGCTTCCTAAATTGAATTTTTTCAATTGGGCTCTAGCTCATAGAAAGACCCTCACAGCAGAAAATCTTAGGAGAAGGGGGATTAAAGGTTCGGTCAGATGCATCTTCTGTAAAAATGTTGAGGAGTCAATCGATCATTTTTTTTCTGGAGTGCAAATTCTCCCAAGAGGTGTGGCACGAAGCCTATCAAGATATTCACCCAAACCTTGTCCTCCCCACCGACTGGAATGATCTCTTTGCAAACTGGCACTTATATTATCCCAACTCTTTCTTCAGAAAGTTGAACTTTAAAAGAGCCTGGATTGCCTTCCCAAAATTCCTCTGCTAGAAACTTTGGATGGCCAGGAATCATGAAATATTCGAAGATACCAGAGCAACCCCTGGAAAAATCGTTTCATTTGCCAAATCCCTTTGGATCGAATCCCTCTCCTCTAGAAGCATGAAAAATATTAGCAAAGAGCCTTTAAGTGTTGAAGAAAAAATCTGGGTGGCTGACCTGTTGACCCCCCCCCCTCTGTCCCCCACTCTCAAGACTCAAAAACCCCAGAACTGGCACATTAGAATGGAATATAAGGATCTCCAAACTTGGATTCAAACGCTTGGCAGCCACATCCTCTTTTTTGACGGTGCCTCTAAAGGCAATCTTGGGTTGGAAGGCATAGGGGGAGTCCTCATAGACTCCAACGAAAACAAAGTGAAAGATTTTGCTTGGGGAATTGGCAGGAGAACTAACAATGAGGTGGAATGGCTTGCTGTTATAAAAGGTATGGAGGTCGCAAGGAATGAAGATGTTAAGGACCTTGTGGCCTTTGGTGATTCTATTCTGGTGATCAGGGATGCCAGGGCTTTAGTCAAACATTGCCGAAAACTAGTCTCTACAATGCATCATCACTTCAGTTTCTTGGCCAAGGATTTTCAATCCATATCCTTCTTTCACATCCTTAGGAACAATAATCAGAAAGCTGACACCATGGATAACCTTGGTGCAGGTCTGAATTGTGGTCTTGCTATCATCAACGACCTTCTTAGTGTGTAAAATTGGGTCCCTTAATTTTTCTCTTGACCCTCATGACTCATTGTATATTACACACCTATTTCCTTAAACCCATACTCATTAGAGAGATTTTGAGGTCAAAAAAGGGCCTCCTAAGAGATGTACTACAAAAATATGAGATATATTAAAATATTATGAATTGAGGGTTTTATGGGGTAGGTATATATGACAAGTCACCTCCCACACTATTTTCTATGCACAATATAAATAACCATGGTTGAGTTACTTTTCAAAATTCACTAGAAATAAAATTAATAAAATAAGACTACATTGATGTGACTAAGATTCATTGTAAATTCCCAAAAATGTATTGTCCTTTAACATTTATTTGTCTTAAACTTGCAAATGAAATTAAATAATAAAAAACATTTTTAAAAGTTTTTTTTTTAAAATTTTAGTTGACTTTTTATATTTAGTACTTTTCTCATGAATTTAATAATGTAATTTAATTGAGAATTTATTTACATGTAAAATGTCAATAATATTATTATAATCCACATTGCATTATTATTGTTATTATTTATTAAATATATTATTATTCTTTATTAGTTTGACATTATGTTATTAAATAGAATGGAGTGAATATATAATTTAAAATTAAAAACATAAAAATGATAATATATTATTTTATAAAAAAATGTGAAAGGACTTTCTTTATGAATCAAGAGTACTTCACTTGAAAATGACAATAATATTATTTTATGTGAAAGTGTGAAAATACATTCATTATGAGTACTTTACTTGAAAATGACAATAATATTATTTTATGAAAAGACTATCATTATGAGTACTTTACTTTATGACTTAAAAGTACTTACACCACTATCTTGGTTAACTATGTGTTTTCATCCACCATAAAAAATTTGACAAATAAGCATTTTTAACTCATGCAATGCCACCTCACCAAGGGGGATGATGTCATCTACTAGAATGTGATTGGTTGTATTTTATAGTACATTTTCTTTGTTTTGAGGCCATTTTTTGACCTCAAAATTTCTCTAATGTACGTGGACTTCATTTATTTTTCAAATCCCCGCAGGATCTGTTATACCTCTATGTTTCACAGTGTCGCATCTTCATCACAAAACGAGTTGACGACACTTTCCCTGCTGTTTTAAACCATCCAGAAGAGACAGATGATGAGTCAACCTTGAAGGTGAATCTACCCTGACAAATTTTGACCCACCTAAGACTTTATCTACACACACTACCGCGTCTTGCACATTTATCAAAATGCGGTACTACACACTACCGCACTATGCTATTTCCCCAAAACGCGGCAGTACCGCGTTCTGCAGTCTTTGCAGAACGCAGTACTCTTTTAATAGCCTTTTTCCCTTGGCTTGTGGGATTTTGGATTTTCGAAGATAATGGAAGATTGAGGTCCCTGATTCGATCTCAACTCATCTCCTTCGATTAGAAACCCTGATCCACTTATCTCTCCTTAGATCCACCCATCTCTCTTGTTGGTTAACCTCACCATTCACTATAAAAGAGAGGCATTCCATTGGGAAAGGGGGAGGACTCTTGAGAGTACCAAACTTATGGTCTTACAGCATTGTGGAGATAGCTAGAGGAGAAGACACTTGGAACTGGAGGATTGGCTTGGACATCAAGTACCTTTTGTAAGTATTCTTCAAGTTGCAATGGAATAACTTGTCTTGTTTTCCCAAATCACTTGTGTTAATCTTGTTTTAATGATATGATTTGTATCTTCTATAGATTTAGATTCTAACTCATGTTTCAGGTTGCTAGAGAATAGTGCATGCTTTTATCTTGGTTCCATTTTGACAGGTTCATTTGTGAGGGCTTGGATATTGGAGCAAATACAAAAACAAGCGTCTGGATAGACGGTTAGTCAAGCTTCTTCTACTCTTTCTAGCATTTTAATCTTGAGATGTTTGTTAGATCTAGGGATTCAAGGTAGCATTTGTTTTGACTTGTTTCTTGCTTTAAAAGTTAGTTTAAAGTCTGCTTTGAAGTTAAGAGAGTTTTGGCTTATCCGTAGGACAAAATTCTACATAACAGGATCCCCTCGCTCTTTTCAAACGTCCCCTCGTTTGAACCAGTGGCCTCCTCTGGTAGGCTCCATCTGTATCTTATGTGGGAGATCAATGCAAACACTCCCTAAGGCATCCAGAGGCTATTTCACGCATAAATGTGGTGCTCATTTCATCCTGCATGTTTATCTCTGTGAAATTCCCATCTGCGAAGTTCTTCGAAGCCTGTCGTTTTGGTTAATCATGGAGGATAGCAATTTGTGTCTTCCTGCGTTGCAATGCCCAAAAATGTAGGAAGCATGTCCAAGGGAACTCTGGGGGGGGTGGCTCGAAACTTTACCTCTCTGAAATATTTCAAGGTCATAGCAATGGCGGCAATGAGCTTTCTCGGGGTGGCACGACAAAGCATGCTTGCCTCAGTAACTCCAAAGCTAAGGATCCTGGCAGCAGAAGAAGGTGGGTTCCCCTCGACCTTGGACAGGGTCAGGGCAACAGGGGCCCTGTGCAATAGTCTAGATGTGGTATGGATTCTAGCAGCAAGAATTGGAAGATTCTCTCGACTCCTCATTCTGGGTTCCTTTCGTCCCCTTATGAAGTTGGCCATGGGGTTCCTTCGCAGCAGTATCATGGAATTCCGGGAGAACCGAGATGTAACAAAAATTGGTAGCATGCTGTGGGTGATAATGGAGGTCTGGTTAATATGGACTCTCCTCGTGGGCAGGGCAACCCTACCCCTGATTTTCGCATGCAAGTTATGGACCTGGAAGCCCAAGTTCGCTGGATCAAGGGTGACCTCTCGGATATGAAGAAAGCGATTTCTCATCTCGCTACTTTCATGGAAATCTCCAATTCCGAAATCAGGAACAACAATCGTAAGATGAAGGACTACTTTGATAAGCTGATTGGCAAGTTTGAATCTTTACACAGTTGTCTCAGAATAGTGGAAGCAAAAGTTGATTGCGTTAGGACCAATAATAGAAGTAGCCCATCCGTCATCCTGAACATCGATGACGAAAATGCAGGTGTAACTTCAGGGAGCAAGGATAAGAACGCTCGGCCTCACCATGTCAACTGAGTCTCTCTCTGTCTCCTCTTCAATGTGTCTGGAAAACTCTTTTTTTGGTTTGGTTATTGCACTACCAGTTATATGTATTACTTTTGTTGTTTTCTATTAGGGTAGTTCGTCAAAGTTTTCAATTGTAGCAGGCATAAGGCCATTTTTGAAGATTAGAGACTGGTATGTGAAGAGCCTATCTTGACAGCTCTTGTCTTTTGGAATCAGTCTCTCCTACTCTATGTAATCTGTTCTCTCTTTTTAATATAAAAGCTCATTAACCATTTGTGTAAAAAAAAAAAGTTAATCAAATTTCAATAATCATAAAATAAAAAAATAAAAACTAAAATTTAACATTTTTCTAATAATATAATTTTATTATTAATGAAAAAATCATATTTAAGTATTTAATTTTTTAATATCATTTAATTTCTTTAATTGGTATTATCTATATATAAAATATGTTGTTTTTTTAATTGATATTTATGATTTTTTAATGACTTTTAATTCAAAGGTATAAGTTTTTAATTGATAGAAATTTATAGGGCTTTTCATGATACGAGAACAAAGAAAAAAAGATTACTTGAGTATAAGTTGTCTAATATATATATATATATATATATATATATAAAGTTCGAGGATTTTGTTTGGATGGGTTTTTTCACTGGAATCCAGTTTTTTCTATTTTGCAAAATCTGAATTTCACTGTGTTTTAATGGTGATTTTGATGGTAGAAATGGATTGAGAAACTGTAACCATGAATTTTAAAAATTTATGTCACATTTTTTCAAAATTGTCATTTTTTTTTTATCTGTTTGAAATAGTAGAACTTTTAGACTACGCGTCACATGGTCACATTGTGACCATGAATAAACCTTCTTGTTAACCTTCTAGGTTTATTCATTATGTTTATTAATTTTTTTATTTTTTTATTATATAAGGTAACATAAGAGAATTCAATGTTTCATGTAGTTATTATAAAGGTTATTTCAAGAAAAAAAATGAACTATTATTATAATTGGAAAAGTAAAGATTTAATCATCAAATGAAAGGCAATGTTAAAATTAAAATGTCATATAAAAGTTTCCTGACGACGTTAAATTTCAACCATGAGTGTGACTTAACTTTTAAAATACAAAAAATAAAATTAAAAACATTTAATATGAAAAATGTCATGTTACAACTTCACATGACATTGTTGATTTTAGTGTACTCCCTGGGAGGAAAGGGTTTGTTATCTTTGTGAGTCTATGAGCGTTGAAGATGAAAATCACTTTCTCTTAGAGTGTCCTGCTTACACCCACATTGTTGAGTTTAGTGTACTCCCTGGGAGGAAAGGGTTTGCCATCTTTGTGAGTCTATGAGCGTTGAAGATAAAAATCACTTTCTCTTAGAGTGTCCTGCTTACACCCACATTAGATATGAGTTTCATAGTATTTGCTACAATACAAACCTTTCTAACCTCTTGAATTGCCAAAACTATAGTGATCTTGGAAAGCTTCTTTCTAAGCCTTTTGAGCATACTAAAAAAAGTTTAAAGAAAACCAAGTAATAACCTTCTTAGAGTCCGATAGACTAACTTTGGTCTCAGTGGACATTAATCATCATCATCATCATCATCAACTTTTTTTTAATAAGAACGGTTGAAGAGCTTTTGTTAGGGGTAAGAGGCTAGGAGGGGGGTTAGCGAGGGGGGGAAAGAGAGAGAGACTGAGAGAGGGGGTTAGTAATGGTTGGGGGGGGGGGAGGGAGAGAGAGAGAGAGAGAGATGAGAGGGTGTTAGTTGTAGGGAGTGATAAAGAAAGATGGGAGGTGTGGTTATAGGTAGGTGGAGGTGTAGGGAATAGAGAGACTGAGAGAGCCCGGGTTAGTAAGGTTTAGGGAGAGGATGGGAGAGAGATAGAGAGGAGGGGGTTTTGGGCTACAGGGAGTAGCAGAGAGATAGAAAGAGTAGGATGGTTAGGGATGGGGGAGAGGTAGATGGGGTTTACAGAGAGAGAGAGAGAGAGAGAGAGAGAGAGAGAGAGAGAGGTGTAAAACCAAGGAAGAGAGAGTGATGACGATGATAATGATGATGGTGATGATGATGAAGACGATTATGATGATGGAGATGATAATGAAGACGATGATGATGATGATGAATATCATGATGAAGATGGTGATGATGATGATGATGATGATGATGAAGATGATCATGATCATGAACATGATGATGACGATGAAGATGATGATGATGAAGATGATGAAGATGATGGTGATGACGACCACAAAGATGATGATGATAATGATGATGATGAGGAAGATGGAGATGACTATGATGATGATGATGAGGATGATGATGATGATGATGAAGATAATGATGAATATGACGATGAGGATGATGAAGATGAAGATGATGGTGATGAAGATGATGATGATGATGATGATGATGATCAATCGATCATTATCATCATCATCATCATCCTCATATTCATCACCATCATCATCATCATCATCATCATCATCATCATCATCATCATCACCATTTTCTTCATCATCATCGTTGTGGTCATCATCACCATCATCTTCATCGTCTTCATCATCATCATCATCTTCAATGTCATGATGATGATCATCATCATCATCATCTACGTCATCATCATCATCATCACCATCATCACCATCTTCATCATCATCGTCATCTTCATCATGATATTCATCATCATCATCATCATCTTCATCATCTTCATCACCATCATCTTCATCTTCATCATCTTCATCATCATCATCTTTCTCTCACCCCCTTTATCTCCATCCAACACTTTTAAACATAAATTTGTGAAGATAATAGCGCGCGCATTATGTTTATACAAAACGCTTGCGGGTTTTGTATAGAATAAATGTGCTCACGTTTCGTATAACATTGAGTGTGAAAACAATAAAATTTGAATTTAACTATAACGCGCACACGTTATTTGAATTTAAACAGAACGCGCGCACGTTCCTGAGCACCTAATGACCCACTCCTCCTGTGCACGCTTTTCAGACACAGTCCTATGTGGTTGGTTCGGACTTAGCAAACCTGTGCTATGGAATTTACTAAACCATAGCTAATTAGACATTTCCACCTTTTTTCTCAATATGCCTGTTTTTCACCGCTCTCTACAGCATGACATACATGACCATTATTGAAAAAAATTTAGGCATAGATAGAATTTTTTATGCAGACTCCAAATATGTAATTTTAAAAAAAATATATTGAGATTTTCTATTTATTTCCTAATTTTCTTGTGTCATCACTCAAGTCAAAAAACATATTGTTAGAGTTTATTGCGTAACTTTTTCATTTCACAACCATTTAAAAAAAAAATTGTATGCTACACTAGTAGACACCGACTTCTACATGCTATAAAAAATCCAAGTCGAAATAACTGCATTAATACCTTCAAAGGATGCACCCACATTTGACATATCGTTCTCGAGGTTTTATCAATTACACAATTAAAAAAATAAAAATAAATTAACATTTAATTTTGGAAAAATAGTGCTACACTAGTGCTACGAGTTCTATACATGTCTACCAATTTTTGTAGCCTGAAACCGTCATTTAGGAATTGAAAGGTTGCACCCACAAAAACATATACCTTATCATTTGCCAAAAAAATAAAAAGTGACTGTTAGAAAACATGAAATTTGACATAGTTATGTAAATTTTCAATACTTAAAACTTATATATTCGGAAACGTGACTAAATTTACTATGTTTCATCTTTTTTACTCGATGCGATATATCTTGTGCAAGTGTAACATACCTAGTACTTGAGACATTTTATGTTTGTGTAAAAACATTACCTTAAATTTTATTGTAAAGTTTTATATTTGACCAAGTGTCAAGGATGACTGTAAATGAATAATATTATTATTTAATAAATTAAAATAGGAGACACTCACCCAAAGAGACTATTGAAAGAGCGTTTACTGACCCACTAGGAGGAATGGAATCTAGGGTAGAAGGCAATGGAAAAGTCACAGCATCTGAACTCAGTAACTAGCTATTGTTATGGGACAACTCCCTTATTTTGTGGTCAAGTTCCCAGGAATGTGAAACTGGAGCTTATGGCTCATTGAATGAAAACTGACCACCAAAAATACCTAGGCATCTTTTTATAGCCATCGAATTTGAGCAGAGGCTCACACTTTCCCTGACGAGAGAACTTACCTTGTGGTTTTGCTAGATATTGCACACAAGAGATTCAATGAGGGGAAGCTATGTTTTGAGTTGCAGAGTAAGACTGTCTTATTTCTGCTGAGTGTAGAGTGTTCTTGCTAAGTGCTGAGGTTTTGGATATGTATGCAAGTCCCCATTCATTGATGAAGTACAACCTGAGTGCCTTGCCTCTACACAGAGACTTCTTCCTAGTGGTTCAGTAAACAGGCTCGGGGGTCTAAGGGAGAAAGTGATTTGGGTGATTCTTCTGGAGAAGGTTGGGAGGAACAAGTCTCTTTAGGTGTTTGTCCACCCTATCAAGTCATCAGGTTCTACTTGTTATCTTTATTTCATTTATGAATTGGTGAACTATTCTAAAAAACTGTTTGTTTATTAGATATGATTTAGCTATTTTAAATGTTAAACATTCTGGACTGTTAGATCTATTCTATGTATTAAAATGAATGAGTAGAATGAAAATAAATGTCTCGTATTTTTCCTTTCGCCATTTAGCGATGTACTCTAGTACAGGAAGAGAGTTTATTAACATAGATTAGACATGATCTCTAAATACCGATGAAAAGTAAATGTCTTTTATTTTCATGATGTTATCAAAATTCATTACTGTAGTTGTAGAAGTTGTTAGGTGAGTTATATGTTGTAATAATTACGTTGCAGTAAGTTGCCCAACTATTTACTTGTCAATCCGGGGTACGTAAACTGACGAAGCACGTGCACTGTTTGTGCAGGACTGAAGTAGATCTAATCTAACTTAATCTAATTTGTTGAAATCAAATTAATCTAGGAAAGCATGGAAACACTAACTAAGAAAGCATTGAAATTGCGTAAGAGAAATACAACATGTGAAGAGTTAACAACAATGACATAAGTGAGCTCACATCTATAAATCCATAATCAAATGGCAAACATGAAAGCATAACAATGGAAGATTAAATCACATTAAGAATCTCAAATCAAAGATTAATCTAACAAGTACAAAATCCAATCCAATCCAACTTCATTACAACCCTCTTACAAGCTTAATCTAACCTAATTCCAACCTAATGGAATGGAGAGGGAGCACTCTCCTTTATACATGAGAGTCCTTAAGAAAAAGATAAGAATACATTAATTACAGATCCATTATTCTCTCAACTACTCTCAACCACTTTCCTATTATTACAAGATATGGTGCCTTCAAATCCTCCACGTATCTCTCATGAATCCTAGATAAGATATGCCAACCAAATCTTCCATGATCTTCTCCTTAAGAATAGGCTTGAATAACTATCTCCTTTGGAATGGTGTAAGAGATATTTGAGAAGTCTCTTTGATTTAATCATTCACATATTCCTACACATTACAAAGCTTAGACATAATTGAGATATATATGAAAACATGTATATTTTCTAATATTTAATCATAAATTCACTCTTAATACTAAAATGAATAAAGTGGAAAATAATAATGTGAAACCCAAATGTATTTATGCAAATGATATGATGAAGGTTTAATAGGGCGATGAAATGTAAGGCATAGTGAAGGGAAAGGTGGATGAAAATACGACATTTCTGAGTCCTAACAGAAGTAGTAGTATTTTCTTAAGTCTTCTAGATTTGTTTTTATAACAGTAGATTTCAGTAGAAGTCAAAATAGAACCAAGATTTATCTATATTGTTAATAGTATAGTATTTGCATATAAATATTTATGCGTGTAAACTGAGTTTATACTTTATATATATCATTTTCTAATCATGAAAATAAAGGAAAACCTAGGTCTCTTATGATGGGTTTATTAATTGAACTACACTAAATTTTATACAGTCTTATTCTTCCACTTAAACAGAGTTTATCAAAGAAATGCGAAAACGTAACCCTAGACTAAGTACTCACTGCATATTTTATAAATTGAATATTAATTCATCATCATAAACTTTCGACTATCCTAATGCAGTGCAAAACAGAAAGCTTTAATGAAATTACCTGTTTAGACAGTATACATATACTCAAGGAATGACTGATCAATTCTTAAACATAATATCAGAACATTATTCTAATTGAAGTAAGCTTTACAAACAACTTCCTCATCAATAAAATTCACAGTAGTATATCTACATCTATACAAAAGATAAAACTAATATATTTAATAGAAATCGATTCCATGTAAACCAAGTATTATCCATTTATCATTATAAAATAAATATCAACTTCCATGGATAATAGTAGGATGTATTATAAACACATTTTAATTTACAAAATATTTCAAAAGCAAACCGAATCGATATATTGTATCATGCTACAAGATAAAGTATTAAACCCTAATCATATAGTAATACGATTAAGAGTTTAACTCTGAGTTAACTGATCAAACATTATTAACACATAGCCCTTACAGGCTTACATTTATTTAGGATTCTATAACAATAACTTAGGGTTCGAGTCTAGGAAAGAGCTCGCCCAACTACATAGTTAGCCCAGCTTTAATGTTTATCAAAATCGTATCTCAAAAAAACATTATGTCAAATACCAAAATCACTTTCCAAACCACCAATGTATTTTTTATAAATTATCAAGTTTCAGGATCGAGACCTGTATAGTCTCACCCGAAGGTTCAATAAGAACCCACATTCTTTAACAGTAATAAACATTTAATAACTACTAGTTTCCTACGTTTAACGATACATAGGTTTCAAATAAGAGTTGAGAGTTCGAGTCTCCATTTGGAGCACTCACTCTTACGTTGAACGTAATGCTAAAAACACCAAAAAAAAACTTAGTATAGTGCTAGGCTTAAAGCCTGTGACATTGGAATCAAATATTTTGAAACATCGAACCCACAAATCAAATTACAGATAAATACAAATATGCAACCATAATTATAATTATCGAAAACAAGGGTAGGGTTCAAGCCCGATAGCGTTCATTACTTAGTCAGCATTATATAAAACTTAATGTACTTGAAAAACTGATAGAGCCGAGAACAAAGCTTCAATTTTTTTTAATGCAGAGATTAAAATCTAAGAAACAAAGTGAGCCATTGTATTCATGGTGAAACATTACAAATTGCTGTCCAGCTACGTAAGGATACCAAAGGGTAACCCTAGTATAAAAACCTGTACATTAACTTAACAAGTAAAAACCCCAAATTGAGAAGTGTCGAGGCAACCCTTCTACTACATCAATGCTGCCTTAAGTTTTTCTTAACCCTTTTACAAACAAGTCTACAATGAAGAACAACGAGACAACCATATAACCCTTAAAGTGATGATAGAGGCATCGTTGGAATGAGCCCGAGACTTACCAAGGCTCACAATCCACAGGAACTAGTACTTCTCTCATTGTGCCTTCACTGAAGGTTACAAATTGACTCCTGCCATTAAAACCAACACAAGATTAGAGTATGAACTTATTCCTTATCAACCCAAAGCTTAAACTGTAAACATTTAAAGAATGAATCCATGAGAAGAAATTTACCTTGCAGGGTTTCGAAATCGTGATGAGAAGATCCAGGCTCCTTGCACACGATAGACACCATAAAGATCCACAACTAACACCCTTACGGTTGCAACCAAATCGCTGATTTGTGCTCAACAACCATGATGGCCAAGACAAGGAGAAGCTCAGCTCGCTATCACCACACAGAACCAACAAACTATCAAAATGACAAAACCCTAAAGCTTCACGGTAGGGTTTAGACACTCGAGACATCATTATTTCCGATCACGTGATTGCATTAAATTCTAAGCCTTGTCATCCACCAACCGAGATATGAACCCAACAGTCTATAGTTCGTGATTGCAAATACTCATTAAATTAATAACATGACTTGATTTTGAATACAATCCACACTTTTCACATATTCTATAGTTAGTACGCGATGATCATCAAATAAAATCTTGACTTTAGCCTTGGACTTAATCCACGATATGGTATAGGCTAGGGCCTTTTAATTATAAAGTTTGGCTAGGCACATGAAACCCAACGCTTATCAATCTTTACTTTTGATTTCCTTCCTCTTTCCTCATTATGTTATTTCTCCAGTAGAATATAATTTAACTCTTCGTGTGACTTCCTAATGCGTTCATTTTCTTCCTTAACAGTTCTTATCTTAGATTTTAAATCTTTTATAGTATGAAGAAGTTCTGAAGATTGGTTATTTAATTCAACATATATTCCTTCATTATTATTATTGTTATTATGCTCATTACGAGGAGATCTATCCTCTGCTGATTCCTCCAGTATGTCCATACCTACAAATTAATAACAAATCGTTTTGTACAAAATAAAATTAAAACAAAAGTTAGTAACATAAATTTTCTGGTTTTTTTTTTTTTTTTGCGCGTGAGCCTATTTCAAGCCTAGAGTTTGAACTCGCACTCTGATACCACATGGAACATCCCGAAATTTACAAAAATTTAAAATTTTTCGATATAGATTTTAATGCGTAATCTAACTGTGTGGAAATATAATAAATGTTTAAATGTCGTCTTGCTGTACTAAAAGCTGTGTTGGTCAAAAGTGTAATGTTTGCGACAAGATAATTAATATCTTTATTTCGATGTTAAACTCACTCAACTGTACTTTCACAATTCTTTTTGTTGCTGATCCAATGATATAAGTTTATATGTGTTAACTATTGTTCTTCTGTTTGATGATGAAGGGGTCCTATGGATGCCTCGAGGCTTACTTAGCATTTGTGCTAAAGCATTTGAATCGTTCTTTTTTCGCAGATTACAGGTAAGAGATTTAGTGTTTACGACATGTGACTGAAGAGTTTCTAACCAGTTTTCGCGTCTCCAAAGTCTTAATGATTTAAGAGACATAATGTTGAAAATGCTATTGGTAAGAACTTCAGTTAGCCTAGTTTGTAAAACAGAAGTATGTCAATTGTAATATTCATAATCCTTGTACTAACCTTTTATAAATTTGTTCAAACAAAAGAATAGAATCAATATATCATGATTTAACTCTATGTACTGCTATCGTGAGTTTCTATTTGATGAAAATTATGAGAATAACCAATGTCTATATGTGATGGCTAAGTGCAAATAAAATGCAATATCTATATGCAATTCTTTTATATACTCTAGAGCCTAAGAATGACATGCAAGATTTATTTGAATTCTAACCTAGGAACTATTGCAATTCATAGTCAAATGCTAGCCTATGAACTATATACAAATTTCTATTTAATTTTTATACTATATTGAAATATATATATGCCAAGTCCTTTACATAGTTCTATGAACAATAATTATATGGTATTGTGTGTGCATCTACGTGACCCTTTATGACATTATGGACTCCTAGCAATGAATCTTACACCACCTTGACTTACCACAAGGTGTTATTACATAACCGAGTTGGGCATTTTACCAATGAATCGATACATTATAAGAATGGGTGACATTAACACTATGAAGGTTTCGTGCTGGCAGGCACTTTGGTTTCCCTTTGCATTTAATACTCCCAACTGTCGAGACAGTGGAATGTCTCCATGGACATCGTCGTGGTGCTAGGAACGTGATGGTGTGGTGATGGTTCAAACCTCATGACCAGCTGTAAGTGTTTTGGTTCGAAGTTTAACTGAGCTGTCCTCCTTGGTGGATATGGTAATGATGGTGTCTTTAATATGGTTGTTGCTTGGGTTTACCTGAAAACCCTTCGGTGATCTCCACCATTGATCTAGCACGGATTTGGACTTTTGGGATCTAACCCTAACCACCACTATGTTCTACGAAGTTATTGTTTCCTTGGCATTCGGTGTAGTGGCTTTAAGGAGAGGTTGACAAGCCAAGAGCCTTCAGGGTCTCATTAGCAGGTGTTTGTGGAGTGCCCATGGTTCGAAACCGTGACTTGTTGATAGCTTAAGAGCTGATACTCTCATGGTGTTTTACAGTGATAGCTTGTAATCAAAGTTCCATAATGAGTGATAGATTCTTCATGGAAGTTGGTTCGATACTTGGCTTTTTTTGTCTGTTAAGTGATAGTTTTTAGAGTTGCTTTTCCACCCTTCTTTGCACTCGGTGATGGAGCAATGGGTACATATTGCATGGTCTTGGCGTTTCGCTCCGATGATAAATGAAAGGTAATGTTTCTCAGTTCGAATCTTTTGTCTTCCATTCTGTTTTGAGAGTTTTAGTTATTGTTATTTCACCTATAATGACTTCTGTCAAACACTTGTTTTAACCACACTCATGTTCAAATGGCGGGTATCTTCGTTGATGGCTTCTCAGCAACTGGTAACTACAAATAGACCGATAAGCCTCGGTGGTTACCTTTTTACTCCGGTTAGATGACTATTGGGCCTTCATGTGTGTTTTGTTGAGACTTCATGTTTTCTTGGGCTCTGAGGATTGATCTTCGTCGAAAGCCTGTGAGCTGTTGGTAGCTTGTGGAGGATAAAATCCTCGACCCTTTCGTCGTTGTTTTCAGTAGTATTTGTTTTTCATTGCATAATCCGTAAAAGAAAATACTCAGGGGAGGGTTTTACCCTTTTATTGTTCTCGGTAAATGAAAGGATTTGTGTTTCCATTCGACCTGTGTTTGTGTGGATGATACTGTGAACATTGCTCTATTTTGTGTAAAGAAAGCGAAGCTTATCGTTCTTTGATAATACAAGAGCTTTGTTTTCCTACATTATTGTGTTTGTGTTTGAGTTTAAGAGCAGGGCCCCAGTTTGTATGCATTTGAAGTTTATCGTTTTGCCACTATTGTATTTTAAGAAAAGTTTGAGGGCTAAGGGTTTAGCCCTGTGTTAAAAATGGTCAAACCCGAATGTGCGGTTCTCAAAAATGTTCTGCTGTTATGATAACAAATGTTTAGCTTCTGAAGTAGATATCTAAATCGAGCAAATCGTATGCTTTACTGTTTAATAGTTTTCAATTGAAATGTGATAATATAGTCTCATGCTGATGCCGAGATGTTTTTATTTTCAGTCTTAAGGGATGTAAATGATAATCATTTTTTGTGCCTAAGCATATGGTATTGAAAGTGTTACTCGTTGTTCATGTCTGTTAATTTTAAGTGTTGGTTGAGAGCCAATGTTTTCTGTTCGCAACTATGTAATGAAATTGTATCTAGATTCTTGTTCCGTTGTTAACTGATGGTGTTCGAACCTTAACTAAACTCTAAATCTGAGAGATAGATGTTGATACTTTTAGGGTTTGATCAACGAAGGGTTACGATCCTGTCATAAATTTAAAGTTTGTAAATGAAACTCTGTTTGTATAACATAATAGTTCTTTGTTTTAATAGTTGTGGAAATTATGGAAAGTGATGAAGCCACAAGCTAGGGTTTCTAATCCTATGCTGAATATGAATGGGATTTACTGTAGTTTAAATAAATAAATAATATAACAGAAAATGAATACTGTGCATAAAGATTAATGTTAAATAATTATGCATTGTTTGAAATAGAAAGAGTTTTGTTTGTTTATGCAATTATATTTACTTGCTAACAGTATTGGATAACAGTACTATGTACTTAGGAAATAATTATTTTGCAGCTGTTATTTCAATAAAAATTTGTGAAATAAAAATACAGTGAACCTTAAACATTTGACTGATGTAAGGAATGATAAGAGAAAGAAATAAAATTATATTATTTAATACATAATATTAATGGTAAGAAAAAATAATGAAATACAACAGTATTGATCTTCTCATTCATTTGGTAATCTACGTATCAATTTATCTACCTTAATCTCTTCTCGGTACTAGAGTACGATGTAGAACCATTAGCATGGGGAAAAATGCAGAGAAATATTTATTCAATTCATCTTACATAGTCATTACTATAGAGAATCCTAATTTAGGTCAGAAACTAAAATAAATGCATTTGTTTAATAATATCCTTGAAAATAGTAAATCAATAATTGCAGATAGAAATTTTAACTACTTAGAATTAGAAATGACAAGTAGAACCTATAAATGAAGATAGGGCCAACAAACACCCAAGGAGGCCTGTTCCTCCCAACCTTTTCCAGAAGAAGCAGCCAAAACTACTTGCTTCCTTTGGACTCCCGAGCTTGCTTACTGAACCACTAAGTAGATGGAATCTGTGTAGAAGCAAGGCACTCAGTAATATAACTTCTGCACTCAGTAGTATAACTTCTGCACTCAAAATATGCCTTCTGCACTCAGTAGTATAATAGGCAGACTTACACCATGATAAAAAACTCAGCATATCCCCTCATCGAATCTCTTGGGTGCAAGCACAGCAAAACCCCAAGGTAAATTTCCTCATCAGGAAAAGTGATGAACCTCAGTTCATAATCCGATGGCTCTTATATAGACTGCTTAGGTCTTTAGTGGTTAGTTTTAAATAAATGAACCTCAAGCTCCAGTCTAAGTTGCAGTCACGTACTTGCCCTCCAACATCTTCAAAGACTATACGCGCTTCCACCATTTTCACTCCGCTGACTCCTATATATTCGCCTCCATTCCATTATTTCTTCCACACTCCACGGCTTTTGCTTTTCATGGGCTTACTTCACTGAAATCACTATTTTGGACTGAGAGCTTCTGCGTCGCTAAATATGGAGATATGCCCCCAGCAGGAACATGTCCAGGTCATTGCTCTATCACACCAAGATGGCGGGTCCCGCCAATATAAGGGAATCCGACTGCGGAAATGGGGAAGATGGGTTTCCGAAATCAGGGTACCGAGATCTAGACAGAAAATATGGCTGGGCTCATACAAAACCCCCGAGCAGGCCGCCCGTGCCTATGATGCCGCAGTGTATTGTCTGAAGGGTTCCAACGCCAAATTGAACTTTCCGGATTCTGTCCCCAACATTCCGTCAGCGTCTTCTCTTACCCCAAAGCAGATTCAGCATAGCGCCCTGAAATATGCCATGGGCCAAACCCCTTCGGCCGAGCCCTCTCCGAACACTAATAAAGAGAAGCCCGCGTCGCCGTCGCAGTTGTCTTCGCTTTTAGAAACGGAGTTAGCGAGCGACAAGCAGCAGATATTGGAGGAGCAGCAGGACTCAACGCTGTGGAAGTCGATGTTTGCGGCATCAGACGGCCCTGAATTACTAAATTTGGAAAAATTTCCATCAATTGACCCTGTATCCACGCTAGAATTCATTCAGATTTCGTTGGAACAGCCGCAGGAGGACTATATCACCACAGAGCTGTGGAACTTCCAGGACGTTTGAGATTTTGGATATTCTCGTTCCACAAAATCTCAAACGTCCTGGAAGTTCCGTGTCATATCTCGTTTTTTTTTAATGCGTTTCCAATGTGCGGCCGTCTGTTTCCTGATTTGGGCGGGATAGGATGACACCTGTTCGAGTTTCAAACCGCGTTCATTATCTATCACTTAGACGGGAACTCTGAAGTGACAGATATCACAGTAGGGAAGTTGAAACCATTCAACCTATTTTAACATTTTATTTTTATTTATTTATTTTACCATAAAGACATGATAACTTTGTCATGATCATTTGGAATAGACCCAAGTTTAATTGGGGTGTTGTTAATATAAACCCAAAATATATTCATCAATTGACAGCAAACTTTGTCATGATCATTTCGGGTAGACCCAAGTTTAATTGGCGTGTTGCTAGTATAAACCCAAAATATATTCATCAATGGACACCAATTTTTTTAGATATTAGTACAAATAAATATTTATAAATATAATGGTATAAATAAAGGACATCTTGTCATGAATTATTATTATTATTCACTTAGTTGGATGCATCGTGTTTAATGCAATTACAATTACAGTTTTATTAAGTACATTATATTGGATTGGGATCATTAGACCAAGGTTTTTTTTGGTAAATTACAGTGGATTGTGATCATTAAGCTATTTTAGTAAAGGAAAATGTTCAAAGTAGAAAGATAGTTAGTATTGTTTTTATAAATTTTTATGGAGAATATACAATGTTCAAAATAAAGAGATGCATTGCTTGGGTTGCTTTGAAGCAAGATAAAGAGATGCATTATTTGAGTTGCTTTGAAGCAAGATAAAGAGATGCATTACTTGGGTTGTTTTGAAATAAGCAGAAAGGTCAACATAACATTTTTTTAAAATTTTGTGGAAAAAATCATTTACATAGGGGCTCAACAAGAGCATCATGTCACTTACAGGAATTGAACCAAAGTAGGGAGAGTAGCAATCATTCCTCCTAACCACCCAAACTAAAATTTTTTCCATCTTTATATTTACATACTCTATTTATATATTTAACTTATTTCTTTTTGAAAAAAATTATATACTATTTATATATATATTCTTAATTATAAAATTATAATATTTATTTTGCCATAAAATTTTCAAAACCATATTTCTTATCTTAAAATCTAAATTAAATAAATCAACATAATTATAAATGAACACAAAGATCGTGTCTTCTAGTTAAAAGAAAAATCATTGAGTTTATTTTAAGGTCGTAAACTTTATTGATTCAATTTTTTAGTTGAACGGAAACGTCACTTAAACTAATCGTAAGTTCATTCGAATGACCTCAAAGTATCACTTTTAACTCTTCCAAATTCAAAGGTCAGTTGATTGACCTGGGAACCCTGATTCTATGACTTTAACTTACATTCACGTCATTTCTTTTCTCTGTGTGTAACGACCTTTAATAATATTTCCAAGATTCTTTTCCAATACTTGAACGAAATCTTTTGACATAAATATTATTTAATTATGAATTAAAAAAAATTATAAAGTAATAGAAAATATTTAAATATAAATATACAAGTACTATAAAAACAAAATATTGTAAAACATTTTAATATTAAAAATTGACAGAAAAACGTTGATAGCACCTTAATATATATATATATATATATATATATATATATATATTACAAGGATGTTGGCTTTTACCAAAAAGTAGTGAGAAAAGAATAAGAAAATAATTATGGATGTGACCTTTAGACTAAAACTCTTAAATATATTTATTGGGTGTAAGTGATGGAGGAGTGGCTTAAACCCTTTTGTCATTGAGAAACCTAAAACAGTAAGTTAATGTATGGAAGAAATATTAAACATAAGTTTTGTGAAGTTTCCCTTAAGGGCGGGTGCACAAAGTTGCTCTCCAAAATCGTTGCAACGGGGACGCGTTAGTGGGAATAAAACAACTACGTGCATGCACTTAAGGCAACGTGCACGCGCTGCTAGGTTTGGTATCGAACCGAGGCGCGTGCGCATGTCTCCTGTTGAAAAAACAAAAAAACAGAGCCGAATTCCCCATTCTTGTCATTGGAGCCGAGCGCGACTTTCACCTCCGCGTGCGCGTGACTACAACCACCATAAGTGGCCATTTGCACTCCAAAACCCACCAATTCGATCCACCAACTCATCAACACGTCGATTGGATAGGTAATTTCGATTTTTTTTGTCATTTTATTCATTCTTTGTGTCAATTTTTTGATTTTTTTTGTTTACTAAATTGTTAATAATTCCCAAAATTTTAAAACAATGGACCAATTCTCAATTGCAGATTGTAAACCGAGACAATGAGTGAACAAAATAGTAAACCCGGAGACTGGTGGAACACAAGAAAACCCAAACCTTGGACCTGTAATATTCCGAATTTGGATTGACTATTTTATGATGTTATATTAAACAACGACCTAACACATGTGATTTATTCTGATTATTGGGAATGAGCCCTAGTACATATGATTTATTCTTTTGAGCTTGTGATCATAACATCAATCATAAGGTTACGAATAGGAAGAATTGGAAGGACGAGGGTTCTTAGAGCGAAATTTTTGCTGTAGCTTGGGCGGCCAGGGCTTGGCCCAGCCGCCCCTCCTTCCCTATAGATTGCTATTTCCTTGCAGGATTCCTAAGACGGCATGCGGTGGAGGAATCGCAGGTTCTGGAGCGTAGGGTGTCTGGCCGTTTTCTTCATCAGTAGTTGCTGGCTGAGTTAGCCGGTTTGGGAGATCCAGAGTTTGCTGCTTGTCCACAGACTTGGATCTGCTGATTCTTCTGTTGAGGGTTTCGGTTTTGGAAGCTGAAGACGTCTTGCTTTCTTGGTGGCCGGCGGGGGTTCTGTCTCAGGGTTCGTGTGGCTTTTCCATTGATCTTGAAACAGTGGCTCTTCATGAGATCGGGCACCTGATTGGGTTGGCCCAGCTGATGGATCCATCCCAGTCTTGAAGAAAGATATGCCGTCAGTTGATGATCGATGGCGCCACAGCTCTCTACGACATTCGCAATTCCTGGCTCGCAGGGCCTCGTGAAGATTTCAAGATGGATCCAGGATTCCAAGGGCTTCCCAACCACCTGGAACACTGAGGTTTGGACGGAAAAATCGGCGAAAAACGAGGCGAAGGCGCTCTCATCTTTTTAAGCAGGATGAAGGAAGGGAAGAAGATGCATCAATGAAAATTACGTTTCATTTCTTGATTTTCTTGATTTTCGATTCTTTTCGATTCCAGTTTTACAGATTTCAGAGCGCGCTCACGCTGCATTCAGTGCCTTCGGTTTATGGGACTGGGGAACAGTCGCAGAATGGCTATGGCGTTGCTCCTCTGGGTTCTGTTGGTGTTTTTATCAGTCGGGTTACAGGATAGCGGAGCTTCTGCAGGCCTTAAAGATAGTGAAGCTCTACGACTGGAACCTGGCTATCCTGAAGGCGTTTTCCAATACAAATATTGAGTTCGTGGTGGGTATCGGGAATGGGTATGTGGCGGGGCTTATGGACACGCAGGCGGCTTTGTCTTGGGTTACGCAGAACATCCAGCCTTATCTGAGCAGTACCAATATCACGGGGCTCTTGGTGGGCAATGAGGTCTATACGGGCAACGACGCTGCGCTTAAGGCGAACCTGGTGCCCACAATGCGGAGCATCCGGCACTAGTGAGTCTTGGTTTGCTCCGATATCAAAATCTCGACGGCCCATTCGCTCTCTGTGCTCTCCAACAACTACCCGCCCTCCACCAGTGTCTTCGATCCTCAGCTCACGCAGCTTCTCAAGGAACATCTGGACTTCCTGGCCGTAACTGGAGCTCCGTTTTGGATCAACGCGTATTTCATCTGCGGATCCTGTGCCATGAACATCAACGGCTGCAACGGCCTCGCCTGCCTCACCAAGATCGATGCCGTCTCTGACTCCGCCACCATCATCACGCCCTTGCCGCACATTCGTCTCATACGGTGGAGGCGTCTAGGGATTGATTTCAGGGACGCTCAGCTTGCTTCGGCGGATTGCTCCAGCCAAAATGGGGTTTCTCTGACTGATTCTTCATCAGGGGTTTGCTTGCTGGCTGTTTTTGCCGGTTTGGGAGGTCTACCATGTCTGCTGCTCTGTCCACAGACATGGATCTTCTGCTTCCTCCGATGAGGGTTTCGGTTTTGACGGATCTATATCTTTCTGTGGAGAGTCTGCTGCAATGTGAGCTGTGGATGGTCATAGCTTCTTTTTCTTGTGTGGCTATGGTGGATTTGAGCGGGTTTCTGCTCACTCTTACTGTAGTATGTTCAAGATTTATCTGTTCTTCTCTCTGGGTTTCTCTTTTTTTGGTTCAGCTCTTTATAAGCTGTTGTTTCTGCTTATATGGGACAGAAATATGTGAAAATGTAGGGATCCTTGTTGATTCTACTACATGTGCAATATGTAATTTTGATCATCTTTTTGAAATAAAATTACGGACTTTTTCCAAGGAAAAAAAAATATGATTTATTCTTTTGTAGACTGACATATTGGGCATGGACCCTGACTGGATTTTATTATTTGATTATATACTGGGCAAGGAAGCCCCAATGTTTTGATTATGTTTTGATGTGGGTACAAAACCCTAGTATACTGAAATGACCTTTTCTTACATACTGTGCAGTGATGTGAATGACATAATTGACTTATATGTGTGTTGAACGTGGACTTAGAAACACACAAATTACTTATGTACTGGGCAAGAGCCCTGATGTACCTAGAGAAAATATGATGTACTGGGAGTAAGCCCTGACGTACATTGAGTGTTGGGCATAAGCCCTGGAGCACTCCAAGCTTGATAAACGAATACCGGATCCAAGGCAACTTAAAGATTCTAGATGTGCCTCACAACCACATTCTAACACTAGTGTTGAGCAGGGACTCTCGAATTGCACTAGAGTAATGCCCATGTGAGAGTGTTGAGTTAAATGGCTTTGAAGAGCACTCGGGGTTACAGAGTTTCAAAGTGTTGAGTCGGAGAGACTCTGAAGAGAACTTTTATCACATTTATTTAATTGACTAAATGGCTCATCTTTTTATCCATCATCACCTACTGCGGGAGCTACCATGTTAAACGAGGGAATTCAACATGCAAAGAGAGAGGCTAGAGGCACCTAACCAGGCTGACCACGACGATCCAAAAGAAGTGGACCGTGCCCCTAAAAGTTAAAGAGAAAAGAGTGTCATGTGACGACACATAACTAAAGAAAATATAATTATGAGTAGTCTCTTATGACTAACCTGATTAAAGGCCTCCAAGTTATTATTTATTATTATTATTAGGAGCTTTAAATAATAATGGTGTTATTATTTAATTATGGGATATAATTAGTATATTTGATTTATGCATTATTTAATATTTTAAATGATGTATTAATAGTTAAGTGAAAAATATTTAATATAAGAATAATTATTAGTATAATTATTGTTATTATTAAGAGCATAAATAAAAATGACTTATAGTCAAATAGTTGGAAAAGTCCTAGTTCAAGAGGACTAGATATTTAATTAAATAATATCTTTTGATTATTAATTATTGAATTTAAAGAAACTAATTACTTCAATAGTCCTAATTCAAGACTTCCCTATTTAAAGAGCGCGGATCCCAAGTTTTGGGGATCATCTAGAATTCTTAGTTATTATCATTCTCTTATGGTAATCCAAGAAAATTATTCTGCTCCAAGAAGCTGAACCAGCCTTACTTAAAAATTCTCAGAATTGAACCAGAAGTGGATTGTAACATACCCTTTAAGCTGGAAAACATTTTGAGTTAAGAAACATTATGATAACTTTTATTGTAAAGTTTATATTGGATAGGTGTCTAAGGATGACTGTAATTTGCACAATATATTATTATTTAATAAATAAAATAGGAGACAAACACCTAAGAGGACTGTTGAAAGAGTGGTTACTGATCCACTAGGTGGAATGGAATCTGGGGTAGAAGGCAATGGACAAGTGGCAGCATCATGATGCAACTAACTAGTTGTTGGTATGTGACAACTCCCTTGAAATGTGGTCATACTGCCTTGAAAGATGGGACTGGAGCTTGAGGCTCATTTATTCCAAACTGACCACTAAAAGACCTAGGCAGTCTATATAATAGCCATCAAATATTGAACTGAGGTTCATCACTTTTCCTGACAAGAAAATTTACCTTAGGGTTTTGCTGTGTTTGCACCCAAGAGATTTGATGAGGGGATATGCTGTTGTTGATCATGTTGTGAGTCTGCCAAACTCTTATTGAGTTCAGGAGGTTGATGCTGAGTGGAGAAGGCATTTTTCAGGAGGTTGATACCGAGTGGAGAAGGTATTTTTGAGTGCCTTGCTTCTACACAGATTCCACCCACTTACTGGATCAGTAAGCAGGCTCGGGGGTTCATTATAAGTCAGCAGTTGAGATGCTTCTTCTGAAGCATGTTGGGAGGAATAGGTCTCCTTGGGTGTTTGTCGGCCCTATCATCAGTTACAGGTTCTATTGTATTATCTGTTTATTTTTAAGTTCTGTTATCTATTTTGCATATTACAGTTCTGCTGTTTATTAAACTTTCACTATTTAATTTATGAGTTATTTCAGTTTCCTTTATAAGTTAATAATTCTGTATAAATATGAAATGATTGAATAAAATGGTTTTGTATTTTTCCCCACGCAAAAAGGAACAACATCGTACTCTAGTACAGAAACAGATTAAGATAGATAAGATATGATAAGCAAACTGCCATGGTGATGGAAGTAGTATTTTATATATTTTGTTTAATTTATCTGTTGTTATTAATTAGCATTATCTACTGTATTTTACTCGTAGTACTATTCTTATTTCAATTATTTCCATAAAGACAGTAAATCTATTTTATAGAAATAACAGAGTTTATATCAGACAAAGTATCTAGTTCTGTTTCTTTTCATTTTATTTTTCCAATGTTTAGTTTCAAAAGAATAACTATAGTTTGTTGTTGTTATCATTATTGTACATATAGGACAGTTAGACAAATAAGAAGCATCACATTACCAACTTAGGGTTTGTAATTTTACATTTAAATTCTTTTCAAAATTTACTGTTATTACTAGTATTTCTATTACTGTACATACAGAATAGTTAAATAAACAAAGTCTCTTATCATAGAGCTAGGGTTTAATGTTTTTCTTTTACATACACATATAACCATAAAAATGCAAGTTCAATGCGGTTACATAATTGAGCTAGATAAATAAGCTCTCTGTCATTTTCTTGTTTTTACTCACAATAGACAAATCAAGTATATTCTCACATCACAAATCATTACTGTAGATCGAACTTATTGATTTCAATTATCAATTCAAAGTTTAAGACATTTCAATGACTGTAGGAGCAAAAGTCAAACAGAACACACAAATTTCATTTGATGCCGAACGTATCATTAGTTATTACCATGCCATACATTCTAAACTTAACCAAAAACCCTAAACCCTGACAGGTTTGTAGTTGAACTACTTAAAACATTCACATAGTAAAAAACGAGGCATTTGGCCGAAGCCTGTCACATATTTCAACACATAAACATTGATTTAATAAACAGTAGTAGCAATTTATTCATACACATTTTGTAAAACGATTCCTTTTTAAACATTCTTAAGATTACAGTCCAGAAACGAAGCACATTAGCATAGGTACGAGTCAAACCTAGTTTGCATACACATTATCAGTTTACAAAAGACTGTTTAAACATGACTTATTTCCATTTATCAAATCAACGAGTGATAAATTTCAAACATGGGCCAAGCCCCAACACTTAAACATGAAAGTAATCATGGCCATATAAGTTCTACAAAAGGATAATTTATTATCACTTCAACAGAGTCTGAAACCCAAATAAAAAACAATGGATCGTTGCCAAGATCAAAACCCTGAACTCAAACCCTATATAAATACCAACTATTACATCGACTCTACAAACTAAAACAACAACCCAGGGTTTTACCACCATGACTTCCAGGTTTGACGATACATTTGTTTGCCATGATTTCTGCCAGGAGAACCTACGAGGGTATGCCACCGAGCTTACCGTTTTAGCTGCATTGCTATCCATGGATCACCGAACTCCATTTCCACCAAAACAGAGCGTTGAATACAGAAATTTGGCGTTACCTGCCAAAAAGAACTGTGGGAGTTAGCAATATTATCATTTGATTGTTAACAAACGAAGAAATACATTACATAACAGAGAGACCATAAAACTTACTCAGTTGTTAAACAGTCGATTGGAATGCGTTTAGCTTCCAAATCCTTTCTCCAACGCAACAAAGTTTCCATGCAACTGAATCATAACCGAACTCGAAGTCAAGACCTCCCTACTAACCTTTTTTCCACCGAAAGAAAGCCACAGGGCTTCAACACTACCTTCTCAGCAAAGTTCAAACACTTATACAATATTTTCATTACAAGATTACAGAGTTTTGAGGCACAATGCCATCCACAACCGCCCAGGGTCGATCCTTGTAAACCAGCGGCCTGTCGGCCTTCTTTCTCCAAAACAAAACCACAAAATGAATGCACGAAGGAAAAATAACGTTAAGGCAAGTCTACCTAGGGTTTACACATTCCAATTACTAAGAACCACGAATATCAACGATCGAGATTGATCCAGGGAGCTACGGAAGAACCAAGGCAAAGATACGATCATATAGCAATCAATAACTACATTAAATTGCAGAACAGTTGGATGCCATATCACTAAAAGCTGAGTTCACAACATGGTGACACATCACCATTCCTCATCAAGATTATCACATGGAGCCAAACACATAGACGCCAGCGTAGCAACCACAACACCACAACATGATCGCATTAAATGCTGAAGATATCACGTAGATTTTAGCCAGAGTCTCGACTGCACAAACATTTAATTCATATCAGAGCTCAACATTGTGACAGCGAAGGCCTCAGGTTTCAACAATGCCATACAACTGTTTACAACCACGTATAAAGTTAACAAACATAGGATAGAGGCTTAACTATACCATAAACAAAGTTATGTGATTCAATTCATAAGGTTAATACCATTCACGCTAGGAGCATAAACCTTGTCCAAAGTTTATATAACATTGCAACTATGTTCGCACCATATAACATTACAACAATGTTATTAACATAGTTTCCATAGGATATCCAACGTAGAACCGATATAGTCAATATATCAACTATATATTATAAACCATTACAATGCCATAGTATAGTATGGACTACCACAAGATTAATGTTTAAACATTACATTTAAATAGCTAGGCTATTTGCTTAAGGTTAGGGTAGAAAATTACTTAACCTTTACACCATATTGAAAGCTAGGTTTTGACACAAACTCTACTATATGGTAGACCATTATATCAACAACATCTTGATTCATATGTGGATGCAATACAAACGGCGTAACTAACACTACAAGACTTATTACATTGCAGATGGCATTTCCAGGAGAATCATTTATTCTATTGATGACACTATCTTTCTTATAAACTAAACATGTTACAAATTCAGACAGTTAAACTAAGCTATATTACCACTGATCTCACCTTTAGTTACAACGAGTTTAGTGCTTAAACATTGTTGGCGACACATGCAAACATAACCATAAAAGATGATACAAGTGACGAAGTTAAATTGAAGATACATACCATTGACATCTTCATGTACGACAGATTCTATAATTATCTTAAACATAGAGACGACAAGCTGAAGCTTACAACTTGTCTTGTAAAAAATGGAATTACTCTATAACCTTACCTACAGATCTGCGAAAGAAGAATCCCATGCTTTAGCTTTCAAAGCTAAGTAAACCCAAGGGCACCCGATAGGAACCCCTTCAGAAATATGCAAAGGACTTCATCAGTATTTGTTACCAGATCTTTACACATAACAAAATAAACATTGTTCTGTTGCATCCTACTTATAACCAAGTACGTATTCATGTTTAAAACCATTAAGAGAAATTGTATGAGGCAGTTACCTTTTTTAACTAATTATTATCATTCCGCAGTTAGCATTTATCTTATAAAATAGGCTACATCAATTTTTTTTTTTTTTTTGCGATTTTTGGGATGTTACATGGATCTAGGGCCTCTACCTCTCATTGCATGTTGGAACCAAGCTCGGGGGGATCCAGATAGAACCAGAATGGTTTTGGCATTGTTTTCCGTTCATCCTAGATTTGTTTAAATACCAACTTACTGATAGGAACAAACAAAGAGCATGGGTTGTAGGCTAGGATTACGTAACCTTAGAAGTTTTCATCAGCAGAATGTCTAGCAGGTCTAGCTAAGCTATCCTGTGCTAGACATCCTAGCCGATCCACAACCTAGAGATCTATTCTCAAAGATTTTAAATAAACTCTGATTACTTCCCTATGATAGAATTGTTTAGTTATATATATATAGTTTTCACATTTTCCTTCTGAAACAGAGTTTGTTATTCTTGATCTTCGTATAAGTTAAGATATGAATGCTATTCACTTTAGTATTTGTATTTCTGTTATTTTGTTCCACTAAAACCCTATCTCAATTCTTGAACATCATTATATCTCAAAACTACTAACCCTACAGGCGACAAGCTCAGACTTCAAAATCACCAGGTGTTTCTTGCATCAGTTCTGGAAATTCAAGACTAAATGCAACTCATACCATTTACCATGACAACCAAAATGCAGCAGTGACACATCGACGATTCAACCAACAGTTATCCAAAACCATCATTGAAATTATAGTACCAAGTAGTAAAGAAAGACAAGTTACAATATGCTCTTAGAGATTTTTTCTTATCAACGCATCGGTCAATTACTTTCACTAAAGCATCACAGACAACTCTTCACAACGTTTTAACGCATCACACAAGTCTTACAATTTACAAATGTAGTATTAGACATTTCAATTCCTGTAGCCTAAACTTTTGTAGAAAACTCAATGATTTACCTTTCAGAAATCATTTGACCATCATAATCATAGTATAGCAACACTCATCCCTTCAAAGGTAAATCGAAATAGTAGATAGGACTACGGTCCTTAAACAAAAATGCAGAAGGGTTACATAGCGATATCCAACCACAGAAAATTACACACATAGAGGCGTTTTTCATAAACGACGATACAAGGATCGAGTCCCAACGACATTTCATTTAAACGCTTTCTGGTCTACCTACTTCAATCACCAGAAACAGAACAACAAAAGACTCAAATTATAGAGTATGACAGACATATAAATTTATCCCCAGAGTCATGATTTTTGTCCCATCAAAGCATTGATTTTAGCAATCAACAATTCTCAGGTACAGACATCACTCAGGTTTTAAAACACAGAGTTCTAGAAAGCACCAAACCCTTTTGAATATTAATTAGAAAGACAACCTAGTGCCCATACCATTACATTACACAAACATGGGTAAACCCTAATCCATTTGGGTACCATTGTTAACATCAAGGGTTCAACAAATTTCAGGCATAGAGCTGGATGGCCAAAATCTCCATCTAAAACCCTTAGAGTCTGCAAACGACAAAAATATACATTTGTTTCATAACAGTCCAGCCAATGGCGACTTCCAGCAAGCTCAAGCTTGTCGCAGTAAACGCAACCGAGCTCATCAAGTTCCCCATAGCAAACTCAAGACACTCCATAGAGGCAAGAGGAGGAGAGAAGCTAGTGTAGACTCTGGACTTACTAGTCTAAGACACCTCCAAGTCTAAATTCGTGCTCATTATCCAATATCCACACAGACGAAGGAGACCAAACCTCTCATATGTCAAACAAGTAAACATTTGCAGTCAAAAACTGATCATTATCGTCGCTATCAGAATGAGAGAGTTACAAGTAAACAAAGGGGGTATTTTTACCTTCTTCCATCGCCGTTTCTGCTTAGAGAAACTTTCGTAGTGGGATAACCATGTGCTAAGCTCAGGTCAGACCCCCAAACCCTCATACACTCCCAACTTACAGACAGAGGTAAAAGAGCCATGATATCGAAATCCTTGATGGGGTAGTAACCAAGAAACAACCCATAGCTTAGCTGGAAGGCTTTTGGCATGTGTTATCGTAGGGTGGCTTTAAATGCCACCACCAACCACCAAATATTTCGATACAAGGCACGATCTCTATAGTGATAAGGGCATCCATGACCATGGAATCACTAAAACACAAATGTGTTACAAAGACCCAAATAGAGTACTTTATCAACAAAAATAACGACAATGTCATTAAGCTAGGAAAATTCTTAAGGACCTCAAAACTCACCACAAAGATTTTCAAAGTGGCAACCACCATATTTGTTTTTATTTAGTAGTATTATGTAAATGCGGAACTTGTGAAAGGTACATCATAGGTGGGAATCACCAGAAGTAGACCTGGAAACCAGGGAAAGAAGTGAATGCATTAGCGCAAGCGCTAAGTAAGTCAAGAGGCTCCACTCTCTTACCCCTACCTCTCGGCAGCCCTGCCAGAGTACCTTGCTCTTAAAAGAACAAGACCAAGTATCACACCATGGACATCAACCGCCACCAATAACAGATCCATTCTACCTTATTTACCAGCAAAACTTTAATAGATGTGCATGCAAACCCTTACATCCATAAGAAGGAGATTCACATTATTGCATTCAACATGTTTACAACAGTTCATACATCTAAACCATTTCAAAGTACTTCTGCAAAGTTGTAGAACTTTATAATCAGTAAACCATGATATTTACGAAGCTAAGACATTTCAGAAAGTAGAAATCAAATATTAGTACAGTAAGTACTTATCATTGCTGAAACTAATATTCATCATATCTTTTCCACTTATTCTAGTATAAGATTTTTTTTTTTTTTTTACTATTTTTAGGGACATTACAAGTGCTATCAGAGCTCAGTTCTAAGACTAAGAGACCTATTGGGCTCATTAACAAAACATCCGATGCAGATTCATAGTCAAAACAAAAACATGCATTTAAATTTTATTTTGTTTACTTGAATATTAACATGAATTTTTTTCTTTTTCTACTTATATAAAAATTTCAAGTACAGTCACTGTATGAGAAATGAATGCAGAACAGGGGAGCAATATATAGGGAAATCTAAATTCCCCACCATGAAAGCAAGAAATTGTGGTGGAACTCAACTCGGATTTAATGAAATCCATGCAAAGCCTGCAGGCATAATTCCAGAGTTTCAGAGATGAGAACACGCAAGAAAGAAGAGAACACGCAAGAAAGAAGAGAACACACAAGAAAGAAGAGAACAACAAGCTATAAATGAAGACTTACTCCAAAGCTTAACAGGGGCAAAACCCCATGAATAGCCTACTTTGTCCGTCAACACTCTTAAAACAGGAAACTGTCGCATCGGGAAATCAGCCAGTTACAAGATAGAAGGGCAGGAAAGACACAAACCAGAGTAAATGGAAGAGGACTGTAAGAGCTCTTCCAATGAAAATGGTTCACCACCTCCTTGCAAGAAAAGGAGGAAGAGTGACGACAGTTTTCAAGGAGAGTTCATAAAGATAAAAGCCCCAACTTATGACGGAGAAATCAACTCAGGGGAAAAGGCTGAAGGGTGGCTGTTAGGAATGAATAAATAGTTCAAAGTTCATAATTACTCTAGTGAAATGCAATCCCGATTAGCCATTTACAACCTAAATGGTAAAGCTTCCAGATGGTGGCGGGACTTGAAACACACCAAAGGACAAGAACTGAGAGACATAACTTGGGATACTTTCAACAGAATATTCCAGGACAAGTATATGTCTGAAAGGTTCTTTGACAAGAAAATAAAAGAATTCCATGAGTTAAAAATGGGCTCCCTGACTATGGAAGCATTCATAAACCGGTTCTTAGACTTGCTGCACTATGTTCCTTATATTAAGGATGA
Organism: Larix kaempferi; assembly: GCA_027924585.1. Classification (NCBI taxonomy): domain Eukaryota; kingdom Viridiplantae; phylum Streptophyta; class Pinopsida; order Pinales; family Pinaceae; genus Larix; species Larix kaempferi. Next base: position 42,402,895 of record BSBM01000106.1, read on the forward strand.
GAAGGTAAAGATTCAGTAGTTCTTGGGAGGGCTGCCACCAAACTTTAGAGAGAAGATAGAATTTGATATGCCCAAAAACCTAGATATAACCCTACATAAAGCAAGGATGTGTTATGAGCACGGACAACCAAGGAATGACAACATCAACAGAAATAGAGACAAGTTCAAAACCTTCTCCAACAACCGCAGACCAGGTTTTAGACCCCCACCTTATCGGAAACATAACAACAACTTTCCACCCAATAGAGGCTTCAACCGACCTCAAGCCCGACCAAGTGCACCCCCACCACCAGCCAACAGGCCAACTTTCAACAAAGGGACAAAAGCAGTCCCACCAACTATTTCTTGTTGGAAGTGCCAAGGGCCACACTACTATAGAGACTGTCCCATCAAAACAGATGGAGTCTTACACAAAATCCAAATAGAGCCAACCGTAGGGGACATGGAAAAGACACCTAGGATTTATGCCGCACTTGATGGCCAGCAGGCAGATCACCAAGACACCATGGTGGAAATTGAGGGTACGATATATAACACTGTCGTTTCAGTTCTAATAGATCTTGATGCTTGCCTGAGTTATATCTCCCCTAAGATAGTGGATACCTGTAAGTTAAACCAAGAACATCATGAGAAACCGTGGCTAGTACAACTAGCCATTGGTACAAAACGAAGGGTCTCCGAGTCTGTTAAAACTTGTGAGATAGACTTAAATGGTTTTCTAACTAGGTTAGAATTAAATATTCTACCCCTAGGATCGTATGATGTACCTATAGGAATGGATTGTCTAGAAGAACACCATGTCCTACTAGACTGCGCAAACAAGACCCTACTCTGTAGGAATGACCAAGGGAATCAGGATACGATTCAGGGTATCCCTAGGAAAGTGTCTATAAGACAGATTTCTGCATTACAAGCAAAGAAATGCATCAGGAAGGGCTGTAATCTCTTTGCTGTTAACATGCGAAACTTAGAAACTGAAAATGAACAAAAGATCGAGGACTTCCCAGTTCTCGTAGAATTTAAGGATGTATTTCCCAAGGAAATACCGGGATTACTACCCAGACGAGACTTAGACTTCTCCATCGAGTTAACACTGGGGTCAATACCGGCTTCGAAATCCCCGTACCGCATGAGCACACCAAAATTGGTGGAGCTCAAGCTTCAGTTACAAGAGTTAATAGATAAAGGGTACATTCGACCAAGTGTGTCTCCTTCGGGTGCACCGATACTCTTTGTCAAGAAGAAAGACGGAACGATGCGGATGTGCATCGATTACCGCCAACTCAACAAGATGACCATTAAGAACTGCTATCCACTCCCTAGAATCGATGACTTGTTTGACCAAGTCGGAGGAGCAAAGATCTTCTAAAAAATTGACTTGCGATCTGGATACCGCCAGGTAAGGATCCATGATGAGGACATCAACAAGACCGCGTTTCGAACCCGTTATGGCCACTACGAGTTCGTAGTGATGCCCTTTGGGTTGACAAATGCACTGACCAACTTTATGTGCATGATGAACAGTATCTTTAGTAACTTCCTTGACAAGTTCATCTTAGTCTGTATTGACGACATTTTGATCTATTCCAAGAACGAAGTAGAACATGAGGAACACCTCCGTATTGTTTTACGTATATTACGGGAACACCAACTTTACGCCAAGTTTAGTAAGTGCGATTTCTACAAACCCCAGATCCAATACTTAGGACACATCATTTCTGAGAAGGGAATAGCCGTCGTCCTCGAAAAGGTCCAGGCCATCGAGGAATGGCCCACACCTACATGTGTTTTTGACATAAGATCATTCTTAGGTTTGGCCGGTTACTATCAGAAGTTCATTGAGAACTTCTCACGTATCGCATGTCCCATGACCGCATTACAGAAAAAGGCAAACAGGTTTATTTGGACGGCTAAGTGCGAAGAAAGTTTTCAAAAGGTGAAGCAACTACTGGTTAGTGCACCAATTCTGCGTATCGCGGATCACAATGGGGACTTCATCGTTTGCATGGATGCAAGAAAGGAAGGACTCGGGGAGTCCTTATGCAAGATAATTTTGCCATATCCTACGAATCGAGGAAACTGAAAGAGCATGAGCAGAACTACCCTACTCATGACCTTGAGCTAGCCGCCATCATCCATGCTTTGAAGATGTGGCGACATTATCTGATGGGAAAGAAATTCTTATTGATGACTGATAACACGTGCTTGAAATACCTTTTTGATCAACCCGACCTAAATGCCAAGTAGGCCAGGTGGTTAGCCTTCCTTAGTGAGTACCATTTCGAACTAAAGCATATAAAAGGAAAGGAAAACAAGATTGCAGATGCCTTAAGCTGTCAAGCACATATGCTTTACAAGGTCACGGTGAGCCAAACCGACTCAGACTTACAAGACAGAATTCGAACGGCATGTAAGAGCGACCGTTATTATATGGAAATCCTCGCGAAGATTCAGGAAGATAGACTCTTTGAACAATAGAAAGAATATAAGATAGATGAATCGAGACTACTGTGGTCTAAAGACAGACTTTACGTCCCAGAGAGTGGAGACATTAGACTAAACATTCTCACCGAATTTCACCAGAACCCTATTCAGGGCACCCAGGATATCAAAAAATGATATCGGCCGTAAAGAAACATTACTTTTGGCCTAAGTTGAAAGATGACATCGCATTGTTCATCGTGAAATGTTAGGAATGCCAGTTGGTCAAAGCAGAACATCAACACCCCTCCGGATTACTTCAACCTTGACCCATTCTAGAATGGAAGTGGGAGGTAATAAGTATGGTCTTCATTACAGGCTTACCCAAGAGTAATAAATTGAACGATTCCATCTTTGTGGTGGTAGGCAAGTTGTCGAAAGCATCCCACTTTATACTAGTAAAATCCACCTACAAAGCAGTTCACATCGTGAAAATATTCTTAAAGGAGATCTTTCGATTGCACGGGATACTCAAAGAAATCATTTTTGATCGAGACACAAAGTTCACTAGCAACTTCTGGAGAGCATTATTCTTCGGTCTGGAAACCCAGTTACAATTCAGTACCATGTACCACCCCCATACCGACGGACAAATAGAACGGGTAAACCAGATCCTCGAGGACATGTTGAGGATGTATGTCATGAATAACCCCACCAAGTGGGAAGATTATTTACACCTAACAGATTTTTCTTACAACAACGGTTATCAAACCTCGACCAAAATGAGTCCTTTCGAAGTACTCTATGGTAGGAAATGTCAGACTCCCGTGACTTGGGATAGTCCAGTAGACAGACTTATGTTAGGACTTGACCTATTAAAAGACTTGGAACAACTAGTTTCCAAGGTGCAACTAAACTTAAAAGAAGCTCAAGACCGCCAAAAGAGTTATGCGGAAAAGAAAAGAAAGGACAAGGACTATCAAGTCGGCGAACATGTGTTCCCAAAAATAAAATCAAAGCGAAGCTCCTTGAGCTTGGAACGTTGCAAGAAACTAGCCCCAAGATTTTGTGGACCTTTTGAAATACTGGCCAAGAAGGGCCCAGTAGCATACGAGTTGGCCTTACCAGCACATATAAAAGTTCATAATGTTTTTCATGATTCACTATTAAAGAAATATGTATACAATACTAAACATGTTATTGATTGGTCCTTATTATAGGTGGAACCCAAAGGGGAGTTCACGCCAGAACTGCTCCACATTCTAGACAAGAGAGAGGTCCAGCTTAGGAGGAGGACCATTACTCAGCTGAAAGTGCAATGGAGCCACTTTGGATCAGATGAGGCTACTTGGGAGAATGAGGCCACCATGAAAGAGGCATACCCCGCCTTGTTTCATGACCTCATTCCTAGTCCCTAGAAACACCGGGACAATGTTGTTCTAAGTAGGGAGGGATGTAATATCCCGAATTTGGACTGACTATTTTATGATGTTATATTGGGCCACGAATCAACACATGTGATTTATTCTGATTATTGGGCATGAGCCCTAGTACATATGATTTATTCTTTTGTAGACTGACATATTGGGCATGGACCCTAACTGGATTTCATTATTTGATTATATACTGGGAAAGGAAACCCCAATGTTCTGATTATGTTTTGATGTGGGTACAAAACCTTAATATACTAAAATGACCTTTTCTTACATACTGTGCAGTTATGTGAATGACATAATTGACTTATATGTGTGTTGAGCATGGACTCAGAAACACGCAAATTACCTACGTACTGGGCAAGAGCCCCAATGTACCTAGAGGAAATATGATGTAATGGGAGTAATCCCAGACGTACATTGAGTGTTGCGCATAATCCCTGGAGCACTCCAAGCTTGATAAAGTAATACCGGATCCGAGGCAACTTAAAGATTCTAGATGTGCCTCACAACCACATTCTAGCACTAGTGTTGAGCAGGGACTCTGGAATTGCACTAGAGTAACGCCCATGTGAGAGTGTTCAGTTAAATGCACGGGGGGGTCAGTTGGTAGGCAATATCCTATCACGTCCATTCATATTGGGGAGTAAAATATGATACATAAATGAGAAAACATATTGCCATGTATTAAGGGGGCAAGGGGGATTAATTATGTTATATGGAAACACAAATATTTAGGGTATATTTTATTACATTTTGTGTAGAAGTGGTGGAGGGAAAATCCTATAAATATAATAGTTAGTACATAGTTAGGATGATATTTTAAGTATTAATTTAATGTCTTAGATAGGATGTAATAAAAAGGAAAATATTTTAAAAGCTATCACTTTAGTAGTCTAATAATCCAAAGTAAAAACATTGGTCCATGGTTATGGACTCAAGTCCATCTAGACATATTGCCATTAATGTTTTATACTCTCCATTCAATCCTTGTAATCATGTACAAAAGTTATCACACTATATTGTAATAGTTTCGTTCTACATAATAAGTATAGCATGGGATGTATTATAATATAATATGTATTGTATTATAATATAATATAATTGGAATAAATAACAATATGAACATGTAAAATCCAAATTGAAATAATTAATAAAGTAATAATCTCACTATGTAAAATTCAAATTATAATAAATAATAAAGTAATAGAATTAATTGAAAAATAACATACATGGAAAATGTATTGAGTATACATTGACCAATATATGGTGACCAAATATTGGAAAGCATCACCAATTTTCGCATAGCCTAATTATTCTTTCAACATAGAAAGGTGAGAATTCTTATAATTGCTATCCAAAAAGCAAACGTTATTAGTGTTAAGTGTCTATGTGCCATCTCAAAGTTCAATTAATACTTACGAGCAACTCGTATTCCATTAAATAGGAAGAATATCAACCCAATTTGAGTGATTGCTATCACTATAAGTTCTCTCATTTTGATAAAGATGTAATTTTATAACCCAATATTTGACAATATAGAACTAACGTTTGTCATAAGAACTATTATATTGACAATCTAGAACTAACTTTCGCAATCTAGAACTAACTTTCACCATAGGAACTCTTATATTGACAATCTAGAACTAACTTTCGCCATAGGAACTATTATATTGAAATCAAGATTGGAGGATTGATAAAAATTTGTTAAGATAAAAAAAGGGAGTTATCATAGATAGAAACACTGGTAATTGATTTGTATCTGAGGACTTAAATATGTTTATATGATAGACAGATCAGGTGCATGTGATCTAAGCATGGGATTTGGTATAATGGTTATTTCAGTTAGTATTATTAAGTAACATATTGTTGAGCCAATTGTGATTAGATTGAGATGTACACTATAATTTAAGGCCTTTGCCTTGTTAAATTTTCAGAATTTACTTCAATCTAATCTAGGATCTTAACTGAGAGAACAACATGTACATCATATCTACAGCATATCAATTATGGAGACAATAATGCAAGCACACAAGAGACACAAAGATTTACTTGGGGAAAACCATAAAGGTGAAAAACCCCAATAACTTCCTCAGAGATAGATAGAGCAATGATACAACCAACCAAGAGAGATAGCCATAACCTAGCAGCAGATCCTCCTCCTCCATAAGTGCGCCACTCCTCCTTGAGTGCAAGTGTGAGAAGTGAGTGAGCAAATAGTGTGCCTCCCGCACTCTATTTATACTTGACTTGACTTGCCTTTTTACCTAACTCATGTAGGCTCGAACTTAACCACATAACATAATGCTGACTTGGCTGACCCCCAATAGGGTGGTCTAATAACCCTTCGACCCACATGGCCGACCCCCAATAGGGTGGTCTAATAACCCTTTGACCCACATGACTTATACAGGGCCAACCCCCAACAAGGTGGTCTAATAACCCATCAAGTATAAGTTACGACACTTACAATATAAATGACGACACTTCCGTATAGAGGAATAATAACATCTCTATAGGAATACAATATACATATATGTGAAATACATTCCGAAGTTACATATACATCAACACTCCCTCTTAACTAGGAAGGTATTTCTCAGCACAGTTCTTCTAGCACAAGTCATCTTCTCTGGATCATCGTCACTGGATAATCATCATCGAGTCATCATCATCGTCACTGCTGCTGCTATCTCAATCAATCTCTGAATCTACTCATCATAGGAAGTTCTACAAAGCCAGTCCTTTTTCATACTGGATGTAGGCCCACCACCTGCAGGTCTTCATCATCACTGGCCATACTGTGGAATCCTCAGGACTTATTACGTGCATCACAAAACCTCGAAAGAGCATCCCAGGATGTTACGGGTACACAACTCCAACCTGTAGGATCTCCCAGGGCGCTATTACATGTGACCCCACCACAAAACCTCGAAAGAGCATCCCAGGATGTTACGGGTACACAACTCCAACCTGAAGGATCTTCCAAGACACAAATTACATGTGGTCACCACAAAACCTAGCAAGAGCATCTCAGGATGTTAAGGGTACACAACTCCGACCTGAAATCTCCCAGGGCACAAATTACATGTGGTCATGGTAAAACCTCGAAAGAGCATCTCAGGATGTTACGGGTACACAACTCCAACCTAAAATCTCCCAGGGCCCAAATTACATGCCATAAGACAAAACCTCGCAAGAGCATCCCAGGATGTTACGGCTACACAACTCCGACCTGAAGGATCTCCCAGGGCACAAATTACATGTCCTCCCAGAGCAATGTCTCGAAAGAGCATCCCAGGCTGTTATGGGTACACAACTACGACCTATAGGATCTCCCAGACATGATCATCTGCATAACCTGATCCACGGCCACAGAGTATCAACCTGATACTCAACATACATCATCCTGATGTATCCATGATCATCCTGATCATCATCACTGCAACGTCCTGCTGCATGTCATCTGGAGCAACATCCTAAAGCTCATCATCCATGATCATCTTGATCATCACTGCAACATCCTGTTGCATGTCATCATAGATGATCCACCTGATCATCAATGCATCTACCTGATGCATACCAAGTATCTACCTAATACATATCGTCATACATGATCCACCTGATCATCAATGCATCTACTTGATGCATACCAAGTATCTACCTGATACATATCATCATACATGATCCTCCTGATCATACAATGTATCCACCTGATACATATCGTCATACATGATCCACCTGATCATCAATGCATCTACCTGATGCATACCAAGTATCTACCTGATACATATCATCATACATGATCCACCTGATCATACAATGTATCCACCTGATACATATACAGATACATGGTCCAAGCATCCAACATGATGCATATACAAAATACATACACATGATCCAACTGATCATATCCAGCATCCAACATGATGCGTACATATAAGTGATCCAACTGATCATATCCAGCATCAACATGATGCGTACATATAAGTGATCCAACTGATCATATCCAGCAGAAGCCAGAACATCAACCTAATGCTCATCATCCAACGCTTACATCCACAGCCATGTGAAGGATCCTCCTTCCAACATGCTTGGAATGGCTTCAGCAAATGTGTCCATCACTTCTTCCTCGAAGTGTCCTCGATCTGAAGAACACCAAGCCTCTCTCTGAAGTACTCGAACTTCACTCTGGCTAGTGGCTTCGTCAGCACATCTGCAATCTGCTCGTCCGTCGCAACATACAAAAGCTTCACAGCTCCTCTCTGCACCATATCCCTGATATAGTGATATTTGATCTCTATGTGTTTCGACCTGTCATGAAACACTGGGTTCTTGGACAGCTTTACACAACTCTGGTTATCACAGAAGATACCAGTAGCCTCCAACGGGAGATAAAATAACTTAGACAGTAGATTTCATAGCCATACTGCCTCACAACTAGCTGAGTAGGCTGCAACATACTCTGCCTCAGCTGTACTCAGTGCTACGCAGGACTACTTCCTGCTAAAGCAAGAGATCACACCTGATCCCATACTGAAGCAGCACCCAGATGTGCTCTTCCTATCTGCAGCACTGCCAGCCCAATCTGAATCAACATAAACCTGTAGGTTAAACTTTTGATCTGCCTCATACCTGAGCCCATAATCTACTGTACCCTTCAGGTACCTCAGAACATGCTTTACAGCAACCAGGTGAACACTCCTCGGATCCGTCAGGAACTGGTTCAATGTGTTCATAGCAAAGCAAATGTTTAGTCTCGTGTTCATCAGGTACATTAAGAACCCAATCGTCTGATGATACATAGAGACATCAACTAGCTCAGATGAAGCATCACATAGAAGCTTTAGATTCGATGCCATAGGTGTGGCCATGGCCTTGCACTCCATCATCCCGAACCTCTTCAGGATCTCTACTGCATACTTCCCTTGTCCAAGGAAGATTCCATCTGCACTCTACCACACCTCCATGTCAAAAATAGTGCATCATCCCCAAGTTCTTCATCTCGAACTCGGCAGTAAGCTTCCGCTGCGTGTCGGCAATCAATCTATTTTCACCTGTAACAAACAGGTTATCCGCATACAAAAGTAGTATCATTGGATTGCCTTCCTCAACCTTGTAGTAAAGGTTGGAATCCACTTTACTCTTGGTAAAGCCCAAACTGGATAGAAAGTTGTCTATCCTACCATACCAAGTTTTGCACACATGTATGACTACACCATGCTGTCTTGAAATCCATCTGGTGCATCTTCTATTTCATCACTTTTATATTTCTCAATGCTGCCATCTGCAACATGCTTGATCTGATAGATCCATTTGGAAGTCATAACAAACTTCCCTTCACGTCTTGGGACTACGTCCCAAACATCATTCTTCATGATCGATGGATCATGGCATTACATTTCTTCATCCTAGATCCTGGGAACTTCAATATCTTCAATAGATATCTTTGTTGCTGGAACAAATGTTCTAGTCCTTTTGTAGGTGAAGATATACGGTCTTTCCTACAAAACAGGTTAAATTGCATGATTAGAAACATCTCATAATTTTCAGAACAAATTCTTACACATAAAGAAATATGTCATACAGTCATGCAATTATCTTAGCCAATGCTTCAATACAACATTTATCCATATCCCGTAACTTTGTAGATGCCTTCCAATCTCTACCAGAACATTGTTAAGAGTGTGCACAACTCCCAACATGTCAGCAAAGAGGTTTCCTTCTAGATAAGTAGCAATGGAATGTTGTATAGTTCCATAGGCCACTTACCCATGTATATTAGTAGTATACTGTTCATCAATGCAACTATTCTAATATGCACAATACATATCCTAAGTCTAGGAACATGAGCATATACATCTTTGAACAATTTTATTTAAACAAACACATATGCAAGAAATGATAATTAAAATACTTATCTTTGTTTGTTCGTTGGGTGGACTCCCTCTGAGTCTTCGCTTTCTTGCAGGAGCTGCTGGAGTCATAATCTGCAGTAGCTTCTTCTACACCTTTCTGTTGTGGAATGTAGAGAGATGGTCAACTCCCTCTGAATATCTGCATCCTTTCATAAACCACTGGAGTGTACTCCCTCTTGATCTTTGCTCCCTGGATTACCTGTCCTTGAACTTAAATACATTCTCGATCCCTATGCATGCTTGTTAGTATCATCATTGTGTTATCCTCTAGGTCTAATATAAAATCATACATTCATTAGTATACTATTAAAACACAATAATCTCAAGCATGTATGGTCATGATCATTTCAAACAGAAATAATAAGCATTATCATTCAAGGTTTATGTAGGATTCTTATGGTTAGTCATATCATCAATTATGGTAAGAAACATAATATGCATACAACCATGATTATTCAAACCTATGACTTCATGAATAATCATTATCAAAAATAGTATAAGATCCTAACCCAAGGTAGGATTCTATCTTGATATAGGAAAAACATACCTGGATTAGGATGCTAGTTAGTTATGTCTAACATACTCACATGATGTCTTCTTGTTCTTCTTTAATGACTTGTGCTAGTAACCTGTATATCTCATAGGTTAGCCATTATAAAACCAAGTTATACATACCTCGTAAATGGATCTTCTATGAGATCCATGACAATGGATGAGTCTTTATCCTCATGTCATCATGATCATATGTTCTTGAACTGGAACATGATTTGTCTTTCTTGGTGTACCTTTCATGTTAGTAGACAACATAAACCTCATACAACACCATAATGCATTAGTACAATCATAAGTGTCAACACCCTAATCAATGAATATCTTCTATCATGCATTCATAATTTTGTTAAGGTGATACGACAAATCTAAAATCAAGATTGTACTAACCGTAATAACATGAAGACAATCATACCATAAACTTATTCATGAACAAATCTCAAAACAAACCTCGATGAGTCATACCTGTCGAGATCGCTTGTAATCTCCTTATGTAAAGCCTTAGCCTCATCTCCCTCTAAAATAGGAACTCCTTCACTTATGCAGATGACCAATCAATCTTCTTCTAGGATTAACCCAATCCACTTGATTTGCAAGAACTGGACTTCGAGCTGGATATGGGTTTGTCAGAGAAACCCCAAAAATTCAAACTTTGAATTTCAAACTTCTGACAGGATAGAAATATGTGCCTTGATGAGCTGATCAAGCTGGTATATTCAGAATTTGAAAACTGCAACGTTTCACTCCTCAATTTTTCCTTTGAAACTTCCGGATTCACTGGACGTGACCCTGAACTGGGGTTTGATGAATCCCACTCTTCTGCCCAATCAAAATGTTTGATCCAAAGCTCTAAGCTTTTATTTTTCTGAGGAGCTTCCAGCCGTGGTCACAGATTTCAAAAATTCTCATTTTTACAGAAGCCCTAATTTTCCACTTTTCTGATCAAAGTCCCGAACTAGGGTCTAATCAAGCCCAGCCTTCTGCCCAACCAAAAATTCTGATCTTGGTCTCTAAGTTTCTATTTTGATGAGTAGCATCCAGTCGTGGTCTCCGATTACAAAAATTCCAAATTTCTCCGAAGCCCTAAATTCCGGAAGCCATGAATGAAGGTACTCAAAAATAATTCTGTTTTGATAGAAATATGTACCTGATTGTTTCTGGTGTAACTCCAAACCTTTTGATCCACAGGGTCTGAAAAATTTTCTTGAGATAGCCTGACCTATTATCTTTCCATCCTGACAGATCTGACCTCAATTGGATTCTCTGAGAGAGAGTTATGCCAAGTGTCGCAACGTGACCTGTTTTGGGATAATTCAGGAGAGCGAACTTGTATGGCGTGCCACGTGTCATTGTTTGAACTTCGGCATCTGAAAAAGTTTCCTGAGATATCTCGGCCTGTTATCTTTCCATCCTTACATGTATGACCTAAATTGGATTCTTTGATAGAGAGTTATGCCAAGTGTCGCAACGTGACCTGTTTTGGGATAATTCAGGAGAGCGAACTTGTACGGTGTGCCATGTGTCACTGTTTCAGCTTCGGCCTCTGAAAAAGTTTTCTGAGATAGTACAGTCTGTGTACTACCTGTCATTTTTCACAAAAATTCATTTGGAGCTTCCTAGCCCAAGTTATGACCTTTTTCCCAAGGTCACCTGATTTTGACTCAGATCTGGAAGAGGCAGAAACCCTTTTTTGTACAGATCATAAATCACAAAGTACAACGAATTAGAGGTTTTCCTTTGGACACAAGGTACCTGGAGATTTAATATTCATCCTGTAACAATTTCAGATCTGAAAACATCGCCAAAACAGATTTATAGCGAAAGTGCTACGACAACTGGTTTTTTTCTATATCAAGCCCTAGCATCGTAAGTGCAACAAGTGTCATACATGCCATATCATGCCTTCTTTCAGGCTAGCTCTGATACCATGTTAAATTTTCAGAATTTACTTCAATCTGATCTAGGATCTTAACTGAAAGAACAACATGTACAGCATATCTACAGCATATCAATTATGGAGACAATAATGCAAGCACACAAGAGACACAAAGATTTACTTGGGGAAAACCATAAAGGTGAAAAACCCCAATAACTTCCTCAGAGATAGATAGAGCAATGATACAACCAACCAAGAGAGATAGCCATAACCTAGCAGCAGATCCTCCTCCTCCATAAGTGCGCCACTCCTCCTTGAGTGCAAGTGTGAGAAGTGAGTGAGCAAATAGTGTGCCTCCCGCACTCTATTTATACTTGACTTGACTTGCCTTTTTACCTAACTCATGTAGGCTCGAACTTAACCACATAACATAATGCTGACTGGGTTGACCCCCAATAGGGTGGTCTAATAACCCTTCGAGCCACATGGCCGACCCCCAATAGGGTGGTCTAATAACCCTTTGACCCACATGACTTATACAGGGCCAACCCCCAACAAGGTGGTCTAATAACCCATCAAGTATAAGTTACGACACTTACAATATAAATGACGACACTTCTGTATAGAGGAATAATAACATCTCTATAGGAATACAATATACATATATGTGAAATACATTCCGAAGTTACATATACATCAACATGCCTCAAGAATGAAACCACAAAAGGATCATTTGATAGGAAATATCCTATCACATCCATTCATATTGGAAAATAAGCATGGGATCTAAGCATAGAAATCTATGATCCATTGAGCAAGATGAAAATGCATGCAAACATATATATATATATATATATATATATATATATATATATATATATATATATATATATATATTGACCTTTGAACGGTGATCTGCATCTTGTTGAGCAATTTGAAAAAACACATACAAAGCAATCTCACCTACCACCATAATTCTCAAACACCTACCGTAGACATCATTTAACATTTGATTGGTGTTCCCATTGAATCCACGTGAATATCACGTGATGGGAAGTCTAGTACGCAACTTCACCATGAGACATATTGCCACGGGTGTCTGGAAAATTTATTTTCACTCTAATCTAAAAATTTCCCTCCATATTTATTAGAAACCAAATATATCTGCATTCTTCCCCAATTTGACCTGATCTAGGTTGTTCATTTGGATGTGTCTTTGGGCACTTGGTCAACTGAGTACTCCACTAGTCTGTGCTTTCTTGACTTATTACTCTGCTGGTCTGCTCTTGGTGACAAGTATGTACTCTGTTGGTTTGCACTTGGGTTGGAATTATATATTTTGAAGAATATTTCAACATGTTGAATGGGGAATATATAGCAAGAGTAAAATCACTATTTTGTTCTTTTATGTATCAGTTGTAACATCCCATATTCTTGTAAAAATTTAAAAATTTTATTAACGACAATATTAGCTTAATTTATGATAATTTATAATTGCGGAAAATAACAATTGCTGAATGTAACAATGTTAACTAACAATTGTCTGTACTAAACACCAATATATTTTTGAAGAGACTAATGCGACCGTGACAACTTAATTACATTCGTAACCTCTACCATTAAGATAGTCAAATGCATGGTTAGATTAGACTTTTGATGCGACACTTTTTAAAGCAATGCAATGTATGAAAGATGTAATAATGAAATGCCAGGTTAGAGGTGTGATGTGGTACTATTTCTTTAAGACGATACTAACAGTTTGATTCTTGCTGCCCAAGGGAGTACTATGAGGGACCCCGAAGCTTACTTAGCTGTAATGCTAAAACATTGGACCTATTATATGTGCAGACAACAGGTAAGAAGTTTCATGATTGCAATAAATTCCAATTTGCATGAGTTCAACTTCATCGTATGAAAATAAAATAGAATCAATAGAGAATGTTGAAAATGTAAAAGCATACAAGTACGGTTCACGTGCTTACTCTTCAACTTTCCAAGGTTCGTCTTGTATCAACTTAAGAAAACCTCGTCACTCTAGTCATCATTATACTAGTTGGTTCTGTTGTCGTCATTGTGCTAGATGGTTTTGTCGTCGTCATTATATTAGCTGCCTTGTTGTCGTCATTTAATTAGTATTACTAGGGCAGTACAGTACCATTGTATCGCAAGAATAAAGTGGATAGGAATCTGGAGGACTTATTGTTCCAAATTACCAAACCATATGTGATAGCGTAATTGTATGTGAATTTTATACAACACTTTTGATTAGCTTTAAAATCTTATGGTTCACCATTCATGTTCACTACTATAAATTATTTAGGCCTTAAGTAATCAAAGACTAGGAATTCATAGTAATTGAATAATAAACAATTACACACATAGATTAACTATTTTGCAAAATAAAACTTTGAACTATTAACTATTATCCCATATTGTGGTCTATTCAAGTCCTATATATATAGTTATGTAACTATATCGATTTCTTGGTTTATTGCCGACATTATATATTCATATCGAAACTTCAGGTAATAAAAAGAAAGCATTAGATTATCACTAAACTATATAAATAGTTTGCAATGGTTATCATATTGTATTACGTCGAAACTATAATAATATAGGGAAAACAAATAAAATGAAATCTTTGCATATTGTTACTAATACTATGGCGAATTTAAGAAGTTATATTAACATGGATAATGCAGGGTTCAGTCACGTCGAGAGAGTTGACAGGCATTTAAATCGAAAATTGACAAGTTGCTGGTTCAATAAATGGCGCTGGTCTCGAGCTCCGATAGAGATCATGCATTGATCTTGCATTAAAAGCTCGGTGACGTATCCTTGCCGATTTGGATGTCCTTTGATCCAGGTAGACATGAATGTCTCCAAACTTGTCTATGTGTAGGAATAATGCAGCACACGTTGTTTGTGCAAGCTCTACTATGTGCCATGGTAGCATTGTCAACTTGTTAGGTAGGTTGGGTATTTAATGTTGACGTTGTTTGTACCACAACTAAGTTATTTGGCAATGTGGAGACCATCGATGGTGATAAACCTAAAACGTTGGATGAAAACCCTAACATCTTTCGTGGAAACGAGTTAAGACTTGGAAAAGTGGTTCACTGTGCTATTCTTTCAGCTAGGGTGGTCGACAGGCTGCTGAAGTCTTGGTAGGAAGTTTGCACGGGTTTCGAACCTGAGACCTTCTAAAGAAGTTGACATTGCAGGTTTTCTTACTGTAATGATGAAGTGGTTTTGGAAGGGTTAGATTCTCTGGTTTGAAAGGTTATAGTTGTATGCTTTAATATCTCTAAGACAAGCAAGAGTGAAAAGAGAGAAAACACAAATTTTAGGCGAGGATAATGACTCCTTGGTGTCATTCGTGACAATGTTCTTATCAAAGCTATGAAGGTAAGCTTTTCATTTAGCAAAGGTATTTTCATTTCAAATTTTGGTTTATGAAAATATCAGATATCTAACTCCGACTTAATGTCAGTTGCAGGGTATAACAAGAATGTCTGGCTAGGGTATGGCAAAAGGAAAACCACACACTCTTACACCGGTAAGCTTCGGGTCTTCCATACCCTCCTAGTGCCCTTCGTCTGTGCCGTGGCTCTGTCAATGAAGATGGTTTGGGAAAATCTTCGAAACACGATTGTTAACAGTGATACCTGGGTATTATATTTTTGCAAACTTGTTGTTTGTCGAATGGAGATATAACTCGTCGATTTTGAATATTCAGGCTCCTCTGCTTAATGAAATTTTGGGAAAAAACCTGTGTAACTTTTCCTTTCAAAACATATTATAAATGTTGCTTGAGAGCTTTGTCTTTGTTTTTAAAGGTTATACTGTTGTGATGTTGAGGTTCTCTGAGATTTGTTTTGTTTTTTGTAATCATTTGTGACAGTAAGACAGAGAGCCGAGGGCTTGGTCTGTGTGTAAGAATAATACTCTTTTTAGTATACTTTGTATGTTTTAAAACATTGTAGAGATATCTGGTTTGTTTCCCTGGAAATTGTAAGTTGATGTTGTAAATCGTCTTCATGTTAATGGTTACTACAATGTCCTTAAAACTAGATTAGGTTTTTGAATTTATTGTTGATGATACGGTTCTGTGTATAATTTAACTTCTACCTTAAGAGGGAAATATATATACTAAGCCTTTCGTAAAATTCTGTAAGGTTTGTTCCAATACTGTAGATTGATAGTGTGTAATTTTGTTTGTCGAGGTTGGAAATTTAAGTAGAGTAGAAGGTTGAACTGATAACTCAATAATATTTTGCAAGGAGAATGAATAGGGTCAAACCCTAATTCGTGTTTTGTTGAAAATGATAATCTGATCATTTATTAAATTTATTCGATCGGTTTCGATCTCAGGTTTTGAAAAGAATGTAAAGATTTGTTATGAAATAATAAAAGAGAAAAAAATATGAATCTAGCTAGGGTTCTTCTTTTGATACAAAACTGAGATTTACAATAATCTCAACAATGTTAGCAAATCTAAAAGAGAGAAGTAAATACATTATAAAATATTTTTGTTTAGTAAATTCTTATCATTTGTTAAATTTCTAGATAATACAACAGTTCTATAGAAAATGAAAGCAATGTGAGTGCATAGTGCAGAAATTCGTGAAGACTGTGTAAACTATAATTCTATCTATAATTTAATTTCCTATACATATAAAGCTGGTGTAATAATTGTAATGAAACTGTGTGTGAGTGAAATATATGCATATGAAGTCTGTGTGAAAAACTATTGTTTTCCAGCTTATTATAAAGAATATTTTTATTCAATGTTAGCAGTCTTAAAACAATGTACAGTACGTAATTCATCTACCTTCCATGGACATAATTTATGTGTTTTGCAGGATGATTACCTAAGAATTATTTAAGTGACTGATTATTATATAAATGAGGAAATATTATATATACTAAATATTATACAGACCTCCTACAATTACTTAACTTAAGAACATAAAATTGATACATATAAGAATATTATCTAGCTATCGAATTCAATGGCAATTTTTGCCTATCTTCTAATATATTTTAATTTGCATATCTCTACTAGAGTACAATGGTGCCAAATAGCATGTGGAAAAATGGGGATATTGATTTATCAATTCATCTTCGACATTAAACTTAAACATTCAGACTTAGAACAATTCTAGGATTAGTTTTTTCTTTCAAAAGCAGAAACACAAAAAATATTCTTTAAACATAACATAAATTAAATAATTAAGAAATTGTAGAACCTGAATAAAACTTGTAGGGAAACAAACAACGCAGGAAGACCATTCCACCCAACCAAACTCCTGAAAACAGTTAAATACTGTCTTAGGACCCCCGAACTTGTTCGCTGAACTACCAGGAGGAAGAAGCTTCATGAATATGGACTTCTTCTTGTTGTAGTAATCTTCTAAATCTTCAATAGGTAGCAGTCCAAAAGAATTTCTCCTAAAACTTTGTTTCTCTTCAATAATAAGCAAAAAACTCAGTTTTCAATCACCACTAACCTCCCTTATTCGAACCTGTCTTGAAATCACCTGATTTACAAGAGGAAAACATTCTGCAGAAATGTTGATTGAGGGCTGCCTGCCCAGTTCGAATTTGCCTTTATAGGCTGCCTAGGCCTTTTTAGATGTTACTGGGTCATTAAATGAGCTTCCTGCTCACTCCCTCCACCTGGGGGATAATTCCCTATTTAAGGGGAACTTGTCCCATAACCAATAGTTAGTGGCGTGATGTAACTGCTGCCATGTGTCCCATACCTTCCAACAGCTTCCATTCCTCCTAGTGGGTTAGTGAACACTCATTCAACAGTCGTCCTGAGTGTTTGTCTCCTAATTAATTTATTTAAATAATAATATTCAGTAATTACATTCATCCATGATCAAAACTAATCATAATTACAAAACTTGTAATTAAATTTAACATAAAGTATTTTTACAAATAAATAATAATGTTAATAAATTTGGGTAGGTGACATACACCCCCCCTTAAGTCTCAACATCGTCCTCGATGTTGGCTAGTCACTCCTTGAGTGTTCCTGAAATAGAGTTGGGTATGCTGCCTGCATACTACTCTCCAACTCCCAGGTTGCCTCTTCTGGGTTAAGGTGTTTCCACTGCACCTTCACTTGCCCAATGCTGCGATTCCAGATAATAGTTTCCCTCCTTCCGAGGATACAATCCAGTTCCACCAGAAAATCTCCGTCTTGTCCCACCTGTACATCATTCCAGTTTACAACATGAGTAGTATCGTGCACATATTTCTTTAAAAATGATATATGAAAAACATTATGTATTTTCAAGTTAGGTGGTAAGGCCAGTTGGTATGCCACTGCTCCAACCTTAGATAATATTTCAAAAGGACCATAATACTTGGGTGCCAACTTGGCACAGATCCCCAGTTTCAGTGAACTCTTTTTCGGTCTTACCTTGAGAAACAAATGTTCACCCACCTGGAACTCTCTATGAGTTCTTTTTGAATCTGCTTGACTTTTTTGCCTATCTTGGGTAGCTTTTAAATGTCCTTGCACCTGTTTCACAATTAGTTCTAATTCTTGCAATAATTCAGGTCCTAAAAAACTCTATTGACTGGATCATTCCATGAAACAGGTGTATTACATTTCCTACCATAAAGAATTTCAAAAGGACTAAGTCTGGCTGAAGCATGAAAATGATTATTATAAGCAAATTATGCTAAGTGTAGATAATCTTCCGACTTACCAGGCTGATCCTTAAAATACATTCTTAATAAATCTTCTAACACTTAATTTACCCTTTCTGTTTGTCCATCCGTGTGTAGATGAAATGCTGTACTGAAATTTAGAGTTGTATTTAATCCCTTAAACAATGATCTCCAGAAGTTTCCTATAAACTTCGAGTCACGATCTGAAATCATTACCTTTTGTATTCCGTCCAGTCTAAAGATATGTTTCATAAAAATCTTTGCAATGTCTAGTGCTTTATGTGTGGTCTCCACTGGTATGAAATGTGCTGACTTGCTAAGTTTGTCCACCACCACCATGATAGAATCATCTTGTTTCTGATTTTTAAGTAATCCAGTAATGAAATCTATGTTGATCACTTCCCATTTCCAGCTTGGTATTGGTAATTGTTGCAACAATCCAGCAGGATGTTGATGTTCAACCTTCACTTTTTGACAGTCTAAGCATTTTGCAATGTATTCTGCTACTTCATCTTTCATTATGGGCCAATAGTATTCCTTTCTCAGCATAGTGATGGTCTTTTGATATCCTTGATGAGCAGAATAGTGACTTTTATGCATCTCATTTAATATCAGAAATTTTATTTCTGGTATATTTGGTACATACAATCTGTTTTTATACAGTAATAGACCATTTTCCTTAATTCTGTAATCTGCCATACAATTTTCAGAACTGTTATTGGCTGTCCTTTCTTTCATTTTTATGTATTCTTCATCTGTTTCACCTTTTTCCAGAATCTATTCTTCCAAATCAGTTGAATAATTACCGATTGCTGAAATGAAATTTAGTTTTTCCTTGTGACTCGAGGCATATGCAACTTTGTTCTCCTTTCCTTTGATATGTTGAATTTCGAAATCATATTCACTTAAGAATGTCAACCATCTAGCTTGTCTAGCGTTCAGGATTGTCTGATCCAATAAATATTTCAGACCCATGTTATCTGTTAATAGTGTAAACTTTCTGCCAATAAGGTGATGACGCCACATTTTTAAGGCATGAATAACTGCTAATAACTCTAAATCATATGTAGAGTAATTATTCTCATGTACTTTCAACTTTCTAGATTCATATGCTATTGCATGCCCTTCCTGCGTCAAGACTCTACCGAGTCCATTATTGCATGCATATGTACAAACTACAAAATCCTTGTTGGGGTCAGCTATCTTCAAGATAGGTGTTGTCGTCAATAGTTCCTTAATTTCTTAAAACTCTGGAGGTGGTAAGGGACGTCATCCATATTTATTGGAGTAGCTCAACAGTTGGAGAAATATCAAGCCAAAGTGGTATTCCACACTACAACAGGAAAAACGCTAACCCTAGTGGAGTAGCTCAACAGTTGGAGAAATATCAAGCCAAAGAAGAAGTGTAGACCTCCCTATTTCGCCCAGAAAAACAAAAGGAAAACATGAGTAGACAAAAGGCAATGAAGACTCAAAGAGTAGAAAAGTAATTAAAAAATCAGGCATTTGGTGTTCCATCGACCTCCACAATAGTAATCACACCAGAGAGCATAAAATACTGACCATGAAGATACTAGCATGTGGGAAACAATGAACGTTCACCTCGAGCCCATCCGCAGTCAAGTTAGAATCAATATTTTAAAAATTTTGAACTCCAACACTCAGGAGTACACGCAAGGGTTGATGAAACCCCAAGCAGAGGCCGACCACATGCATAGGCTAATGGTTGGTTTGCCACACAATATCCAGCCAATAAGCTTAGAGATATGAGGAGAAGAAGGGGTTTCCCAAAGACTTTTTTGACGTGTGGTAGATGTCAGGGTTTCGTTCTAGATCGATGCAGAGAGGAGTCCCTTTGAATTTAATAGATTTATAAACATTGCCAAATGTAACTCGAATAAAGCAAATACTAGGTGGGTGGATTTGTATTTCTGCTAAGTTCATATATTAATATTTTTTCAGGATTATGATAGGGAAGAAAACCAAGGTCGAGCCAAAGAACAGGAACCTACAACTATGAAAGAGAGAAGACAATTTTTTTTACGGAAACCAATTTGTATTCTCCATACATGGTTCTACTATATGATGTACCTAAGTACAATTAGAGTGTGACCATACCTGCAAAGAGAGGAGCCCAGATACACTTCAAATCTTAACCTTGTAAGCTGAACCTTTACCTCGGTCCTCAATCCTGTGTTGTGTATGCCAATGCTTATTGATTCTTTGAGTGGGTGATTCCATGAGAAAGCAAGGCATTTTATAGGGATGAATACAACAGTATATGGGATTGATATTGCTGGAAATTAGTGCGAGCCAAGAACCCATGTCAAATTTTGTTGGCAATCGACAATGATCCCAATATCCAAGTAAAATTCAATTAGAAATCGAGGGCGATCCCAATATCCCGGTCAAATTCAATTAGAAATTGAGGGCAACTAGAGGAGTTCAGAAAAAATTTACTCGAAAAGGGGGGCGAACCTAGGATCCCACCCGAAATTTCGGTAGAAATCGGGCGAGCAGAGAATTTTAGGGGAATTTTAGAGGATGTATTTTTTTTTTGGTTTTTTTTCCTAAAAATACTCTCGCTATTTAAGTTTTAGGAATTATTTTATTTATAATTTGTGGACGAAATTTTTATTTTATTAAAAATTTGTTTAATATACAAAATTTGCTCAACAAAAAATCCAAACCCCTCTAAGATCGTCCATGGGCTATAATTTGCCCCTAAAATTATCTATGATGATGGTGATGATGAGGACAATGATGATGGTGAAGAGATGACAACGATAAGCGTTAGGGGTTAATTTTTATTTGACTAGACACTTTAGAGGTTAGAATTACGTGGTTAGGATTATAGGGGTTAACGTATATATATCATTATGTGTTAGTATTTAGAAGTCTTAGGAGATATACTAGTTTAGGATTATAGTGGACCAAGAGTTATAGTGGTTAGTTGTACTAGGGACTAGGGATTGCAAGTGCCTAGGGAAAAATGGTAAAGGGTTTGGGGATTGAGATATAGGGGTCATGGATTTATGGTACAAGGATGAAGATTTATATGTACATGAGGATAGTTCAAGTTAGTGATTTTGTGTAATAATATATCACCTAACCCTTGTGGTGAAGGAGAGAAGAGAGGGGTGAGAGAGGGAGGAATTATTGGAAAGAGTGGGGGGGGATTGGGTGGATAGGAAGAGAGGGGGGTGGGGTTATAGAGAGGGGCGGGGGTCCCAACCTTAGAGGCAATCTCATCTTTTACAACAAAAACAGTAAATGGAAATAGTTTGGAACTTTTATGTCTAGGAATGGAAATTAGATTTTATAGAGATAGAAGCAATGCGTGCGTGCATAGAAACACGCACACGCCTACCCGTGCGCATGCTTCTGCACATGCGCACATTTGCATGCATGCATGTATGGATTCAAATTTCTTTTGGTGCCCTTGCTGGTTTAGAATTAGCTTCGGATTTCCAAGCCTTAAAGGTCGGTCTAATTTATGGCAGAACACATCAAATGCTGTAACTTCATGTTTTTCACGCTTAGTTCTGCATATACTTGAATAGTGCACTACAGATGAAATTGCACACACTTGTCGAGCTCTGTGTGTAGATTCTAACTATATATTTTTTGAATAGATATGTTGTTGTTTTCTATTTGTTATTCATTTTTAACTGCACTCATGTAAAATTTGTAAAAAGCATAGGTCGTTTATTTGGCCTATAAGTTTTGATTGGCTTACCTATTTCAAGAACGGAAATGAACATACACAAGAGTACAAGAATACCTACAAGCTAAAAAAAAAAGAGGTTTTTTTATTATGTTTAGACCATGATATGGTGTACCAACACTTGACCATGTCGTTTTAATGCTTCACTGAATTTCGTAATTTTAAAAAAATATATATTTTACTTTTAAAATTTTGGAAAAATAGCCTCGCACAAGATTCATCTGTTGCTTAGGAGTCTACATATTTTTTTCCTCATAAATTGACAATTTACATAACAAACAGGTGGACCAACAAAAACATGTGCATTATGTTTTAGAGAAAAAATAGCATACCAATCTTAAAATAATGACATTTTGGGGTGGTTATACCACTTTTCCATAAATAAATGTTATATATTCCGGAAGGTCATCTGTTTTTCTACGTTTCATCTTTTTACACATAATTCGCCCAACTCCATTTTAAGACAACACGTGAAGTTGTATTCACCAGAATTTCAAGGGTAACGATTTAGCTTCATTTTAAACCAACCTAAATGTAGGAGATTTCAACTTTGACTTGTTAAGTTGTAAAAAGAAGTTATTACAAAATGAATCTAATTCTATAAGTTAAAAATGATTAAAAAAAATTATAAATTAATATATTTTATTAAATAATAATAATAAATAATAAATTATTAATTAGTATATATTTTCAATTAGTTCATAATTTTCTTTTGAATAAATTTGGTTTCTTCTAAAATTAAAAGGCGATTTTTTTTAATAATTAATATTATTTAAATTAAAAATATAAAATCGAAAACTTAAAATATTTAAACTACACCTTTATTTGTAAATTTTTAAGTTTAAATCATAAAATTTACATTTTGCATATAATATATGTTTAAATTTTTTATTTTTTGAAAGTTGATATTTATTTAAATTTACTAGAAAAAATTGAAAATTGAAAATATTTATGTTACACTTTTATTTTGCAAATTTTTAAATTTAAATCATAAAATTTATATTACACATAATATGTGTTAATACTTTTTATTTCTTGAAGATTGATGTTGATTTAAATATCAAAATGTTTATATTATTTGTTATAATATTATGTTATGTTATAAATTTTTATGTTTTATTATGAATTTTAATTATGTTCATTATTTCCTCTTAGATATTATATTCTAAGGAGAATTTAAGCATTAAGAGAAAACTAAGATACTATAAGGAGGTGGCCCGCAGGGGTGTAGCTCAACCGACAACAGGAAAAACGCTAACCCTAGTGGAGTAGCTCAACAGTTGGAGAAATATCAAGCCAAAGAAGAAGTGTAGACCTCCCTATTTCGCCCAGAAAAACAAAAGGAAAACATGAGTAGACAAAAGGCAATGAAGACTCAAAGAGTAGAAAAGTAATTAAAAAATCAGGCATTTGGTGTTCCATCGACCTCCACAATAGTAATCACACCAGAGAGCATAAAATACTGACCATGAAGATACTAGCATGTGGGAAACAATGAACGTTCACCTCGAGCCCATCCGCAGTCAAGTTAGAATCAATATTTTAAAAATTTTGAACTCCAACACTCAGGAGTACATGCAAGGGTTGATGAAACCCCAAGCAGAGGCCGACCACATGCATAGGCTAATGGTTGGTTTGCCACACAATATCCAGCCAATAAGCTTAGAGATATGAGGAGAAGAAGGGGTTTCCCAAAGACTTTTTTGACGTGTGGTAGATGTCAGGGTTTCGTTCTAGATCGATGCAGAGAGGAGTCCCTTTGAATTTAATAGATTTATAAACATTGCCAAATGTAACTCGAATAAAGCAAATACTAGGTGGGTGGATTTGTATTTCTGCTAAGTTCATATATTAATATTTTTTCAGGATTATGATAGGGAAGAAAACCAAGGTCGAGCCAAAGAACAGGAACCTACAACTATGAAAGAGAGAAGACAATTTTTTTTACGGAAACCAATTTGTATTCTCCATACATGGTTCTACTATATGATGTACCTAAGTACAATTAGAGTGTGACCATACCTGCAAAGAGAGGAGCCCAGATACACTTCAAATCTTAACCTTGTAAGTTGAACCTTTACCTCGGTCCTCAATCCTGTGTTGTGTATGCCAATGCTTATTGATTCTTTGAGTGGGTGATTCCATGAGCAAGCAAGGCATTTTATAGGGATGAATACAACAGTATATGGGATTGATATTGCTGGAAATTAGCGCGAGCCAAGAACCCATGTCAAATTTTGTTGGCAATCGACAATGATCCCAATATCCAAGTAAAATTCAATTAGAAATCGAGGGCGATCCCAATATCCCGGTCAAATTCAATTAGAAATTGAGGGCAACTAGAGGAGTTCAGAAAAAATTTACTCGAAAAGGGGGGCGAACCTAGGATCCCACCCGAAATTTCAGTAGAAATCGGGCGAGCAGAGAATTTTAGGGGAATTTTAGAGGATGTATTTTTTTTTTGGTTTTTTTTCCTAAAAATACTCTCGCTATTTAAGTTTTAGGAATTATTTTATTTATAATTTGTGGACGAAATTTTTATTTTATTAAAAATTTGTTTAATATACAAAATTTGCTCAACAAAAAATCCAAACCCCTCTAAGATCGTCCATGGGCTATAATTTGCCCCTAAAATTATCTATGATGATGGTGATGATGAGGACAATGATGATGGTGAAGAGATGACAACGATAAGCGTTAGGGGTTAATTTTTATTTGACTAGACACTTTAGAGGTTAGAATTACGTGGTTAGGATTATAGGGGTTAAGGTATATATATCATTATGTGTTAGTATTTAGAAGTCTTAGGAGATATACTAGTTTAGGATTATAGTGGACCAAGAGTTATGGTGGTTAGTTGTACTAGGGACTAGGGATTGCAAGTGCCTAGGGAAAAATGGTAAAGGGTTTGGGGATTGAGATATAGGGGTCATGGATTTATGGTTACAAGGATGAAGATTTATATGTACATGAGGATAGTTAAAGTTAGTGATTTTGTGTAATAATATATCACCTAACCCTTGTGGTGAAGGAGAGAAGAGAGGGGTGAGAGAGGGAGGAGTTATTGGAAAGAGTGGGGGGGGATTGGGTGGATAGGAAGAGAGGGGGGTGGGGTTATAGAGAGGGGCGGGGGTCCCAACCTTAGAGGCAATCTCATCTTTTACAACAAAAACAGTAAATGGAAATAGTTTGGAACTTTTATGTCTAGGAATGGAAATTAGATTTTATAGAGATAGAAGCAATGCGTGCGTGCATAGAAACACGCACACGCCTACCCGTGCGCATGCTTCTGCACATGCGCACATTTGCATGCATGCATGTATGGATTCAAATTTCTTTTGGTGCCCTTGCTGGTTTAGAATTAGCTTCGGATTTCCAAGCCTTAAAGGTCGGTCTAATTTATGGCAGAACACATCAAATGCTGTAACTTCATGTTTTTCACGCTTAGTTCTGCATATACTTGAATAGTGCACTACAAATGAAATTGCACACACTTGTCGAGCTCTGTGTGTAGATTCTAACTATATATTTTTTGAATAGATATGTTGTTGTTTTCTATTTGTTATTCATTTTTAACTGCACTCATGTAAAATTTGTAAAAAGCATAGGTCGTTTATTTGGCCTATAAGTTTTGATTGGCTTACCTATTTCAAGAACGGAAATGAACATACACAAGAGTACAAGAATACCTACAAGCTAAAAAAAAAAGAGGTTTTTTTATTATGTTTAGACCATGATATGGTGTACCAACACTTGACCATGTCGTTTTAATGCTTCACTGAATTTCGTAATTTTAAAAAAATATATATTTTACTTTTAAAATTTTGGAAAAATAGCCTCGCACAAGATTCATCTGTTGCTTAGGAGTCTACATATTTTTTTCCTCATAAATTGACAATTTACATAACAAACAGGTGGACCAACAAAAACATGTGCATTATGTTTTAGAGAAAAAATAGCATACCAATCTTAAAATAATGACATTTTGGGGTGGTTATACCACTTTTCCATAAATAAATGTTATATATTCCGGAAGGTCATCTGTTTTTCTACGTTTCATCTTTTTACACATAATTCGCCCAACTCCATTTTAAGACAACACGTGAAGTTGTATTCACCAGAATTTCAAGGGTAACGATTTAGCTTCATTTTAAACCAACCTAAATGTAGGAGATTTCAACTTTGACTTGTTAAGTTGTAAAAAGAAGTTATTACAAAATGAATCTAATTCTATAAGTTAAAAATGATTAAAAAAAATTATAAATTAATATATTTTATTAAATAATAATAATAAATAATAAATTATTAATTAGTATATATTTTCAATTAGTTCATAATTTTCTTTTGAATAAATTTGGTTTCTTCTAAAATTAAAAGGCGATTTTTTTTAATAATTAATATTATTTAAATTAAAAATATAAAATCGAAAACTTAAAATATTTAAACTACACCTTTATTTGTAAATTTTTAAGTTTAAATCATAAAATTTACATTTTGCATATAATATATGTTTAAATTTTTTATTTTTTGAAAGTTGATATTTATTTAAATTTACTAGAAAAAATTGAAAATTGAAAATATTTATGTTACACTTTTATTTTGCAAATTTTTAAATTTAAATCATAAAATTTATATTACACATAATATGTGTTAATACTTTTTATTTCTTGAAGATTGATGTTGATTTAAATATCAAAATGTTTATATTATTTGTTATAATATTATGTTATGTTATAAATTTTTATGTTTTATTATGAATTTTAATTATGTTCATTATTTCCTCTTAGATATTATATTCTAAGGAGAATTTAAGCGTTAAGAGAAAACTAAGATACTATAAGGAGGTGGCCCGCAGGGGTGTAGCTCAACCGACGATTTGCTTGATATGAAGAAAATGTTGTAATGGAGGTCACGAGTTCAAATCACCCAGCTTACCCATGCCCCATGCTTGTGGGCTGTGTGGATGCACCTAGGGGTATAGTGGTAGCGGACGGGATTGGATCCCTCGAACCAGTGTCACGCAAGTACCAGCCCCTTCCCAATTTCCGATTCCCCTAGTTACAAAAAAAAAGATACTCTAAGGAGGTCATTAACCCTAATTTGGAAGATGAGGAATATCTCTCGATAGTAACTAGTTCAATGAAGAAAATTAATATAGCCAAGATTAGAATGAACTCCCATAAGCTTCATAGCGAAACAGGGAATTTGTCTATTCCCAAAACTCTGTGGGCGTTTGCCATCTAAATCACTTTCTCTTAGAGTGTCCTGCTTACATCCACATTAGATATGAGTTAAAGCAAACCAAGTAATAACCTTTTTAAGGCCTGTGTAGTATCCCTCATTTATACTCTATTGTTTTGTAAATGTAATTGCAATTATGTAAATGGCCCTGGTGAGGAGCTCAAGGCCAAGCCCCCACCAGTGGAACTTGGGAGTATTGTTATGTTATTTTCCTAAATGTTACTAAGGATGTGACGCTGCTTAAACGACAAGTAACTCGATCCATTAGGGTAGAGAGAGCAGTCGATTGACTAGGAAGCCGTGAGAACCTAGTATAATTATGGCAATTGGAATCTTGGTGTCCATAGGCTCTTGAAGGATAAAATGAACAGTTTAATTGACTTCAAAAGGTTAAGGTGTCATCCTAAACTAAATCCAAGGACTAAATTGTTGAAAGCATTTAGTCAACCCAGGTGAATATTATTGATAAATCCTAGGTAGGACTAAGTAAACGCCCTAGATAGGAGTATGATCGCCCTAGTTATGACGAAGTGTGTCGAAGAGTAATACTTTAAAGAGCTTCTTAGAGAAAGAATTTAAGAAATTTGGTCACCTGAAATGTTAAGTGGAGAAAGACAAGTTTATTATCATTACAATAAAATTATCAAATATATGAAAAATACTAAATCAAATTATCAAATATCTATCTATCTATCTATCTATCTATCTATCTATATAAAGAGTGTTAGTGGCTTGAGACCCCAGGGTCTACTCTTTTCTGGTGTATAAATCTTGTTGGGGTATTATGATGGAGGGTACTCATAGATCTGATGATAAATCTTTACCTATTTTAAACTGTTATGCCCCATATAAGAATAGAGAACTGTTTTGGAATGGTCTACAATCTACTGGGCGTTTGGACAGAGAAAACATTATAGTGGCTGGTGACTTAAATTTTACTTGGTTATCTCAGGAGATTTGGGGAACAAATGCAAAGTTGGATGTTTTGGCTGATTATTTCTCTGAGTTCTTGATTAATAATGACTTGATTGATGTGTGCATAGGTGCCATTTCTCCTACTTGGTCAAATGGTACAGGGGGACATGATTCTATTCTTAAAAGACTAGATAAGTTCCTCATTAAGAGTACACTTCCGGAGTCCTATTGCAGGTATCAAACTTGGGTTGGTAAGGTCAAGATATCGGATCACTGGCCTATATTTATGCAGCTGGATGATTGTGTACTTCAGCGTAATTTTCCCTTCAAATTTGACTACTCCTGGATTACAAATGAGGAATTTGTTATGTTTGTTTCTGATGTTTGGCTACATTTAAATATTGATGAGGATTTAAATCCTGTGGACCGGTTTTGCTTAAAGTCGAGGGATTTAAAAGGGAAAGTTACTCAATGGATCCATAGAAGGAAACAGTTAGACAGGAATAACTTATTGATGGTGGAATCTCTGCTACGGACCTTATATTCACAAAATTTGGAGGCTCTGTTAGACTGTTTAAACTTTGATCTCCTGAAAAAATTGGAAGCTAAAAGAGAATGCATTTATTTAAAGGAGGAAAAGGAGTGGCGACTGAAAAGTCGTGCACTATTGGTGAAATCTGGTGATAAGAACACTAGATTTTTTCATTCATTTGCATCGGCCAAGAGAAATAATAATACTAAATGGAAAATGGTTGATGAGGGCGGAAATGAGGTTTCAGGTGAACAGGACCTTCAAACTTTGGGAAAGAGACATTTTTGCAGCATATATTCTGATGATCATGGATGTGATTTGATTTCTCAGTTACAGGTGGCTAGATTTTACCCTAAATACTTTGATGATAGGGATGCTGCATACCTTTGCAGGGAGATTACATTGGAGGATGTGGAAAGTACTCTCAAATCTTTTGCTAAAGAGAAGAGTCTTGGGCCTGATGGCTGGATTGTGGAGCTATTTTTGCATTTCTTTGACATCATGGGAGGGGAGATACTACAGATGGTCGAGTTTACTAGGCTGCAGGGCTTTGTGTCCGGGGCATTGAATGCAACTTTTATTACTCTTATTCCAAAAGTCAATGACCCAAATTCATTTGGGGATTTCTGACCTATTGCATTATGCAATCTTATTTATAAGGTTGTATCAAAGATTATTGTAGGACGCCTTAAACCTGTATTTTCCAGATTTATCACACCGGAGCAATTCGGGTTTTTACAGGATCATCAAATCCATGATGTTGTTGGTATTACTCAGGAACTACTACATACTATCAAATGTAAGAAGCAGAGAGCTATCATTCTTAAAATGGATTTAGAAAAGGCATATGACTGTGTCAACTAGGATTTTCTCAGGATTGTTTTGATTCATATAGGTGTTCCAGCACTTGCTATTCAGTGGATCATGGCTTGTGTAAATACAATGAATATTGTTGTTCTTGTAAATGGTGCTTCGACATCCTTTTTCAGTTGCATAAGGGGGCTTTGCCAAGGTTGTTTGATGTCTCCTTTATTATTCCTGCTAGTGATTAATGGTCTGAGTAGGATGATCAAGTAGGATTTGAGTGAAGGTAAGATAAAAGGATTGAAAATATCAAAGGATTTAAATGTGTCACATGCATTGTTTGTTGACGATGTATTATTAGTGAGTAACAACTCGTTGGAGGAATGGAAGGCATATCAGGGGATTATTGAACTTTTTTGTAAAGCATCTGGTATGAAGGTTACTCTAAAGAATTCAAGCGTGAAGACAGATTGAGACTTCTTAAAACCTTGTTGCCATAAAGGTGCTCTAAGATAGTTGATGGATTCACATACCTGGGCTTTCAGCTTAAACCGAATGGTTACCTTGTCAAGGATTGGTAGTGGCTCATAAAAAAGTTTGAGTCCAGAATTTCACATTGGACATATCGTCTTTTATCTATTGGTGGGAAAATTCATTAGTAAAGTCTGCACTGACGGGGACTCCAGTGTATTGGTTCTCACTCCTTCCTATGCCTTGCTTTGTGATCAACACTTTGAGAAAATTGCTTTTTAATTTCTTATGGTCTGGGGGTTTGAATAAATCTTATCTGTCAATGATCGGTTGGGAGAAAATTTCTATTCCTATTGATGTTGGTGGATGGGGGATCAAAGACCTAGTTGCCTTTAGTGCTGCACTCTGGTTGAAGAGTTTTTGGACATTATTTGGCAATACTCTCTAGTCTAGAGTGATTAATCAAAAGTATGTAAAAACTAAAATTTCTTACTGGCTGAGGATGCCCAGGAAAGTGGTCAGAGGAGTTTCCCCTATCTGGAACGGTTTCTTAAAAGTGTACTGTTGGCTTGCTGATGGGATTTGTTGGAAAGTAGTAATGGATCTAAAGTTGTTGTTGGCATCGATTCGATTGCTGGTTTGATTGATAAATTCACATTGTCTTCGAAGCTATTACATATTTTGAGGAGCGCGGGTTACATTACCTTGAATTCTATTGTTAAAAACAGTGCTCATGGATATTGGATCGAGGTTGATGAGCTTCATCTTCCATGACATGTTGTCTCTGAATGGGAGAACTATACCTATGCATTAAATGGAGCAGGCATTCGATGTTATTCTGTGGAAGATGAGGTACTCTGGGCTGGAAACGTGGCTACCGGTAGAATCACTGTGCACTCAACATATGACTATATTATTAAACGAAGATGCATTTTCCCAATACACTGGTGGTATAAGGTAATCTAGCATTGGTATCTCCTTCTAAAACTGAAGTGTTTCTTATGGTTTGTATTGATGAATAGGCTTAAAACTTGGGATAACCTGTCATTGCTGGGGTGGATTGGGCCGATCCAATGTGTATTGTGTAAGAATGGTCCTGAATCATCTACACATTTGTTCATTGATTGTACTTTTAGTTTGTGTTTGTGGGAGAAGTTCTATCTGAACTTTGATTTTACTATGAAATGGGCTGGGACAAATGTGGATTCCTATTTACATTCATGGATCCAAATTGGAAAAACTCACTCCACTCTTCCAGTTTTCATCTGTTGGGCCATTTGGTGGGCTCGAAATAAGGCTACTTTTGAAAATATTAGTCTAAATCTTGATAATGTTTATAATGCAGCCCTAAGTCAATACTTAAAATTTCAGAAGGATGTCGTTGAACCTGTTGGGCACAACATTGGACAGTTTCATCTTACTGTTGATGATCGAGTTCTGTTTTTTGATGGGGTTGCAAATCTTGGGAATTGTGGCATTGGTGGAGTTATTTTCCTCAATCTGGACCACTTTTTTACTCTACGTATGTACTGTGGCAAAGGGACCAATCTGAAAGCTGAGCTTTTAGCTCTTTGGTGTGTCATTCGGGTCGCAAACTGCTTTGGTCTGGCGAAGGTCAAAATCTTTGGTGACTCCAGGGTCACTATCAAATGGGAAAGGGGTGAATTTGATCTGCAGGTTTTGAATTTGGTCTACTGGTGTAATAGAATTCAACATGATTTAAGATCTTTCAGCTCATTATCACTGGAACATATTTATCGAGAGAAAAACACTCAGGTTGATCTGTTGTCGAAGCCGACATTAGAGGGAGAAGAAGGCTATTTATTTTGGGAAGAAGTCTGTGAAGATGTGGTATTAGATGCTGGTTCTTTATATTTTCTGGACTAGTGGCACTTGGATCTATGTTTTTGGGCTCATGGACAATGGTTTTAGTCTATTTTGAACTTTTGAGATTCTGAAAACCATATTTTATGGTATTTTGGGATATTTGGTATATCTTTGATGATAATCTGTACTATTTGATTCAGTTAATTGAATAACAATAGTATGTTTTTTTTTCGCGAAAAATATATATATATATATATATAAAGTGTGAAAGTTATAGGAAAAAAATTAGCAAAAATATATACATGTATATTATATATTTAAACATTATAAATAAAACATATATGACAATATTCATATAAAAAATATTATGTATACTATCCAAAGGATACATATGGCAAAATTTCATATCATAATATCGATGCATGCTATCAAAAAAGAATTTTATGGCAAAA
The DNA here is from genome assembly GCA_027924585.1 of Larix kaempferi. Classification (NCBI taxonomy): domain Eukaryota; kingdom Viridiplantae; phylum Streptophyta; class Pinopsida; order Pinales; family Pinaceae; genus Larix; species Larix kaempferi. Next base: position 42,435,751 of record BSBM01000106.1, read on the forward strand.
TTCATATAAAATATCTATGTAACTACCTACCAAAGAGTGGATCGATAATGCTAAATTATGATTAAGAGTTGGTTATGGTTTTGTTTGAGTGTTTAAAGAAGGCTTGTCTCCTTAGTAAGGTGCCTTTCACCAGACGGCTGCCATCTGTCTCCAGTTTAAGAACCTAACGTTCACAGCATGAACGGCTGTCATCTTTAGGAGGATACCCAACCTTATTAAAGGGGACGGAGTTCGAGTGGGAGGGGAAGCCGAGGATGGTGAAGGAAAAGCTTTGGCGGGATCGCGGTAACTCTGCAGTGAAGGCAATGAAGGGGGGAAGGACTGCGATAGTTTTAGTGCTAAGATTTTAAATAAGAGTATAATCGAATAAGAAGCCCGATCCAAGGTATTTATGCATCATTGTTTTTATGTTGATACCCTGCCTATCGCAACTCTTGATAGAGAATGGCAATCCGTATAAAGTGATCTTTTATTACCTTCTCCCTCCGCGACGAGAGTGGCACTGGCTGGTATTTAGTTACTGCATAATATGATTTTTGCTTATAATGATCAAAATATTTTTATTTAAATAATTGATATATATGAATTAAATCATATAATAATAACTTACTGATATGAAATACAACATTTTCACGTTGCGGTACATAGTGAACTGGAAAGCAAGTGAAATGTTTAGATTGTTTATTTCAAATTTACTATCTAAAAGAGTTTGATCCCAACCGATCCTGAAAATCCAACCCACTATTTGGTGACAGAAAGCTAAAACTCAGCACCGGGAATCCAACCATCTAGGTTACTGGTCGGAAGGAATTTGATCCCAGCGGATCCAGAAAATCGAAACCACGAATTCATGACAGAAAACTAAAACTTAGCACTGGGGATCCAACCATCTAGGTTACTGGTCGGAGCTTACTTTATGCCTACATATTGCAATGAAGACCTAAAATGAGGATTACAGAGCAACATTTCTTGAGCAACACTGCCTCATCATAATGCACATCTATGACGAGGCAGTGTTGCTAAAGAAATTTCTCAGTGAGCAAAAGTACTCTGTAACAAAGCTCCATGCTACATGGCCAATTTATTGAGTACTTTTATAAAGCTTTAATTAAAAAAACTATACAGGTGTCAAATTTAGTCTTTTTATAAATTTTAATTTTTTATTTTATTAAGATCACATGCAACTTGCAAACCAATCAAAAAATTAAGAATTACCTGATTTAAAAAAATCTAAAATCTAATTTATTTTCCATAAATAATTTATTTGACACGGTCACCATCCATGTAGACAACGTGACATATTAAGTTGGACCCCATTGAGTATAATGAAACAAATTGTCAAAGACAAAGTTTAGAGTAGCTGTCATAACGAAATTGTACGCGGTGCAGAAAGGTAAAATGTAACAAACGAAATTCTCCCTGACAAAACATAGAACTCGGCAGTGGGCACCCACGTCGAAAGACTCGAAATCCAGTCTGCCCTCGGAAACTACAAAACAAACCTGCCTACCTGGAAAACCTTTTAGTCTTTAACATGCGGAAACGGCAAAAGTTGTAAAAAAAATAAAACGGGTTTTAGTGTCCCATCGGAGAGACGTATGGACGAGAATGTATCTCTTTCACGTTTTCAACAATATCCAAAGACGGTCTTCCTTTGAATTACTCGGTTTGTCTAAGTTGCAGTCACATACTTGCAAGTTGCCCTCCAGCATCTTCAAAGAACACTGACTGTAAAGTGCTTAATTTTACATGTACTTGTTTTTATTATTGTATATAAAGGTAGCTAGCTCAACTAAGATTGCACTTTCCATATTATAGATGCTGTTTCCATTTAAGCCTAGGCATGTATTTATATTTACATGTCAAAATGTTCATTTTTAAAATTTATTAAACATAAATAATAACGTGGAAATTTTGACATAACATAAAAATGGACAAATACTTGTCAAAATTTAACTTATGGTTTCATTCATATCAATAATATTTCCATTTCAATATGGTTAGAGATGTTGTAATAGGGATATTAAAAAAAATTCAATCCAATTTTGCATTAAAAACGTTCATTTCATCAAATAGAAAATTACAATTTTTGTAAAGATGAGTTAATCAAATTTCAATAAAACTATCTAAAACATGATATTTTTGTCGTAATGAAATCATAGTTGAAACCCTAGCATTTGATGCGCTCAGTGTGAACCCTCGCGCTCGGCTCACCCGCGGGCTCCCCCTGAGCCGCAGGTCCCCTCTCCTAAGAAACGCAGGCATCTCCTGGATGTTGCATTCTGCACCCTGGTTGATTCCACCCCCCCCTCCTCCTGCACCTTCAGATCTGTTTGATGCTAGCTTTGTTAAGCGAGCAACTGCCCCCCGTATCCAAATCCTGTCGACAGCTTCCAAGTTGAAGGCCCTTGCTCCGAGTGAACGTGGATTAATTGGACAGTTTACTGGGATATCGCCGTCACCAAAATCTATGGATGCCTGGATAAATAAGAGTTGGATGCCATTGATCACTGGAGGATTGCAACAATGCTTCTGCGGTAAGGGTTACTTTATTTTTTTGTTTGAAAACAAATCTGAAAAGGATCTTATTTTTCGAAGCGGCCCATATTTCATGGACCCTCATGGTCTATATCTAAACCATTGGAGTCTATCCTTCAACCCTAAGAAAGATGTTCCCTCTGTTGTCCCTGTCTGCGTTCGTCTACCTCATTTGTCTCTGCATTGTTGGGATGATGATACCCTACAAGCCATTGGAAATGCTCTTGGAAAATATATTGATAAAGCAGAGCCAAATGGACCCATGTTTGCATGCGCTAGAATTTGTGTTGAGATTGATTTGGAGAAAGGTCTACCAAAAGAAGTAAATCTGCAAATGGATGGATGGGAACATATGCAGAAGATTGACTATGAATAACTGCCTTTTAAATGCGAAAAATGCCATGAATACAGACACTTTGTAAAAAACTGCCCCAAGAATGTCTAAGAAAACACAGAGAAAGCTCAAGAAGAAGGATGGCAGCACGTTAAAAAGGGGAAAAAAACATGCTAGCTCCACAACCCACTAAAAGCACCCAACTCCACTCTGGCAAAGGAACTGTTTCGAAAGCTAAGGAGGCTACAAACACCAATAGCTTTCAGGACCTGTAGGTTGAAGAAGGAGAAATTGCTATTTTGGAGGAAATACCAGTGGAACCAGAAAGGGAAGAAGTCATCCCCCTCTCTATCCCTGAAAAAGAATTGAACAATGATGGTGGATCTAGCACCCCCGGTGGATCTTGGGCAGACAAGGTAAAACATAAATTCGTTCCGTCATTCTTGTCCCCGGATGTATCCTTTGATTCTCTCGAGGGTGGGGATTTGGTGCAACCTCCAAACACCAGAGGTAGGAAATCTTTGAGATATCATAGAGAACTCGAGGCTGAAAGAGAAATCGAATTGGGGAGGCAAAAGAGTCTAGAAGATATGAAGTTACTTCAATAACTCAAAACTCAAAGTGGAGTGAAAGATGGTAAGTCTCGAGCAGGACCTACTCCAGCCAAGAGTAATGCTAGCTGTCTCTTGGAACTGCAGGGGTCTCAGTGGGATGAATAAAGTTGAAGCTCTTAAAAATATGATAAAATCTGAAAAACCGGATCTCGTGTTACTCCAAGAGACTAAGATGCAAAACGCTGAGATTTTGGCTCTCTCACGTTCATTTTGGAAAGAAATACAAGGCGTGACAAATAGTGCCCGCGGAGCCTCGGGGGGAATAGCTACCCTTGTTTCCCCAAATTTCTCTATTTGATCTTCCATTGAAAATAATCACTGGTTGTTCACAGAAATAAAAGCCAAAGACAACAACAACTCTTTTTTTGTCTGCAATGTCTACGAGCCCACTCATCACAGGGACAAAATCAAGTTTTGGGAAGATCTCAGCAATTTTAAAGATAGCATGCAAGGGGAAAAACTCATCATTGTTGGAGATTTTAATGTTATCAAGTCTCAGCAGGAAAAGTGTGGTGGAACCATTGTTCGCGATCCCTTTTGGGAAAAACTTGATGATCTTCTTGATGATCTGGATCTTATTAACATTCCTTTTAAAAATGCCAAGTACACCTGGAGCAACAGGAGATGCGGTGTTGGTCACATTGTAGCCAGACTAGATCGTTTCCTGGTATGTTCCACTTACTTTCAATCTGATCTCTTAGTTTTCTCTTTCACCATCCCTTGTGCCTCCTCTAACCATAATCCTATTGCTTTGTCCATTTCCCTTTCTGACAATCTTGGACCAATTCCCTTCCGTTTCAACCCCCTCTGGATTCAAAATCCGGGATTCTATGATATTGTCAATCATGCTTGGAAATCTAGTTTTACTGGATCTCCTAGTTTCATTTGGGAATCCAAACTCAAAGTTGTTAAATATGCGCTTAAAAGGTGGGCCAAAACGTCTTTCAAAAACCCCTGCAGCTCCAGGTTTATTCTCCAAGCCTAGCTAGTCAATCTGCATCAAAGAATGGAGACGGAAGAAGTCACGCAAACCTCTCTCAGCAAAGAAAAATATTTAGACCGGGAAATCCTTAGTGTAGCCAAGCAAGAAGAGGAACTTGGAGAATCAAATCCAGGCAGCTTTGGCTTAAAGGGGGCGACATCAATACAAAATATTTTAACAACCAGGCCAAAGCTTGTCGAAGTCAAAATGCAATTAGGGAGTTAAAAAATAGCAACAGAGAAAGGATCAACGGTCAAGAGGATCTTAAGCTTCATGCACACAACCACTTCAGGGAGCTCTTCTCGGACAGTGGAGAAACTGATCCTAAAGCTCAAGTTGACCTTTTAGCTGGATTCCTCAGCCTTGTCTCGGATAGTGCAAATAGAGAGCTTGCTAAACCGATATTGGAGCATGAAATTGTGAATGCCATCTAGTCTCTTAAAATAGACAAGGGCCCTGGGCCTGATGGCTTCACCATCAACTTCTACCCGGTTGCCTGGGAGATTATCAAAGAAGATCTGAAACGGATGTTGAATTGGACCAGGAAAAAAGATAAAATCGGAGGGGCCACCAACTCTTCCTTTCTCTCCCTTATCCCTAAAGAAAAAGATCCTTGCTCCATGAGTCGCTTCAGGCCAATCTCTCTTTGTAACACCTCCTATAAAATCCTCTCCAAAATTCTCACCACCAGAATGAAAAAAATCATGGGAAATCTCATTTCTGACTCTCAAGGGGGATTCATTGTTGGATGCCAAATCCTAGATAACATTATAATAGTTCAGGAATCTATTCACTCCAGTATGGAAAAGAATCATCAAGGCATGTCCATTAAGCTTGATATGGCAAATGCTTTTGATAGACTTAATCATAACTTTCTCTTTGCGATCATGGAAAAATTCGGCTTCTCTAAAAGGTTTGTGTGGTGGATAAAAGATTGCATCAAATCCCCCTGGATTTCCCCCCTTGTCAATGGCAGACCTACACACTTCTTCCCGACCACTAGAGGTCTTCGCCAAGGCTTCCCTTTGTCCCCTTTCCTCCACCTTTTAGTAGCTGAGTCTTTAAGTAGAAAACTCCACTCCATGCAAGGTTCTGGAGATCTTAAAGGAATCAAGATTGTTAGAGGAGTCAAACCTGTTAAGCACTCTCAATTTTCCGAAGACACAATCTTACTTGGAGGAGCCTCTGCCATTATTGCTGCTAATTTCAACCTTGTCCTCACGTCTTTCCTCAAGGCCCCTGATGGAAAAGTGAATTTTGAAAATTCAAAAATTTACAGCTGGAACTTCCCTCATGGGACTCTCGCAAGAATCGCTAGAACTTTTGGGTTCGAAGGAATTAGAGATTGGAACTCCTTCAACTACCTTGGTGTACCAATTTTCAAAGGAAAGAAAATAGTTGTTGATTGGCAAGGGCTAATTGTCAAAATTAAAAGCAAAATCAATTCCTAGGGTTCACGTTGGTTAAATCTTGCTGGCAAACTGGTGCTCATCAAATCCATCCTCTCTACTTACCTTCTTTATGCTTGCTCCATCTCCCTCACCCCTAAAACTGTGATGTTGGAAATCACCAAAGCACGCAAAAATTTCCTTTGGTAGGGTGGGAAAACTAATGGCTCGAAAAAATTTCATCTAATTAGTTGGGACACAGTGTGCAGACCCAAAGCCTATGGAGGGGCGGGGATCAAAGACCCATCCTCATTGAACCTGGCCCTTGGTGCAAAACTTATCTGGAGGATCATCTCCTGAAAGAAGGCATGGTGGAAAGAGATCTTCTATAAAAAAATACATGCAGGGAAGCAGAAGCAGATCTGTGGAAAACATAGACCAAGAGAAAAAAGGAACAACTATTAGAAACCTTTGCAAGAGAGCAACCTTTATCATTCAAAATAAACTCTCTTGGGTCCCAAGTAACGGTAAGCAAATTAAAATTTGGAAAGACAATTTCTGTGCCTACCCCCCTGCCAACTCTCTTCCCGCTTTCCATGATTTGAGAAGCTAGATGGAGCAGGCAAACATTCATCCCCTCTATGACCTATCCCCGTGGTCTCTCCAAGGTAGATGGATGGGCTGGCTCAAGCTCGATCTTCCTGAGCATCTTCAACACGACTATAATGTTCTCCTATCTCGGTTTCATGGTGCGATCCCAATTCACCTTTCTATGAGGGACAAGCGCGGTTGGGGGAAAGGTGGCTCTTATACAGTAAATAAAGGTTATATTTATTTGGACGCCCTCAACAATCAATGCAGCAAAGAGAGAAAATGGAAGAGAATTTGGGACAGAGATGGGCTTCCTAAATTGAATTTTTTCAATTGGGCTCTAGCTCATAGAAAGACCCTCACAGCAGAAAATCTTAGGAGAAGGGGGATTAAAGGTTCGGTCAGATGCATCTTCTGTAAAAATGTTGAGGAGTCAATCGATCATTTTTTTTCTGGAGTGCAAATTCTCCCAAGAGGTGTGGCACGAAGCCTATCAAGATATTCACCCAAACCTTGTCCTCCCCACCGACTGGAATGATCTCTTTGCAAACTGGCACTTATATTATCCCAACTCTTTCTTCAGAAAGTTGAACTTTAAAAGAGCCTGGATTGCCTTCCCAAAATTCCTCTGCTAGAAACTTTGGATGGCCAGGAATCATGAAATATTCGAAGATACCAGAGCAACCCCTGGAAAAATCGTTTCATTTGCCAAATCCCTTTGGATCGAATCCCTCTCCTCTAGAAGCATGAAAAATATTAGCAAAGAGCCTTTAAGTGTTGAAGAAAAAATCTGGGTGGCTGACCTGTTGACCCCCCCCCCCTCTGTCCCCCACTCTCAAGACTCAAAAACCCCAGAACTGGCACATTAGAATGGAATATAAGGATCTCCAAACTTGGATTCAAACGCTTGGCAGCCACATCCTCTTTTTTGACGGTGCCTCTAAAGGCAATCTTGGGTTGGAAGGCATAGGGGGAGTCCTCATAGACTCCAACGAAAACAAAGTGAAAGATTTTGCTTGGGGAATTGGCAGGAGAACTAACAATGAGGTGGAATGGCTTGCTGTTATAAAAGGTATGGAGGTCGCAAGGAATGAAGATGTTAAGGACCTTGTGGCCTTTGGTGATTCTATTCTGGTGATCAGGGATGCCAGGGCTTTAGTCAAACATTGCCGAAAACTAGTCTCTACAATGCATCATCACTTCAGTTTCTTGGCCAAGGATTTTCAATCCATATCCTTCTTTCACATCCTTAGGAACAATAATCAGAAAGCTGACACCATGGATAACCTTGGTGCAGGTCTGAATTGTGGTCTTGCTATCATCAACGACCTTCTTAGTGTGTAAAATTGGGTCCCTTAATTTTTCTCTTGACCCTCATGACTCATTGTATATTACACACCTATTTCCTTAAACCCATACTCATTAGAGAGATTTTGAGGTCAAAAAAGGGCCTCCTAAGAGATGTACTACAAAAATATGAGATATATTAAAATATTATGAATTGAGGGTTTTATGGGGTAGGTATATATGACAAGTCACCTCCCACACTATTTTCTATGCACAATATAAATAACCATGGTTGAGTTACTTTTCAAAATTCACTAGAAATAAAATTAATAAAATAAGACTACATTGATGTGACTAAGATTCATTGTAAATTCCCAAAAATGTATTGTCCTTTAACATTTATTTGTCTTAAACTTGCAAATGAAATTAAATAATAAAAAACATTTTTAAAAGTTTTTTTTTTAAAATTTTAGTTGACTTTTTATATTTAGTACTTTTCTCATGAATTTAATAATGTAATTTAATTGAGAATTTATTTACATGTAAAATGTCAATAATATTATTATAATCCACATTGCATTATTATTGTTATTATTTATTAAATATATTATTATTCTTTATTAGTTTGACATTATGTTATTAAATAGAATGGAGTGAATATATAATTTAAAATTAAAAACATAAAAATGATAATATATTATTTTATAAAAAAATGTGAAAGGACTTTCTTTATGAATCAAGAGTACTTCACTTGAAAATGACAATAATATTATTTTATGTGAAAGTGTGAAAATACATTCATTATGAGTACTTTACTTGAAAATGACAATAATATTATTTTATGAAAAGACTATCATTATGAGTACTTTACTTTATGACTTAAAAGTACTTACACCACTATCTTGGTTAACTATGTGTTTTCATCCACCATAAAAAATTTGACAAATAAGCATTTTTAACTCATGCAATGCCACCTCACCAAGGGGGATGATGTCATCTACTAGAATGTGATTGGTTGTATTTTATAGTACATTTTCTTTGTTTTGAGGCCATTTTTTGACCTCAAAATTTCTCTAATGTACGTGGACTTCATTTATTTTTCAAATCCCCGCAGGATCTGTTATACCTCTATGTTTCACAGTGTCGCATCTTCATCACAAAACGAGTTGACGACACTTTCCCTGCTGTTTTAAACCATCCAGAAGAGACAGATGATGAGTCAACCTTGAAGGTGAATCTACCCTGACAAATTTTGACCCACCTAAGACTTTATCTACACACACTACCGCGTCTTGCACATTTATCAAAATGCGGTACTACACACTACCGCACTATGCTATTTCCCCAAAACGCGGCAGTACCGCGTTCTGCAGTCTTTGCAGAACGCAGTACTCTTTTAATAGCCTTTTTCCCTTGGCTTGTGGGATTTTGGATTTTCGAAGATAATGGAAGATTGAGGTCCCTGATTCGATCTCAACTCATCTCCTTCGATTAGAAACCCTGATCCACTTATCTCTCCTTAGATCCACCCATCTCTCTTGTTGGTTAACCTCACCATTCACTATAAAAGAGAGGCATTCCATTGGGAAAGGGGGAGGACTCTTGAGAGTACCAAACTTATGGTCTTACAGCATTGTGGAGATAGCTAGAGGAGAAGACACTTGGAACTGGAGGATTGGCTTGGACATCAAGTACCTTTTGTAAGTATTCTTCAAGTTGCAATGGAATAACTTGTCTTGTTTTCCCAAATCACTTGTGTTAATCTTGTTTTAATGATATGATTTGTATCTTCTATAGATTTAGATTCTAACTCATGTTTCAGGTTGCTAGAGAATAGTGCATGCTTTTATCTTGGTTCCATTTTGACAGGTTCATTTGTGAGGGCTTGGATATTGGAGCAAATACAAAAACAAGCGTCTGGATAGACGGTTAGTCAAGCTTCTTCTACTCTTTCTAGCATTTTAATCTTGAGATGTTTGTTAGATCTAGGGATTCAAGGTAGCATTTGTTTTGACTTGTTTCTTGCTTTAAAAGTTAGTTTAAAGTCTGCTTTGAAGTTAAGAGAGTTTTGGCTTATCCGTAGGACAAAATTCTACATAACAGGATCCCCTCGCTCTTTTCAAACGTCCCCTCGTTTGAACCAGTGGCCTCCTCTGGTAGGCTCCATCTGTATCTTATGTGGGAGATCAATGCAAACACTCCCTAAGGCATCCAGAGGCTATTTCACGCATAAATGTGGTGCTCATTTCATCCTGCATGTTTATCTCTGTGAAATTCCCATCTGCGAAGTTCTTCGAAGCCTGTCGTTTTGGTTAATCATGGAGGATAGCAATTTGTGTCTTCCTGCGTTGCAATGCCCAAAAATGTAGGAAGCATGTCCAAGGGAACTCTGGGGGGGGTGGCTCGAAACTTTACCTCTCTGAAATATTTCAAGGTCATAGCAATGGCGGCAATGAGCTTTCTCGGGGTGGCACGACAAAGCATGCTTGCCTCAGTAACTCCAAAGCTAAGGATCCTGGCAGCAGAAGAAGGTGGGTTCCCCTCGACCTTGGACAGGGTCAGGGCAACAGGGGCCCTGTGCAATAGTCTAGATGTGGTATGGATTCTAGCAGCAAGAATTGGAAGATTCTCTCGACTCCTCATTCTGGGTTCCTTTCGTCCCCTTATGAAGTTGGCCATGGGGTTCCTTCGCAGCAGTATCATGGAATTCCGGGAGAACCGAGATGTAACAAAAATTGGTAGCATGCTGTGGGTGATAATGGAGGTCTGGTTAATATGGACTCTCCTCGTGGGCAGGGCAACCCTACCCCTGATTTTCGCATGCAAGTTATGGACCTGGAAGCCCAAGTTCGCTGGATCAAGGGTGACCTCTCGGATATGAAGAAAGCGATTTCTCATCTCGCTACTTTCATGGAAATCTCCAATTCCGAAATCAGGAACAACAATCGTAAGATGAAGGACTACTTTGATAAGCTGATTGGCAAGTTTGAATCTTTACACAGTTGTCTCAGAATAGTGGAAGCAAAAGTTGATTGCGTTAGGACCAATAATAGAAGTAGCCCATCCGTCATCCTGAACATCGATGACGAAAATGCAGGTGTAACTTCAGGGAGCAAGGATAAGAACGCTCGGCCTCACCATGTCAACTGAGTCTCTCTCTGTCTCCTCTTCAATGTGTCTGGAAAACTCTTTTTTTGGTTTGGTTATTGCACTACCAGTTATATGTATTACTTTTGTTGTTTTCTATTAGGGTAGTTCGTCAAAGTTTTCAATTGTAGCAGGCATAAGGCCATTTTTGAAGATTAGAGACTGGTATGTGAAGAGCCTATCTTGACAGCTCTTGTCTTTTGGAATCAGTCTCTCCTACTCTATGTAATCTGTTCTCTCTTTTTAATATAAAAGCTCATTAACCATTTGTGTAAAAAAAAAAAGTTAATCAAATTTCAATAATCATAAAATAAAAAAATAAAAACTAAAATTTAACATTTTTCTAATAATATAATTTTATTATTAATGAAAAAATCATATTTAAGTATTTAATTTTTTAATATCATTTAATTTCTTTAATTGGTATTATCTATATATAAAATATGTTGTTTTTTTAATTGATATTTATGATTTTTTAATGACTTTTAATTCAAAGGTATAAGTTTTTAATTGATAGAAATTTATAGGGCTTTTCATGATACGAGAACAAAGACAAAAAGATTACTTGAGTATAAGTTGTCTAATATATATATATATATATATATATATATATAAAGTTCGAGGATTTTGTTTGGATGGGTTTTTTCACTGGAATCCAGTTTTTTCTATTTTGCAAAATCTGAATTTCACTGTGTTTTAATGGTGATTTTGATGGTAGAAATGGATTGAGAAACTGTAACCATGAATTTTAAAAATTTATGTCACATTTTTTCAAAATTGTCATTTTTTTTTTATCTGTTTGAAATAGTAGAACTTTTAGACTACGCGTCACATGGTCACATTGTGACCATGGATAAACCTTCTTGTTAACCTTCTAGGTTTATTCATTATGTTTATTAATTTTTTTATTTTTTTATTATATAAGGTAACATAAGAGAATTCAATGTTTCATGTAGTTATTATAAAGGTTATTTCAAGAAAAAAAATGAACTATTATTATAATTGGAAAAGTAAAGATTTAATCATCAAATGAAAGGCAATGTTAAAATTAAAATGTCATATAAAAGTTTCTTGACGACGTTAAATTTCAACCATGAGTGTGACTTAACTTTTAAAATACAAAAAATAAAATTAAAAACATTTAATATGAAAAATGTCATGTTACAACTTCACATGACATTGTTGATTTTAGTGTACTCCCTGGGAGGAAAGGGTTTGTTATCTTTGTGAGTCTATGAGCGTTGAAGATGAAAATCACTTTCTCTTAGAGTGTCCTGCTTACACCCACATTGTTGAGTTTAGTGTACTCCCTGGGAGGAAAGGGTTTGCCATCTTTGTGAGTCTATGAGCGTTGAAGATAAAAATCACTTTCTCTTAGAGTGTCCTGCTTACACCCACATTAGATATGAGTTTCATAGTATTTGCTACAATACAAACCTTTCTAACCTCTTGAATTGCCAAAACTATAGTGATCTTGGAAAGCTTCTTTCTAAGCCTTTTGAGCATACTAAAAAAAGTTTAAAGAAAACCAAGTAATAACCTTCTTAGAGTCCGATAGACTAACTTTGGTCTCAGTGGACATTAATCATCATCATCATCATCATCAACTTTTTTTTAATAAGAACGGTTGAAGAGCTTTTGTTAGGGGTAAGAGGCTAGGAGGGGGGTTAGCGAGGGGGGGAAAGAGAGAGAGACTGAGAGAGGGGGTTAGTAATGGTTGGGGGGGGGGGAGGGAGAGAGAGAGAGAGAGAGATGAGAGGGTGTTAGTTGTAGGGAGTGATAAAGAAAGATGGGAGGTGTGGTTATAGGTAGGTGGAGGTGTAGGGAATAGAGAGACTGAGAGAGCCCGGGTTAGTAAGGTTTAGGGAGAGGATGGGAGAGAGATAGAGAGGAGGGGGTTTTGGGCTACAGGGAGTAGCAGAGAGATAGAAAGAGTAGGATGGTTAGGGATGGGGGAGAGGTAGATGGGGTTTACAGAGAGAGAGAGAGAGAGAGAGAGAGAGAGGTGTAAAACCAAGGAAGAGAGAGTGATGACGATGATAATGATGATGGTGATGATGATGAAGACGATTATGATGATGGAGATGATAATGAAGACGATGATGATGATGATGAATATCATGATGAAGATGGTGATGATGATGATGATGATGATGATGAAGATGATCATGATCATGAACATGATGATGACGATGAAGATGATGATGATGAAGATGATGAAGATGATGGTGATGACGACCACAAAGATGATGATGATAATGATGATGATGAGGAAGATGGAGATGACTATGATGATGATGATGAGGATGATGATGATGATGATGAAGATAATGATGAATATGACGATGAGGATGATGAAGATGAAGATGATGGTGATGAAGATGATGATGATGATGATGATGATGATCAATCGATCATTATCATCATCATCATCATCCTCATATTCATCACCATCATCATCATCATCTTCATCATCATCATCATCATCATCATCACCATTTTCTTCATCATCATCGTTGTGGTCATCATCACCATCATCTTCATCGTCTTCATCATCATCATCATCTTCAATGTCATGATGATGATCATCATCATCATCATCTACGTCATCATCATCATCATCACCATCATCACCATCTTCATCATCATCGTCATCTTCATCATGATATTCATCATCATCATCATCATCTTCATCATCTTCATCACCATCATCTTCATCTTCATCATCTTCATCATCATCATCTTTCTCTCACCCCCTTTATCTCCATCCAACACTTTTAAACATAAATTTGTGAAGATAATAGCGCGCGCATTATGTTTATACAAAACGCTTGCGGGTTTTGTATAGAATAAATGTGCTCACGTTTCGTATAACATTGAGTGTGAAAACAATAAAATTTGAATTTAACTATAACGCGCACACGTTATTTGAATTTAAACAGAACGCGCGCACGTTCCTGAGCACCTAATGACCCACTCCTCCTGTGCACGCTTTTCAGACACAGTCCTATGTGGTTGGTTCGGACTTAGCAAACCTGTGCTATGGAATTTACTAAACCATAGCTAATTAGACATTTCCACCTTTTTTCTCAATATGCCTGTTTTTCACCGCTCTCTACAGCATGACATACATGACCATTATTGAAAAAAATTTAGGCATAGATAGAATTTTTTATGCAGACTCCAAATATGTAATTTTAAAAAAAATATATTGAGATTTTCTATTTATTTCCTAATTTTCTTGTGTCATCACTCAAGTCAAAAAACATATTGTTAGAGTTTATTGCGTAACTTTTTCATTTCACAACCATTTAAAAAAAAATTGTATGCTACACTAGTAAACACCGACTTCTACATGCTATAAAAAATCCAAGTCGAAATAACTGCATTAATACCTTCAAAGGATGCACCCACATTTGACATATCGTTCTCGAGGTTTTATCAATTACACAATTAAAAAAATAAAAATAAATTAACATTTAATTTTGGAAAAATAGTGCTACACTAGTGCTACGAGTTCTATACATGTCTACCAATTTTTGTAGCCTGAAACCGTCATTTAGGAATTGAAAGGTTGCACCCACAAAAACATATACCTTATCATTTGCCAAAAAAATAAAAAGTGACTGTTAGAAAACATGAAATTTGACATAGTTATGTAAATTTTCAATACTTAAAACTTATATATTCGGAAACGTGACTAAATTTACTATGTTTCATCTTTTTTACTCGATGCGATATATCTTGTGCAAGTGTAACATACCTAGTACTTGAGACATTTTATGTTTGTGTAAAAACATTACCTTAAATTTTATTGTAAAGTTTTATATTTGACCAAGTGTCAAGGATGACTGTAAATGAATAATATTATTATTTAATAAATTAAAATAGGAGACACTCACCCAAAGAGACTATTGAAAGAGCGTTTACTGACCCACTAGGAGGAATGGAATCTAGGGTAGAAGGCAATGGAAAAGTCACAGCATCTGAACTCAGTAACTAGCTATTGTTATGGGACAACTCCCTTATTTTGTGGTCAAGTTCCCAGGAATGTGAAACTGGAGCTTATGGCTCATTGAATGAAAACTGACCACCAAAAATACCTAGGCATCTTTTTATAGCCATCGAATTTGAGCAGAGGCTCACACTTTCCCTGACGAGAGAACTTACCTTGTGGTTTTGCTAGATATTGCACACAAGAGATTCAATGAGGGGAAGCTATGTTTTGAGTTGCAGAGTAAGACTGTCTTATTTCTGCTGAGTGTAGAGTGTTCTTGCTAAGTGCTGAGGTTTTGGATATGTATGCAAGTCCCCATTCATTGATGAAGTACAACCTGAGTGCCTTGCCTCTACACAGAGACTTCTTCCTAGTGGTTCAGTAAACAGGCTCGGGGGTCTAAGGGAGAAAGTGATTTGGGTGATTCTTCTGGAGAAGGTTGGGAGGAACAAGTCTCTTTAGGTGTTTGTCCACCCTATCAAGTCATCAGGTTCTACTTGTTATCTTTATTTCATTTATGAATTGGTGAACTATTCTAAAAAACTGTTTGTTTATTAGATATGATTTAGCTATTTTAAATGTTAAACATTCTGGACTGTTAGATCTATTCTATGTATTAAAATGAATGAGTAGAATGAAAATAAATGTCTCGTATTTTTCCTTTCGCCATTTAGCGATGTACTCTAGTACAGGAAGAGAGTTTATTAACATAGATTAGACATGATCTCTAAATACCGATGAAAAGTAAATGTCTTTTATTTTCATGATGTTATCAAAATTCATTACTGTAGTTGTAGAAGTTGTTAGGTGAGTTATATGTTGTAATAATTACGTTGCAGTAAGTTGCCCAACTATTTACTTGTCAATCCGGGGTACGTAAACTGACGAAGCACGTGCACTGTTTGTGCAGGACTGAAGTAGATCTAATCTAACTTAATCTAATTTGTTGAAATCAAATTAATCTAGGAAAGCATGGAAACACTAACTAAGAAAGCATTGAAATTGCGTAAGAGAAATACAACATGTGAAGAGTTAACAACAATGACATAAGTGAGCTCACATCTATAAATCCATAATCAAATGGCAAACATGAAAGCATAACAATGGAAGATTAAATCACATTAAGAATCTCAAATCAAAGATTAATCTAACAAGTACAAAATCCAATCCAATCCAACTTCATTACAACCCTCTTACAAGCTTAATCTAACCTAATTCCAACCTAATGGAATGGAGAGGGAGCACTCTCCTTTATACATGAGAGTCCTTAAGAAAAAGATAAGAATACATTAATTACAGATCCATTATTCTCTCAACTACTCTCAACCACTTTCCTATTATTACAAGATATGGTGCCTTCAAATCCTCCACGTATCTCTCATGAATCCTAGATAAGATATGCCAACCAAATCTTCCATGATCTTCTCCTTAAGAATAGGCTTGAATAACTATCTCCTTTGGAATGGTGTAAGAGATATTTGAGAAGTCTCTTTGATTTAATCATTCACATATTCCTACACATTACAAAGCTTAGACATAATTGAGATATATATGAAAACATGTATATTTTCTAATATTTAATCATAAATTCACTCTTAATACTAAAATGAATAAAGTGGAAAATAATAATGTGAAACCCAAATGTATTTATGCAAATGATATGATGAAGGTTTAATAGGGCGATGAAATGTAAGGAATAGTGAAGGGAAAGGTGGATGAAAATACGACATTTCTGAGTCCTAACAGAAGTAGTAGTATTTTCTTAAGTCTTCTAGATTTGTTTTTATAACAGTAGATTTCAGTAGAAGTCAAAATAGAACCAAGATTTATCTATATTGTTAATAGTATAGTATTTGCATATAAATATTTATGCGTGTAAACTGAGTTTATACTTTATATATATCATTTTCTAATCATGAAAATAAAGGAAAACCTAGGTCTCTTATGATGGGTTTATTAATTGAACTACACTAAATTTTATACAGTCTTATTCTTCCACTTAAACAGAGTTTATCAAAGAAATGCGAAAACGTAACCCTAGACTAAGTACTCACTGCATATTTTATAAATTGAATATTAATTCATCATCATAAACTTTCGACTATCCTAATGCAGTGCAAAACAGAAAGCTTTAATGAAATTACCTGTTTAGACAGTATACATATACTCAAGGAATGACTGATCAATTCTTAAACATAATATCAGAACATTATTCTAATTGAAGTAAGCTTTACAAACAACTTCCTCATCAATAAAATTCACAGTAGTATATCTACATCTATACAAAAGATAAAACTAATATATTTAATAGAAATCGATTCCATGTAAACCAAGTATTATCCATTTATCATTATAAAATAAATATCAACTTCCATGGATAATAGTAGGATGTATTATAAACACATTTTAATTTACAAAATATTTCAAAAGCAAACCAAATCGATATATTGTATCATGCTACAAGATAAAGTATTAAACCCTAATCATATAGTAATACGATTAAGAGTTTAACTCTGAGTTAACTGATCAAACATTATTAACACATAGCCCTTACAGGCTTACATTTATTTAGGATTCTATAACAATAACTTAGGGTTCGAGTCTAGGAAAGAGCTCGCCCAACTACATAGTTAGCCCAGCTTTAATGTTTATCAAAATCGTATCTCAAAAAAACATTATGTCAAATACCAAAATCACTTTCCAAACCACCAATGTATTTTTTATAAATTATCAAGTTTCAGGATCGAGACCTGTATAGTCTCACCCGAAGGTTCAATAAGAACCCACATTCTTTAACAGTAATAAACATTTAATAACTACTAGTTTCCTACGTTTAACGATACATAGGTTTCAAATAAGAGTTGAGAGTTCGAGTCTCCATTTGGAGCACTCACTCTTACGTTGAACGTAATGCTAAAAACACCAAAAAAAAACTTAGTATAGTGCTAGGCTTAAAGCCTGTGACATTGGAATCAAATATTTTGAAACATCGAACCCACAAATCAAATTACAGATAAATACAAATATGCAACCATAATTATAATTATCGAAAACAAGGGTAGGGTTCAAGCCCGATAGCGTTCATTACTTAGTCAGCATTATATAAAACTTAATGTACTTGAAAAACTGATAGAGCCGAGAACAAAGCTTCAATTTTTTTTAATGCAGAGATTAAAATCTAAGAAACAAAGTGAGCCATTGTATTCATGGTGAAACATTACAAATTGCTGTCCAGCTACGTAAGGATACCAAAGGGTAACCCTAGTATAAAAACCTGTACATTAACTTAACAAGTAAAAACCCCAAATTGAGAAGTGTCGAGGCAACCCTTCTACTACATCAATGCTGCCTTAAGTTTTTCTTAACCCTTTTACAAACAAGTCTACAATGAAGAACAACGAGACAACCATATAACCCTTAAAGTGATGATAGAGGCATCGTTGGAATGAGCCCGAGACTTACCAAGGCTCACAATCCACAGGAACTAGTACTTCTCTCATTGTGCCTTCACTGAAGGTTACAAATTGACTCCTGCCATTAAAACCAACACAAGATTAGAGTATGAACTTATTCCTTATCAACCCAAAGCTTAAACTGTAAACATTTAAAGAATGAATCCATGAGAAGAAATTTACCTTGCAGGGTTTCGAAATCGTGATGAGAAGATCCAGGCTCCTTGCACACGATAGACACCATAAAGATCCACAACTAACACCCTTACGGTTGCAACCAAATCGCTGATTTGTGCTCAACAACCATGATGGCCAAGACAAGGAGAAGCTCAGCTCGCTATCACCACACAGAACCAACAAACTATCAAAATGACAAAACCCTAAAGCTTCACGGTAGGGTTTAGACACTCGAGACATCATTATTTCCGATCACGTGATTGCATTAAATTCTAAGCCTTGTCATCCACCAACCGAGATATGAACCCAACAATCTATAGTTCGTGATTGCAAATACTCATTAAATTAATAACATGACTTGATTTTGAATACAATCCACACTTTTCACATATTCTATAGTTAGTACGCGATGATCATCAAATAAAATCTTGACTTTAGCCTTGGACTTAATCCACGATATGGTATAGGCTAGGGCCTTTTAATTATAAAGTTTGGCTAGGCACATGAAACCCAACGCTTATCAATCTTTACTTTTGATTTCCTTCCTCTTTCCTCATTATGTTATTTCTCCAGTAGAATATAATTTAACTCTTCGTGTGACTTCCTAATGCGTTCATTTTCTTCCTTAACAGTTCTTATCTTAGATTTTAAATCTTTTATAGTATGAAGAAGTTCTGAAGATTGGTTATTTAATTCAACATATATTCCTTCATTATTATTATTGTTATTATGCTCATTACGAGGAGATCTATCCTCTGCTGATTCCTCCAGTATGTCCATACCTACAAATTAATAACAAATCGTTTTGTACAAAATAAAATTAAAACAAAAGTTAGTAACATAAATTTTCTGGTTTTTTTTTTTTTTTTGCGCGTGAGCCTATTTCAAGCCTAGAGTTTGAACTCGCACTCTGATACCACATGGAACATCCCGAAATTTACAAAAATTTAAAATTTTTCGATATAGATTTTAATGCGTAATCTAACTGTGTGGAAATATAATAAATGTTTAAATGTCGTCTTGCTGTACTAAAAGCTGTGTTGGTCAAAAGTGTAATGTTTGCGACAAGATAATTAATATCTTTATTTCGATGTTAAACTCACTCAACTGTACTTTCACAATTCTTTTTGTTGCTGATCCAATGATATAAGTTTATATGTGTTAACTATTGTTCTTCTGTTTGATGATGAAGGGGTCCTATGGATGCCTCGAGGCTTACTTAGCATTTGTGCTAAAGCATTTGAATCGTTCTTTTTTCGCAGATTACAGGTAAGAGATTTAGTGTTTACGACATGTGACTGAAGAGTTTCTAACCAGTTTTCGCGTCTCCAAAGTCTTAATGATTTAAGAGACATAATGTTGAAAATGCTATTGGTAAGAACTTCAGTTAGCCTAGTTTGTAAAACAGAAGTATGTCAATTGTAATATTCATAATCCTTGTACTAACCTTTTATAAATTTGTTCAAACAAAAGAATAGAATCAATATATCATGATTTAACTCTATGTACTGCTATCGTGAGTTTCTATTTGATGAAAATTATGAGAATAACCAATGTCTATATGTGATGGCTAAGTGCAAATAAAATGCAATATCTATATGCAATTCTTTTATATACTCTAGAGCCTAAGAATGACATGCAAGATTTATTTGAATTCTAACCTAGGAACTATTGCAATTCATAGTCAAATGCTAGCCTATGAACTATATACAAATTTCTATTTAATTTTTATACTATATTGAAATATATATATGCCAAGTCCTTTACATAGTTCTATGAACAATAATTATATGGTATTGTGTGTGCATCTACGTGACCCTTTATGACATTATGGACTCCTAGCAATGAATCTTACACCACCTTGACTTACCACAAGGTGTTATTACATAACCGAGTTGGGCATTTTACCAATGAATCGATACATTATAAGAATGGGTGACATTAACACTATGAAGGTTTCGTGCTGGCAGGCACTTTGGTTTCCCTTTGCATTTAATACTCCCAACTGTCGAGACAGTGGAATGTCTCCATGGACATCGTCGTGGTGCTAGGAACGTGATGGTGTGGTGATGGTTCAAACCTCATGACCAGCTGTAAGTGTTTTGGTTCGAAGTTTAACTGAGCTGTCCTCCTTGGTGGATATGGTAATGATGGTGTCTTTAATATGGTTGTTGCTTGGGTTTACCTGAAAACCCTTCGGTGATCTCCACCATTGATCTAGCACGGATTTGGACTTTTGGGATCTAACCCTAACCACCACTATGTTCTACGAAGTTATTGTTTCCTTGGCATTCGGTGTAGTGGCTTTAAGGAGAGGTTGACAAGCCAAGAGCCTTCAGGGTCTCATTAGCAGGTGTTTGTGGAGTGCCCATGGTTCGAAACCGTGACTTGTTGATAGCTTAAGAGCTGATACTCTCATGGTGTTTTACAGTGATAGCTTGTAATCAAAGTTCCATAATGAGTGATAGATTCTTCATGGAAGTTGGTTCGATACTTGGCTTTTTTTGTCTGTTAAGTGATAGTTTTTAGAGTTGCTTTTCCACCCTTCTTTGCACTCGGTGATGGAGCAATGGGTACATATTGCATGGTCTTGGCGTTTCGCTCCGATGATAAATGAAAGGTAATGTTTCTCAGTTCGAATCTTTTGTCTTCCATTCTGTTTTGAGAGTTTTAGTTATTGTTATTTCACCTATAATGACTTCTGTCAAACACTTGTTTTAACCACACTCATGTTCAAATGGCGGGTATCTTCGTTGATGGCTTCTCAGCAACTGGTAACTACAAATAGACCGATAAGCCTCGGTGGTTACCTTTTTACTCCGGTTAGATGACTATTGGGCCTTCATGTGTGTTTTGTTGAGACTTCATGTTTTCTTGGGCTCTGAGGATTGATCTTCGTCGAAAGCCTGTGAGCTGTTGGTAGCTTGTGGAGGATAAAATCCTCGACCCTTTCGTCGTTGTTTTCAGTAGTATTTGTTTTTCATTGCATAATCCGTAAAAGAAAATACTCAGGGGAGGGTTTTACCCTTTTATTGTTCTCGGTAAATGAAAGGATTTGTGTTTCCATTCGACCTGTGTTTGTGTGGATGATACTGTGAACATTGCTCTATTTTGTGTAAAGAAAGCGAAGCTTATCGTTCTTTGATAATACAAGAGCTTTGTTTTCCTACATTATTGTGTTTGTGTTTGAGTTTAAGAGCAGGGCCCCAGTTTGTATGCATTTGAAGTTTATCGTTTTGCCACTATTGTATTTTAAGAAAAGTTTGAGGGCTAAGGGTTTAGCCCTGTGTTAAAAATGGTCAAACCCGAATGTGCGGTTCTCAAAAATGTTCTGCTGTTATGATAACAAATGTTTAGCTTCTGAAGTAGATATCTAAATCGAGCAAATCGTATGCTTTACTGTTTAATAGTTTTCAATTGAAATGTGATAATATAGTCTCATGCTGATGCCGAGATGTTTTTATTTTCAGTCTTAAGGGATGTAAATGATAATCATTTTTTGTGCCTAAGCATATGGTATTGAAAGTGTTACTCGTTGTTCATGTCTGTTAATTTTAAGTGTTGGTTGAGAGCCAATGTTTTCTGTTCGCAACTATGTAATGAAATTGTATCTAGATTCTTGTTCCGTTGTTAACTGATGGTGTTCGAACCTTAACTAAACTCTAAATCTGAGAGATAGATGTTGATACTTTTAGGGTTTGATCAACGAAGGGTTACGATCCTGTCATAAATTTAAAGTTTGTAAATGAAACTCTGTTTGTATAACATAATAGTTCTTTGTTTTAATAGTTGTGGAAATTATGGAAAGTGATGAAGCCACAAGCTAGGGTTTCTAATCCTATGCTGAATATGAATGGGATTTACTGTAGTTTAAATAAATAAATAATATAACAGAAAATGAATACTGTGCATAAAGATTAATGTTAAATAATTATGCATTGTTTGAAATAGAAAGAGTTTTGTTTGTTTATGCAATTATATTTACTTGCTAACAGTATTGGATAACAGTACTATGTACTTAGGAAATAATTATTTTGCAGCTGTTATTTCAATAAAAATTTGTGAAATAAAAATACAGTGAACCTTAAACATTTGACTGATGTAAGGAATGATAAGAGAAAGAAATAAAATTATATTATTTAATACATAATATTAATGGTAAGAAAAAATAATGAAATACAACAGTATTGATCTTCTCATTCATTTGGTAATCTACGTATCAATTTATCTACCTTAATCTCTTCTCGGTACTAGAGTACGATGTAGAACCATTAGCATGGGGAAAAATGCAGAGAAATATTTATTCAATTCATCTTACATAGTCATTACTATAGAGAATCCTAATTTAGGTCAGAAACTAAAATAAATGCATTTGTTTAATAATATCCTTGAAAATAGTAAATCAATAATTGCAGATAGAAATTTTAACTACTTAGAATTAGAAATGACAAGTAGAACCTATAAATGAAGATAGGGCCAACAAACACCCAAGGAGGCCTGTTCCTCCCAACCTTTTCCAGAAGAAGCAGCCAAAACTACTTGCTTCCTTTGGACTCCCGAGCTTGCTTACTGAACCACTAAGTAGATGGAATCTGTGTAGAAGCAAGGCACTCAGTAATATAACTTCTGCACTCAGTAGTATAACTTCTGCACTCAAAATATGCCTTCTGCACTCAGTAGTATAATAGGCAGACTTACACCATGATAAAAAACTCAGCATATCCCCTCATCGAATCTCTTGGGTGCAAGCACAGCAAAACCCCAAGGTAAATTTCCTCATCAGGAAAAGTGATGAACCTCAGTTCATAATCCGATTGCTCTTATATAGACTGCTTAGGTCTTTAGTGGTTAGTTTTAAATAAATGAACCTCAAGCTCCAGTCTAAGTTGCAGTCACGTACTTGCCCTCCAACATCTTCAAAGACTATACGCGCTTCCACCATTTTCACTCCGCTGACTCCTATATATTCGCCTCCATTCCATTATTTCTTCCACACTCCACGGCTTTTGCTTTTCATGGGCTTACTTCACTGAAATCACTATTTTGGACTCAGAGCTTCTGCGTCGCTAAATATGGAGATATGCCCCCAGCAGGAACATGTCCAGGTCATTGCTCTATCACACCAAGATGGCGGGTCCCGCCAATATAAGGGAATCCGACTGCGGAAATGGGGAAGATGGGTTTCCGAAATCAGGGTACCGAGATCTAGACAGAAAATATGGCTGGGCTCATACAAAACCCCCGAGCAGGCCGCCCGTGCCTATGATGCCGCAGTGTATTGTCTGAAGGGTTCCAACGCCAAATTGAACTTTCCGGATTCTGTCCCCAACATTCCGTCAGCGTCTTCTCTTACCCCAAAGCAGATTCAGCATAGCGCCCTGAAATATGCCATGGGCCAAACCCCTTCGGCCGAGCCCTCTCCGAACACTAATAAAGAGAAGCCCGCGTCGCCGTCGCAGTTGTCTTCGCTTTTAGAAACGGAGTTAGCGAGCGACAAGCAGCAGATATTGGAGGAGCAGCAGGACTCAACGCTGTGGAAGTCGATGTTTGCGGCATCAGACGGCCCTGAATTACTAAATTTGGAAAAATTTCCATCAATTGACCCTGTATCCACGCTAGAATTCATTCAGATTTCGTTGGAACAGCCGCAGGAGGACTATATCACCACAGAGCTGTGGAACTTCCAGGACGTTTGAGATTTTGGATATTCTCGTTCCACAAAATCTCAAACGTCCTGGAAGTTCCGTGTCATATCTCGTTTTTTTTTAATGCGTTTCCAATGTGCGGCCGTCTGTTTCCTGATTTGGGCGGGATAGGATGACACCTGTTCGAGTTTCAAACCGCGTTCATTATCTATCACTTAGACGGGAACTCTGAAGTGACAGATATCACAGTAGGGAAGTTGAAACCATTCAACCTATTTTAACATTTTATTTTTATTTATTTATTTTACCATAAAGACATGATAACTTTGTCATGATCATTTGGAATAGACCCAAGTTTAATTGGGGTGTTGTTAATATAAACCCAAAATATATTCATCAATTGACAGCAAACTTTGTCATGATCATTTCGGGTAGACCCAAGTTTAATTGGCGTGTTGCTAGTATAAACCCAAAATATATTCATCAATGGACACCAATTTTTTTAGATATTAGTACAAATAAATATTTATAAATATAATGGTATAAATAAAGGACATCTTGTCATGAATTATTATTATTATTCACTTAGTTGGATGCATCGTGTTTAATGCAATTACAATTACAGTTTTATTAAGTACATTATATTGGATTGGGATCATTAGACCAAGGTTTTTTTTGGTAAATTACAGTGGATTGTGATCATTAAGCTATTTTAGTAAAGGAAAATGTTCAAAGTAGAAAGATAGTTAGTATTGTTTTTATAAATTTTTATGGAGAATATACAATGTTCAAAATAAAGAGATGCATTGCTTGGGTTGCTTTGAAGCAAGATAAAGAGATGCATTATTTGAGTTGCTTTGAAGCAAGATAAAGAGATGCATTACTTGGGTTGTTTTGAAATAAGCAGAAAGGTCAACATAACATTTTTTTAAAATTTTGTGGAAAAAATCATTTACATAGGGGCTCAACAAGAGCATCATGTCACTTACAGGAATTGAACCAAAGTAGGGAGAGTAGCAATCATTCCTCCTAACCACCCAAACTAAAATTTTTTCCATCTTTATATTTACATACTCTATTTATATATTTAACTTATTTCTTTTTGAAAAAAATTATATACTATTTATATATATATTCTTAATTATAAAATTATAATATTTATTTTGCCATAAAATTTTCAAAACCATATTTCTTATCTTAAAATCTAAATTAAATAAATCAACATAATTATAAATGAACACAAAGATCGTGTCTTCTAGTTAAAAGAAAAATCATTGAGTTTATTTTAAGGTCGTAAACTTTATTGATTCAATTTTTTAGTTGAACGGAAACGTCACTTAAACTAATCGTAAGTTCATTCGAATGACCTCAAAGTATCACTTTTAACTCTTCCAAATTCAAAGGTCAGTTGATTGACCTGGGAACCCTGATTCTATGACTTTAACTTACATTCACGTCATTTCTTTTCTCTGTGTGCAACGACCTTTAATAATATTTCCAAGATTCTTTTCCAATACTTGAACGAAATCTTTTGACATAAATATTATTTAATTATGAATTAAAAAAAAGTTATAAAGTAATAGAAAATATTTAAATATAAATATACAAGTACTATAAAAACAAAATATTGTAAAACATTTTAATATTAAAAATTGACAGAAAAACGTTGATAGCACCTTAATATATATATATATATTACAAGGATGTTGGCTTTTACCAAAAAGTAGTGAGAAAAGAATAAGAAAATAATTATGGATGTGACCTTTAGACTAAAACTCTTAAATATATTTATTGGGTGTAAGTGATGGAGGAGTGGCTTAAACCCTTTTGTTATTGAGAAACCTAAAACAGTAAGTTAATGTATGGAAGAAATATTAAACATAAGTTTTGTGAAGTTTCCCTTAAGGGCGGGTGCACAAAGTTGCTCTCCAAAATCGTTGTAACGGGGACGCGTTAGTGGGAATAAAACAACTACGTGCATGCACTTAAGGCAACGTGCACGCGCTGCTAGGTTTGGTATCGAACCGAGGCGCGTGCGCATGTCTCCTGTTGAAAAAACAAAAAAACAGAGCCGAATTCCCCATTCTTGTCATTGGAGCCGAGCGCGACTTTCACCTCCGCGTGCGCGTGACTACAACCACCATAAGTGGCCATTTGCACTCCAAAACCCACCAATTCGATCCACCAACTCATCAACACGTCGATTGGATAGGTAATTTCGATTTTTTTTGTCATTTTATTCATTCTTTGTGTCAATTTTTTGATTTTTTTTGTTTACTAAATTGTTAATAATTCCCAAAATTTTAAAACAATGGACCAATTCTCAATTGCAGATTGTAAACCGAGACAATGAGTGAACAAAATAGTAAACCTGGAGACTGGTGGAACACAAGAAAACCCAAACCTTGGACCTGTAATATTCCGAATTTGGATTGACTATTTTATGATGTTATATTAAACAACGACCTAACACATGTGATTTATTCTGATTATTGGGAATGAGCCCTAGTACATATGATTTATTCTTTTGAGCTTGTGATCATAACATCAATCATAAGGTTACGAATAGGAAGAATTGGAAGGACGAGGGTTCTTGGAACGAAATTTTTGCTGTAGCTTGGGCGGCCAGGGCTTGGCCCAGCCGCCCCTCCTTCCCTATAGATTGCTATTTCCTTGCAGGATTCCTGAGACGGCGTGCGGTGGAGGAATCGCAGGTTCTGGAGCGTAGGGTGTCTGGCCGTTTTCTTCATCAGTAGTTGCTGGCTGAGTTAGCCGGTTTGGGAGATCTAGAGTTTGCTGCTTGTCCATAGACTTGGATCTGCTGATTCTTCTATTGAGGGTTTCGGTTTTGGAAGCTGAAGACGTCTTGCTTTCTTGGTGGCTTTGCCATTGATCTTGAAACAGTGGCTCTTCATGAGATCGGGCACCTGATTGGGTTGGACCAGCTGATGGATCCATCCCAGTCTTGAAGAAAGATATGCCGTCAGTTGATGATCGATGGCGCCACGGCTCTCTACGACATTCGCAATTCCCGGCTCGCAGGGCCTCGTGAAGATTTCAAGATGGATCCAGGATTCCAAGGGCTTCCCAACCACCTGGAACGCTGAGGTTTGGACGAAAAAATCGGCGAAAAACGAGGCGAAGGCGCTCTGATCTTTTTAAGCAGGATGAAGGAAGGGAAGAAGATGCATCAATGAAAATTACGTTTCATTTCTTGATTTTCTTGATTTTCGATTCTTTTCGATTCCAATTTTACAGATTTCAGAGCGCGCTCACGCTGCATTCAGTGCCTTCGGTTTATGTGACTGGGGAACAGTCGCAGAATGGCTATGGCGTTGCTCCTCTGGGTTCTGTTGGCGTTTTTATCAGTCGGGTTACAGGATAGCGGAGCTTCTGCAGGCCTTAAAGATAGTGAAGCTCTACGACTGGAACCTGGCTATCCTGAAGGCGTTTTCCAATACAAATATTGAGTTCGTGGTGGGTATCGGGAATGGGTATGTGGCGGGGCTTATGGACACGCAGGCGGCTTTGTCTTGGGTTACGCAGAACATCCAGCCTTATCTGAGCAGTACCAAGATCACGGGGCTCTCAGTGGGCAATGAGGTCTATACGGGCAACGACGCTGCGCTTAAGGCGAACCTGGTGGCCACAATGCGGAGCATCCGGCACTGGTGAGTCTTGGTTTGCTCCGATATCAAAATCTCGACGGCCCATTCGCTCTTTGTGCTCTCCAACAACTACCCGCCCTCCGCCGGTGTCTTCGATCCTCAGCTCACGCAGCTTCTCAAGGAACATCTGGACTTCCTGGCCGTAACTGGAGCTCCGTTTTGGATCAACGCGTATTTCATCTGCGGATCCTGTGCCATGAACATCAACGGCTGCAACGGCCTCGCCTGCCTCACCAAGATCGATGCCGTCTCTGACTCCGCCACCACCATCACGCCCTTGCCGCACATTCGTCTCATACGGTGGAGGCGTTTGGGGATTGATTTCAGGGACGCTCAGCTTGCTTCGGCGGACTGCTCCAGCCAAAATGGGGTTTCTCTGACTGATTCTTCATCAGGGGTTTGCTTGCTGGCTGTTTTTGCCGGTTTGGGAGGTCTACCATGTCTGCTGCTCTGTCCACAGACATGGATCTTCTGCTTCCTCCGATGAGGGTTTCGGTTTTGACGGATCTATATCTTTCTGTGGAGAGTCTGCTGCAATGTGAGCTGTGGATGGTCATAGCTTCTTGTTCTTGTGTGGCTATGGTGGATTTGAGCGGGTTTCTGCTCACTCTTACTGTAGTATGTTCAAGATTTATCTGTTCTTCTCTCTGGGTTTCTCTTTTTCTGGTTCAGCTCTTTATAAGGTGTTGTTTCTGCTTATATGGGACAGAAATATGTGAAAATGTAGGGATCCTTGTTGATTCTACTACATGTGCAATATGTAATTTTGATAATCTTTTTGAAATAAAATTACGGACTTTTTCCAAGGAAAAAAAAAAAATATGATTTATTCTTTTGTAGACTGACATATTGGGCATGGACCCTGACTGGATTTTATTATTTGATTATATACTGGGCAAGGAAGCCCCAATGTTTTGATTATGTTTTGATGTGGGTACAAAACCCTAGTATACTGAAATGACCTTTTCTTACATACTGTGCAGTGATGTGAATGACATAATTGACTTATATGTGTGTTGAACGTGGACTTAGAAACACACAAATTACTTATGTACTGGGCAAGAGCCCTGATGTACCTAGAGAAAATATGATGTACTGGGAGTAAGCCCTGACGTACATTGAGTGTTGGGCATAAGCCCTGGAGCACTCCAAGCTTGATAAACGAATACCGGATCCGAGGCAACTTAAAGATTCTAGATGTGCCTCACAACCACATTCTAACACTAGTGTTGAGCAGGGACTCTCGAATTGCACTAGAGTAATGCCCATGTGAGAGTGTTGAGTTAAATGGCTTTGAAGAGCACTCGGGGTTACAAAGTTTCAAAGTGTTGAGTCGGAGAGACTCTGAAGAGAACTTTTATCACATTTATTTAATTGACTAAATGGCTCATCTTTTTATCCATCATCACCTACTGCGGGAGCTACCATGTTAAACGAGGGAATTCAACATGCAAAGAGAGAGGCTAGAGGCACCTAACCAGGCTGACCACGACGATCCAAAAGAAGTGGACCGTGCCCCTAAAAGTTAAAGAGAAAAGAGTGTCATGTGACGACACATAACTAAAGAAAATATAATTATGAGTAGTCTCTTATGACTAACCTGATTAAAGGCCTCCAAGTTATTATTTATTATTATTATTAGGAGCTTTAAATAATAATGGTGTTATTATTTAATTATGGGATATAATTAGTATATTTGATTTATGCATTATTTAATATTTTAAATGATGTATTAATAGTTAAGTGAAAAATATTTAATATAAGAATAATTATTAGTATAATTATTGTTATTATTAAGAGCATAAATAAAAATGACTTATAGTCAAATAGTTGGAAAAGTCCTAGTTCAAG
Organism: Larix kaempferi; assembly: GCA_027924585.1. Classification (NCBI taxonomy): domain Eukaryota; kingdom Viridiplantae; phylum Streptophyta; class Pinopsida; order Pinales; family Pinaceae; genus Larix; species Larix kaempferi. Next base: position 42,465,422 of record BSBM01000106.1, read on the forward strand.
AGGACTAGATATTTAATTAAATAATATCTTTTGATTATTAATTATTGAATTTAAAGAAACTAATTACTTCAATAGTCCTAATTCAAGACTTCCCTATTTAAAGAGCGCGGATCCCAAGTTTTGGGGATCATCTAGCATTCTTAGTTATTATCATTCTCTTATGGTAATCCAAGAAAATTATTCTGCTCCAAGAAGCTGAACCAGCCTTACTTAAAAATTCTCAGAATTGAACCAGAAGTGGATTGTAACATACCCTTTAAGCTGGAAAACATTTTGAGTTAAGAAACATTATGATAACTTTTATTGTAAAGTTTATATTGGATAGGTGTCTAAGGATGACTGTAATTTGCACAATATATTATTATTTAATAAATAAAATAGGAGACAAACACCTAAGAGGACTGTTGAAAGAGTGGTTATTGATCCACTAGGTGGAATGGAATCTGGGGTAGAAGGCAATGGACAAGTGGCAGCATCATGATGCAACTAACTAGTTGTTGGTATGTGACAACTCCCTTGAAATGTGGTCATACTGCCTTGAAAGATGGGACTGGAGCTTGAGGCTCATTTATTCCAAACTGACCACTAAAAGACCTAGGCAGTCTATATAATAGCCATCAAATATTGAACTGAGGTTCATCACTTTTCCTGACGAGAAAATTTACCTTAGGGTTTTGCTGTGTTTGCACCCAAGAGATTTGATGAGGGGATATGCTGTTGTTGATCATGTTGTGAGTCTGCCAAACTCTTATTGAGTTCAGGAGGTTGATGCTGAGTGGAGAAGGCATTTTTCAGGAGGTTGATACCGAGTGGAGAAGGTATTTTTGAGTGCCTTGCTTCTACACAGATTCCACCCACTTACTGGATCAGTAAGCAGGCTCGGGGGTTCATTATAAGTCAGCAGTTGAGATGCTTCTTCTGAAGCATGTTGGGAGGAATAGGTCTCCTTGGGTGTTTGTCGGCCCTATCATCAGTTACAGGTTCTATTGTATTATCTGTTTATTTTTAAGTTCTGTTATCTATTTTGCATATTACAGTTCTGCTGTTTATTAAACTTTCACTATTTAATTTATGAGTTATTTCAGTTTCCTTTATAAGTTAATAATTCTGTATAAATATGAAATGATTGAATAAAATGGTTTTGTATTTTTCCCCACGCAAAAAGGAACAACATCGTACTCTAGTACATAAACAGATTAAGATAGATAAGATATGATAAGCAAACTGCCATGGTGATGGAAGTAGTATTTTATATATTTTGTTTAATTTATCTGTTGTTATTAATTAGCATTATCTACTGTATTTTACTCGTAGTACTATTCTTATTTCAATTATTTCCATAAAGACAGTAAATCTATTTTATAGAAATAACAGAGTTTATATCAGACAAACTATCTAGTTCTGTTTCTTTTCATTTTATTTTTCCAATGTTTAGTTTCAAAAGAATAACTATAGTTTGTTGTTGTTATCATTATTGTACATATAGGACAGTTAGACAAATAAGAAGCATCACATTACCAACTTAGGGTTTGTAATTTTACATTTAAATTCTTTTCAAAATTTACTGTTATTACTAGTATTTCTATTACTGTACATACAGAATAGTTAAATAAACAAAGTCTCTTATCATAGAGCTAGGGTTTAATGTTTTTCTTTTACATACACATATAACCATAAAAATGCAAGTTCAATGCGGTTACATAATTGAGCTAGATAAATAAGCTCTCTGTCATTTTCTTGTTTTTACTCACAATAGACAAATCAAGTATATTCTCACATCACAAATCATTACTGTAGATCGAACTTATTGATTTCAATTATCAATTGAAAGTTTAAGACATTTCAATGACTGTAGGAGCAAAAGTCAAACAGAACACACAAATTTCATTTGATGCCGAACGTATCATTAGTTATTACCATGCCATACATTCTAAACTTAACCAAAAACCCTAAACCCTGACAGGTTTGTAGTTGAACTACTTAAAACATTCACATAGTAAAAAATGAGGCATTTGGCCGAAGCCTGTCACATATTTCAACACATAAACATTGATTTAATAAACAGTAGTAGCAATTTATTCATACACATTTTGTAAAACGATTCCTTTTTAAACATTCTTAAGATTACAGTCCAGAAACGAAGCACATTAGCATAGGTACGAGTCAAACCTAGTTTGCATACACATTATCAGTTTACAAAAGACTGTTTAAACATGACTTATTTCCATTTATCAAATCAACGAGTGATAAATTTCAAACATGGGCCAAGCCCCAACACTTAAACATGAAAGTAATCATGGCCATATAAGTTCTACAAAAGGATAATTTATTATCACTTCAACAGAGTCTGAAACCCAAATAAAAAACAATGGATCGTTGCCAAGATCAAAACCCTGAACTCAAACCCTATATAAATACCAACTATTACATCGACTCTACAAACTAAAACAACAACCCAGGGTTTTACCACCATGACTTCCAGGTTTGACGATACATTTGTTTGCCATGATTTCTGCCAGGAGAACCTACGAGGGTATGCCACCGAGCTTACCGTTTTAGCTGCATTGCTATCCATGGATCACCGAACTCCATTTCCACCAAAACAGAGCGTTGAATATAGAAATTTGGCGTTACCTGCCAAAAAGAACTGTGGGAGTTAGCAATATTATCATTTGATTGTTAACAAACGAAGAAATACATTACATAACAGAGAGACCATAAAACTTACTCAGTTGTTAAACAGTCGATTGGAATGCGTTTAGCTTCCAAATCCTTTCTCCAACGCAACAAAGTTTCCATGCAACTGAATCATAACCGAACTCGAAGTCAAGACCTCCCTACTAACCTTTTTTCCACCGAAAGAAAGCCACAGGGCTTCAACACTACCTTCTCAGCAAAGTTCAAACACTTATACAATATTTTCATTACAAGATTACAAAGTTTTGAGGCACAATGCCATCCACAACCGCCCAGGGTCGATCCTTGTAAACCAGCGGCCTGTTGGCCTTCTTTCTCCAAAACAAAACCACAAAATGAATGCACGAAGGAAAAATAACGTTAAGGCAAGTCTACCTAGGGTTTACACATTCCAATTACTAAGAACCACGAAGATCAACGATCGATATTGATCCAGGGAGCTACAGAAGAACCAAGGCAAAGATACGATCATATAGCAATCAATAACTACATTAAATTGCAGAACAGTTGGATGCCATATCACTAAAAGCTGAGTTCACAACATGGTGACACATCACCATTCCTCATCAAGATTATCACATGGAGCCAAACACATAGACGCCAGCGTAGCAACCACAACACCACAACATGATCGCATTAAATGCTGAAGATATCACGTAGATTTTAGCCAGAGTCTCGACTGCACAAACATTTAATTCATATCAGAGCTCAACATTGTGACAGCGAAGGCCTCGGGTTTCAACAATGCCATACAACTGTTTACAACCACGTATAAAGTTAACAAACATAGCATAGAGGCTTAACTATACCATAAACAAAGTTATGTGATTCAATTCATAAGGTTAATACCATTCACGCTAGGAGCATAAACCTTGTCCAAAGTTTATATAACATTGCAACTATGTTCGCACCATATAACATTACAACAATGTTATTAACATAGTTTCCATAGGATATCCAACGTAGAACCGATATAGTTAATATATCAACTATATATTATAAACCATTACAATGCCATAGTATAGTATGGACTACCACAAGATTAATGTTTAAACATTACATTTAAATAGCTAGGCTATTTGCTTAAGGTTAGGGTAGAAAATTACTTAACCTTTACACCATATTGAAAGCTAGGTTTTGACACAAACTCTACTATATGGTAGACCATTATATCAACAACATCTTGATTCATATGTGGATGCAATACAAACGGCGTAACTAACACTACAAGACTTATTACATTGCAGATGGCATTTCCAGGAGAATCATTTATTCTATTGATGACACTATCTTTCTTATAAACCAAACATGTTACAAATTCAGACAGTTAAACTAAGCTATATTACCACTGATCTCACCTTTAGTTACAACGAGTTTAGTGCTTAAACATTGTTGGCGACACATGCAAACATAACCATAAAAGATGATACAAGTGACGAAGTTAAATTGAAGATACATACCATTGACATCTTCATGCACGACAGATTCTATAATTATCTTAAACATAGAGACGACAAGCTGAAGCTTACAACTTGTCTTGTAAAAAATGGAATTACTCTATAACCTTACCTGCAGATCTGCGAAAGAAGAATCCCATGCTTTAGCTTTCAAAGCTAAGTAAACCCAAGGGCACCCGATAGGAACCCCTTCAGAAATATGCAAAGGACTTCATCAGTATTTGTTACCAGATCTTTACACATAACAAAATAAACATTGTTATGTTGCATCCTACTTATAACCAAGTACATATTCATGTTTAAAACCATTAAGACAAATTGTATGAGGCAGTTACCTTTGTTAACTAATTATTATCATTCCGCAGTTAGCATTTATCTTATAAAATAGGCTACATCAATTTTTTTTTTTTTTTTTGCGATTTTTGGGATGTTACATGGATCTAGGGCCTCTACCTCTCATTGCATGTTGGAACCAAGCTCGGGGGGATCCAGATAGAACCAGAATGGTTCAGGGCTCAAGGTTGGGAGGAACGTGGTATCCCCAAAGTCATCATAATAGGCTAGGTGCACTCCGAGGCCTCTACATTAATTATTGTTTGAGTGTGCAAGTTACTTCAAGAAGGGAGCAGGCCACAAAGTAGTCAGGTATGAAATATAAATATCTCAAGTTAAGTTTTATTAAAGTTTCGATAAGTAATACAGGGTTCTATCCCCTCATCTTTGGCATTGTTTTCCGTTCATCCTAGATTTGTTTAAATACCAACTTACTGATAGGAACAAACAGAGAGCATGGGTTGTAGGCTAGGATTACGTAACCTTAGAAGTTTTGATCAGCAGAATGTCTAGCAGGTCTAGCTAAGCTATCCTATGCTAGACATCCTAGCCGATCCACAACCTAGAGATCTATTCTCAAAGATTTTAAATAAACTCTGATTGCTTCCCTAGGATAGAATTGTTTAGTTATATATATATAGTTTTCACATTTTCCTTCTGAAATAGAGTTTGTTATTCTTGATCTTCGTATAAGTTAAGATATGAATGCTATTCACTTTAGTATTTGTATTTCTGTTATTTTGTTCCACTAAAACCCTATCTCAGTTCTTGAACATCATTATATCTCAAAACTACTAACCCTACAGGAGACAAGCTCAGACTTCAAAATCACCAGGTATTTCTTGCATCAGTTCTGGAAATTCAAGACTAAATGCAACTCATACCATTTACCATGACAACCAAAATGCAGCAGTGACACATCGACGATTCAACCAACAATTATCCAAAACCATCATTGAAATTATAGTACCAAGTAGTAAAGAAAGACAAGTTACAATATGCTCTTAGAGATTTTTTCTTATCAACGCATCGGTCAATTACTTTCACTAAAGCATCACAGACAACTCTTCACAACGTTTTAACGCATCACACAAGTCTTACAATTTACAAATGTAGTATTAGACATTTCAATTCCTGTAGCCTAAACTTTTGTAGAAAACTCAACGATTGACCTTTCAGAAATCATTTGACCATCATAATAATAGTATAGCAACACTCATCCCTTCAAAGGTAAATCGAAATAGTAGATAGGACTACGGTCCTTAAACAAAAACGCAGAAGGGTTACATAGCGATATCCAACCACAGAAAATTACACACATAGAGGCGTTTTTCATAAACGACGATACAAGGATCGAGTCCCAACGACATTTCATTTAAACGCTTTCTGGTCTACCTACTTCAATCACCAGAAACAGAACAACAAAAGACTCAAATTATAGAGTATGACAGACATATAAATTTATCCCCAGAGTCATGATTTTTGTCCCATCAAAGCATTGATTTTAGCAATCAACAATTCTCAGGTACAGACATCACCCAGGTTTTAAAACACAGAGTTCTAGAAAGCACCAAACCCTTTTGAATATTAATTAGAAAGACAACCTAGTGCCCATACCATTACATTACACAAACATGGGTAAACCCTGATCCATTTGGGTACCATTGTTAACATCAAGGGTTCAACAAATTTCAGGCATAGAGCTGGATGGCCAAAATCTCCATCTAAAACCCTTAGAGTCCGCAAACGACAAAAATATACATTTGTTTCATAACAGTCCAGCCAATGGCGACTTCCAGCAAGCTCAAGCTTGTCGCAGTAAACGCAACCGAGCTCATCAAGTTCCCCATAGCAAACTCAAGACACTCCATAGAGGCAAGAGGAGGAGAGAAGCTAGTGTAGACTCTGGACTTACTAGTCTAAGACACCTCCAAGTCTAAAGTCGTGCTCATTATCCAATATCCACGCAGACGAAGGAGACCAAACCTCTCATATGTCAAACAAGTAAACATTTGCAGTCAAAAACTGATCATTATCGTCGCTATCAGAATGAGAGAGTTACAAGTAAACAAAGGGGGTATTTTTACCTTCTTCCATCGCCGTTTCTGCTTAGAGAAACTTTCGTAGTGGGATAACCATGTGCTAAGCTCAGGTCAGACCCCCAAACCCTCATACACTCCCAACTTACAGACAGAGGTAAAAGAGCCATGATATCAAAATCCTTGATGGGGTAGTAACCAAGAAACAACCCATAGCTTAGCTGGAAGGCTTTTGGCATGTGTTATCGTAGGGTGGCTTTAAATGCCACCACCAACCACCAAATATTTCGATACAAGGCACGATCTCTATAGTGATAAGGGCATCCATGACCATGGAATCACTAAAACACAAAGGTGTTACAAAGACCCAAATAGAGTACTTTATCAACAAAAATAACGACAATGTCATTAAGCTAGGAAAATTCTTAAGGACCTCAAAACTCACCACAAAGCTTTTCAAAGTGGCAACCACCATATTTGTTTTTATTTAGTAGTATTATGTAAATGCGGAACTTGTGAAAGGTACATCATAGGTGGGAATCACCAGAAGTAGACCTGGAAACCAGGGAAAGAAGTGAATGCATTAGCGCAAGCGCTAAGTAAGTCAAGAGGCTCCACTCTCTTACCCCTACCTCTCGGCAGCCCTTCCAGAGTACCTTGCTCTTAAAAGAACAAGACCAAGTATCACACCATGGACATCAACCGCCACCAATAACGGATCCATTCTACCTTATTTACCAGCAAAACTTTAATAGATGTGCATGCAAACCCTTACATCCATAAGAAGGAGATTCACATTATTGCATTCAACATGTTTACGACAGTTCATACATCTAAACCATTTCAAAGTACTTCTGCAAAGTTGTAGAACTTTATAATCAGTAAACCATGATATTTACGAAGCTAAGACATTTCAGAAAGTAGAAATCAAATATTAGTACAGTAAGTACTTATCATTGCTGAAACTAATATTCATCATATCTTTTCCACTTATTCTAGTATAAGATTTTTTTTTTTTTTTACTATTTTTAGGGACATTACAAGTGGTATCAGAGCTCAGTTCTAAGACTAAGAGACCTATTGGGCTCATTAACAAAACATCCGCTGCAGATTCATAGTCAAAACAAAAACATGCATTTAAATTTTATTTTGTTTACTTGAATATTAACATGAATTTTTTTCTTTTTCTACTTATATAAAAATTTCAAGTACAGTCACTGTATGAGAAATGAATGCAGAACAGGGGAGCAATATATAGGGAAATCTAAATTCCCCACCATGAAAGCAAGAAATTGTGGTGGAACTCAACTCGGATTTAATGAAATCCATGCAAAGCCTGCAGGCATAATTCCAGAGTTTCAGAGATGAGAACACGCAAGAAAGAAGAGAACACGCAAGAAAGAAGAGAGCATGCAAGAAAGAAGAGAACAACAAGCTATAAATGAAGACTTACTCCAAAGCTTAACAGGGGCAAAACCCCATGAATAGCCTACTTTGTCCGTCAACACTCTTAAAACAGGAAACTGTCGCATCGGGAAATCAGCCAGTTACAAGATAGAAGGGCAGGAAAGACACAAACCAGAGTAAGTGGAAGAGGACTGTAAGAGCTCTTCCAATGAAAATGGTTCACCACCTCCTTGCAAGAAAAGGAGGAAGAGTGACGACAGTTTTCAAGGAGAGTTCATAAAGATAAAAGCCCCAACTTATGACGGAGAAATCAACTCAGGGGAAAAGGCTGAAGGGTGGCTGTTAGGAATGAATAAATACTTCAAAGTTCATAATTACTCTAGTGAAATGCAATCCCGATTAGCCATTTACAACCTAAATGGTAAAGCTTCCAGATGGTGGCGGGACTTGAAACACACCAAAGGACAAGAACTGAGAGACATAACTTGGGATACTTTCAACAAAATATTCCAGGACAAGTATATGTCTCAAAGGTTCTTTGACAAGAAAATAAAAGAATTCCATGAGTTAAAAATGGGCTCCCTGACTATGGAAGCATTCATAAACCGGTTCTTAGACTTGCTGCACTATGTTCCTTATATTAAGGATGAGAAGGTAAAGATTCAGTAGTTCTTGGGAGGGCTGCCACCAAAATTTAGAGAGAAGATAGAATTTGATATGCCCAAAAACCTGGATATAACCCTACATAAAGCAAGGATGTGTTATGAGCACGGACAACCAAGGAATGACAACATCAACAGAAATAGAGACAAGTTCAAAACCTTCTCCAACAACCGCAGACCAGGTTTTAGACCCCCACCTTATCGGAAACATAACAACAACTTTCCACCCAATAGAGGCTTCAACCGACCTCAAGCCCGACCAAGTGCACCCCCACCACCAGCCAACAGGCCAACTTTCAACAAAGGGACAAAAGCAATCCCACCAACTATTTCTTGTTGGAAGTGCCAAGGGCCACACTACTACAGAGACTGTCCCATCAAAACAGATGGAGTCTTACACAACATCCAAATAGAGCCGACCGTAGGGGACATGGAAAAGACACCTAGGATTTATGCCGCACTTGATGGCCAGCAGGCAGATCACCAAGACACCATGGTGGAAATTGAGGGTAAGATATATAACACTGTCGTTTCAGTTCTAATAGATCTTGATGCTTGCCTGAGTTATATCTCCCCTAAGATAGTGGATACCTGTAAGTTAAACCAAGAACATCATGAGAAACCGTGGCTAGTACAACTAGCCATTGGTACAAAACGAAGGGTCTCCGAGTCTGTTAAAACTTGTGAGATAGACTTAAATGGTTTTCTAACTAGGTTAGAATTAAATATTCTACCCCTAGGATCGTATGATGTACCTATAGGAATGGATTGTCTAGAAGAACACCATGTCCTACTAGACTGCGCAAACAAGACCCTACTCTGCAGGAATGACCAAGGGAATCAGGATACGATTCAGGGTATCCCTAGGAAAGTGTCTATAAGACAGATTTCTGCATTACAAGCAAAGAAATACATCAGGAAGGGCTGTAATCTCTTTGCTGTTAACATGCGAAACTTAGAAACTGAAAATGAACAAAAGATCGAGGACTTCCCAGTTCTCGTAGAATTTAAGGATGTATTTCCCAAGGAAATACCAGGATTACTACCCAGACGAGACTTAGACTTCTCCATCGAGTTAACACTGGGGTCAATACCGGCTTCAAAATCCCCGTACCGCATGAGCACACCAAAATTGGTGGAGCTCAAGCTTCAGTTACAAGAGTTAATAGATAAAGGGTACATTCGACCAAGTGTGTCTCCTTGGGGTGCACCGATACTCTTTGTCAAGAAGAAAGACGGAACGATGCGGATGTGCATCGATTACCGCCAACTCAACAAGATGACCATTAAGAACTGCTATCCACTCCCTAGAATCGATGACTTGTTTGACCAAGTCGGAGGAGCAAAGATCTTCTAAAAAATTGACTTGCGATCCGGATACCACCAGGTAAGGATCCATGATGAGGACATCAACAAGACCGCGTTTCGAACCCGTTATGGCCACTACGAGTTCGTAGTGATGCCCTTTGGGTTGACAAATGCACTGACCAACTTTATGTGCATGATGAACAGTATCTTTAGTAACTTCCTTGACAAGTTCATCTTAGTCTGTATTGACGACATTTTGATCTATTCCAAGAACGAAGTAGAACATGAGGAACACCTCCGTATTGTTTTACGTATATTACAGGAACACCAACTTTACGCCAAGTTTAGTAAGTGCGATTTCTACAAACCCCAGATCCAATACTTAGGACACATCATTTCTGAGAAGGGAATAGCCGTCGTCCTCGAAAAGGTCAAGGCCATCGAGGAATGGCCCACACCTACATGTGTTTTTGACATAAGATCATTCTTAGGTTTGGCCGGTTACTATCGGAAGTTCATTGAGAACTTCTCACGTATCGCATGTCCCATGACCGCATTACAGAAAAAGGAAAACAGGTTTATTTGGACGGCTAAGTGCGAAGAAAGTTTTCAAAAGCTGAAGCAACTACTCGTTAGTGCACCAATTCTGCGTATCGCGGATCGCAATGGGGACTTCATCGTTTGCATGGATGCAAGAAAGGAAGGACTCGGGGAGTCCTTATGCAAGATAATTTTGCCATATCCTACGAATCGAGGAAACTGAAAGAGCATGAGCAGAACTACCCTACTCATGACCTTGAGCTGGCCGCCATCATCCATGCTTTGAAGATGTGGCGACATTATCTCATGGGAAAGAAATTCTTATTGATGACTGATAACACGTGCTTGAAATACCTTTTTGATCAACCCGACCTAAATGCCAAGTAGGCCAGGTGGTTAGCCTTCCTTAGTGAGTACCATTTCGAACTAAAGCATATAAAAGGCAAGGAAAACAAGATTGCATATGCCTTAAGCTGTCAAGCACATATGCTTTACAAGGTCACGGTGAGCCAAACCGACTCAGACTTACAAGACAGAATTCGAACGGCATGTAAGAGCGACCGTTATTATATGGAAATCCTCGCGAAGATTCAGTAAGATAGACTCTTTGAACAATAGAAAGAATATAAGATAGATGAATCGAGACTACTGTGGTCTAAAGATAGACTTTACGTCCCAGAGAGTGGAGACATTAGACTAAACATTCTCACCGAATTTCACCAGAACCCTATTCAGGGCACCCAGGATATCAAAAAATGATATCGGCCGTAAAGAAACATTACTTTTGGCCTAAGTTGAAAGATGACATCGCATTGTTCATCGTGAAATGTTAGGAATGCCAGTTGGTCAAAGCAGAACATCAACACCCCTCCGGATTACTTCAACCTTTACCCATTCTAGAATGGAAGTGGGAGGTAATAAGTATGGTCTTCATTACAGGCTTACCCAAGAGTAAGAAATTGAATGATTCCATCTTTGTGGTGGTAGGAAAGTTGTCGAAAGCATCCCACTTTATACTGGTAAAATCCACCTACAAAGCAGTTCACATCGTGAAAATATTCTTAAAGGAGATCTTTCGATTGCACGGGATACTCAAAGAAATCATTTTTGATCGAGACACAAAGTTCACTAGCAACTTCTGGAGAGCATTATTCTTCGGTCTGGAAACCCAGTTACAATTCAGTACCACGTACCACCCCCATACCGACGGACAAACAAAACGGGTAAACCAGATCCTCGAGGACATGTTGAGGATGTATGTCATGAATAACCCCACCAAGTGGGAAGATTATTTACACCTAACAGATTTTTCTTACAACAACGGTTATCAAACCTCGATCAAAATGAGTCCTTTCGAAGTACTCTATGGTAGGAAATGTCAGACTCCCGTGACTTGGGATAGTCCAGTAGACAGACTTATGTTAGGACTTGACCTATTAAAATACTTGGAACAACTAGTTTCCAAGGTGCAACTAAACTTAAAAGAAGCTCAAGACCGCCAAAAGAGTTATGCGGAAAAGAAAAGAAAGGACAAGGACTATCAAGTCGGCGAACATGTGTTCCCAAAAATAAAATCAAAGCGAAGATCCTTGAGCTTGGAACGTTGCAAGAAACTAGCCCCAAGATTTTGTGGACCTTTTGAAATACTGGCCAAGAAGGGCCCAGTAGCGTACGAGTTGGCCTTACCAGCACATATAAAAGTTCATAATGTTTTTCATGATTCACTATTAAAGAAATATGTATACAATACTAAACATGTTATTGATTGGTCCTTATTATAGGTGGAACCCAAAGGGGAGTTCACGCCAGAACTGCTCCACATTCTAGACAAGAGAGAGGTCCAGCTTAGGAGGAGGACCATTACTCAGCTGAAAGTGCAATGGAGGCACTTTGGATCAGATGAGGCTACTTGGGAGAATGAGGCCACCATGAAAGAGGCATACCCCGCCTTGTTTCATGACCTCATTCCTAGTCCCTAGAAACACCGGGACAATGTTGTTCTAAGTAGGGAGGGATGTAATATCCCGAATTTGGACTGACTATTTTATGATGTTATATTGGGCCACGAATCAACACATGTGATTTATTCTGATTATTGGGCATGAGCCCTAGTACATATGATTTATTCTTTTGTAGACTGACATATTGGGCATGGACCCTAACTGGATTTCTTTATTTGATTATATACTGGGAAAGGAAACCCCAATGTTCTGATTATGTTTTGATGTGGGTACAAAACCTTAATATACTAAAATGACCTTTTCTTACATACTGTGCAGTGATGTGAATGACATAATTGACTTATATGTGTGTTGAGCATGGACTCAGAAACACGCAAATTACCTACGTACTGGGCAAGAGCCCCAATGTACCTAGAGGAAATATGATGTACTGGGAGTAATCCCAGACGTACATTGAGTGTTGCGCATAATCCCTGGAGCACTCCAAGCTTGATAAAGTAATACCGGATCCGAGGCAACTTAAAGATTCTAGATGTGCCTCACAACCACATTCTAGCACTAGTGTTGAGCAGGGACTCTGGAATTGCACTAGAGTAACGCCCATGTGAGAGTGTTCAGTTAAATGCACGGGGGGGTCAGTTGGTAGGCAATATCCTATCACGTCCATTCATATTGGGGAGTAAAATATGATACATAAATGAGAAAACATATTGCCATGTATTAAGGGGGCAAGGGGGATTAATTATGTTATATGGAAACACAAATATTTAGGGTATATTTTATTACATTTTGTGTAGAAATGGTGGAGGGAAAATCCTATAAATATAATAGTTAGTACATAGTTAGGATGATATTTTAAGTATTAATTTAATGTCTTAGATAGGATGTAATAAAAAGGAAAATATTTTAAAAGCTATCACTTTAGTAGTCTAATAATCCAAAGTAAAAACATTGGTCCATGGTTATGGACTCAAGTCCATCTAGACATATTGCCATTAATGTTTTATACTCTCCATTCAATCCTTGTAATCATGTACAAAAGTTATCACACTATATTGTAATAGTTTCGTTCTACATAATAAGTATAGCATGGGATGTATTATAATATAATATGTATTGTATTATAATATAATATAATTGGAATAAATAACAATATGAACATGTAAAATCCAAATTGAAATAATTAATAAAGTAATAATCTCACTATGTAAAATTCAAATTATAATAAATAATAAAGTAATAGAATTAATTGAAAAATAACATACATGGAAAATGTATTGAGTATACATTGACCAATATATGGTGACCAAATCTTGGAAAGCATCACCAATTTTCGCATAGCCTAATTATTCTTTCAACATAGAAAGGTGAGAATTCTTATAATTGCTATCCAAAAAGCAAACGTTATTAGTGTTAAGTGTCTATGTGCCATCTCAAAGTTCAATTAATACTTACGAGCAACTCGTATTCCATTAAATAGGAAGAATATCAACCCAATTTGAGTGATTGCTATCACTATAAGTTCTCTCATTTTGATAAAGATGTAATTTTATAACCCAATATTTGACAATATAGAACTAACGTTTGTCATAAGAACTATTATATTGACAATCTAGAACTAACTTTCGCAATCTAGAACTAACTTTCACCATAGGAACTCTTATATTGACAATCTAGAACTAACTTTCGCCATAGGAACTATTATATTGAAATCAAGATTGGAGGATTGATAAAAATTTGTTAAGATAAAAAAGGGGAGTTATCATAGATAGAAACACTGGTAATTGATTTGTAACTGAGGACTTAAATATGTTTATATGATAGACGGATCAGGTGCATGTGATCTAAGCATGGGATTTGGTATAATGGTTATTTCAATTAGTATTATTAAGTAACATATTGTTGAGCCAATTGTGATTAGATTGAGATGTACACTATAATTTAAGGCCTTTGCCTTGTTAAATTTTCAGAATTTACTTCAATCTAATCTAGGATCTTAACTGAGAGAACAACATGTACAGCATATCTACAGCATATCAATTATGGAGACAATAATGCAAGCACACAAGAGACACAAAGATTTACTTGGGGAAAACCATAAAGGTTAAAAACCCCAATAACTTCCTCAGAGATAGATAGAGCAATGATACAACCAACCAAGAGAGATAGCCATAACCTAGCAGCAGATCCTCCTCCTCCATAAGTGCGCCACTCCTCCTTGAGTGCAAGTGTGAGAAGTGAGTGAGCAAATAGTGTGCCTCCCGCACTCTATTGATACTTGACTTGACTTGCCTTTTTACCTAACTCATGTAGGCTCGAACTTAACCACATAACATAATGCTGACTGGGCCGACCCCCAATAGGGTGGTCTAATAACCCTTCGACCCACATGGCTGACCCCCAATAGGGTGGTCTAATAACCCTTTGACCCACATGACTTATACAGGGCCAACCCCCAACAAGGTGGTCTAATAACCCATCAAGTATAAGTTACGACACTTACAATATAAATGACGACACTTCCGTATAGAGGAATAATAACATCTCTATAGGAATACAATATACATATATGTGAAATACATTCCGAAGTTACATATACATCAACACTCCCTCTTAACTAGGAAGGTATTTCTCAGCACAGTTCTTCTAGCACAAGTCATCTTCTCTGGATCATCGTCACTGGATAATCGTCATCGAGTCATCATCATCGTCACTGCTGCTGCTATCTCAATCAATCTCTGAATCTACTCGTCATAGGAAGTTCTACAAAGCCAGTCCTTTTTCATACTGGATGTAGGCCCACCACCTGCAGGTCTTCATCATCACTGGCCATACTGTGGAATCCTCAGGACTTATTACGTGCATCACAAAACCTCGAAATAGCATCCCAGGATGTTACGGGTACACAACTCCGACCTGTAGGATCTCCCAGGGCGCTATTACATGTGACCCCACCACAAAACCTCGAAAGAGCATCCCAGGATGTTATGGGTACACAACTCCAACCTGAAGGATCTTCCAAGACACAAATTACATGTGGTCACCACAAAACCTAGCAAGAGCATCTCAGGATGTTAAGGGTACACAACTCCGACCTGAAATCTCCCAGGGCACAAATTACATGTGGTCATGGTAAAACCTCGAAAGAGCATCTCAGGATGTTACGGGTACACAACTCCAACCTAAAATCTCCCAGGGCCCAAATTACATGCCATAAGACAAAACCTCGCAAGAGCATCCCAGGATGTTATGGCTACACAACTCCGACCTGAAGGATCTCCCAGGGCACAAATTACATGTCCTCCCAGAGCAATGTCTCAAAAGAGCATCCCAGGCTATTATGGGTACACAACTACGACCTATAGGATCTCCCAGACATGCTCATCTGCACAACCTGATCCACGGCCACAGAGTATCAACCTGATACTCAACATACATCATCCTGATGTATCCATGATCATCCTGATCATCATCACTGCAACGTCCTGCTGCATGTCATCTGGAGCAACATCCTAAAGCTCATCATCCATGATCATCTTGATCATCACTGCAACATCCTGCTGCATGTCATCATACATGATCCACCTGATCATCAATGCATCTACCTGATGCATACCAAGTATCTACCTGATACATATCGTCATACATGATCCACCTGATCATCAATGCATCTACCTGATGCATACCAAGTATCTACCTGATACATATCATCATACATGATCCTCCTGATCATACAATGTATCCACCTGATACATATCGTCATACATGATCCACCTGATCATCAATGCATCTACCTGATGCATACCAAGTATCTACCTGATACATATCATCATACATGATCCACCTGATCATACAATGTATCCACCTGATACATATACAGATACATGGTCCAAGCATCCAACATGATGCATATACAAAATACATACACATGATCCAACTGATCATATCCAGCATCCAACATGATGCGTACATATAAGTGATCCAACTGATCATATCCAGCATCAACATGATGCGTACATATAAGTGATCCAACTGATCATATCCAGCAGAAGCCAGAACATCAACCTAATGCTCATCATCCAACGCTTACATCCACAGCCATGTGAAGGATCCTCCTTCCAACATGCTTGGAATGGCTTCAGCAAATGTGTCCATCACTTCTTCCTCGAAGTGTCCTCGATCTGAAGAACACCAAGCCTCTCTCTGAAGTACTCGAACTTCACTCTGGCTAGTGGCTTCGTCAGCACATCTGCAATCTGCTCGTCCGTCGCAACATACAAAAGCTTCACAGCTCCTCTCTGCACCATATCCCTGATATAGTGATATTTGATCTCTATGTGTTTCTACCTGTCATGAAACACTGGGTTCTCGGACAGCTTTACACAACTCTGGTTATCACAGAAGATACCAGTAGCCTCCAACGGGAGATAAAATAACTTAGACAGTAGATTTCGTAGCCATACTGCCTCACAACTAGCTGAGCAGGCTGCAACATACTCTACCTCAGCTGTACTCAGTGCTACGCAGGACTACTTCCTGCTAAAGCAAGAGATCACACCTGATCCCATACTGAAGCAGCACCCAAATGTGCTCTTCCTATCTGCAGCACTGCCAGCCCAATCTGAATCAACATAAACCTGTAGGTTAAACTTTTGATCCGCCTCATACCTGAGCCCATAATCCACTGTACCCTTCAGGTACCTCAGAACATGCTTTACAGCAACCAGGTGAACACTCCTCGGATCCGTCAGGAACTGGCTCAATGTGTTCATAGCAAAGCAAATGTTTAGTCTCGTGTTCATCAGGTACATTAAGAACCCAATCGTCTGACGATACATAGAGACATCAACTAGCTCAGATGAAGCATCACATAGAAGCTTTAGATTCGATGCCATAGGTGTGGCCATGGCCTTGCACTCCATCATCCCGAACCTCTTCAGGATCTCTACTGCATACTTCCGTTGTCCAAGGAAGATTCCATCTGCACTCTACCACACCTCCATGTCAAAAATAGTGCATCATCCCCAAGTTCTTCATCTCGAACTCGGCAGTAAGCTTCCGCTGCGTGTCGACAATCAATCTATTTTCACCTGTAACAAACAGGTTATCCGCATACAAAAGTAGTATCATTGGATTGCCTTCCTCAACCTTGTAGTAAAGGTTGGAATCCACTTTACTCTTGGTAAAGCCCAAACTGGATAGAAAGTTGTCTATCCTACCATACCAAGTTCTGCACACATGTATGACTACACCATGCTGTCTTGAAATCCATCTGGTGCATCTTCTATTTCATCACTTTTATATTTCTCAATGCTGCCATCTGCAACATGCTTGATCTGATAGATCCATTTGGAAGTCATAACAAACTTCCCTTCACGTCTTGGGACTACGTCCCAAACATCATTCTTCATGATCGACGGATCATGGCATTACATTTCTTCATCCTAGATCCTGGGAACTTCAATATCTTCAATAGATATCTTTGTTGCTGGAACAAATGTTCTAGTCCTTTTGTAGGTGAAGATATACGGTCTTTCCTACAAAACAGGTTAAATTGCATGATTAGAAACATCTCATAATTTTCAGAACAAATTCTTACACATAAAGAAATATGTCATACAGTCATGCAATTATCTTAGCCAATGCTTCAATACAACATTTATCCATATCCCGTAACTTTCTAGATGCCTTCCAATCTCTACCAGAACATTGTTAAGAGTGTGCACAACTCCCAACATGCCAGCAAAGAGGTTTCCTTCTAGATAAGTAGCAATGGAATGTTGTATAGTTCCATAGGCCACTTACCCATGTATATTAGTAGTATACTGTTCATCAATGCAACTATTCTAATATGCACAATACATATCCTAAGTCTAGGAACATGAGCATATACATCTTTGAACAATTTTATTTAAACAAACACATATGCAAGAAATGATAATTAAAATACTTATCTTTGTTTGTTCGTTGGGTGGACTCCCTCTGAGTCTTCGCTTTCTTGCAGGAGCTGCTGGAGTCATAATCTGCAGTAGCTTCTTCTACACCTTTATGTTGTGGAATGTAGAGAGATGGTCAACTCCCTCTGAATATCTGCATCCTTTCATAAACCACTGGAGTGTACTCCCTCTTGATCTTTGCTCCCTGGATTACCTGTCCTTGAACTTAAATACATTCTCGATCCCTATGCATGCTTGTTAGTATCATCATTGTGTTATCCTCTAGGTCTAATATAAAATCATACATTCATTAGTATACTATTAAAACACAATAATCTCAAGCATGTATAGTCATGATCATTTCAAACAGAAATAATAAGCATTATCATTCAAGGTTTATGTAGGATTCTTATGGTTAGTCATATCATCAATTATGGTAAGAAACATAATATGCATACAACCATGATTATTCAAACCTATGACTTCATGAATAATCATTATCAACAATAGTATAAGATCCTAACCCAAGGTAGGATTCTATCTTGATATAGGAAAAACATACCTGGATTAGGATGCTAGTTAGTTATGTCTAACATACTCACATGATGTCTTCTTGTTCTTCTTTAATGACTTGTGCTAGTAACCTGTATATCTCATAGGTTAGCCATTATAAAACCAAGTTATACATACCTCGTAAATGGATCTTCTATGAGATCCATGACAATGGATGAGTCTTTATCCTCGTGTCATCATGATCATATGTTCTTGAACTGGAACATGATTTGTCTTTCTTGGTGTACCTTTCATGTTAGTAGACAACATAAACCTCATACAACACCATAATGCATTAGTACAATCATAAGTGTCAACACCCTAATCAATGAATATCTTCTATCATGCATTCATAATTTTGTTAAGGTGATACGACAAATCTAAAATCAAGATTGTACTAACCGTAATAACATGAAGACAATCATACCATAAACTTATTCATGAACAAATCTCAAAACATACCTCGATGAGTCATACCTGTCGAGATCGCTTGTAATCTCCTTATGTAAAGCCTTAGCCTCATCTCCCTCTAAAATAGGAACTCCTTCACTTATGCAGATGACCAATCCATCTTCTTCTAGGATTAACCCAATCCACTTGATTTGCAAGAACTGGACTTCGAGCTGGATATGGGTTTGTCAGAGAAACCCCAAAAATTCAATCTTTGAATTTCAAACTTCTAACAGGATAGAAATATGTGCCTTGATGAGCTGATCAAGCTCGTATATTCAGAATTTGAAAACTGCAACGTTTCACTCCTCAATTTTGCCTTTGAAACTTCCGGATTCACTGGACGTGACCCTGAACTGGGGTTTGATGAATCCCACTCTTCTGCCCAATCAAAATGTTTGATCCAAAGCTCTAAGCTTCTATTTTTCTGAGGAGCTTCCAGCCGTGGTCACAGATTTCAAAAATTCCCATTTTTACAGAAGCCCTAATTTTCCACTTTTCTGATCAAAGTCCCGAACTAGGGTCTAATCAAGCCCGGCCTTCTGCCCAACCAAAAATTCTGATCTTGGTCTCTAAGTTTCTATTTTGATGAGTAGCATCCATTCGTGGTCTCCGATTACAAAAATTCCAAATTTCTCCGAAGCCCTAAATTCCGGAAGCCATGAATGAAGGTACTCAAAAATAATTCTGTTTTGATAGAAATATGTACCTGATTGTTTCTGGTGTAACTCCAAACCTTTTGATCCACAGGGTCTGAAAAAGTTTCTTGAGATAGCCTGACCTATTATCTTTCCATCCTGACAGATCTGACCTCAATTGGATTCTCTGAGAGAGAGTTATGCCAAGTGTCGCAACATGACCTGTTTTGGGATAATTCAGGAGAGCGAACTTGTACGGCGTGCCACGTGTCATTGTTTGAACTTCGGCATCTGAAAAATTTTCTTGAGATATCTCGTCCTGTTATCTTTCCATCCTTACAGGTCTGACCTAAATTGGATTCTTTGATAGAGAGTTATGCCAAGTGTCGCAACGTGACCTGTTTTGGGATAATTCAGGAGAGCGAACTTGTATGGTGTGCCACGTCTCACTGTTTCAGCTTCGGCCTCTGAAAAAGTTTTCTGAGATAGTAAAATCTGTGTACTACCTGTCATTTTTCACGAAAATTCATTTGGAGCTTCCTAGCCCAAGTTATGACCTTTTTCCCAAGGTCACCTGATTTTGACTCAGATCTGGAAGAGGCAGAAACCCTATATTGTACAGATCATAAATCACAAAGTACAACGAATTAGAGGTTTTCCTTTGGACACAAGGTACCTGGAGATTTAATATTCGTCTTGTAACAATTTCAGATCTGAAAACATCGCCAAAACGGATTTATAGCGAAAGTGCTACGACAACTGGTTTTTTTCTATATCAAGCCCTAGCATCGTAAGTGCAACAAGTGTCATACATGCCATATCATGCCTTCTTTCAGGATAGCTCTGATACCATGTTAAATTTTCAGAATTTACTTCAATCTGATCTAGGATCTTAACTGAAAGAACAACATGTACAGCATATCTACAGCATATCAATTATGGAGACAATAATACAAGCACACAAGAGACACAAAGATTTACTTGGGGAAAACCATAAAGGTGAAAAACCCCAATAACTTCCTCAGAGATAGATAGAGCAATGATACAACCAACCAAGAGAGATAGCCATAACCTAGTAGCAGATCCTCCTCCTCCATAAGTGCGCCACTCCTCCTTGAGTGCAAGTGTGAGAAGTGAGTGAGCAAATAGTGTGCCTCCCGCACTCTATTTATACTTGACTTGACTTGCCTTTTTACCTAACTCATGTAGGCTCGAACTTAACCACATAACATAATGCTGACTGGGCCGACCCCCAATAGGGTGGTCTAATAACCCTTCGAGCCACATGGCTGACCCCCAATAGGGTGGTCTAATAACCCTTTGACCCACATGACTTATACAGGGCCAACCCCCAACAAGGTGGTCTAATAACCCATCAAGTATAAGTTACGACACTTACAATATAAATGACGACACTTCCGTATAGAGGAATAATAACATCTCTATAGGAATACAATATACATATATGTGAAATACATTCCGAAGTTACATATACATCAACATGCCTCAAGAATGAAACCACGAAGGGATCATTTGATAGGAAATATCCTATCACATCCATTCATATTGGAAAATAAACATGGGATCTAAGCATAGAAATCTATGATCCATTGAGCAAGATGAAAATGCATGCAAACATATATATATATATATATATATATATATATATATATATATATATTGACCTTTGAACGGTGATCTGCGTCTTGTTGAGCAATTTGAAAAAACACATACAAAGCAATCTCACCTACCACCATAATTCTCAAACACCTACCGTAGACATCATTTAACATTTGATTGGTGTTCCCATTGAATCCACGTGAATATCACGTGATGGGAAGTCTAGTACGCAACTTCACCATGAGACATATTGCCGCGGGTGTATGGAAAATTTATTTTGACTCTAATCTAAAAATTTCCCTCCATATTTATTAGAAACCAAATATATCTGCATTCTTCCCCAATTTGACCTGATCTAGGTTGTTCATTTGGATGTGTCTTTGGGCACTTGGTCAACTGAGTACTCCACTGGTCTGTGCTTTCTTGACTTATTACTCTGCTGGTCTGCTCTTGGTGACAAGTATGTACTCTGTTGGTTTGCGCTTGGGTTGGAATTATATATTTTGAAGAATATTTCAACATGTTGAATGGGGAATATATAGCAAGAGTAAAATCACTATTTTGTTCTTTTATGTATCAGTTGTAACATCCCATATTCTTGTAAAAATTTAAAATTTTTATTAACGACAATATTAGCTTAATTTATGATAATTTATAATTGCGGAAAATAACAATTGCTGAATGTAACAATGTTAATTAACAATTGTCTGTACTAAACACCAATATATTTTTGAAGAGACTAATGCGACCGTGACAACTTAATTACATTCGTAACCTCTACCATTAAGATAGTCAAATGGATGGTTAGATTAGACTTTTGATGCGACACTTTTTAAAGCAATGCAATGTATGAAAGATGTAATAATGAAATGCCAGGTTAGAGGTGTGATGTGGTACTATTTCTTTAAGACGATACTGACAGTTTGATTCTTGCTGCCCAAGGGAGTACTATGAGGGACCCCGAAGCTTACTTAGCTGTAATGCTAAAACATTGGACCTATTATATGTGCAGACAACAGGTAAGAAGTTTCATGATTGCAATAAATTCCAATTTGCATGAGTTCAACTTCATCGTATGAAAATAAAATAGAATCAATAGAGAATGTTGAAAATGTAAAAGCATACAAGTACGGTTCATGTGCTTACTCTTCAACTTTCCAAGGGTCGTCTTGTATCAACTTAAGTAAACCTCATCACTCTAGTCATCATTATACTAGTTGGTTCTGTTGTCGTCATTGTGCTAGATGGTTTTGTCGTCATCATTGTATTAGCTGCCTTGTTGTCGTCATTTAATTAGTATTACTAGGACAGTACAGTACCATTGTATCGCAAGAATAAAGTGGATAGGAATCTGGAGGACTTATTGTTCCAAATTACCAAACCATATGTGATAGCGTAATTGTATGTGAATTTTATACAACACTTTTGATTAGCTTTAAAATCTTATGGTTCACCATTCATGTTCACTACTATAAATTATTTAGGTCTTAAGTAATCAAAGACTAGGAATTCATAGTAATTGAATAATAAACAATTACACACATAGATTAACTATTTTGCAAAATAAAACTTTGAACTATTAACTATTATCCCATATTGTGGTCTATTCAAGTCCTATATATATAGTTATGTAACTATATCGATTTCTTGGTTTATTGCCGACATTATATATTCATATCGAAACTTAAGGTAATAAAAAGAAAGCATTAGATTATCACTAAACTATATAAATAGTTTGCAATGGTTATCATATTGTATTACGTCGAAACTATAATAATATAGGGAAAACAAATAAAATGAAATCTTTGCATATTGTTACTAATACTATGGCGAATTTAAGAAGTTATATTAACATGGATAATGCAGGGTTCAGTCACGTCGAGAGAGTTGACAGGCATTTAAATCGAAAATTGACAAGTTGCTGGTTCAATAAATGGCGCCGGTCTCGAGCTCCGATAGAGATCATGCATTGATCTTGCATTAAAAGCTCGGTGACGTATCCTTGCTGAGTTGGATGTCCTTTGATCCAGGTAGACATGAAAGTCTCCAAACTTGTCGATGTGTAGGAATAATGCACCACACGTTGTTTGTGCAAGCTCTACTATGTGCCATGGTAGCATTGTCAACTTGTTAGGTAGGTTGGGTATTTAATGTTGACGTTGTTTGTACCACAACTAAGTTATTTGGCAATGTGGAGACCATCGATGGTGATGAACCTAAAACGTTGGATGAAAACCCTAACATCTTTCGTGGAAACGAGCTAAGACTTGGAAAAGTGGTTCACTGTGCTATTGTTTCAGCTAGGGTGGTCGACAGGCTGCCGAAGTCTTGGTAGGAAGTTTGCACGGGTTTCGAACCTGAGACCTTCTAAAGAAGTTGACATTGCAGGTTTTCTTACTGTAATGATGAAGTGGTTTTGGAAGGGTTAGATTCTCTGGTTTGAAAGGTTATAGTTGTATGCTTTAATATCTCTAAGACAAGCAAGAGTGAAAAGAGAGAAAACACAAATTTTAGGCGAGGATAATGGCTCCTTGGTGTCATTCGTGACAATGTTCTTATCAAAGCTATGAAGGTAAGCTTTTCATTTAGCAAAGGTATTTTCATTTCAAATTTTGGTTTATGAAAATATCAGATATCTAACTCCGACTTAATGTCAGTTGCAGGGTATAACAAGAATGTCTGGCTAGGGTATGGCAAAAGGAAAACCACACACTCTTACACCGGTAAGCTTCGGGTCTTCCATACCCTCCTAGTGCCCTTCGTCCGTGCGTGGCTCTGTCAATGAAGATGGTTTGGGAAAATCTTCGAAACACGATTGTTAACAGTGATACCTGGGTATTATATTTTTGCAAACTTGTTGTTTGTCGAATGGAGATATAACTCGTCGATTTTGAATATTCAGGCTCCTCTGCTTAATGAAATTTTGGGAAAAAACCTGTGTAACTTTGCCTTTCAAAACATATTATAAATGTTGCTTGAGAGCTTTGTCTTTGTTTTTAAAGGTTATACTGTTGTGATGTTGAGGTTCTCTGAGATTTGTTTTGTTTTTTGTAATCATTTGTGACAGTAAGACAGAGAGCCGAGGGCTTGGTCTGTGTGTAAGAATAATACTCTTTTTAGTATACTTTGTATGTTTTAAAACATTGTAGAGATATCTGGTTTGTTTGCCTGGAAATTGTAAGTTGATGTTGTAAATCGTCTTCATGTTAATGGTTACTACAATGTCCTTAAAACTAGATTAGGTTTTTGAATTTATTGTTGATGATACGGTTCTGTGTATAATTTAACTTCTACCTTAAGAGGGAAATATATATACTAAGCCTTTCGTAAAATTCTGTAAGTTTTGTTCCAATACTGTAGATTGATAGTGTGTAATTTTGTTTGTCAAGGTTGGAAATTTAAGTAGAGTAGAAGGTTGAACTGATAACTCAATAATATTTTGCAAGGAGAATGAATAGGGTCAAACCCTAATTCGTGTTTTGTTGAAAATGATAATCTGATCATTTATTAAATTTATTGGATCGGTTTCGATCTCAGGTTTTGAAAAGAATGTAAAGATTTGTTATGAAATAATAAAAGAGAAAAAAATATGAATCTAGCTAGGGTTCTTCTTTTGATACAAAACTGAGATTTACAATAATCTCAACAATGTTAGCAAATCTAAAAGAGAGAAGTAAATACATTATAAAATATTTGTGTTTAGTAAATTCTTATCATTTGTTAAATTTCTAGATAATACAACAGTTCTATAGAAAATGAAAGCAATGTGAGTGCATAGTGCAGAAATTCGTGAAGACTGTGTAAACTATAATTCTATCTATAATTTAATTTCCTATACATATAAAGCTGGTGTAATAATTGTAATGAAACTGTGTGTGAGTGAAATATATGCATATGAAGTCTGTGTGAAAAACTATTGTTTTCCAGCTTATTATAAAGAATATTTTTATTCAATGTTAGCAGTCTTAAAACAATGTACAGTACGTAATTCATCTACCTTCCATGGACATAATTTATGTGTTTTGCAGGATGATTACATAAGAATTATTTAAGTGACTGATTATTATATAAATGAGGAAATATTATATATACTAAATATTATACAGACCTCCTACAATTACTTAACTTGAGAACAAAAAATTGATACATATAAGAATATTATCTAGCTATCGAATTCAATGGCAATTTTTGCCTATCTTCTAATCTATTTTAATTTGCATATCTCTACTAGAGTACAATGCTGCCAAATAGCATGTGGAAAAATGGGGATATTGATTTATCAATTCATCTTCGATATTAAACTTAAACATTCAGACTTAGAACAATTCTAGGATTAGATTTTTCTTTCAAAAGCAGAAACACAAAAAATATTCTTTAAACATAACATAAATTAAATAATTAATAAATTGTAGAACCTGAATAAAACCTGTAGGGCAAAAAACAACGCAGGAAGACCATTCCACCCAACCAAACTCCTGAAAATAGTTAAATACTGTCTTAGGACCCCCGAACTTGTTCGCTGAACTACCAGGAGGAAGAAGCTTCAGGAATATGGACTTCTTCTTATTGTAGTAATCTTCTAAATCTTCAATAGGTAGCAGTCCAAAAGACTTTCTCCTAAAACTTTGTTTCTCTTCAATAATAAGCAAAAAACTCAGTTTTCAATCACCACTAACCTCCCTTATTTGAACCTGTCTTGAAATCACCTGATTTACAAGAGGAAAACATTCTGCAGAAATGTTGATTGAGGGTTGCCTGCCCAGTTCGAATTTGCCTTTATAGGCTGCCTAGGCCTTTTTAGATGTTACTGGGTCATTAAATGAGCTTCCTGCTCACTCCCTCCACCTGGGGGATAATTCCCTATTTAAGGGGAACTTGTCCCATAACCAATAGTTAGTGGCGTGATGTAACTGCTGCCATGTGTCCCATACCTTCCAACAGCTTCCATTCCTCCTAGTGGGTTAGTGAACACTCATTCAACAGTCGTCCTGAGTGTTTGTCTCCTAATTAATTTATTTAAATAATAATATTCAGTAATTACATTCATCCATGATCAAAACTAATCATAATTACAAAACTTGTAATTAAATTTAACATAAAGTATTTTTACAAATAAATAATAATGTTAATAAATTTGGGTAGGTGACATACACCCCCCCTTAAGTCTCAACATCGTCCTCGATGTTGGCTAGTCACTCCTTGAGTGTTCCTGAAATAGAGTTGGGTATGCTGCCCGCATACTACTCTCCAACTCCCAGGTTGCCTCTTCTGGGTTAAGGTGTTTCCACTGCACCTTCACTTGCCCAATGCTGCGATTCCAGATAATAGTTTCCCTCCTTCCGAGGATACAATCCGGTTCCACCAGAAAATCTCCGTCTTGTCCCACCTGTACATCATTCCAGTTTACAACATGAGTAGTATCGTGCACATATTTCTTTAAAAATGATATATGAAAAACATTATGTATTTTCAAGTTAGGTGGTAAGGCCAGTTGGTATGCCACTGCTCCAACCTTAGATAATATTTCAAAAGGACCACAATACTTGGGTGCCAACTTGGCATAGATCCCCAGTTTCAGTGAACTCTTTTTCGGTCTTACCTTGAGAAACAAATGTTCACCCACCTGGAACTCTCTATGAGTTCTTTTTGAATCTGCTTGACTTTTTTGCCTATCTTGGGTAGCTTTTAAATGTCCTTGCACCTGTTTCACAATTAGTTCTAATTCTTGCAATAATTCAGGTCCTAAAAAAACTCTATTGACTGGATCATTCCATGAAACAGGTGTATTACATTTCCTACCATAAAGAATTTCAAAAGGACTAAGTCTGGCTGAAGCATGATAATGATTATTATAAGCAAATTCTGCTAAGTGTAGATAATCTTCCCACTTACCAGGCTGATCCTTAAAATACATTCTTAATAAATCTTCTAACACTTAATTTACCCTTTCTGTTTGTCCATCCGTGTGTAGATGAAATGCTGTACTGAAATTTAGAGTTGTATTTAATCCCTTAAACAATGATCTCCAGAAGTTTCCTATAAACTTCGAGTCACGATCTGAAATCATTACCTTTTGTATTCCGTCCAGTCTAAAGATATGTTTCATAAAAATCTTTGCAATGTCTAGTGCTTTATGTGTGGTCTTCACTGGTATGAAATGTGCTGACTTGCTAAGTTTGTCCACCACCACCATGATAGAATCATCTTGTTTTTGATTTTTAGGTAATCCAGTAATGAAATCTATGTTGATCACTTCCCATTTCTAGCTTGGTATTGGTAATTGTTGCAACAATCCAGCAGGATGTTGATGTTCAACCTTCACTTTTTGACAGTCTAAGCATTTTGCAATGTATTCTGCTACTTCATCTTTCATTATGGGCCAATAGTATTCCTTTCTCAGCATAGTGATGGTCTTTTGATATCCTTGATGAGCAGAATAGTGACTTTTATGCATCTCATTTAATATCAGAAATTTTATTTCTGGTATATATGGTACATACAATCTGTTTTTATACAGTAATAGACCATTTTCCTTAATTCTGTAATCTGCCATACAATTTTCAGAACTGTTATTGGCTGTCCTTTCTTTCATTTTTATGTATTCTTCATCTGTTTCACCTTTTTCCAGAATCTGTTCTTCCAAATCAGTTGAATAATTACCGATTGCTGAAATGAAATTTAGTTTTTCCTTGTGACTCGAGGCATATGCAACTTTGTTCTCCTTTCCTTTGATATGTTGAATTTCGAAATCATATTCACTTAAGAATGTCAACCATCTAGCTTGTCTAGCGTTCAGGATTGTCTGATCCAATAAATATTTCAGACCCATGTTATCTGTTAATAGTGTAAACTTCCTGCCAATAAGGTGATGACGCCACATTTTTAAGGCATGAATAACTGCTAATAACTCTAAATCATATGTAGAGTAATTATTCTCATGTACTTTCAACTTTCTAGATTCATATGCTATTGCATGCCCTTCCTGCGTCAAGACTCTACCGAGTCCATTATTGCATGCATCTGTACAAACTACAAAATCCTTGTTGGGGTCAGCTATCTTCAAGATAGGTGTTGTCGTCAATAGTTCCTTAATTTCTTAAAACTCTCAACACATTTCTGATCCCAAACAAATTTATTCCCTTTCTTTTGCAAGGAAGTTATGGGGTTGGAAATTTTTGAAAAATTCTCTATAAAATTTTTGTAATACCCTGTAATGCCCATAAATGATCTCACATCCGACACATCTTTTGGAACCGGCCAGTCATTACTGGCCCTTATTTTGTCGAGGTCAACCGAGGATTCCTCCGTTGAAATTATGTGTCCTAGATACTAAATTTTGTCTTTGCGAAAGTCACATTTACTAAATTTGGCATACAATTGATGATCTCTTAATACTTGTAAGATAATCCATAAATGTTCATCATGCTCTTCTTTGCTTTTTGAGTACACTAAAATATCGTTTATAAACACAATAGCAAACTTGTCTAAGTACTTATGCAAAATATTATTCATCAAACACATAAATACAACCGGAGCATTAGTTAAGCCAAACAGCATGACTACGAACTCATAATGCCCATATTGAGTTCGGAAATTTCTTTTGAAAATATCTTCATTTTTAACCCTTACTTGATGATGCCCTAATCTTAGATCGATCTTCGAAAATACTATTGCTCGTCGCAGCTGATCAAATAGATCATCTATGTGGGGCAATGGGTATCTATTCTTAATCGTCATCTTATTAAGCTGGCGATAATCTATGCACAGTCTTAATGTTCCATCTTTCTTCTTAACGAAGATGACAGGTGCTCCCCAAGGAGACGCACTTGGTCTAATATACTTCTTGTCAATAAGTTCCTTCAACTGAGATTTTAATTCGTTTAACTCCAGTATATTCATTCGATATGAAGCTTTTGAATTTGGTACTGCTCTTGGTATTAGCTCTATAGTAAAATCTAAATCTCTTTTGGGTGGTAATCTTGGAATCTCCTCAGGAAATACATCTTTAAAATCCTTTAGGACAGGTATGTCTTCTAATTTCAGTTTGTCCTCTTTACCCATAATCTCATCATTTATAATGTTTACTGCAAACATTTGACATCCTTTCCTAACTTCCCTCTTAACTTGCATGGTTGAAATTTGTCTAAGGGTTACCTTCCTTGGGATGCCTTTTATTTCTACAGTTTTCCCTTCATCATTTAAGCATGTAAAACTTTTTCCATAATAGTCTAGGATGACATGATGGGATTCCAACCAGTCCATCCCAATTATAATATCATACGTACCTAAAGGTAAGATATTCAGCTTGATTTGTGTTTGCAAATGATTCATGGATAAAACACAGTTCTCTATAAAATATGAAACTTTCCTCTTTGTTCGAGTTGCTAGTCTAACTAGCCATGATTTACTAAACTTTTCAGTTTTCAGTTTAAGACTTTCCACAACATCGGGTGATATGCAACTTAAACTAGCACCTGGGTCGATTAAAACAGTAACAGGATGGTCATGTATCATACCTTCAATCTCTACCATGGAGATTTGATGATCTGCTTGCCTGTTGTCAAGTGCTGTGTTAATTCTTGGCATCTCCCTTGCTATGTCTCCAACAATAGGTTCAGTCTGAATAGAGTTGATGTTGTTTGTCTTCCGATTTCATAAGGGACATTCTGATGCATAATGAGGGCCTTGACATTCAAAACATTTAATATGTGTCTTTGGCTCACTGGTCTTGGCAGTATTAGATGCATTTTTTGGTGCTGTAGAATTCTGCTGTGAATTATTTCTGGAATTATTTCCTTGGAAATTTTGATTCTGAAAATTCTTCCTTTGGAATCCGGAATTCCCACTGAATCTGAAATTTTTCTTCTTCTGTTCAAAATTGTTGGGCTTATGATTTTTCCAATTAGACATACCCTCTCTCTTCCGATTTGTATCATAACAGAAGACTGCCTTCCTCATAGCCTCCTCTAATTTTTTAGGGCTATCATACTCAATTCCATCTTTAATGCTGAAAGGTAAACAACTTAAGTACCTTTGAATTTTTGGTTTTTCTTCTATGAAGTAGGGTACATATCTCAGTAAGTTCAGAAACTTACTGTTCAGTTCCTTCATGTTCATACCTCCCAACTTCAAATCATAAAACTCTTTATATTTTTCTTCATAGTACTATTCAGATAGATACTTCTTTTTGAAATATCATTTGAAATCACTCCAGCTTACATATTTATCCTTAATGCCCTTTACCCTTTTGACATCCTGCCACCAGATATCTGCTTTTCCGGTTAAGTTATATATGGCCATTTCTGCTTTTAAGAACTATGAATAGTTGTAGATGTGGAAGTATTTCTTCATCCCTGACAACCAAGCTTCAGCTTTCTTGCCTTTCTTAGTTTCTCCATTGAAAGTTGGAGGTCTTATCTTCTTGAATTCTCCAGAAATCTGCTCATATTCTTTTTTATTTTTCTTTCTTGGTTTGGAATCTTCTTCACTGTTGTCACTGATGTAATTACGTTTCTTTTTGCGTTCTGTAATAGCATCTCCAGATGAGGTTGAACTATCTTTTACTTTATTGTATTTGATGTTCTGATTTTTATCAGTGTGAGGCATGTCCTCTACCTTGGAAATATCTTCATCGTTTTTCCCTTGTTCTTATGTTTGGCTATGTTCAAACAACACTAGATTCAGTTGTTCTTGTGCTTGCAGAGTCCTTTCATTATCTAGTTTCACAGATCTGATTTCTGCTTTTAAATCTTGAAAGGCACGTAACACTTCCGTCAAACTGTTATTTATTTCCCCATGACCGTCCTCCACATAGTGGTGTCTCGAACTGTGACTGTTTGGCTGAAATCTGTCACTTAAATGTTCAGCTGAGTTCTCCATACCTGTAACTGAAAATAATTTTTGAAGATAATATAATAATAAAATTTCATGTTAGTATAAATTTCTGCTGTATATGAAAATTTATACTGTGTGTTTTGGATCTCATTCAGGCCTAGAGTTTGAATCGGTGCTCTGATACCCATGTAACATCCAATATTTTCCTAAAAATTAAATTTTTTTATTAACGACAATATTAGCTTAATTTATGATAATTTATAATTGAGGAAAATAACAATTGCTGAATGTAACAATGTTAACTAACATCTGTTTGTACTAAACACCAATATATTTCTGAAGAGACTAATGCGACAGTGACAACTTAATTACATTCGTAACCTCTACCATTAAGATAGTCAAATGCATGGTTAGATTAGACTTTTGATGCGACACTTTTTAAAGCAATGCAATGTATGAAAGATGTAATAAGGAAATGCCAGGTTAGAAGTGTGATGTGGTACTGTTTCTTTGAGACGATACTGACAGTTTGCTTCTTGCTTCCCAAGGGAGTCCTATGAGGGACCCCGAAGCTTACTTAGCTGTAATGCTAAAACATTGGACCTGTTCTATGTGCAGAAAACAGGTAAGAAGTTTCATGATTACAATAAATTCCAATTTGCGTGAGTTCAACTTCATCGTATGAAAATAAAATAGAATCAATAGAGACTATTGCAAATGTAAAAGCATACAGGTACAGTTCACGTGCTTACTCTTCAACTTTCCAAGGTTCGTCTTGTATCAACTTAAGTAAACCTCGTCACTGTAGTCGTCATTATACTAGCTGGTTCTGTTGTCATCATTGTGCTAGCTGGTTTTGTCGTCGTCATTGTATTAGCTGCCTTGTTGTCGTCATTTAATTAGTAGTACTAGGATAGTACAGTACCATTGTATCACAAGAATAAAGTGGATAGGAATCTGGAGGACTTATTGTTCCAAATTACCAAACCATATGTGATAGCGTAATTGTATGTGAGTTTTATACAACACTTTTGATTAGCTTTAAAATCTTATGGTTCACCATTCATGTTCACTACTATAAATTATTTAGGTCTTAAGAAATCAAAGACTAGGCATTCGTAGTAATTGAATAATAAACAATTACACACATAGATTAACTATTTTGCAAAATAAAACTTTGAACTATTAACTATTATCCCATATTGTGGTCTATTCAAGTCCTATATATATAGTTATGTAACTATATCGATTTCTTGGTTTATTGCCGACATTATATATTCATATCGAAACTTAAGGTAATAAAAAGCAAACATTAGATTATCACTAAACTATATAAATAGTTTGCAATGGTTATCATATTGTATTACGTCGAAACTATAATAATATAGGGCAAAGAAATAAAATGAAATCTTTGCATATTGTTACTAATACTATGGCGAATTTAAGAAGCTATATTAACATGGATAATGCAGGGTTCAGTCACGTCAAGAGAGCTGACAGGCATTTAAATCAAAACTTGACAGGTTGCTGGTTCAATAAATGGTGCCTGTCTCAAGCTGCGATAGAGATCATGCATTGATCTTGAATTAAAATCTCGGTGTCGTATCCATGCCGAGTTGGATGTCCATTGATCCAGGTAGACATGAATGTCTCCAAACTTGTCGATGTGTAGGAATAATGCGCCACACATTGTTTGTGCAAGCTCTAATGTGTGCCATGGTGGCGTTGTCAACTTGTTAGGTAGGTTGGGTATTTAATGTTGACATTTTTTGTACCACAACTAAGTTCGCTGGCAATGTGGAGACCGTCGATGGTGATGAACCTAAATCGTCAGATGAAAACCCTAACATCTTTCATGGAAATGAGTTAAGACTTGGAAAAGTGGTTTACTATGCTATTGTTTCGGCTGGGGTGGCTGACAAGCTGTTGAAGTCTTGGTAGGAAGTTTGCAAGGGTTTCGAACCCGAGACCTTCTAAAGAAGTTGACGTTGTAGGTTTTCTTACTGTGATGATGAAGTGGTTTTGGAAGGTTTAGATTCTCTGGTTCGAAAGCTTATAGTTGTACGCTTTAATATCTCTAAAATAAGCAAGAGTGAAAAGAGAGAAAACACAGAGTTTAGGTGACGATAATGTCTCCTTGGTGTCATTCGTGACAATGTTCTCGTCAAAGCTATGAAGGTTAGCTTTTCGTTTAGCAAAGGTATTTGCATTTCAAATTTCGGTTTATGAAAATATCAGATATCTAACTCCGACTTAATGTCAGTTGTAGGGTATAAAAAGAACGTCTGGCTAGGGTATGGAAAAAGGAAAACCACGCACTCTTACACCTGTAAGCTTTAGGTCTTCCATACCCTTGTAGTGCCCTTCGTCTGTGTCGTGGCTCGGTAAATGAAGATGGTTTGGGAGAATCTTTGAAACATTATTGTTAACAGTGATACTTGGGTATTATATTTTTTCAAACTTGTTATTTGTCGACTGGAGATATAACTCATCGATTTTGAATATTCGGGCTCCTCTGCTTAATGAAGTTTTTGGAAAAACCCTGTGTAACTTTGCCTTTCAAAACATATTATAAATGTTGCTCGAGAGCTTCATCTTTGTTTTTAAAGCCTATACTATTGTGATGTTGAGGTTCTCTTAGATTCGTTTTGTTTATCGTAATCATTTGTGACAGTAAGACAGAGAGCCGAGGGCTTGGTGTGTGTAAGAATAATACTCTTTTTAGTAATACTTTGTATGTTTTAAAACATTGTAGATATATCTGGTTTGTTCTCCTGGAAACTGTAAGTTGATGTTGTAAATCGTCTTCATGTTAATGGTTACTACAATGTCCTTAAAACTAGATTAGATTTTTGAAGTTATCGTTGATGATATGGTTCTGTGTATAATTTAACTTCTACCTTAAGAGGGAAATATATATACTAAGCTTTTCGTAAAAGTCTATAAGGTTTGTTCCAATATTGTAGATTGATAGTGTGTAATTTTGTTTGTCGAGGTTGGAAATTTAAGTAGAGTAGAAGGTTGAACTGATAACTCAATAATATTTTGCAAGGAGAACGAATATGGTCAAACCCTAAGTCATGTTTTGTTGAAAATGATAATCTGATCATTTATTAAATTTATTGGATCGGTTTCGATCTCAGGTTTTGAAAAGAATGTAAAGATTTGTTATGAAATAATAAAAGAGAAAAAAATATGAATCTAGCTAGGGTTCTTCTTTTGATACAAAACTCAGATTTACAATAATCTCAACAATGTTAGCAGATCTAAAAGAGAGAAGTAAATACATGATAAAATAGTTGTGTTTAGTAAATTCTTATCATTTGAAAAATCTTTAGATAATACAATAGTACTATAGAAAATGAAAGCAATGTGAGTGCAGAGTGCAGAAATTCGTGAAGACTGTGTAAACTATAATTCTATCTATAATTTAATTTCCTATACATATAAAGCTGGTGTAATAATTGTAATGAAACTGTGTGTGAGTGAAATATATGCATATGAAGTCTGTGTGAAAAACTATTGTTTTCCAGCTTATTATAAAGAATATTTTTATTCAATGTTAGCAGTCTTAAAACAATGTACAGTATGTATTTCATCTACCTTTCATGGACATAATTTATGTGTTTTGCAGTATGATTGCATAAGAATTATTTAATTGACTGATTATTATATAAATGAGGAAATATTATATATACTAAATATTATACAGACCTCCTACAATTATTTAACTTAAGAACAGAAAACTGATACATATAAGAATATTATCTAGCTATCGAATTCAATGGCAATGTTTGCCTATCTTCTAATCTATTTTAATTTGCATATCTCTACTAGAGTACGATGCTGCCAAATAGCATGTGGAAAAATGGGGATATTGATTTATCAATTCATCTTCAACATTAAACTTAAACATTCAGACTTAGAACAATTCTAGGATTAGATTTTTCTTTCAAAAACAGAAACACAGAAAATACTCTTTAAACATAACATAAATTAAATAAGT
The DNA here is from genome assembly GCA_027924585.1 of Larix kaempferi. Taxonomy (NCBI): domain Eukaryota; kingdom Viridiplantae; phylum Streptophyta; class Pinopsida; order Pinales; family Pinaceae; genus Larix; species Larix kaempferi. The sequence continues at coordinate 42,500,862 of BSBM01000106.1, forward strand.
AAGAAATTGTAGAACCTGAATAAAACCTATAGGGCAACAAACAACTCAGGAATACCATTCCACCCAACGAAACTCCTGAAAACAGTCAAATACTGTCTTAGGACCCCCGAGCTTGTTCACTGAACCACTAGGAGGAAGAAGCTTAAGGAATATGGACTTCTTCTTGTTGTAGTAATCTTCTAAATCTTCAATAGGTAGCAATCCAAAAGACTTGCTCCTACAACTCTATTTCTCTTCAATAATAAGCAAAAAACTCAGTTTTCAATCACCACTAACCTCCCTTATTCGAACTTGTCTTGAAATCACCTGATTTACAAGAGGAAAACATTCTGCAGAAATGTTGATTAAGGGCTGCTTGCCCAATTCGAATTTGTCTTTATAGGCTGCCTAGGCCTTTTTAGATGTTACTGGGTCATTAAATAAGCTGCCTGCTCACTCCCTCCACCGAGGGGATAATGCCCTATTTAAGGGGAAGTTATCCCATAACCAACAGTTAGTGGTGTGATGTAACTGCTGCCATGTGTCCCATACCTTCCAATAGCTTCCATTCCTCCTAGTGGGTCAGTGAACACTCATTCAATAGTCCTCCTGAGTGTTTGTCTCCTAATTAATTTATTTAAATAATAATATTTAGTAATTACATTCATCCATGATCAAAACTGATCATAATTACAAAACTTGTAATTAAATTTAACATAAAGTATTTTTGCAAATAAATAATAATGTTCAGAAATTTGGGTAGGTGACATCAGTTCACTCAGATCCTATTTAGATTTAAGAAAAAATGATTGCAATAGCCCCTTACTAGTACATGAAGCAATACAATGAACGAGTTGGATGCTTGTTGAGTGAATATATTTAATGCTGGTTGAGTTCTATATTGAAAGATAAATCTACATCCAAAATCAATTGACCCACATCAATTTTAGACCAACGATCTCCCTATTTGCACAACAATCTCTCTGCACTAAGCAATCTTCTCTAAAAATGAAATGAATCCTTAGCCTAAAGAAATTTTCCAGGTATCTACATCAGTTCCTGCATAGCTCAGAATCACTTGGTATAGATTTGAAAACATGGTTGCATAGATTTGTTGACCACTCGTAGATGTAGCTTGGAGATTCTTTGGTCCATAGCATAGGTCTAAAATGGATATTCAATAACATAGATTTGTTCAATATTCTTGAACAACATATATGGGAAGTCGTAAGGAAGCTTCGATCTGATATGAAAATATAACTTAGCATTAACATTACAGTCTTCAGTGGTACTGTGCAATCATTATTGGTATCAAATCTTCTAGACCTAGAACTATAGAATTTTTTTTGGACATCACTATGTGATCTGTTGCTTCAAATATTTGGAAAAATACTAGTAGAACAATGGAAACTTAGTAATTGCAATCGACACAGTAATCAAAGCATACAACCCGAGGGAGATAATCTATCGCTGCCTAGAGAAAAATAGGTATGGCTGCTAACTAGCAATAATATTTGTCCAGGCACTGCAATCTCCTTTGTTTCCTCTTTGCATAATGTTGATAAGATCAAGCCACTGCTTGAGTTGGAAAACCAAAAGGATCTACTCAAGTTTCCATACTTTGTAGCACTTTTATCTCAGGGCACCCTGGAATAGTTAGGATTTAAAGCTTTGCCGACCGTGCCAACCCTCGTTGGCTTTTGAAATTCATGTTATCATTCACAATTAAATATCTTCCCTTTGTAGTGTTGTGATGAAGCTGTGGATAAATTTAAGCCTTTGAAATGATTATATGTTTTTAATCAATATTCGTAAAATTCTTTCAATTGAGATGAATGCTCTATTTCTAATAATTTTTTCTTTAGAAATTGAAGGAGGCTAAACACACAACGTTTTTGTTTTTTCGATGGGTTTTCTCCTTTTCGATGGTTTTTCACCAGAATCTGGAGATTTGTTTTCTCTGAATTTGATTTTTCTACGACTCAAATATTTTTTTAGTGCAAAAATAGATTCTGCAATTTTGACAAATTTTCACTAGAATCTGGAAATTTGTTTTCTCTGAATTTGATTTTTCTACAACTCAAATAATTTTATAGTGCAAAAATAGATTCTGTAATTTTGACAACTCTTATATAGAATTCCCAAAATCGATTGTCAGATTTAGTCCAAAAATGGCTGAAAAAAAAAAGACGATGGCAAAAACATGGCCTTATTAGACTACTCTTTAGAAATTTAGTGAGGTCAATTGACCTGAATGCTTTTCTTTTTAATCATTTTTCTTATATTTATGTTTTATATTGGTCCTATCAATCCTCCCTCCTTTGCTGGGCATACATTTATTCTTACCTCAACTGATTCTTTTAGTGGTCAGAGGTTGTCCCCTTTAAATAAATGCAAAAGATGGCCATGTGATCTTTTTCCTTGAGGTTAATATATTTTCTAGGTTTGGTCTCCCTTTTTAAATTGTCTCCGATAATGGGCCTACCTTCGTCTCTAGCAAGTTAACTCAGTTTTGCAATAAGTTTGGGGTAAAACATAAAACATAAAACATTCCTTTTAATCCACTTATTATCCCTAAGGAAATGGTCAAGCTGAGTACATTAGCAAACAACTCATTAAAATTTGAAAGAAAATCATAGGGCACAAACCTCGCCAGTAGCATACCCAGCTACCTTATGCTATGTGGGTAGATCGCACTACAACCAAAATTAGCACTGGGTAAACTCCTTTCCAGCTGATATATGGTCAAGATGCAATTATGCCTGTTGAGCTACAACTCACTTCTTTTTGTCTTGCTTTCTATTCTGATGAGTTAAATTAAGCTGACCTATCTCAAAGATTTAAGACTCTACTGGCCTTAGAGGAGCAGAGGAAGCACGCTTTAGGACACCTGAAAATTTATCAGCTTGTTCAACCACAGCTTTGTAATTTAACTAGATTTGATCATCTATATGCATATTTTTGGGTCTACATTAACTTCCATGTTTCTTTTTCCTACTGCAACTGTTTTGTTTTTTGCACAAGTTTGTTTTAACCTACTGGGCTTAGGATAAAATATTGTAGTACACAAAGTATAACCTCCTATTACAGCAGCTCTTCTTTACAACCAATAAACGTCTAATATATTTTGATAACTACACTCTTAATTAAACATAGGAGGTCTTGGAGCAAATAGGACTCATGGCGCATGGGAAACATGCTTATAATGCGATTACATCTCCAACTCTTTTCATTTCGTGCATGACAAACTCACACAACCTGGAAATGGAACTGGTTAGTTCTTCATTTGGCAAAGCATGTTCTTGAAAAATGTTTGAAATAAAACATGTTCAAATACACAATAATACAATATCTCTGTGTGTTTGAAAACATGTTTTGTAGTTGTGTCAATTTGCCACCCAATATCTCCATTACATGCTCACTAAATGACACAAACACAACTTTCTCTTCACATAATCCCTACTCCTCTTCCACTTGCCATTGAAATAATATGATTTATGTATATGTAGTGCATACATAGTTTTTTGTGAATTTGGGAAGTTGTTGCAAGCTGGACAAGTACGAATTTACTGTTGTTCATCTTCATCCATGTACTTTTCTCATTTGTTTTCTTGTAGTGTTGGATGAGTGAAGTTATTGTTGTTCTTATTCAATCCACCTACTTCTCTCATCTTTTTTACTGGTGTACAACCAATTTCACGTTTCTAACTTGAATGTAGAGGTCATTGAGATCACAGAGGTATTTAATCAGTGGTAGTATTATTCTCGACCTTAACATTCCTCATGAAAATAACCCAATTCGTAAAAGGTATCATTAAGAAAATGCAAAGCAAGATCATTGTTGATTTAGTAAGACAATTAGAGCTTCTACATTAGTTTCCACGTCAGTGTCAAAAGATTCTACCAAGAAACTTAGGAATCCCATTTTTGTTCCCCACCTTCTCTTGTTGTTATGATCTATTGATTGCAACTACACTATATGATCTAGGTTGACGATGTCAAAACTTTTGATCCTCACAATGCCCATTGTCTGGTGGTGGGGAGATCACAATCCAATTGCAAAATGGAGAAGACATACATTTTCACTACCGGTATGATGTGTTGTAACTTTTGTACAAGTAGTAGTGGTTTTTATTGCACGTGATTTCGTAGCTATGCATTTGTTAGAATGGATATGATTCAAAAGGATATTTAGTATTCAGATAGAGAAAGTTAGAAGAAATCTTGGTTTCTTTTCAAGGTAATATTTTAGAAAGCAAAATATGAAAAATAATTTGTAAATTCCTCGAAAACATTGCATGGCAATGCTTCATTGTTTCAATTGTGAGAATCTGGCCAATATTTCTCATGTTATTTTGTTCCATGCATCTTGGTTATGAGCAACTTTGTTGTTTGTGATGTATGCAACCTTAGACCACAACTTTGTTTGTGATGTATGCAACCTCATGACCACAACTTTGTTACTACTTTTGTCTGGAGAGTCCCCAAGCATCTAAGAGAGGATAAGGTCATCGAATGTGTTTATTGTGGTTGTAAATGATGTGCTAGTGGGGATAGATTGTATAACATCAATTTTCATACTATTCTTCGGTAGGACATATAATAGATTAAATTATAACAATAAAACATTTTGAAATTATATTTTGAATATTTGATAATTAATCTAATTTTTAGGATAAACACAACTAATATACTAAAAAATTTAAAAGAAAATTTAGGTGCTAATTTATTTTATATTATCTTGTATATAAGATGCAACAACTACATTGCTTATTCCACTTATTCAATCATGTTTATGAAACTAAAACGGGATTTATTTATTAGATTAAAATATCAAAGGCATTGTTGGGACTAGGGTATTGTGGCATTAATTAAAATTTGTTAGAATCTTGTTGAAAAACATATATTGTGTTGTAGTAGGTTTTTAATAAAAGATTTTTTTAAAGACATAAAGCTAAGAAATAAAGAAAAAATAGTTAATTGCACTAGTAATTTTAAATGAATTGAATTAGATTTGTTATATATATATACTTGAATGGGCCTAAGTGGAATATTCTTTAAAATGAATAATGTTGAATAAAGAAAGAAAGTATGATTTAAACTAAAATTCAAATAGGCTTGTAGGTTTAGAGTACAAAAAGTGGACATAGAGTACATCTATTTCATTTTGTAGATTTAGTGATCTGTAGTAAGGGTACACTCTCCATGAGCATGCTTATCCATGAGGATGCATCTCTCTAGATCAATCTTCATGAGGATGCATCTTCATGTGTAGTTAGATTAATCTTTTTTGACTAATTATTTCTTTCAACTTTTTGTATTCTTCTTTAACATTTTCACATTGCGAGTTAGGAATATTTGTTAGATTGAGTTAAATTTGACACATTCATAATTGTAATTTCAATATATGAAAGGCATCCATCTTAATATTGTATCATTGGAACTAACATAAACATAGTTGAAATATAAATCCTTATTTACATACCCTATGTATTATCATTACCATGAAATGGCATCATATTAGTTTCACCATTTGTGTATATTTATAACTATTGCATGGTTGAAATTTAATAATGGATATTCTCCCCTCTCCTGTAAAGATAAAAAAACTTGATATAACTCAAGAAAAGGTAACTAAATTTTGTTAGTTCTCTTGATTGCAAGAAAAAATGTAGAGGAAGTAAAGGCAATGCATTGCATATTTTGAATGACCCAAATCCAATCTACGTGTCGTGTTATTGGAAAGTAAGATGAATTTTTTTATGTTCATTTAGGTTCAAACATCAATGATGTTTGTTTTGATAGGAAGTTTGGGAAGTCTATCCATGTAAGGGTTTCAATTTTGAATTTTTATGGAGTTTAATTTATTAAAATTATAGAAAACATGAGCTCTCTATGGCTATACTTGTATTTACATGATATAAAACTGGTAGGTTAGCGGGCTACGGTGTGAAAAATCTACAATTCTCATATTTTCTAAGAATTGCACTAACTATTGGACTATCAGTATTTTACATTCTTTTTTACATTGATCTCTTGACTGGGTTGCATTTTATGCATTTTTCCTTCTCCATTACTATTTTGAGGGGTCTTCCACTATCGAACACTACAAATTGATCAGTCACCCCTGTAATCCCCGTGGGATCATTATTAGCATTATACTATTATTTTATTCAGCATCATATTTTCATATACTAAGATGTGTTAAGTCTCATGTTTGTTACAACTTGATAATATGATATAAAGGGGGTATTGAAATTGGGTTGATAAAAATGGATACCTACAATATTTGGTGAAACTAGGGGTTTTCTTAATTGGAAATGTATATTGGGAGGGGGATTCAAGAATACAATTTTAGGAGGAATTTTCCAATATTTAGTGAAATTAGGGACATTCTTTAATATCCTGCGAACTGTCGTGCTATGTAACAAGTTCATTGAGTGAACCCGCCATGGTTAAATGGCTCTGAAGAGCACTCGGGGTTATGGAGTTTCAAAGTGTTGATTCGAAGAGACTCTGAAGAGCACTTTCATCACATTTATTTAATTGACTAAATGATTCATCTTTCTATCCATCATCACCTACTGCGGGAGCTACCATGTTAAACGAGGGAATCTAACATGCAAAGAGAGAGGCTAGAGGCACCTAACCAAGCTAACCACGACCGTCCAAAATAAGTGAACCATGCCCCTAAAAGTTAAAGAGAAAAGAGTGTCATGTGATGACACATTTAACTAAAGAAAAGATAATTATCAGTAGTCTCTTATGACTAACCTGATTAAAGGCCTCCAAGTTATTATTTATTATTATTATTAGGAGCTTTAAATAATAATGGTGTTATTATTTAATTATGGGATATAAATAGTATATCTGATTTATGCATTATTTAATATTTTAAATGATGTATTATAAGTTAAGTGAAAATATTTAATATAAGAATAATTATTGTTATTATTAAGAGCATAAATAAAAATGACTTATAGTCAAACAGTTGGAAAAGTCCTAGTTCAAGAGGACTAGATATTTAATTAAATAATATCTTTTGATTATTAATTATTGAAATTAAAGAAACTAATTACTTCAACGGTCCTAATTCAAGACTTCCCTATTTAAAGAGGGAAGATCCCAAGTTTTGGGGATCATCTAGCATTCTTGGTTATTATCATTCTCTTATGGTAATCCAAGAAAATTATTCTGCTCCAAGAAGCTGAACCAGCCTTACTTAAAAATTCTTAGAACTAAACCAGAAGTGGATCTAGGGCCTCTACCTCTCATTGCATGTTGGAACCAAGCTCGGGGGGGATCCAGATAGAACGAGAACGGTTCAGGGGTCAGGGTTGGGAGGAACGTGGTAGCCCCAAAGTCGTCATAATAGGCCAATTGCACTCCGAGGGCTCTACATTAATTATTGTTTGAGTGTCCAGGTTACTTTAGGAAGGGAGTAGGCCACAAAGTAGTCAGGTATGAAATATAAATATCTCAAGTGAAGTTTTATTAAAGTTTAGATAAGTAATATAGGGTGCTATCCCAACATCTTTGGCGTTGTTTTCCATTCATCCTAAATTTGTTTAAATACCAACTTGCTGATAGGAACAAACATAGAGCATGGGTTGTAGGCTAGGATTACGTAACCTTAGAAGTTTTGATCAGCAGAATGTCTAGCAGGTCTAGCTAAGCTATCCCGTGCTAGACATCCTAGTCGATCCACAACGTAGAGATCTATTCTCAAAGATTTAAAATAAACTATGATTGCTTCCCTAGGGTAGAATTGTTTAGTTATATATATATATAGCTTTCCCATTTTCCTTCTAAAACAAAGTTTGTTATTCCTAATTGTTAAAATTCAATATGCTAAGACAGAAAATAGCAGCATTACATTCCATTTCACAATAATAGCATATACAGGATCACTGAAGAAACAACAAGCATAGCATAAACACAAGAGACAGAGATTTATCCTGGGAAACCCTCATGGGGTAGAAAACCCAGCAAAGCTTCCTCAATATAGATGACCAGCAATATACAAAGATGCAAACCCTGAGCATAAGCTCCTTCTCCTCCATAGCAGACCTCTCCTCCACAAATGCGCCTTTCTCAAGTGAGTGAGTGTGTGTAATGAGGAACACACCTCCTCTATTTATACACTACTCTGATATGTATTTTACACAAGTACACGTAGGCTCGTATTTAACCAATAGGTTAAATACCCCACTACAACTAACTGGGCCGACCCCTCTAGGGTGGTCTAATAACCCTTTGACACACATAACACATATAGGGCCGACCCCTACTAGGGAAGTCTAATAACCTGAGTTACTACATTCCGACGGAGGAATAAACATCTCCGGATATACAATAAGATCTTCACGGAGGAATGAAACATCTCCGGAATAATAAAGTACAAATATAATATTCTTTGAAGTTACAATATATCAACACTCCCCCTTAACGAGAAGGATATTATAACAACATCTGCACGAGCAAGGAGTCATCAACATCATATATGATACATCTATAAATCATTGGAAGCTTTCTTCAATTTGTCTTCATCAGTAACTCAAACAGTTACTGGTACATCAATGTCAACATCAATATCAGCATTACGATCATCAGCATCGTAATCACACGATCAGCAGCATCATCATCACACTATCAACAGCAGCACGATCAGCATCGTCATCATACGATCATCGGCATCATCATCACACGATCATCAGCATCGTCATCACACGATCATCAGCATCGTCATCACACGATCATCAGCATCGTCATCATACGATCATCAGCATCGTCATCACACGATCATCGGCATCGTCATCGCACGATCATCAGCATCGTCATCATACGATCATCAGCATCGTCATCATACGATCATCAGTATCGTCATCAGCATCGTCATCACACGATCATCAGCATCGTCATCATACGATCAGCAGCATCGTCATCACACGATCAGCAGCATCGTCATCACACGATCAGCAGCATCGTCATCATACAATCAGCAGCATACATGATCCTTCCTTTCGGAATTACTGGATCAATCTCATCATAATCATATTTAAGACTATCCTTCCTTTCAGAATTACTGGATTTACTGTCTAAGGATGATTAGTCCAACTACAATCATATTTAAGACTATCCCTCCTGGATTTGCTGTCTAAGGATGATTAGTCCAATCACAATCTCATTTAAGACTATCCTTCCTGGATTTACTGTCTAAGGATGATTAGTCCAACTACAATCATATTTAAGACTATCCCTCTTGGATTTGCTGTCTAAGGATGATTAGTCCAATCACAATCTCATTTAAGACTATCCTTCCTGGATTTACTGTCTAAGGATGATTAGTCCAACTACAATCATATTTAAGACTATCCCTCCTGGATTTGCTGTCTAAGGATGATTAGTCCAACTACAATCATATTTAAGACTATCCCTCCTGGATTTGCTGTCTAAGGATGATTAGTCCAATCACAATCTCATTTAAGACTATCCTTCCTGGATTTACTGTCTAAGGATGATTAGTCCAACTACAATCATATTTAAGACTATCCCTCCTGGATTTGCTGTCTAAGGATGATTAGTCCAACTACAATCATATTTAAGACTATCCCTCCTGGATTTGCTGTCTAAGGATGATTAGTCCAACTACAATCGCATTTAAGACTATCCTTCCTGGATTTACTGTCTAAGGATGATTAATCCAACCACGTGCATTTTGAACCAAGGTCCAGGGACGATGCAGTCCTATCCTCTATTCTCGGAGACCTCACGTCTACGGCTCTCTTTAGGACTGAAAGTCCAGGGATGATCCAATCCCCTCAACTGTCCACTAAGGACTTTATTCTCGGAGACCTCACGTCTACGGCTCTCTTTAGGACTGAAAGTCCAGGGATGATCCAATCCCCTCAACTGTCCACTAAGGACTTCATTCTCGGAGACCTCACGTCTACGGCTCTCTTTAGGACTGAAAGTCCAGGGATGATCCAATCCCCTCAACTGTCCACTAAGGACTTCATTCTCGGAGACCTCACATCTACGGCTCTCTTTAGGACTGAAAGTCCAGGGATGATCCAATCCCCTCAACTGTCCACTAAGGACTTCATTCTCGGAGACCTCACGTCTACGGTTCTCTTTAGGACTGAAAGTCCAGGGATGATCCAATCCCCTCAACTGTCCACTAAGGACTTCATTCTCGGAGACCTCACGTCTACGGCTCTCTTTAGGACTGAAAGTCCAGGGATGATCCAATCCCCTCAACTGTCCACTAAGGACTTCATTCTCGGAGACCTCACGTCTACGGTTCTCTTTAGGACTGAAAGTCCAGGGATGATCCAATCCCCTCAACTGTCTTCTCATCTATACAAGAGCAGTTATCACATTAGCATGTATTCTCACCAATACATCAAAACATGTCTACATCACACCAAAACATGTATACATCACAACTCGCATGTATTCTTACTAATACATCAAAACATGTATACATCACATCTAGCATGTATTCTTACTAATACATCTAATATCAAAACATGTATACATCACAACTAGCATGTATTCTTACTAATACATCAAAACATGTATACATCACATCTAGCATGTATTCTTACTAATACATCTAATATCAAAACATGTATACATCACAACTAGCATGTATTCTTACTAATACATCAAAACATGTATCCATCACACAAAAACATGTATACATCACAACTAGCATGTATTCTTACTAATACATCTAACATCAAAACATGTATACATCACAACTAGCATGTATTTTCACCAATACATCTATCATCAAAAGCATGTATAAGTAAAGCTAAGTATTCTAAGTATAAGAGTCCTAAATCTAAATATTTCTAAGTAACTGGGTGTAGGGAACAGGTTACCTCATCAACGACCTTGTTGTTTGATGAGACAATCTCATCAGTAGTGACTATACTACTCCCCCTTTCGAGGAGGGTCCTTTTGAACTACACCAAGCTTGTCTCGGAAGTATTCAAACTTCACTCGAGACAGAGGTTTGGTTGGTAACTTCTTCACTTGACGTAGAGGCTTGGTTAGTACAACGGTAACCTAAAGCCAAACTTCTTCACAACTAGCAGAGCAAGCAGCCATATATTCCGCTTGTGCTGAGAGTCACACTAGACAGCTTCCAGCTAAACCACGAGATCATGGCTAATCCCAGACAATAACATCCTCTCGATGTGTTCTTCTTGTCTGATACACTTCCTGCCCAAACAGAATCTGAATAGCCATCTGAAGTCATGATCTTCAAGATAGCATAGATCAAATTCTATCGTGTCCTTTATGTGCCTCATCACATACTTTGCAACTATCAGGTAAACACATCTAGTTTCCACTAGATACTAACTCAAGGTGTTCATAACAAAGCATATATCTAACCTAGTATATGTTAGATATATCAAAGACCCAATAATTTGACTGTACAGAGTTATATCCACTAACTCTGATGAGTTATCCCCTAACAGCTTCAAGCTGGAATCCATAAGAGTGGCCATTCCAACACCTCAAGTCATATTTCTCATCATACTTTCCCTGGTTGAGAAATGTTCCTTCTGAGCCTTGCCATACTTCCAGACCTAGGAAGTAAAGCATTAATTTGAGATCTTTCATTTTTCATTTCTGCATTGAATGAACTTCTGCATATCTATCTGTGCCATCTCTCGTTAGGATGGTCTACTGAAATGAGCCTCAATATCATTCGAACTCTGTGGTGAGTTCCTTCTTGCATCCATGTCATATGTGTATCTTATTCAACCTTGTAGCAAAGGTTGAGATCCACATCACCCATATTAAGCTTATAAAAATATTATCGATCCTAGGTACCTGTACAGAACCTGATTCATACTTCTTCTTTAATTACACCATACTTGGAGCAAACATCTTGTCGTGATTCTCTTCCCCTTTCTAAGAGAATCTTCTAGCCATGAGCCTTCTATATTTTGTTTGATTTGTAAATCTTCTTGTTTGAACATCCACCACTTGTACGGTGTCCATGACCTTTCCTACAAATCAAAATTAAGTACATGATTAGTAATACTTCATAATCATCAAAAGATAATCCATTATGCATACAGATATCATTTACATAGTGATGCAACTATTTTGACCAATACTTTGGCACAACACTTTCCCATATCCTGTATGCATACAGTGGCTATCTAGATGCCTTCCATCTCTACCAGAACATACTATCGAGAGTGTGCACAACTCTCAGCATGTCAGCAAAGAGGTTTCATTCTAGACAAGCAACAATGGAATGTTTGTCCAAGCATATGCACATTAGTTGTATACTGTTCAATGCTCTATGAATGTTTACACTCAGCATTATATATTCTAGGAATACAAATATGCATGCAGGCAATATCATTACTATTTCAAATAGCAACTCAAATACTTATCTTTTATGTTTGTGTGGCTGCCTCCCGCTTGATCTTCTGTATGTCTTTTGAACTTCTATTCATTCTGTACCACTGAGCATGCTCAAGAGTCATCCTCATGATCCCATACACAAACATACACTCATTAGTATATGCTATCAAAACATTATAGTACTAAATAATCTTGAAAATGTCTAGTCATGATTATAGTTAATAAACGTTAGTATTCAAGATTTCAGGGAAGTCTTCTTTTACTCATGCATATCATTGATAAAAGATATAATATGCATAATCCCTTGATTACTAACTTTATGAATGAGCATAACCAATCATTCCAAGTATACTTATATAAGGGATCCTAACACAAGGTAAGATTCATGGGAAACATACCTGGATTAGTATACCTACTTGGTTATGTACAACATACCTAAACAACCTCTTCAATGATTTAGAGATCCTGAGCTAGAACCTGCATGTCTCATAGGTTAAGCATAATATAACAAAGTCATACATACCTCGTAAGTAGAACAAAGATTATGGATGAGTCTTTGTCTTCATGTTTTCATGGTCATGAAGCCTGATTTGTCTTTTGTGATGTACCTGTATCTTGTTAGCAGACAACCTCAACCTCACACAACACCATAATGCATTAGTACAATCATAAGTGTCAACACCCTAACCAATGAATATCTTCTATCATGCATTCATAATTTTGTTAAGGTGATACAACAAATCTAAAATCAAGATTGTACTAACTGTAATAATCATGAAGACAAACATACCATAAACTTAATCATGAACAAATCTCAAAACATACCTCGATGAGTCATACCTATCGAGATCGCTTGTAATCTCCTTATGTAAAGCCTTAGCCTCATCTCCCTCTGAAACATGAACTCCTTCACTTATGTAGGTGACCAATCCATCTTCTTCTAGGATTTACCCTATCCACTTGATTTGCAAGAACTGGACCTGGAGCTGGATATGGGTTTGTCAGAGAAACCCCAAAAATTCAAACTTTGAATTTCAGACTTCCGAAAGGATAGAAATATGCGCCTTGATGAGCTGATCAAACTGATATATTTAGAATTTGAAAACTGCAAAGTTTTACTCCTCAATTTTGCCTTTGAAACTTTCGGATTCACTGGACGTGACCCTGAAGTGGGGTTTGATGAAGCCCACTCTTTTGCCCCATCAAAAAGTTTGAACCAAAGCTCTAAGCTTCTATTTTTCTTAGGAGCTTCCATCCGTGGTCATAGATTTCAAAAATTCCCATTTTTACAGAAGCCCTAATTTTCCACTTTTCTGATCAAAGTCCCGAACTAGGGTCTAATCAAGCCCGTCCTTCTGCCCAACCAAAAATTCTGATCTTGGTCTCTAAATTTCTATTTTGATGAGTAGCATCCAGCCGTGGTCTCCAATTACAAAAATTCCAACTTTCTTCAAAGCCCTAAATTTCGGAAGCCATGAATGAAGGTACCAAAAAATAATTCTGTTTTGACAGAAATATGTACCTGATTGTTTCTGGTGTAACTCCGAAATTTTTGATCCACAGGGTCTGAAAAAGTTTTCTGAGATAGCCTGACCTTTTAGCTTTCCATCCTGACAGGTCTGACCTCAATTGGATGTTCTGAGAGAGAGTTATACCAAATGTCGCAACGTGACCTGTTTTGGGAAAATACAGGAGAGAGAACTTGTACGGCGTGCCACGTGTCACTGTTTGACCTTCGGCCTCTGAAAAAGTTTTCTGAGATAGCTCGGCCTGTTATCTTTCCATCTTGACAAGTCTGACCTCAATCGGATTCTCTGAGAGAGAGTTATGCCAAGTGTCGCAACGTGACCTGTTTATGGGATAATACAGGAGAGCGAACTTGTACGGTGTGCCACGTGTCACTGGTTCAACTTCGGCCTCTGAAAACGTTTTCTGAGATATTACAGTCTGTGTACTACCTGTCACTTTTCACGAAATTTCATTTGGAGCTTCCTAGCCCAAGTTATGACCTTTTTCCCAAGGTCACCTGATTTTGACTCAGATCTGGAAGAGGCAGAAACCCTATATTGTACAGATCATAAATCACAAAGTACAACGAATTAGAGGTTGTCCTTTGGACAAAAGGTACCGGGAGATCTTAGCTTCGTCCTGTAACAATTTCAGATCCGAAAACTTCGCCAAAACGGATTTATAGCGAAAGTGCTACGATGACTGGTTTTTGCTATGTAAAACCCTAACCTTCAAATTGTCGTAAGTAAAGCAAGTGTCTTTAGTGCCATACCTTGTCTTCCTTCAGGTTAGCTCTGATACCATGTTAAAATTCAATATGCTAAGACAGAAAATAGCAGCATTACATTCCATTTCACAATAATAGCATATACAGGATCACTGAAGAAACAACAAGCATAGCATAAACACAAGAGACAGAGATTTATCCTGGGAAACCCTCATGGGGTAGAAAACCCAGCAAAGCTTCCTCAATATAGATGACCAGAAATATACAAAGATGCAAACCCTGAGCATAAGATCCTTCTCCTCCATAGCAGACCTCTCCTCCACAAATGCGCCTTTCTCAAGTGAGTGAGTGTGTGTAATGAGGAACACACCTCCTCTATTTATACACTACTCTGATATGTATTTTACACAAGTACACGTAGGCTCGTATTTAACCAATAGGTTAAATACCCCACTACAACTAACTAGGCCGACCCCTCTAGGGTGGTCTAATAACCCTTTGACCCACATAACACATACAGGGCCGACCCCTACTAGGGAAGTCTAATAACCCGAGTTACTACATTCCGACGGAGGAATAAACATCTCCGGATATACAATAAGATCTTCACGGAGGAATGAAACATCTCCGGAATAATAAAGTACAAATATAATATTCTTTGAAGTTACAATATATCAACACTAATCTTCGTATAAGTTAAGATATGAATGATGTTCACTTTAGCATTTGTATTTCTGTTATTTTGTTCCATTGAAACCCTATATCAATTCTTGAACATCATTATATCTCAAAACTACTAACCCTACACGGGACAAGCTCAGACATTGAAATCACCAGGTATTTCTTGCATCAGTTCTGGAAATTCAAGACTAAATGCAACTCATACCATTTACCATGACAACCAAAATGTAGCAATGACACATCGACGATTCAACCAACAACTATCCAAAACCATCATTGAAATTATAGTACCAAGCAGTAAAGAAAGACAAGTTACAGTATGCTCTCAGATCTTTTTTCTTATCAATGCTTTGGTCAATTACTATCACTAAAGCATCACAGACAACTCTTCACAACGTTTTAACGCATCACACAAGTCTTACAATTTACAAATGTAGTATCAGACATTTCAATTCCTGTAGCCTAAACATTTGCAGAAAACTCAACGATTGACCTTTCAGAAATCATTTGACCAGCATAGTCATAGTATAGCAACACTCATCCCTTCAAAGGTAAATCGAAATAGTAGATAGGACTACGACCCTTAAACAAAAACGCAGAAGGGTTACATAGCGATATCCAACCACAGAAAATTACACACATAGAGGCATTTTTCATAAACGACGATACAAGGATCGAGTCCCACCGACATTTCATTTAAACCATTTCCGGTCTATCTACTTCAATCACCAAAAACAAAACAACAAAAGAATCAAATTATAGAGTATGATAGATATATAAATTTAGCCCTAGAGTCACAATTTTTGTCCCATCAAAGCATTCATTTTAGCAATCAACAATTCTCAGGTACAGACATCACCTAGGTTTTAAAACGCAGAGTTCAAGAAAGCACCGAACCCTTTTGAATATTAATTAGAAAGACAACCCAGTGCCCATACCATTACATTATGCAAACATGGGTAAACCCCAATCCATTTGGGTACCATTGTTAACATCAAGGGTTCAACAAATTTCAGGCATAGAGTCGGATGGCCAAAATCTCCATCTAATACCCTTAGAGTCTGCAAACAACAAAAATATACATTTGTTTCATAACAGTCCAGCCAACGACGACTTCTAGCAAGCTCAAGATTGTCGCAGTAAACTCAACCGAGCTCATCAAGTTCCCCGTAGCAAACTCAAGACACTCCACAGAGGCAAGAGGAGGAGAGAAGCTAGTGTAGACTCTGGACTTACCAGTCTAAGATGCCTCCAAGTCTAAAGTCATGGTCATTATCCAGTATCCACGCAGATGAAGGAGACCAAACCTCTCACCTATCAAACAAGTAAACATTTGCAGTCAGAAACTGATCATTATCATAGCTATCAGAATGAGATAGTTAAAAGTAAACAAAGGGGGTATTTTTACCTTCTTCCATCACCAGTTCTGCTTAGAGAAACTTTCGTAGTGGGCTGACCATGAGCCAAGCTCATGTCAAAACCCCAAACCCTCACACGCTCCCAACTTACAGACAAAGGTAAAAGAGCCATGATATCGAAACCCTCGATGGGGTAGTAACCAAGAAACAACCCATAGCTTAGATGGCAAGCTTTTGGCATGTGTTATCGTAGGGTGGCTTTAAATTCCACCACCAACCCCCAAATATTTTGATACAAGGCACGATCTCTATAGTGATAAGGGAATCCATGACCATGGAATCACTAAAACACAAAGGTGTTACAAAGACCCAAATAGAGTACTTTATCAACAAAAATAACAACAAGGTCATTAAGCCAGGAAAATTCTTAAGGACCTCAAAACTCACCACAAAGCTTTTGAAAGTGGCAACCACCATATTTGATTTTATTTAGTAGCATTATGTAAATGCGAAACTTGGGAGAGGTACACCATAGGTAGGAATCACCAGAAGTAGACCTGCAAACCGGGGAAAGAAGTGAATGCATTAGCGCAAGTGCTAAGTAAGTCAAGAGGCTCCACTCTCTTACCCCTACCTCTCGGCAGCCCTGCCAGAGTACCTTTCTCTTAAAAGAACAATACCAAGTATCACACCATGGACATCAACTGCCACCAATAACGTATCCATTCTACCTGAATTACCAGCAAAACTTTAATACATGTGCATGCAAACCCTTACAGCCATAAGAAGGAGATTCACATTATTGCATTCAACATGTTTACGACAGTTCATACATCTAGACCATTTCAAAGTACTTCTGCAAATTTGTAGAACTTTATAATCAGCAAACCATGATATTTACGAAGCTAAGACATTTCAGAAAGTAGAAATCAAATATCAGTAGAGTAAGTACTCATCAGTGCTAAAACTAGTATTCATCATATATTTTCCAATTATTCTAGTATAAGAATTTTTTATTTTATTTTACTATTTTTATTGACATTACAAAACCCAATGCCGAAGAAAACTGTCAACAAAATACAAATGCCAAAGAAAACCAAAACCTCCAACCAAATGTTGAACAAGATGACCTTAACCATTATGTAAATGAAATGAGAGTGCACACTCGAGAACTAAGAGACATGGGGGAACCATCTTGAGAGTCTCTTGCCACGTCAATTGAGAGCTCAATTGACTCGCTCATCCATGCACATCGCCAATTAACCGACATGACTGAATATAGGGCTAGGATGCGGGAGTATTACTCCACGGGCATTTCCAAGGAAGCAATAAAAGATTTGAATATTACAAAGGCCCAATTATACAATGTGTTCACCGATCCAAGAACACAACAACCACCCAACACTAGAGAGCCACGTGTCTGCATGGATTGGTGTCATTACCAACTGTAACATCCCGAAAATTCACAAAAATTTAAAATTTTTCAACGTAGCTTTTAATGCTTTCTAGTTGGGCGGAAATATATAAAGTGCTAGTTTGCTCATTCATAAATGAACTAAATTAAAAGTTTATTAAAATCATATATGCATATATTAACTGTGCGGAATTATACTAAATGCTTCTATGTCATCTTGCTTTAGTAGATGTTTGAACGATCATAAATGTATTGATTTGCGTCTCTAAAAGAAAAGAAATTATAATCTACACTAAGATGTTATTGGATGTTCAACTATATTTTTATAATACTTATGTCAATGCTTAGTCTATTATCAATGTTTACAAGTGCTAACTGTTGTTCTTCTTTTGATGATGAAAGGGGTCCCAAGGGTACCCCGAGGCTTACTTAGCATTTATGCTAAAGCATTTAAACCATCCATTTCGCAGATTACAGGTAAGGGTGATTCATCGGATCAAGTTGTACAAGTGTAAATATTTTAACCTGCAATTTCAGTTAGTCGTCAATGGTTTTGTATAAAGTTTCTAAGGTACTTTTAAAATGACTTTTCTTAAGTTTGCATTTGTGAACTATTTAAGGCATATGTTCCTTTGTTTATCATTCAAATGGTGAAGTGGAGTCTTATATCATTGTTTTAGGAATAAGTGTGATGCAATTATTTGAAACCAGAATAATGGTATTTATGAGACATAGGCTAATGGCATTATACTTTATATTCTTACCATAAGTGAACTACATGCAAAATGCTTGGGGATTTCCTATAACAATTAACCTATATATTACTTCAATACTCTTCCTATAGTCTAAACTATATGTATCTTACAATATAAAATCCTATATCATGTGCACTACATGCATATTCTATGAAACATCTATAGCATATAACTATGTACGAATTTCTATTTAATTTTTATAGTATATAACTATATGCAAAATCTAAATACCAAATAATATAACACGATGTGAGTATCATCGTGACCCTTTTTAAAACAATAGGGCGATGTCTAACTGAGTCGAATATCATACCATATACTAAGACTTATGTTTAACAGATATGTTATGGCAGGGTTGCAATTATATCTAATGTAACAACGTGTGCTAAGGATTGGGTATTAAATGATGTAGTGGAAACTGTGCTGGCACAGATTCACATCCATCCTTGGCATTTATTACATCTATCTACTAGCTCAGTGAAATATCTTCATGGCTGCCATCATGGTGCTTAACGCGTGAAGGCATAGTGAGCAAACAATTGACGTGGTCTAGCTGTACATGCCTTTGCTTGGATGTTAGCTGAGTTGGTCTCCATGGTGGAAATGGTGATTAATACCGTCATAAATGAGGTGGTTGCTTGGAAATATGAGGTGTTGTGATACGTGATCTCCACCGTTGATCTTACATTTGTTCTCGGCCTTTGGGACTTAACCCTAAACCTCCACCAAAACTCATAGTTATTGTTTTCCCTTGGCATTCATTGTGTCGAGAGTGGTTCTGGGGAGAGGTCAACCGACCTGCGAATACTCAAGGTTTGGTAGTAGGTTTTTGAGAGTTTCCCAAGTGATTTGAACCCGCAACCTGAGAATGATTACTATTACAAGATGATAGTGTAAGAGCCGAGCTCTAGTGTGGAGGTTTACTATTTTGATATTCGAATAGCTCAAGAATTATCACGCTGGTTGCCGAAGGGTTTGGCTTTTGAAACGAGTTCTTAGAATGCTCCTTCCTTAGTTTTGAGATCACAACCTGTAGGGAAGGGTTGGTAGTTTACAGTGTTTAAAAATCGAACCAGATACTACGGGTATAATGTCTGCACTTAGCAAGTTGTATGCGACTCTGGGTTTTCAAGCCTGTTGCAAAAGCTGTTGGATTCGGCCTTCATTTTCTTTTTAGTGTGAAGGTAATGTCTCTTCTATAGTTTTTTCGTTTATATGCAATCGTCTACAATGTTGTAAGATTTGTACTTAAGTTTAACCAACCTTGTAATATTTGCAGGTGCTATCACTTACAGGGTTCTACGCTCCAGTTTTAGGTGGGAACTATTGCGTGTAAGTGGCAAGTCTCGGTGGTTTCCCTTGTGGATTCTCCTGGAAACTGTTGGTTGTGTTTGAAATGGTAAGAGCTTTCTATTTTTGAGGATGTGGTTGATGTTGCAATGCTTCCAATCTGTAAGCAACGTACGGAGGATGAAATCCTTGACCTACCCTCAAAATGTATTCTACAGTTTTACTGTATAATGAAATGTATTACATGTTTATCGGGGTTTTAACCCTTGACTTTTGGATAAAGATGAAGGGTTCAACTTGTGTTTTTTTTTTATACCGTGTTTGAAACAATGCTCTGTGTAAAAGGTGTCAATGTTCGTCATTTTTTATATTTGGCCGAGAGCCAAATTTAAATGTTTTTGTGACTGTATTTTCGATGTTGTACCTATATCTATAATCTATTTGGAAACTGAAATATCTGAGTTGTTATTTCGAATGTAAGGGTTTGGCCAAAGAGTTGACAAGTATGCTAAATATGTTTTCTTGTTTTGGTTATAATCTATGCAAAGAAATCGTAACTAAAAATCTTTATTTCTAAAGAGTGAGGTTTTTAATTTAGTTGTGTTTATAACTCGAAAGGTTGATGTATAAGTTGTTTAGGTTTTGACCATTGAAACAGTTGTGAACCTATTATGATTATGGAAAATGATATGTTTCTCTGTTAAGGGTTTCGATCCTATGTCTAAAGTATTTCAAGACAATAATAAATAACATAGTGAAAAAGAGCTAGGGTTCTGCCTATGATGAAAGTGTTTGAACTTAATAGTTGTAGTTGATAACTAAATCAAAATATGGGATATGGATACTGAAATGAAATAGTAATAGACATCAATGCTATTATTTGCGAATGATAAGTATCTATTTAACATTATATGTACTGAGTAGTAACTCTGTGTAAAACGAATATTTAAATTGCAGCTGTTAAATTTTTAGGAATGATGATGCATGAAATAAGTGCTATTATAGCACCTTATTGTTGGAAAGAATAATAATAGAATGCATAGCATTAGCTTTCAAAAAGGAAAATAAATAGTGATAATCGAAAACCCTAGTTTTGTGCAGAGATTAAATGTTTACTTTTGTTACTAAGTAAAGAAAATGCTACAATGTCTGTTTTGTGATATGCTATTCTATATTCTGAGTTTAGACATATATAATTGATATTACAGATTTAAAAGAAACACAATAGTGTTAGTCTAATCATTCACTTGGCATTCTACCTATCATTCATCTATCTTAATTCTACTTCTCTGTACTAGAGTATGATACATAAAACTGTATGGGGAAAAATGCAAAGAAGATATTTAATCAATCATCTTATTTACTTAACCATCATTATACAGAATCATACTAGGTCAGAAATTAAAACAGTTACTTATGTATGCTATTTACTGTAAATACTAAATCTACAAATGCAGAATGTCATTTAACTACTTATAGGCTAAAATAACAAATAGAACTTGTAACTGTAGACAGGGCAGACAAACACCCAAGGAGGCCTGTTCCTCCCAACCTTCTCCAGAAGAAGCAGCCAAACTACTTTCCTCCTTTGGACCCCCCAGCCTGTTCACTGATCCAATAGGTAGAATACTCTGTGTAGAAGCAAGGCACTAAGAAATTGTATAGGAAACAAACTATTAAGACTTGCTCCTCAGTTTTAAGATTTCAGCACTCACTTTTTAAGACTTCAACACTCAGTAGTATAACTCTGCACTCAGCAGCAAAACAAGCATACTTACACCATGATAAAAACTTAGCATATCCCCTCGTCGAATCTCTTGGGTGCAAGTAGAAAAACCCCAAGGTAAATTTCCTTGTCAGGAAAAGTGATGAACCTCAGTCCATAATATTATGGATCTTATATAGAATGCCTAGGTCTTTAGTGGTCAGTTTTCAATAAATGAACCTCAAGCTCCAGTCCCATCTTACAAGGCACTATGATCACATTTCAAGGGAGTTGTCCCATACCAACTGCTAGTTACTTACTTCATGAAGATGCCAATTGTCCATTTCCTTCTACACCAGATTCCATTCCACCTAGTGGGTTAGTGAACACTCTTTCAACAGTCTCCTTAGGTGTTTGTCTCCTATTTAATTTATTTAATAATAAAATATTGTGCAAATTACAGTCATCCTTGGACACTTGTCCAATATAAAAATTTACAATAAAAGTTAAGATAATGTTTCCAACATAAAATGCTTTTCAGCAAAAACGGGTATGTTACAAACACCCCCACTTAAGCTCAACATCGTCCTCGATGTTGCTTATTCTTCATCAGAGCCTCCCTGGAACAGAACTGAATATGATGCCCGCATGTTATTTTCCAGTTCCCAAGTAGATTCATTAGGGCTAAAGTGCTTCCATTGCACCTTTACCTTCCCTATGGTACGATTCCAGAGCATAATTTCCCTCTTGTTGAGAATACAGTTCGGTTCCACCTGAAAATCTCCTTCGGGTTCCATGTGTATGTCATTCCAATCTAGCACATGAGTAGCATCCTGCACATACTTCTTTAAAACATAAATGTGAAAGACAAATTATGGATTCTTAAATTAGATGGCAGAGCCAACTGATATCCAACAGGTCCATTCCTTGATAGGACTTCAAATGGTCTGCAATACCTTGGTGCTAGTTTAGCACAACTCCCAAGCTTAAAATAAATTTTCTTGGGTTTTACCTTTACAAAGACATGATATCCAACCTAAAATTCTTTTTCAGTGCGTTTCAAATATGCATAACTTTTTTGTCTATCTTGTGCAACTTTTAAGTTGCCTTGTACCTATTTCACAGTTAGCTCCATCTCTTTTAACAAATCTGGTCCTAGCATCAATCTATCAACAGGATTATCCCAAGAAATAGGAGTACAAAATTTTCTTACATATAAAATCTCAAATGGACTAAGTCTAGCAGATGCTTGATAATGATTATTGTAAGCAAATTCAACTAAATGCAAATAATCCTCCCACTTAGTTGGTTGATCTTTAACATACATTCTTAACATGTCTTCTAAAATCTGATTAACTCTTTCAGTCTGTCCATTAGTTTGTGGATGGAAAGCAATACTGAAATTTAGTTTAGTATTTAAACCTTTAAACAATGTTGTCCAGAAATTTCCAGTAAACTTGGAGTCTCGATCATAAATAATTACCTTTGGAATTCCATCTAAGAGAAAAATTTGCTTCATAAACACATCTACAATGTTAGCAGCTTTGAATGTAGTCTTAACAAGAATAAAGTGAGCAGATTTACTAAGTTTATCCACAACAACCATTATTGAATCATTATGTTTCTGATTCTTAGGTAAACCTGTAATAATATCAATACTCATAATCTCTCACTTCCATTCCGGAATTGGCAATGGCTGCAATAGGTCAGCTGGATGTTTATGTTCAGCCTTAATGGTCTTACATTCAAAACACTTAGCTATGTATTCAGCCACTTCGTTCTTCATGTTGGACCAAAAATAATCCTTTCTTAACATAGTTATCATTTTCTGATAACCTAGATGTCCCAAATAAGGACTCTTATGAACTTCATCCAAAATCAACAGCTTAACTTTTGACACATTAGGTACATAAATTCTGTTTTTATAAGTCATTAAGCCCTTTTCATTAATCCTATAATCTGTTATCAAATTTTTAGATAAATTTGCAACAACCTTATCATGCAATTTTTGATAATTTTCATCTTGCTTCATTCCTTCTTCGATTTGATTTTCCAAATATGTCTTAAACATGCTAATTGCTGCCACAAAAATTAATCTGACATTTCTACTCAAGGTAGTATCAACTTTGTTTTCTTTACCTTTAATGTGTTGAATTTCGAAATCATACTCGCTAAGGAAAGCTAGCCATCTAGCTTGCCTTGCGTTTAGATTTGTTTGATCCAAAAAATATTTTAAACCCTTATTATCTGTCATTAGTACAAACTTTCTTCCAATCAAGTGATAGCACCGCATCTTTAGTGCATGTGTCATGGCTGCCAACTCAAGATCGTAAGTTGCATAATTCTTTTCATGGATTTTTAACTTTCTAGACTCAAAAGCAATAGCATGACCTTCTTGAGTTAAGACCCCTCCAAGTCCATCGTTGCACGCATCAGTGCATACAACGAAGTCTTTGTTAGGATCAACAATTTTTAAAATCGGTGTGGTTGTTAATAATTCTTTTAACTTATTAAAACTTTCTTGGCATTTTTGATCCCATACGAATTTCTTCCCCTTCTTCTGCAAAGAAGTGATGGGATTCGTAATTCTTGAAAACCCTTCAATAAAATTTCGATAGTAACCTGTTATCCCCATAAATGACTGAGCATTAGTTATATATTTAAGAACAGGCCACTCGTTAATTGCTTTTATCTTATTAGGGTCGACAGAAATCTCGTCTTTAGAGATTATGTGACCTAGATACTGTATTTTATCTTTATAAAAGTCACACTTGCTGAACTTAGCATAAAGCTGGTGTTCTCTTAACACTTGCAGAATTATTCTTAAAGGTTCGTCATGCTCTTCTTTAGTCTTTGAATAAATTAGAATATCATCAATGAATACAACTGCGAACTTATCCAAGTACTTATGTAGAACTTATTCATTAAACACATGAACACTTCCGGTGCATTAGTTAGCCCAAAAGGCATAACTACGAACTCGTAGTGTCTGTATCGCGTTCTGAAAGCAGTTTTGAATATGTCTTCGTTTTTTATTCTAACTTGATGATATCTGGACCTTAAATCAATTTTAGTGAATATCTTTGCTCTGTGTACCTGGTCGAATAAATCGTCAATGCAGGGCAAGGGATATTGATTTTTAATTGTCATTTTATTAAGTTGATGGTAATCTATGTATAGTCGCATGGTTCCATCCTTCTTTTTAAGAAAAATTACTGGTGCTCCCCAAGGAGACACACTAGGCCTTATGCAATTTTTATCTATTAATTCCTTCAGCTAAGATTTTAGTTCATTTAATTCCAGTATATTCATTATGTAGGGAGCCTTTGAGTTTGGTACCGCACCCGTTACTAACTCAATGGTGAAATCAAGTTCCCTTTTCAGAGGTAGTCCTGGAATTTCTTCCGGGAATACATTGGAAAAGTCTCCAAGGATGGGTATATCCTCCAGTTTTAAATTATCTTCTTTAGATGAACATTCATCATTAATAAAATTAACAACAAACATTTTACAGCCCTTTCTTGCAGCTCTCTTAACTTGTAAAGAAATTTTTTGTCTTAGAGAAATCTTCCTATGAATTCCTTTTACTATTTCAGTAATACCTTCATTATTCAAACAAATAAAAGATTTCTCATAACAATTAAGTATTACTCTATGATGTTCAAGCTAGTCCATGCCAATCAACAAGTCATATGACCCTAATGGTAAAACATTCAAATTAACTTGCGTTTTCAGCTAACTCATAAATACATCACAACTTTTGACAAAATCTGTAACCTTTCTTTTAGTGACTGTTGCAAGCTGAACTAACCATGAATTATCAAAATTTTCTACCTTTAACTTGCAAATTTTCACTAATTCAGGTGAAATATAACTCAAAATTGCACTTGGATCTAATAAAATGGAAATAGATTTGTTTTGTATCATTCCTTCGATTTCGACCATAGATGTTTGATGGCTTGCTTGACGATTTTCCAACACTGCATTTATTCTGGGCATTTCTCTTGCTACATCTCCAACTGTAGGTTTTGCTTGCGTAGTGTGAATGTTGTTGATCGACTTTCTGTTGCATGGGCAATCAAATCTCTTATGTGTGTAACATCCCAAAATATACAAAAATTTAAAATTTTTCAATATAGCTTTTAATGTGTAATCTAACTATGCAGAAATATAATAAATGTTTAAATGACGTCTTGTTGTACTAAATGCTGTGTTGGCCGAAAGTGTAATCTTGCGAGAAGATAAATAATATCTTCATTTCGATGTTAAAATTACACAACTATACTTTCACAATTCTTTGTTGCTGATCTAAAGATATATGTTTATATGTGCTAACTATTGTTTCTTCTATTTGATGATGAAGGGGTCCTACGGATGCCCTGAGGCTTAGTTAGCATTCGTGCTAAAGCATTTGAAATCGTCCTTTTCATAGATTACAGGTATAGTGTTTACGACATGTGATCGAAGAGTTCTAAACAGTTTCTGTGTCTCCCAAGTCTTAATGATTTAAGAGACATAATGTCGTAACTGCTATTAGTGAGATCTTCAGTTAGCCTAGTTTGTAAAAATAGATGTATGTCAGTTGTAATAATCAAAATCTCTGTACTAACCTTCATTAAATTTGTTCAACAAAAGAATAGGATCCATAAATCATAGTTTAATTCTATGTATTGTTATCGTGAGTTTCTCTTGATGTATATTGTGAGATTACACAATGTCTATAAGTGATGGCTAAGTGCAATTAAAATGCAATGTCGATATGTAATTCTTTATATATAACATAGAACCTAGGAATTACATGCAAGATTTGATTATGTTCTAATCTAGGAATTATTGCAATCATATCATAGTCATTTGCTAACTTATGAACTATTGCAAATTCTTATTTTCATTTTTATACTATATTGCAATATATATATATATATATACATATATATATATATATATATATATATATATATATATCAACCCTTAAACAACATCCTCTGAACAACATTTATATTGCATCGTGTGTGTGCATCTATGTGACCCTATGTGACCTTATGATTTCCTAGCAAAGACTCCGACACCAACTTGACTTAACACAAGGTGTTATTACATAACTGAATGGTGCGTGTTATCAACAATTTGATACATTGTAAAAAATGTGTGATATTAACACTATGAAGGTATCGTGCTGGCAGGCACTTGGGCTTCTTTAGCATTTAATACTCCCAAACTATCGAGACAGTGGAATGTCTCCATGGACATCGTCGTGGAGCAGGAACGTGATGGTGTGGTGTTGTTTTAGGCGTTGTGACGAGCTGTAAGTGATTTGGTTCGATGTTTAAATGAGCTGTCATCCCTGGTGGCTATAGTAATGATGGTGTCATTTAATATGGTTGTTGTTTGGGTTACATGAATTCCCTTTAGTGATCTCCACCGTTGATCTAGCAAGGGTTTTGGTTTCTGGGATCTAACCCTAACCTCTACTATGTTCTACGGTGTTAATGTTTCCTTGGCATTTGGTGTAGTGGTTATGAGGAGAGGCCGACAGGACGAGATCCTTTAGGGTTATGTTAACAGGTTTCTGTGGAGTGCCCACGGTTTGAAACCGTGACCTGCTGATAACTTAAGAGCCTATACAGTCATGGTATTTTACAATAATAGTTTGTATTAAAAGTTTCAGGGTGAGTGACCAACGCTTCATGGTAGTTGATTTGATACTCGGCTTTCCATGTCTGTGCAGTGGTAGTTTTCAAGGTTGTTGTCCACCCTTCTTTGTGTTCAATGGTGGAGTATGGTTCCAGTTTGCACAGTCTTGGTGTTCTGCTCCGGTGATAATCTTAAAGGTAAGGGTTCTTGGTTTGAAACCCTATATCTTCCATTCTATTTTGAGAGTTCAATTATTGTTATTTCGCATGCAATGATCTTTTTAAAACTTGTTTTGACCACTACTATGTTTGAATGGCAGGTACCTTCGTTGATGGCTTCTCAAATTAGGTTTTGGTAGCTGGCAACTGCAAATGATCGGTAAGCTTTGGTGGTTACTCGTTACTCCGGTTAGATGACTAGTGGACCTTCAATGTGTTCTTTGCCGAGACTTTGTGTTTTCTTGGGCTCTGAGGGTGACCTTTGTTGAAAGCCTATGAGCTGTTGGTAGCTTGGGGAGGATGAATCCTCGACCCTTTCATCACTTTTTTTAATAGTATTTATTTTCCACTGTATAATCCGGAAAGGAAAATACTTAGGAAGGGGTTTCACCCTTCCACTGTGCTCGGTAATGAAAGGATTTTTGTTTTCGTTCAACCTGTGTTCATGTGGATGATATTGTGAGCGTTGCTCTAGTTTGTATAAGGAAAGCAAAGCTTACTGTTTGAAAACTACTGTGTCTTTGATAATACGATAGCTTGTTTTCCTACTTTATCATGTTCGTGTTTGTGTTCAAGAGTAGGGCTCCAGTTTGTATGCATTTGATGTTTTAACATTTTTTCACTATCGTATTTTAAGAAAAGCTAGATGGCTAAGGGTTTGCCTCTATAATAAAATGGTCAAACCCTAATGTTGGTTCTTGAAAATGTTCTGTTGATAAGATATCAAATGTTTAGTTTCGGAAGGTAGATGTCTACAACAAACTAATCATATGGTTTACTGTTTAATAGTTTTCAATTGAATGTAATATTGTAGACTCATGATGATGCCGAGATGTCCTTGATTCCAGTCTTAAAGAATGTAAATGATAATCATTTTTGTGTGTAAGTGTATGGAGTTGTGGGCTTCTCTTTGTTATTCTTTTATGTCGATTTTTGTGATGGCTATGAGCCAAAATCCAACATTTTTTTTTCAGTTATGAAAAGAATCGTTACCAGTTTCTTATTCTGTTGAAACATAACTAAGCTCTTAAACTAAAATATAAAAGTTGATATTTCTAGGGTTTGATAAGTGAAGGGTAAGAACCTGCCATAAATCTTAGGTTTGTAAATGATACTCTGTTTGTATAACATAATGATTCTTTATTTTAAATAAATAAATAGTATAACATAAATGAAAACTGTGTATAAAGATTATTACTTAAACAATTATGCATTGTTTGAAAAACAAATGTAATATAATGCTTATTGATGCTATTAAATTTGCAGCTGTTATGATTTCCTAAATACTATATAATAGAAAGATAATTTCTATACTTAGATATGAAAACTATTTATTTTCATGATAAATATACTTGCTAGCAGTAAGGGATAACAATATTGATCTTCTCATTCATCTGGCAATCTGCCTATCAATTTATCTACCTTAAATTATTCTCTGTACTAGAGTACGATGCAGATCCATTAGCATGGGGAAAAATGAAGAGAAATATTTTATTCAATTCGTATTACATAATCATTACTATACAGAATCCTAATTAGGTCACAAACTAAAATAAATACATTTGTTTAATAATATCCTTGAAAACAGTAAATCAATAATTGCGGATAGAACTTTAACTACTTATAATTAGAAAAGACAAGTAGAACCTGTAAATGAAGATAGGGCTGAAAAACACCCAAGGAGGCCTGTTCCTCCCAACCTTTTCCAGAAGAAGCAACCAAAACTACTTGCTTCCTTTGGACCCCTGAGCTTTCTTATTGAACCACTAACTAGATGGAATCTGTGTAGAAGCAAGGCACTCAGTAATATAACTTGTGCACTTAGCAGTGTAACTTCTGCACTCAAATATGCCTTCTGCACTCAGCAATATAACTTCTGCACTCAGTAGTATAATAGGCAGACTTACACCATGATCAAAAACTCAGCATATCCCCTCATCGAATCTCTTGGGTGCAAGCACAGCAAAACCCCAAGGTAAATTTCCTCATCAGGAAAAGTGATGAACCTCAGTTCATAATTCGATGGCTCTTATATAGACTGCCTAGGTCTTTAGTGGTCAGTTTTGAATAAATGAGCCTCAAGCTCCAGTCCCACCTTCCAGGGCACTATGACCACATTTCAAGGGAGTTGTCCCATACCAACATCTAGTTAGTTGCATCATGATGCTACCATTTGTCCATTGCCTTCTACCCCAGATTTCATTCCACCTAGTGGGTCAGTAAACTCTCTTTCAACAGTCCCCTTAGGTGTTTGTCTCCTATTTAATTTATTAAATAATAAAATATTGTGCAATTACAGTCATCCTTGGACACTTGTCCAATATAAAACCTTACAATAAAATTTAACATAATGTTTCCAACATAAAATGTTTTTTCAGCAAAAAGGGTATGTTACAAACACCCCCACTTAAGCTCAACATCGTGCTCGATGTTTCTTATTCATCATCCGATCTCTCCTGAAAGAGAACTGGATATGCTGCCTGCATTTTACTTTCCAGTTCCCAGGTAGCTTCATCAGGGCTAAGGTGCTTCCATTGCACCTACGATTTCGTAACATAATTTCCCTCCTATAGAGAATACAGTCTGGTTCCACCTGAAAATCTCCTTCGGGCTCCACCTGTATGTCATTCCAATTCAGCACATGAGTAGCATCATGCACATACTTCTCTAAAACAAAAATGTGAAAAACATTCTGGATTTTTAAATTATATGGGAAAGGCAATTGATATGGAACAGCTCCAATCCTTGATAATATTTTGAATGGTTCACAATACATTGGTGCTAGTTTAGCACAACTCCCAAGCTTCAAAGAAATTTTCTTGGGTTTTACCTTTATAAAAACATGGTCTCCAACCTGAAATTCTCTTTCAGTGCGTTTCAAATCTACATAAATTTTTTGCCAATCTTGGGAAACCTTTAAGTTACCTTGAACCTGTTTCACGGTTAGCTCCATTTCTTTCAATAAATCTGGTCCTAGCATTAATCTATCTATAGGGTTATCCCAAGAAATAGGAGTACAACATTTTCTTCCATACAAAATCTCAAATGGACTTAACTTAGCAGATGCTTGATAATGATTATTGTATGCGAATTTTGCTAAATGTAAGTAATCTTCCCACATAGATTGTAATGCCCACCTCAACACTTGTGTTTGATTTTGATTATGTTAGACTTATGATTGACGAGATTATTTTGGGACCTACAACTGATTTGACTATTTGAGGGCACTGCTTGAAGTGACTCGGAGTTATAAAACTTGGACCATGAACGATTACTTTAGACTTTATATGTGAAATGAAAATGGCTAGAAAAATGATGATTTGCTTATACTTGAATGACTGAGAAAATGACAATGATGAATATTGGAATTACTTGAAATGAAAAATGAAAAATTGTTCATACTCGACTGACTAAGAAAATGAACATTATGAATGTTGAAATGTTTATTAGTGCAGTGCTACTAATATGCATTTGAGTGTGTGTGTAGTGGCAGGTAAGACGATTTACCGACTGACCCACAATGGAATTATAGGGATCGTAAGAATGGAAAGAACACTTAAGGGTACGATGACTAACTGTCGACCCCAATTCACACACGAGCGAAGCTGTTTCAGCTCACTTGGGGAAGCGTATGCCGTACAGGAAAGGCCATAATTATTTGGTCGCGTACGATGAGTTGAGGGGCGCGCAATAAGGAGAGCCTTATCCCTCAACATCCCTTAGTCTCCAAGGAGAAAAGTTGATAGATTGCGGTAATGACTCCTGATCGCTACGCAGTACTTCCCAGAAGAAGAAATAAAGATATTGTCGGAAGGGCCCGCCGAAGAGGTACCTAGACGAAAGAAGAATGGAAAAAGAAAACTACTCATACATACATAATTATTTCTGTTTGTTTGTCGGAATCTTTGCATGTCATAAAAGTTGTGTCGGTTCGGGTTCCCATATGTCGCTGACCACTAAGGGACGAGATAACAATCATGACAGTCCTCATGATTGCCCCGAACCTTTGCTTTTGACCGACGTCTGCTGGTCCTCCCTACTTTTATGGTTGTGAAAGGAATTTGAAACTTAGAAAAGATAATGTTCCTTTTCTTTATAATTGATGAAAATACATATTAGTCTTTCAAAATGAAAATAATTTTTAAAAATAGAATAAAGAATTATTTTCAAATAATTCCTTTTATTTATAAAAGAAAAAGAAGAAATTTTTTGGATAGAATAAATAATCATTTTTTCTTTATAAAATATTTAGTTTTATAAAAAGAAAAATATTTAATTTTATTAAAGAATTATTTTAAATAAGATATTTACTTTTATAAAAAGAAAAATATTTGATTTTATTAAAGAAATATTTTAAATAAGATATTTACTTTTATAAAAAGAAAAATATTTGATTTTATTAAAGAAATATTTTAAATAAGATATTTGCTTTTATAAAATAGAAAAAGAAAAGAAAATTAATAGGATAAACTTGGATCTTTCTACAACAGCTAGATTATAGAAGACAAACACAACTGAGACTCTATTAAAGACAACTACACCTACATTGCACTGATTTAGGGAGTTAGGTGTACACTTTGAGTGAGAAACAGACACTTGTTTTTGAGAATAAAACTATTTAAATTATTAGATTAATCTAAATAATGTGCATGGACCGACACATGGCACATAAGCTTTTCCTATATAAAGAGGGAGGAGAAAAGAGAGAGGGTCCTCTTGCTCCCTAATGCTGGATGAACATCGTAATCTCGAATTATGTTCTTGATCCTTGGAGTTGGGATTAGCCCGAACGAGGATTGGGAGATCCTTGCGGGAGGCTATTTGAGTGTGTTCTTACGACCCCGTCAGCTCAGGGGTTCAAGGTGAAGAAGATTAAACTCGATACAGTAGGGTGGTCAACCGAGGGGTTTGCGGTATAAATCGTGAAGGTTAGAAGAGATCGACGACAACAGCTGGATCAGCAACAATTGACGGCAGCTGGATCAACCTTTGGGACAGGTTACATGCCTTTATTTACTGTTATGTTAATATGATTATTGCAATGCATATTTACTGTTATTCAAGCATTAAGAAGTTTTATTTTGTGTAGAGAAAGTGAGGGTCATCTTCTTTCTTACAAATTATGAATGTACATATTTATTTAAGGTGAATTTGTTTATCTTGATTCTTTTTTTGAACTCTGCCATGTTTCGCCGATTGGTCTCTGTGTGCTATCGACCTCTGCATCCCTGCATGTTAAAGTTTCACGAAATCAATAACGGATCGCACCTCCTTTCACATTTTCCAGTTTTTTTTTGTGTGTGTTATAACATCGATTCTCGGATTTAAACTTTCCATTGTATTGATGAGACTCTGCACCATCGATCAATGATGGATCACATTGTTTTCCAGAGCTATTTCTATGTGTGTTTATAAAAATCGATTTCAGGATTTAATTTTCGATTTCATTGATGCATCATTTTCCAGATGTGCTACTTAGTGGGATTCGATTCCCCATCTAATGAGAAATCGACCTCAATTAATTTAAATTATCTTCTGTTGAAATTTATTCCCAATATTTCAATCTACGGCGTGTTATTGACATCGATCTTGACTAAATCCCAGATCCAAACGATTCCATTGAGATTGATTTAATATATTGCTCGGATTGTATTTATCCCAAATATTTCAATGTACAACGTTTTATTGACAGCGATCTTGACTATATCCTAGATCCAAACGATTTCATTGAGATTGATTTAATCTATTATTCGGATTGTATTTAACCCCA
This sequence comes from Larix kaempferi, assembly GCA_027924585.1. Lineage (NCBI taxonomy): Eukaryota > Viridiplantae > Streptophyta > Pinopsida > Pinales > Pinaceae > Larix > Larix kaempferi. The sequence continues at coordinate 42,534,298 of BSBM01000106.1, forward strand.
ATATTTCAATCTACGGCGTGTTATTGACAACGATCTTGACTAAATCCCAGATCCAAACGATTCCATTGAGATTGATTTAATCTATTGCTCGGATTGTATTTATCCCAAATATTTCAATGTACAATGTCTTATTGATAGCGATCTTGACTATATCCTAGATCCAAATGATTTCATTGAGATTGATTTAATCTATTGTTCGGATTGTATTTATCCCCAATATTTCAATCTACAGCGTGTTATTGACAGCGATCTTGACTAAATCCTAGATCCAAACGATTCCATTGAGATTGAGTTAATCTATTGCTCGGATTGTATTTATCCCAAATATTTCAATGTACAACGTTTTATTGACAGCGATCTTGACTATATCCTAGATCCAAACGATTTCATTGAGACTGATTTAATCTATTGTTCGGATTGTATTTATCCCCAATATTTCAATCTATGGCGTGTTATTGACAACGATCTTGACTAAATCCCAGATCCAAACGATTCCATTGAGATTGATTTAATCTATTGTTCGGATTGTATTTATCCCAAATATTTCAATGGGCAACATTTTATTGACAGTGATCTTGACTATATCCTAGATCCAAACGATTTCATTGAGATTGATTTAATCTATTGTTCGGATTGTATTTATCCCCAATATCTCAATTTACAACGTTTATTGACAGCGATCATGGCCATATCCCGGATCCAAATGATTGCATTGTGTTTGATTTTAATCTGTTAGTTGTGTCTAAAATTCTCAAGTTTCAATTCAATAAGCCATGTTAGTTGACAGAGAATTCTCAAATCTGTTGTGGTGATCACATTTGCAGATCGATAGCAATTTTATTACACCTGGGCGATTCCATTAACAGTGAATTCAAATCTGTTAGTTGTGTCTAAATTCCCCAGCGCTCAAACCATTAGCGATTCCATCTAACGGGGTTTGTAGACGTATATTGTAATGTAAATTTTAGAACTGGAACATGCAGAATTTGGTTCACATTTTACTGTATGGTAATAAGCACACTAATTTAAAATAAGGACGATTGTTGATCACGATGTCCTTGATAATCTTTGATAATTCTTTCATGTGTCATTTAAGTAAAATTTGCTTTTTTTCTGGAACGATAGCTTATTAGAATTTGGCATTCTATATGCTTGATAGAATAGAACAGTTCATTTGAAATTATGTTGGATTATATGAATAGAACAACCTTTTATAAAGTCATGACTAAATTTCTATAAAAGAATCAGCCTTGAATATGTTATTAGTGATATGGAATTGATTGTTACTACCTTGTATTTTAAATGTATTGATTATGACAGAATTTTAAAATAGAATATGTTGCAGAGTTATAAAATGGAAAATGTCATGTTATTAGTGATATGGAATTGATTGTTACTACCTTGTATTTTAAATGTATTGATTATGACAGAATTTTATAATAGAATATGTGGCAGAGTTATAAAATGGAAAATGTCATGTTATTAGTGATATGGAATTGATTGTTACTACCTTGTATTTTAAATGTATTGATTATGACAGAATTTTAAAATAGAATATGTGGCAGAGTTATAAAATAAAAAAATGTCATGTTATTAGCGATATGGAATTGAATTGTTACTACCTTGTGTTTTAAACGTATTGATTATGGAAGAAATATAAAACAGAATATGTGGCAGAATTATAAAGTAGAAAATGTCATGTCATTAATATAGAATTGAAATGTGACTACATCTTATCTCCCAATGTATTGATTATGGTCAAAGGATGATGTAGAATATATTATGCTAGCTTAGAAATGAGATGCAATTATTTATTATTCAAATATATTAGTTGTAGTGAAGTCACATAGAGAATATGTATAGATAAGTGTAATTCTAAACAACCGAGAAAATGAATGCAAGTTTATCCCAAGGCGTTAATTATAACTAGCCAAGGGATCGACTCCATATAAAAATGTGTCGTTCATGGTTAGTAAATGGATGAGAAGAACATGACAAAATGTTGCTCGTAGCTAGATAAATGAAATATAGTTATAAACATAAAGGTGTGTTTTGTGGTTGTTATGAAATCGATTGTTCTTAATTTGGATTTATAGGTGAGTTGCATTATGGTCATATTATGAAGGATCGTGATCATGAATTTAAATACATTTCAAGTTTTGGAAGAGTAATTTAAGTCGTATATGTGTAATACATTGAAAGTGACATTTGGTGAAGTTCTATTTATACCCTAGAAAATAAATTGTATTGAGATAGCTGCAAATAATTTAAGTGTTACGAGTTGTTAGTACAATTTTTTTTTTTTACTCAACCCGAAGCCCTACATAGATGGCTGATCTTTGACATACATTCTTAGCATGTATTCTAAAATATGGTTTACCCTTTCTATTTGACCATTAGTTTGTGGGTGGAAAGAAGTGCTAAAATTTAGTTTAGTATTTAAACCTTTAAACAGTGCTGTCCAAAAATTTCCAGTGAACTTAGAGTCCCGGTCAGAAATAATTACCTTTGGAATTCCGTGCAAGCGAAATATTTGCTTCATAAATACATCTGGAATGTTAGAAGCTTTAAAAGTGGTTTTAACAGGAATAAAATGAGCAGCCTTACTTAATTTGTCCACAACGACCATTATGGAGTCATTCTGTTTCTGGTTTTTAGGCAAACCTGTAATAAAATCAATATTTATAATCTCCCATTTCCATTCTGGAATTGGCAATGGCTGTAATAGTCCAGCTGGATGTTGATGTTCAGCCTTAATGTTCTAACATTCAAAACATCTAGCTATGTATTCAGCCACTTCATTCTTCATGTTGGGCCAAAAATAATCATTCCTTAACATAGTTGTCATTTTATAATAACCTGGATGTCTTGAATAAGGACTCTTATGAACTTCATCCAAAATTAGCAGCTTAACCTTTGACACATTTGGTACATAAATTCTGTTTTTATAAGTCATTAAGCCCTTTTTATCAATGCTGAAATCTGTTATTAAATTTTTAGATACGTTTTCAACAACTTTACCAAGCAATTTTTGATAATTTTCATCTTGTTTAATTCCTTCTTCAATTTGATTTTCCAAATATGTCCTAAACGTGCTGATTGCTGCCATAAAGCTTAATCTGGGATTCCTGCTTAATGCATTAGCAACCTTGTTTTCTTTTCCCTCAATGTGTTGAATCTTGAAATCATACTCGCTAAGGAAATCTAGCCATCTAGCTTGCCTTGCGTTAAGATTTTTTGATCCAACAAAAACTTTAAACCCTTATTATCTGTCATTAATATGAATTTTCTTCCAATCAAGTGATGGTGCCATATTTTTAATGCATGTATCACGACTTCCAACTCAAGATCGTAAGTTGCATAATTCTTTTCATGGATTTTTAAATTTCTAGACTCAAAAGCAATAGCATGACCTTCTTGAGTTAAGACCCCACCAAGTCCATCGTTGCACGCATCAGTGCATACAATGAAGTGTTTGTTAGGATCAACAATTTTTAAAATTGGTGCAGTGGTTAATAATTCTTTTAACTTATTGAAGCTTTCTTGACACTTTTGATTCCATACAAATTTCTTCCCCTTCTTCTGCAAAGAAGTAATGGGGTTCACAATTCTTGAAAACCCTTCAATAAAATTTCGATAGTAACCTGTTATCCCCATAAATGACCGAATTTCAGTTACATCTTTAGGGATAGGCCACTCGTTAATTGCTTTTATCTTATCAGGGTTGACATAAATTTCGTCTTTAGAAATTATGTGACCCAAGTACTGTATTTTATCTTTATAAAAATCACATTTACTGAACTTAGCGCAAAGCTGATGTTCTCTTAAAACTTGCAGAATTATTCTTAAATGTTCGTCATGCTCTTCTTTAGTTTTTGAGTAAATCAGAATATCACCAATGAACACAACTACAAAATTATCCAAATATTTATGTAGAACATTGTTCATTAAACACATGAACACTGTCGGTGTGTTGGTTAGCCCAAAAAGCATAACTACGAACTCGTAGTGTCCATATCACGTTGTGAATGCAATTTTGAATATGTCTTCATCTTTTATTCTAACCTGATGATATTCGGACCTTAAATCAATTTTAGTGAATATCTATGCTCCGCGTATTTGATCAAATAGATCATCTATGCAGGGTAAGGGATATCGGTTCTTAATTGTCATTTTATTAAGCTGACGGTAATCGATGCACAGTCGCATAGTACTGTCCTTTTTAACGAAAATTACTGGTGCTCCCCAAGGAGACACACTTGGCCTTATGTAGTTTTTATCTATTAATTCCTTCAGCTGAGATTTTAACTCATTTAACTCCAGAATATTCATCCTATAGGGAGCCTTTGAGTTTGGTACCGCACCTGGTAGTAACTCAATGGTGAAATCAAGTTCCATTTTCTAGAGGTAATCCTAGAATTTCTTCCGGGAATACGTCAAAAAAGTCCCTAAGGATGGGAATATCCTCCAGTTTTAACTTGTCTTCTTTATATGAACACTCGTCATTAATAACATTAACAACAAACATTTTACAGCCCTTTATCGCAGCTCTCTTAACTTGTAATGCATCAATTTGTCTTACTGAAATATTCCTATGAATTCGTTTTACTATTTCAGTTTTACCTTCATTATTCAGACAAATAAAAGATTTCTCATAACAATTAAGCACTACTCTATGTTGTTCAAGCCAATCCATGCCAATCAACAAGTCATATGACCCTAAAGGTAAAACATTCAGATTAACTTGGGTTTTCAGCTGATTCAAAAATACATCACAATTTTTAACAAAGCCTGTAACCTTTCTTTTGGTGCCTGTTGCTAGTTGAACTAACCAAGAATTGTCAAACTTTTCTATTCTTAACTTGCAATTTTTCACTAATTCAGGTGAAATGTAACTCAAACTTGCACCTGGATCTATCAAAACAGAAATAGATCGGTTGTGTAGCATACCTTCCATTTCGACCATGGACATTTGATGGTCTGCTTGCTAATTTTCCAGCGTTGCATTTATCCTTGGCATTTCTCTTGCTACATCACCAACTGCTAGCTTCGCTTGTATGCTATGAATGTGGTTGACTATCCTTTTTTTGCGTGGGAAATCTTCTTTCTTATGTGGTCCACCGCAATCAAAACAATTCAAAGGTCCTTTCTGTTCAGCATACCTGGTGTTGTTATTGTTATTAGTTACATTTCTGCAGCAGTAAAATTCTGTGGTGTATGATTTATGTAGTTATTATTACTTGGAAAAATTTTTTTATTAAAATTTTTCTTAAAACTTCCAAAATTATGATTAAAGCTCTTCTTTTTATGCTCGAAATGATTAGACTTATTACTTTTCCAACCAGTTGTTCCTTCTCTTTTTCTGTTTTGGTCAAAACAGAAATTTGCTTTCCTCATAGCCTCTTCCAGAGTGGAAGGGTTATCATACTCAATCCTGTCTTTTATGTTGAAAGGTAGACAACTTAGAAACCTTTGCACCTTAGGCTTCTCTTCGACCATGTAAGGTACATACCTCAGCAAGCTAAGGAACTTGCTGCACAACTCCTTCATGTTCATAGTGCCCAATTTCATATCATAAAACTCTTTTGATTTATCTTCATAGCACTGTTTTGACAAGAACTTTTTCTTAAATAACCTTTTAAACATATTCCAAGTTACGCCCCTTTCCTTTATGCTCTTAATTCTTTTAAAATCCTGCCACTAGATATCTACCTCTCCTATTAGATTGTAAATAACCATCTTGGCTTTTAACTGAGAAGAGTAATCATAAATATTAAAGTACTTCTTCATTCCAGACAGCCATGCTTCGGCTGTCTTACCCTTTTCAGCTTCACCATTAAATGTTGGTGGCTTAATCTTTTTAAACTCTCTAGTAATTTGTTCATGATGCTTTCGTTTTCTCTTCTTAGAACAGTTATCACTATCATTGTTATCATGAACAGAAGTATAATTACTTTGATTAGATTCAGATGAAGAGTAACTAATATTTTTACCATTTTTAACTTTCTTACTCTTATGTTTGTGAGACATTGCACCAGAATCAGATTTTACTTCTGATTTCCTTCCTCTTTCCTCATTATGGTATTTCTCTATTAGAATCTGATTTAACTCTTCCTATGACTTCATAATGCGTTCATTTTCTTCCTTAACAGTTCTTATCTCAGATTTTAAATATTTTACAATGAGAAGAAGTTCTGAAGATTGGTTATTTAATTCAACATATATTCCTTCATTATTATTGGTATTATGCTCATTACGAGGAGATCTGTCCTCTGTTGATTCCTCCGATATCTCCATACCTACAAATTAATATCAAATCATTCTATACAAAAATAAAATTAAAAATAAAAGTTAGTAGCATAAACTTTCTGATTTTAATTTTCTGTTTGCGTGCATGAGCCTATTTCAAGCCTAGAGTTTGAACTCGCGCTCTGATACCACATGTAACATCCCAAAATCTACAAAAATTTAAATTTTTTTTGATATAGCTTTTAATGCGTAATCTAACTGTGCGGAAATATAATAAATGTTTAAATGACGTCTTGCTGTACTAAATGATGTGTTGGTCGAAAGTGTAACAAGATAAATAATATCTTCATTTCAATGTTAAACTTACTCAACTGTACTTTCACAATTCTTTGTTGCTGATCTAAAGATATATGTTTATATGTGTTAGCTATTGTTTCTTCTGTTTGATGATGAAGGGGTCCTACGGATACCCCGAGGCTTACTTAGCATTCATTCGTGCTAAATCATTTGAAATCGTCCTTTTCACAGATTACAGGTATAGTGTTTACGACATGTGACCGAAGAGTTCTAAACAGTTTCCGTGTCTCCCAAGTCTTAATGTTTTAAGAGACATAATGTCATAAGTGCTATTGGTGATATCTTCAGTTAGAATAGTTTGTAAAAATAGACATATGTCAGTTGTAATAATCAAAATCTCTGTACTAACCTTTATTAATTTGTTCAACAAAAGAATAGGATCCATAAATCATAGTTTAATTCTATGTATTGTTATCATGAGTTTCTCTTGATGTATACTGTGATATTACCCAATTAAAGTGCAATTAAAATGCAATGTCGATATGGAATTCTTTATATATAACTTAGAACCTAGGAATTACATGCATGATTTGATTATGTTCTAATCTAGGAATTATTGCAATCATATCATTGCCATTTGCTAGCTTATGAACTATTGCAAATTGTTATTTTAATTTTATACTATATTGCAATATATATATATATATATATATATATATATATATATATATATATCAACCCTTAAACAAAATCCTATGAACAACATTTATATGGTATCGCGTGTGTGCATCTATGTGACCTTATGATTTCCTAGCAAAGACTCCGACACCAACTTGACTTAACACAAGGTGTTATTACATAACCGAATGGTGTGTGTTATCAACAATTCGATACATTGTAAAAAATGTGTGATATTGTAACATAACCTTTAAGTTGGAAAACATTTTGTGTTTTGAAACATTATGATAACTTTTATTGTAAAGTTTATTTTGGACAAGTGTCCAAGGATGACTGTAATTTGCACAATATATTATTATTTAATAAATAAAATAGGAGACAAACACCTAAGAGGACTATTGAAAGAGTGGTTACTGATCCACTAGGTGGAATGGAATCTCGGGTAGAAGGCAATGGACAAGTGGCAGCATCATGATGCAACTAACTAGATGTTGGTATGGGACAACTCCCTTGAAATGTGGTCATAGTGCCCTGAAAGATGGGATTGGAGAGTGAGGCTCATTTATTCCAAATTGACCACTAAAAGACCTAGGCAATCTATATAATAGCCATCAAATATTGAACTGCGGTTCATCACTTTTCCTGATGAGGAAATTTACCTTGGGGTTTTGCTGTGTTTGCACCCAAGAGATTTGATGAAGGGATATGCTGTTGTTGATCATGTTGTGAGTCTTCCAATCTCTTATTGAGTTCAGGAGGTTGATGTTAAGTGGAGAAGGCATTTTTCATCAGGTTGATACTGAGTGGAGAAGGTATTTTTGAGTGCCTTGCTTCTACACAGATTCCACCCACTTACTGGATCAGTAATCAGACTTGGGGGTTCATTAGATGTCAGTAGTTGAGCTGCTTCTTCTGGAGCAGGTTGGGGGGAACATGCCTCCTTGGGTGTTTGTCGGCCTATCGTCTTTTACAGGTTTTATGGTCTTATTACAAGTTCTGTTATCTATTTCTGTGTATTTTAAAGTTCTGTTTTCTACTAAGTTTTTACTGTTTATTTCATCAAAGTCATTTCAATTATTCTGAATATTTTAATGATTCTGTATAAATTGAAATGATTGAATAAATGATCTCTGCATTTTTCCCCATGCAAAAAGGAACAGCATCGTACTCTAGTACAGAGATAGATTAAAAATAGATAAGTCTAATAGGCAAATAACCAAGTGAATGAGAAGATTAAATTATATAAATTTCTCAAGTTTCTACCTTCTATTAAATTCTTGCATTTACATTTCAGTACTCTAATTATTAACTATTTTTAGTTAGCTGTATTCATAGTTTATATATATATATTTCTGTTTATAATTATCTTTGTTCTCAAAGTAATTATATTTCTGTTCTAATAGTATAGGATTATTTTATCCATACTCAGCAGTTAAGATGTTCTTGTTTACACTAGAATAAATCAAGATTTACTTTCAAAATATAGCAGAATGATATTCTTTTACAGACATCAAGTATTTCCTTTTATTTCATGCTCACATTCATACATTTATTTATATCATATTCACACAGTGTAAATCCAGGTATTTGTTATTTCTGCTAAAACTCTAAACAAAGTTATCAATCACTACTTTATAGTAACATTTTATTTTAAAGTTTAGCCTTGTTTCTCTTTACATATAAAAGCATCCCAATACAAACATAATCGAATTATAATCTCAACAGTTCACGTAGAATACCTGTTATTTATTATCAGTTTGAATAACATTTTGGTACTCATTTCTTTTAACAATAGACAAATCTATTTCAAATAGAAGTATCAAGACATACAAGCTCAAATTTCATTTCATAACAAGATCAAAGACAAAAACCAAACACTTACACCTTAAACATGCCTGCAGATCGAGTAGTTAAGATTTAACTTTCAAAACGACTGTAGGATATTTTCAAACAATTTTAGTAAACACAGGTTTATGCCAAGACCTCATCTAAGAGCTTAGTTAAGCTTTTTATTTCCAACATAAAGGCTAAACCCTAGAACTGGAAACACTTCCCTATTCTTTTAAGATGCAGAAACACTTTTAAATTTAAACGAAGTACTTACAAGCCGTAAGCCTCATCAACAAATCCATCTATTCATTATTCTTTTAAAGCAAACAGTCGTATTTTTCACCCATCGATTTATAGCCAAGTTAAACACAGAGGTTACCAAAAGGGTTCCATTACTTTTCTCATAACTATAACTTCTATTTCATTTAACCCTAAATGCGGGATCAGGTTACAAAATAAACAAAACTTCATATAGGTTGTAGCCATACATAGATATAAATTATCTATCATGTAGCAAACAAACACATTGTTTTACAGACTTCAAATACTTACATTATAACTTTAGCCATATACAAAGGAAAAATGATAGCAGTAGTCGTGACACACCATGATTTACATTATTCAAGTATGAGGGTAAAATACCTGTTGATTAAACTGTTGCATACAAAACCAAACACAACATTTGCATTATGGGCCGAGGCATATTCTCCCCTTTCTTCTAAAAAGATCTCAAAACCCTATGTACAGAACTCTCTGAGTTATAAAACACAACAGACATAACACTAAATAGTCAGCCATCTCATCTACATAGGGTCTCAAGACATTGCCGAGGTTTACCGGTTGGGTATAGCTATAGCCAACCTATGACACCAAACTGTAGCATACCGATGAATTGTTACCCTGCAACAACCACATCATGTTTGTGGTTAAAACCATCATCTTATCAAAGATTTAAGACTTAGATTGAGCAAATTTTTAACTACTGTGTTAAAGATCGAATGTGAAAGCTACAGGAAGAGTTCGAACACATTACCATGTTATTGAAAGTCTTAGCAGCATTAAACGCCAAGCCTGATGTAGCTGCAACCAAACCCTTGTATCGACGAATGCTAGTGAAGTTTGAGCCAACACTTATTCGATACAGTGAAACAGTGCCGAGAGAGGTAGCGAGGTCCTCTGGCCATTCATTACAAACCCAGTATCAAACTAAACAAACCCTCAAACAAGTCAAGTATTGAATCCACCTAAAAGACAAATTCTTAGACTGATAACAACAATTTTCAACACTGTATAAACTAGAAGAAGCTCAGCTCTATTAAAACCCAGAGGTTATGAGTTCAAGACTCAGGGACTACGCCTCCACAGGCAGAACAACCTAACTAAAATCCCTCAGCCTGTCGGCCACACAAAGCTTCCACTTCCAAGAACAAAAGACACAATAACTCATCGTATGCAGCGAGGGTAGGGTTTAACCAACACTTTGAAACCCTCACTAGATTGACGGTGGAGATATACGGTGAAGTTTACAAAACTTACAAACTGTCCATCACATTAATTGAGCCATCACTACCAAGAACCACGAAGGAGCCAGCTCGACAACATTTAAACTTGTGTCAGGTTACAACTCAGCACTCAATTGTTACACCATGAAGCAATCACGTGATCCAAGCTTATTGTGCCATCCACGTTGGACTTCCACTAAACTTGTTAGTTGTGTGCATTCAATGTAGAAGTTATGGTTACACTTGCCAACCTGTAACGTGAACATTCACCCCATAGCATTCAATACACAATACATTGCATTGGTAAATTCGAAATCATATAACTCTGTCGAGGCATTAAGTTAGCAATTATATGCGCTAAGGTTTGTATGTACATACATATCACTTGTTTGCATATGTTTCACATAATATATAGTTGCATAGATTTCATCTATCGTATAGTATTGCAACATTTGCATATTATCAAATAGGTAGTATAGTACCCCATTGCATTCATATTATCACACCACTATATAATGTACATCATTTGCACATAATTCATATTATTAATTGCACATAGATAATAGGGTTTGCATGTAACTCATATCATTGCAAATTAATCAATAAGATTCTAAGGTTGTAGCATAAAATAGAAGTCATAATGTGCATATAGTAATACAATGCACACAACTCACATTTACACAAATGTGGTAGTTGTTAAAATAGTAACAAACTCTATTTGCAAAGGTTCATTAACAATCCTACAAACACTTTAAACAGACCTTAGAGTTACCTTTCTGAACGGATTCTATACATAAACATACATACTTTATAGTGTAGTGTGTAAGAGAAATATTTCAGACCAACACCCTTATCATAGGACGTAGACCCTAAACAAGTTAACAAACAGTTGTACATAGGATTTCCACAAACTGCCACGGAGGTAGAAGGTAGTCTGTTACATACAGACAACATGAACGGAAAGCAAATAAATCTGGGTACAACACTGCGATACGAACATTATAGATCTTCTTTGATAAACTGTTGATTACCTTTCACAACTTTAATCTCTTACCTGTAAATCTGTCACAAGTACAAATTCACATGTTTTAGCACGAATGTTAAGTAAGCCTCGGGGCGTCCAAAGGACCCCTTCATCAACCAAACAAAAGTACATTAGTCAAACAGTGGTATCAACATTCATAAACAATGACAATAGAGATGTGTAGCAGCACAACTAAATATGGATAACATCAAGACTTAAATAGAAATCTGTTGTCACAAACCCTTACTTAATAAAACAACATGGCATTTAATACAACAAGATAACATTTCATGCATTGTTCTATTTCCGCATTTATTAAATACCATTTACTGTCACGTAGAAAATTTTAAATTTTTGCGATTTTTTTGGGATGTTACATGTGGTATCAGAGCGCAAGTTCAAACTCTAGGCCTAAATGAGGCTCATGCGCGCAAACAGAAAAATAAATCAGAAATTTTATGTTACTAACTTTTGTATTTTAATTTTATTTTTGCACATAACAAATTGACCTTTAATTGCAGGTATGGAAATACCAGAGGAATCAGCAACGGACATATCTCCTCGTAATGAACGAATTAATCATAATAACACTAAAGGAATTTACGTTGAGTTAAACAACCAGTCTTCTGAAATTTTACGCACTGTACAGGATTTAAAATCTGAGTTAAAAGCTGTTAAAGAAGAAAATGAATGGATCCTAAAGGAATAGGAAGAGTTACAACAGAATTTAAAAGGAAACTGTCACAGTGATGAAAGAGACAGAAAATTAGAATTTAGAGCTGATTCTAAAATAATGTCCCACCAACATAAGCATAAGAAAACAAGAAACGATAAAAGGAACAGTTACTCATCTTCTAAGTCTGATTCAAGTAATGATAATGTAAATTATGACAGCAGTAATAGTGAGTGCTGCTCTAAAAAGAGAAAACATAAGCATCATGAACAGATTACCGGTGAATTTAAAAAGATTAAGCCATCTACTTTTAATGGCGAAAGTGAGAAGGGTGAGCCAACAGAAGCTTGGCTGTCTGGAATGAAAAAGTACTTTAATATTTATGATTACTCTTCTCAACTGAAAGCCAAGAATTCCATTTACAATATGACTGAAAAGGCATATATCTGGTGGCAAGATCTTAAAAGAATCAAGAGTATAAAAGAAAAATAAGTAACTTGGACTATGTTTAAAAGTTTGTTTAAAAATAAGTTCTTGTCTGAACAGTATTTTGAGGATAAATCGAAAGAGTTTTATGATTTAAAGTTGGGTACTATGAACATGAAGGAACTGTCCAGCAAGTTCCTTAGCTTGCTGAGGTACGTACCCTACATGGTTGAGGAAAAACCTAAAGTGCAAAGGTTTCTCAGTTGTTTACCATTTAATATAAAAGATCGTATTGAGTATGATAATCCTTCCACTTTGGAAGAGGCCATGAGGAAAGAAAATTTTTGTTTTGACCCAAACAAAAAAAGAGAAGAAACAACTAGCTGGAAGAACAGTAAGACTAATTAGTATGACTATAAAAATAAGAATTTTAATCAGAATGCTAGAGATTTTAAGAAAAAATTTAATAACAGAAATTTTCCTAATAATTATCGGAATAATACATCTCAGAACACTACTGCTGCAAGAAATGTACCTAATAATCATAACAATAATAATAATAACAATAACAACAGGTATGCTGAGCAGAAAGGACCCATAAAGTGCTATGAATGTAGCGGACCAGACAAGAGAGCAGATTGCCCATGCAACAAGAGGACAACCAACAACATACATACTATGCAAGAAGAACCCACATTTGGAGATATCGCAAGAGAAATGCCTAGGATAAATGCATCATTGGAGAACCGTCAAGCAGACCATCAAACATCCATGGTCGAAATTGAAGGTATGATACAAAATGAGTCTATTTCTATTTTAATGGATCCTGGTGCAAATCTAAGTTATATTTACCTACTTTAGTAAACCGTTGCAAGCTAAAAATAGAAAAAATCAATAATGCATGGTTAGTTCAGCTTGCAACAGGAACTAAACTAAAGGTTACAGATTATGTTCAGAATTGTGAAGTATTTTTAAGTCAGCTGAAAACGCAAATTAATCTAAATGTTTTACCCTTAGGTTCATATGATCTGTTAATTAGCATGGATTGGCTTGAACAACATAGAGTTATATTGAATTGTTATGATAAATCTTTTACTTTAATAATGAAGGTAATTCAGAAACAGTAAAAGGAATTCATAGGCAGATTTCAGTAAGGCAGATTTTTGCCTTACAAGTGAAGAGAGTTGCTAGAAAAGGTTGTAAATTGTTTGCTATTAATGTTGTTAATGATGAATGCACATCTAAAGAAGACAAGTTAAAACTAGAGGATATTCCCATCCTTAGGGACTTTTTTTATGTATTCCCGGAAGAAATTCCAAGATTACCTCCGAAAAGAGAACTTGACTTCACCATTGAGTTAGTACCCGGTGCGGTACCAAACTCAAAGGCCCCGTATAGGATGAATATTCTGGAGTTAAATGAGTTAAAGTCTCAGCTGAAAGAATTAATAGATAAAAACTACATATGACCCAGTGTGTCCCCTTGGGAAGCACCAATAATATTTTTTAAAAAGAAAGATGGTACCATGCATTTGTGCATTGACTACCGTTAGCTTAATAAAATGACAATTAAGAACCGGTATCCCTTACCCCGCATAGATGATCTATTTGATCAAGTACGCGGAGCAGATATATTCACTAAAATTGACTTAAGGTCGGGTTATCATCAAGTCTGGATAAAAGATGAGGACATATTCAAAACTGCATTCAGAACGCGTTATGGACACTACGAGTTCGTAGTTATTCCTTTTGGGCTAACCAATGCACCGGCAGTGTTCATGTGTTTAATGAACAACGTTCTACATAAATATTTGGATAAGTTTGTAGTAGTATTCATTGATGATATCCTCGTTTACTCAAAAACTAAAGAAGAGCATGACGATCATCTAAAAATCATTTTACAAGTACTTAGATATCACCAGCTTTATGCTAAGTTCAGTAAGTGTGATTTCTATAAAGATAAAATTCAGTATTTGGGTCATATAATTTCAAAAGATGGTATTTCTGTTGATCTTGATAAAATCAAAGCAATTAATGAATGGCCTGTCCCTAAAGATATAACTGATGTACGATCATTCATGGGAATAACGGGGTATTATAGAAAGTTTATTGAAGGGTTCTCTAGAATTGCTAACCCCATCACTTCTCTGTAGAAGAAAGGGAAGAAATTCATATGGGATAAAAAATGTCAAGATAGCTTTAATAAGTTAAAAGAATTGTTAACTACTGCACCCATCTTAAAAATTGTAGATCCCAATAAGGATTTCGTCGTATGCACGGATGCATGCAACGAAGGACTTGGAGAGGTCTTAAGTCAAGAAGGTCATGCAATTGCTTTTGATTCAAGAAAGTTAAAAATACATGAAAAGAATTATGCCATATATGATCTTGAGTTGGCAGCCGTGATACATGCTTTAAAAGTGTGGTGCCATCACTTGATCGGAAGAAAATTCATTTTAATGACTGATAATAAGGGGTTAAAGTATTTACTGGATCAAACAAATCTTAACGCAAGGCAAGCTAGGTGGTTAGCTTTCCTTAGCGAGTATGATTTTGAGATCCATCATATTAACGGAAAGCAAAATAAGGTTGCTGATGCATTGAGCAGATACGCTAGATTAAGTTTTGTGGTAGCAATCAGTACTTTTAAAACTGATCTAGAAAATCAGATCAAAGAAGGAATTAAGCAAGACGAAAATTACCAAAAATTACATGATAAAGTGGCTGAAAATTCATCTGAAAATGTTATAACAGATTATAGTATTAATGAAAAAGGCTTCTTAACTTACAAAAATAGAATTTATGTGCCTAATTTTTCGAAGGTTAAGTTGCTAATTTTAGATGAAGTTCACAAGAGTCCTTATTCAGGGCATCCTAGTTATCAGAAAATGATACCTATGTTAAGAAAGGAGTACTTTTGACCCAACATGAAGAGTGAAGTTGCTGAATATATAGCTAGATGCTTTGACTGTCAGACTATTAAAGCTAAACATCAACATCCAGCTGGGCTATTGCAGCCCTTACAAATTTTAAAATGGAAGTGGGAAATCATAAGCATTGACTTTATTACAGGTTTGCCTAAAAATCAGAAGCATAATGACTTAATTATGGTTGTTGATAAACTTAGCAAGGCTGCTCATTTTATTCTTGTTAAAACTACTTTCAAGGCTTCTAACATTGCAGATATTTTCATGAAGCAAATTTTTCGCTTGCATGAAATTCCAAAGGTAATTATTTCAGACCGAGACTCTAAGTTCACTGGTAACTTTTGGACACCACTGTTTAAAGGATTAAATACTAAGTTAAACTTCAACACTTCTTTCCACCCACAAACTGATGGTCAAACAGAAAGAGTAAATAATATTTTGGAAAATATGTTAAGATTATATGTTAAAGATCAGCCATCTAAATGGGAGGATTACTTGTACTTAGCATAATTTGCCTACAATAATAACTATCAAGCATCTGCTAAGTTAAGTCCACTTGAAATTTTGTATGGAAGAAAATGTTGTACTCCAATTTCGTGGGATAATCCTATAGATAGATTGATGTTAGGACCAGATTTATTGAAAGAAATGGAGCTAACCGTGAAATAGGTTCAAGGTAACTTAAAATTTTCCCAAGATCGGCATAAAAACTATGCTGATTTAAAACACACAAAAAAAGAATTTCAGGGATGGGACTATGTTTTCATAAAGGTAAAGCCCAAGAAAATTTCTTTAAAGCTTGGAAGATGTGCTAAATTAGCACCAAGGTATTGCGGACCATTCAAAATCCTATCAAGGATAGGAGCTATTGCATATCAATTGGCATTGCCATACAATTTAAAAATCCACAATGTTTTTCATGTTTCTGTTTTAAAGAAGTATGTGCACGATGCTACTCATGTGCTGATTTGGAATGACATATAGGTGGAACCCGAAGGAGGTTTTCAGGTGGAACTAGACTGTATTCTAGACCGGAGGGAAATTATGCTTTGAAATCGCACCATAAGGCAGGTAAAGGTGCAATGGAAGCACCTTAGCCCTAATGAAGCTCCTTGGGAACTGGAAAGTAATATGCGGGCAGCATATCCAGTTATGTTCCATGAGGAACTTGATGATGAATAAGCAACATCGAGGACGATGTTGAGCTTAAGAGGGGGTGTTTGTAACATACCCTTTAAGCTAGAAAACATTTTGTGTTTAGAAACATTATGATAACTTTTATTGTAAAGTTTATTTTGGACAGGTGTCCAAGGATGACTGTAATTTGCACAATATATTATTATTTAATAAATAAAATAGAAGACAAACAACTAAGAGAACTGTTGAAAGAGTGGTTACTGATCCACTAGGTGGAATGGAATCTGCGGTAGAAGGTAATGGACAAGTGGTAGCATCATGTTGCAACTAACTAGCTGTTGGTATGGGACAACTCCCTTGAAATGTGGTCATAGTGCCCTGAAAGATGGGACTAGAGCTTGAGGCTCATTTATTCCAAACTGACTATTAAAAAACCTAGGCAGTCTATATAATAGCCACCAAATATTCAACTGCGGTTCATCACTTTTCTTGACGAGGAAATTTACCTTGGGGTTTTGCTGTGTTTGCACCCAAGAGATTAAATGAGGGGATATGCTGTTGTTGATCATGTTGTGAGTCTGCCAAACTCTTATTGAGTTTAAGAGGTTGATGCTAAGTGGAGAAGGCATTTTTCAGGGGGTTGATACCGAGTGGAGAAGGTATTTTTGAGTGCCTTGCTTCTACACAGATTCCACCCACTTACTGTGTAATGTCCCCATTTTGACCCCTTTTGTATTAAATTGTAAATGATGTAAATATTGTTATTTGATCATGGTGAGGAGCTCAAGGCCAAGGCCCCACCATTGATTTAGCGTTTTATGTATCGGCAGCTAAAGAAATAGATGCCTATGGTTTTTGTGCTAGATAGGCACAATGTAATTAAGACATCATGTAAATACGAATTTTAATGGAAATACCCAAAACTAGCTATGCAATGCAACAAAGAGATGGGGCATGATTCTACAAGGAATAGGGAGGGAAATTATTCAAACCCTTGAGCCAATGGTGTTAATCCATCTGTCAATGAGAAAACCCATAAACCACCAACTACCCATTTTGGGTTATGGACCCAATCATTTAATTCTTCCAAGAATTGGTTGAAGTAGTTAATGCCTTGGGAATGAAGAAGTATGGCAGCCAATTTTGTGTATGGGCAAGCCATCAACCTGGGAATTCGTATCTTTGCTTCTGGGGCAAGAAAACACCCACGAAATGGTGCCCAAAGCCATTCTGAACAGACAATATTTCCTCTCTCACGCAGTATGAGCTAGCTGGGTCTTTCCCTACACGTTTTTCATCCATTTTCTTCATTTTTCCATGCCCGGGAGCTCATTTTTGCATTATATAGCAGCTGCGAAGGAAGGGCAATGATTTGGGACTGTTATGGAGGCCATTTTTGCCCCCGAAAGTCCATGGACGTTTTTCTGAAAATGGATTTGGCTTCCCAGGGTTGTTCCCCATCTTCCAATTTCATTTTTGGGTTTCCCACGTTTTTTCTGAAGCTAATGAAAACCCCATCTTTGGGCACCTCACTGTAAAATCGTTTTATTATGCCCAATAAGTGTAGTTCTGCTGTTATCTGCATCCCTTTTGATTTGAACCTGTGAGCAAGAAACTTGGAATGGTAGTGGACAGAATTGGCTTGATAAACCTAGTGAATGGAGTAACCTCTCAAGAAGATCAAGAGAGCTTTGGCTACTTTTCTATGCACACCTTGAGAGCACTAGAAAGGAAGGTATGGCTTGAGGTACTGTGTGGCAGTGAAGATAATACTTCCTTGTGTTGGGTGTGTAGGCATTGTGAGTGCCAAGCTGAATAGATCTGGGAGGGGTACCCATAGCTTCGTGGTTGAGCTTACTAGCTTAGCCATACTTACTTTCCATTTCCTAGCAGCCTGATAAACCCAATTGTAGATTGGCTTGGCTCATCTTGGTGTATGCTTGGCTATGTGTGAGTCTGTTGTTCCTTGGTTCCTTGTAGTAATCATGCCCAGCTCGGGGGTGGCAGTTGTATCAAGAGGTTGATAAGCACAACTAGCCTATGGTTGGGAGGAACGTTGCAGATGCATAGCTGGTTGCTTGGGACTACTTGTTAAGATAAGTATTCTTTTGTGTTAACTTTGAAATTATTAATTGTTGAATATCTTGAATGTATAATGGATGTGTTATTGAAATTAATTCCGATGTGTTTTCTTATAATTATACATTCCATATGTCTGTTATATTATGTGAATGACATTTAGTAAGTTCATGGGGCTAGATGCCCAGCTTTAGCATCACGTCCTCTCTATCATGCTGGTATGATAGGAGGGGATGTTACATATTGGATCAATAATCAGGCTCGGGGGTACATTAGAAGTCAGCAGTTGAGCTTCTTCTTCTAGAGAAGGTTGGAAGGAACAGGCCTCCTTGGGTGTTTGTCGGTCTATCGTCTTTTACAGGTTCTATGGTCTTATATGTTTTTATTTACAAGTTCTGTTATCTATTTCTATGTATTTCAAAGTTCTGTTTTCTACTAAGTTTTTACTGTTTATTTCATGAAAGTCATTTCAGTTATTTTGATTATTTTATCCATACTTAGCAATCAATCTTTAAGACTTCAGAAATCAGTACTATAACTCTGCACTCAGCAGCAAAACAGGCAGACTTACACCATGATAAAAAACTTAGCATATCCCCTCATCGAATCTCTTGGGTGCAAGCAGCAAAACCCCAAGTAAAATTTCCTCCTCAGGAAAAGTGATGAACCTCAGTCCATAATTCGATGGCTCTTATATAGACCGCCTAGGTCTTTAGTGGTCAGTTTTCAATAAATGAGCCTCAAGCTCTAGCCCATCTTTCAAGGCACTATGACCACATTTCAAGGGAGTTGTCCCATACCAACAGCTAGTTACTTGCCTCATGAAGTTGCCAATTATCCATTGCCTTCTAGACTAGATTCCATTCCACCTAGTGGGTCAGTAAACACTCTTTCAACAGTCTCCTTAGGTGTTTGTCTCCTATTTAATTTATTTAATAATAAAATATTGTGCAAATTACAGACATCCTTGGACACTTGTCCAATATAAAACTTTACAATAAAAGTTAAGATAATGTTTCCAACATAAAAATGTTTTTCAACAAAAAGGTGTATGTTACAAACACCCCCACTTAAGCTCAACATCATCCTCGATGTTGCTTATTCTTAATCAGAGCCTCCCTAGAACAGAACTGGATATGATGCCTGCATGTTACTTTCCAGTTCCCAGGTAGCTTAATCAAGGCTAAGGTAATTCCATTGCACCTTTACCTGCCCTATGATATGATTCCAGAGCATTATTTCCCTCCTGTTGAGAATACAGTCCAGTTACACCTGAAAATCTCCTTCGGGTTCCACCTGTATGTCATTCCAATTCAACACATGAGTAGCATCATGCACATACTCCTTTAAAACAAAAATTTGAAAGACATTATGGATTCTTAAATTAGATGGAAAAGCCAACTGATGTGCAACAGGTCCAATCCTTGATAGGACTTCAAATGGTACGCAATACCTTGCTGCTAGTTTAGCACAACTCCCAAGCTTAAAAGAAATTTTCTTGGGTTTTACCTTTACAAAGACATGATCTCCAACCTGAAATTCTTTTTCAGTGCATTTCAGATCTGCATAAATTTTTTGTCTATCTTGTGCAACTTTTAAGTTTACTTGTACCTATTTCATGGTTAGCTCCATCTCTTTTAACAAATTTGGTCCTAGCATCAATCTATCAACATGATTATCCTAAGAAATAGGAGTACAGCATTTTATTCCATATAAAATCTCAAATGGAATAAGTCTAGCAGATGCTTGATAATGATTATTGTAAGCAAATTCAGCTAAATGCAAATAGTCCTCGCATTTAGTTGGTTGATCTTTAATATACATTCTTAACATGTCTTCTAAAATCTGATTAACTCTTTCAGTCTGTCCATCAGTTTGTGGATGGAAAGTAGTACTAAAATTTAGTTTAGTATTTAAACCTTTAAACAATGTTGTCCAGAAATTTCTAGTAAACTTGGAGTCTCGATAAGAAATAATTACCTTTGGAATTTCGTGTAAGCGAAAAATTTGCTTCATAAACACATCTGCAATGTTAGCAGCTTTGGATGTAATCTTAGTAGGAATAAAGTGAGCAGATTTACTAAGTTTATCCAAAACAAGAATTATTGAATCATTTTGTTTCTGATTCTTAGGTAAACATGTAATAAAATCAATACTTATAATCTCTCACTTCCATTCCGGAATTGGCAATGGCTGCAATAGGTCAGCTGGATGTTGATGTTCAACCCTAATGGTTTGAGATTCAAAACACCTAGCTATGTATTCAGCCACTTCGTTCTTCATGTTGGGCAAAAAAAATCCTTTCTTAACATAGTTATCATTTTCTGATAACCTGGATGTCCCCAATAAGGACTCTTATGAACTTCATCCAAAATCAATAGCTTAACTTTTGACGCATTAGGTGCATAAATTCGGTTTGTATAAGTCATTAAGCCCTTTTCATTAATGTTGTAATCTGTTATTAAATTTTTAGATAAATTTGCAGCAACCTTATCATGCAATTTTTGATAATTTTCATCTTGCTTAATTCCTTGTTCAATTTGATTTTCCAAATATGTCTTAAACAAGCTGATTGCTGCCACAAAATTTAATCTAGAATTTCTTCTCAAGGCATCAGCAACTTTGTTTTCTTTACCTTTAATGTGTTGAATTTCGAAATCATACTCGCTAAGGAAAGCTAACCATCTAGCTTGCCTTGCGTTTAGATTTGTTTGATCCAACAAATATTTTAAACCCTTATTATCTGTCATTAGTACAAAATTTCTTCCAATCAAGTGATGGAACCACATCTTTAGTGCATGTATCACGGCTGCCAACTCAAGATCGTAAGTTGCATAATTATTTTCATGGATTTTTAACTTTCTAGACTCAAAATTATTAGACTTATTACTCTTCCAGCCAGATGTTCCTTCTCTTTTTCTGTTTTGATCGAAACAGAAATTAGCTTTCCTCGTAGCCTCTTCCAGAGTGGAAGGGTTATCATACTCGATCCTGTTTTTTATGTTGAAAGGTAGACAACTTAGAAACCTTTGTACCTTAGGATTCTCTTCGACCATGTAAGGTACATACCTCAACAAGCTAAGAAACTTGTTGCACAACTCCTTCATGTTCATAGTACCCAATTTTAAATCATAAAACTCTTTTGACTTATCTTCATAGTACTGTTCTGAAAAGAAATTTTTCTTAAATAAAATTTAAAACATACTCCATTATATGTTTCTTTCTTTTATGCTCTTAATTCTTTTAAGATCCTACCACCAAATATCTGCTTTTCCGGTCAAATTGTAAATAGCCATCTTACCTTTTAACTGAGAAGAGTAATCGTAAATATGAAAGTATTTCTTCATTCCAGACAGCCATGCTTCAGTTGTCTCACCCTTCTCAGTTTCGCCATTAAAGGTTGGTGGCTTAAAATTTTTAAACTCTCATGTGATTTGTTCATGATGCTTATGCTTCCTCTTCTAAGAACTGTAATCACTACCACTGCTATCTTGTACATAAGTGTAATTACTTTGATCATATTCAGATGAAGATTAACTACTATTTTTAGCATTCTTTGTTTTCTTACTTTTATGTTTGCGAGACATTGTACCAGAATCATAATTTACTTCTGATTTCCTTCCTCGTTCCTCGTTATGGTATTTCTCCAATAGAATCTGATTTAACTCTTACTGTGACTTCATAATGCGTTCATTTTCTTCTTTAACAGTTCTTATATTAGATTTTAAATCTTTTACAGTACATAGAAATTATGAAGATTGCTTATTTAATTTAACATATATTCCTTCATGATTATCATTGTTATTATGCTCAGTACGAGGGAATATGTCCCCTGCTGATTCCTCAGGTATTTCCATACATGCAAATTAAAGGTCAAACTGTTCTGTACATAAACAAAATTAAAATAAAAGTTAGTAATATAAACTTTCTGGTTTTTATTTTATGTTTGCACACGTGAGCCTATTTCAGGCCTAGAGTTTGAACTCGCGCTTTGATACCACATGTAACATCCCAAAAATTCACGAAAATTTAAATTTTTTCAACGTAGCTTTTAATGCTTGCTAGCTGGGTGGAAATATATAAAGTGCTAGTTTGCTCATTCATAAATGAACTGAATTAATAGTTTATTAAAATCATATATACATATATTAACTATGCAGAATTATACTAAATGCTTCTATGTCGTCTTGCTATACTAGATGTTTGAACGTCATAAATGTATTGATTTGCGTCTCGAAAAGAAAAGAAATTATAGTCTACACTAAGATGCTATTGGATGTTCAGCTATATTTTTATAATACTTATGTCAATGCTCAGTCTATTATCAATGTTTACAAGTGCTAACTGTTGTTCTTCTTTTGATGATGAAAGGGGTCCCAAGGGTACCCCGAGGCTTACTTAGTATTTATGCTAAAGCATTTGAACCTTCCCTTTCGCGGATTATAGGTAGGGGTGATTCATCGGATCAAGTTGTACAAGTGTATATATTTTAACCTACACTTTCAGTTAGTCATCAAGGGTTTTCTATAAAGTTTCTAAGGTACTTCTAAAATGACTAGTCTTAAGTTTGCATTTGTGAACTATTTAAGGCATATGTTTCTTTTTTATCATTCAAATGGTGAAGTGGAGTATTATAACATTCTTTTAGGAATAAGTGCGATGCAATTATTTGAAACCAGGATAATGGTCTTTATGAGACATAGGCTAATAGCATTATACTTTATATTCTTACCATAAGTGAACTACATGAAAAATGCTTGGTGATTTCCTATAACAATTAACCTATATATTACTTCAATACTCTTCCTATATTCTAAACTATATGTATCTTACAATATAAAATCCTATATCATGTGCACTACATGCATATTCTATGAAACATCTATAGCATATAACTATGTACGAGTTTCTATTTAATTTTTATAGTATATAACTATATGCAAAATCTAAACACCAAATAATATAACACGATGTGAGTATCATCGTGACCCTTTTTAAAACAATAGGGCGATGTCTAACTGAGTCGAATATCATACCATATACAAAGACTTATGTTTAAGAGATATGTTATGGCAAGGTTGCAATTATATCCAATGTAACAACGTGTGCTAAGGACTGTGTATTAAATGATGTAGTGGAAATTGTGCCGACAGGCATTCACATCCATCCTTGGCATTTATTACATCTATCTACCAGCTTAGTGAAATATCTTCGTGGCTGCCATCGTGGTGCTTAATGCGTGAAGGCATAGTGAGCAAACAGTTGACATGGTCTAGCTGTACATGCCTTTGCTTGGATGTTAGGTGAGCTGGTCTCCACAGTGGCAATGGTGATTAATACTGTCATAAATGAGGTGGTTGCTTGGAAATATGTGGTGTTGTGATACGTGATCTCCACCATTGATCTTACATTTGTTCTCAGGCTTTGGGACTTAACCCTAAACCTCCACCCAAATTCATAGTTATTGTTTTCCCTTGGCATTCATTGTGTCGAGAGTGGTTCTGGGAGAGGCCGACCGGCCCACGAATACTCAGGGTTTGGTAGTAGGTTTTTGAGAGTTTCTCTAGTGATTTGAACCTGTAACCTAAGAATGATTACTGTTACAAGATGATAGTGTAAGAGTCGAGCTCTAGTGTGGAGGTTTACTATTTTGATATTCGAATAGCTCAGGAATTATCATGCTGGTTGTCGAAGGGTTTGGATTTTGAAATAAGTTCTTAGAGTGCTCCTTCCTTAGTTTTAAGATCATGACCTGTAGGGAAGGGTTGGTAGTTTACAGTGTTTAAAAATCGAACCCGATACTGCGGGTATAATATCTGCACTCAACAAGTTGTATGCGACTCTGGGTTTGCAAGCCTGTTGCAGAAGCTGTTGGATTCGGCCTTCGTTTTCTTTTTAGTGTGAAGGTAATGTATCTTCTGTAGATTTTTCATTTATATGCAATCGTCTGCAATGTTGTAAGATTTGTACTTAAGTTTAATCACCCTTGTAATATTTGCAGGTGCTATCACTTACAACGTTCTACGCTCTAGTTTTAGGTGGGAACTACTACATGTAAGTGGTAAGTCATGGTGGTTTCCCTTATGGATTCTCCTGGCAACTGTTTGTTGTGTTCGAAATGGTCGAAGCTTTCGATTTCCAAGGATGTGGTTGATGTTGCAATGCTTCCAATCTGTAAGCAATGTAGGGAGGATGAAATCCTCGATCTGCCCTCAAAATGTATTCTACCGTTTTACTGTATAATGAAATGTATTACATGTTTATTAGGGTTTTAACCCTTGACTTTTGGATAAAGATGAAGGGTTCAACCTGTGTTTTTTTTTTATACCGTGTCTGAAACAATGCTCTGTGTTTTTTTTTAAGACTTCAGCTCTCAGTAGTATAACTTTGCAATCAACAGCAAAACAGGTAGACTTACACCATGATCAAAAACTTAGCATATCCCCTCATTAAATCTCTTGGGTGCAAGCAGCAAAACCCCAAGGTAGATTTCCTCGTCAGGAAAAGTGATGAACGTCGATCCATAATTCGATGGCTGTTATATAGACTGCATAGATATTTAGTGGTCAGTTTTCAATAAATGAGCCTCAAGCTCCTCTCCCAACTTTCAGGGAACTATGACACATTTCAAGGGAGTTTTCCCATACTAACAGCTAGTTACTTGTCTCATGAAGCTGCCAATTGTCCATTGCCTTCTACACCAGATTCCATTCCACCTAGTGGGTCAGTAAACACTCTTTCAATAGTCTCCTTAGGTGTTTTTCTCCTATTTAATTTATTTAATAATAAAATATTGTGCAAATTACAATCATCCTTGGACACTTGTCCAATATAAAAGTTTACAATAAAAGTTAAGATAATGTTTCCAACATAAAATGTTTTTTAGCAAAAAGGGGTATGTTACAAACACCCCCACTTAAGGTCAACACCGTCCTTGATGTTGCTTACTCTTCATCAGAGGCTCCTTGGAACAGAACTGGATATGATGCCCGCATATTACTTTCTTGTTCCCAGGTAGCTTCATCATGGCTAAGGTGCTTCCATTGCACCTTTATCTGCCCCATGGTATGATTCCAGAGAATAATTTCCCTCCTATCAAGAATACAGTCCGGTTCCACTTGAAAATATACTTCGGGTTCCACCTGTATGTCATTCCAATTTAGCACATGAGTAGCATCGTGCACATACTTCTTTAAAACATAAATGTGAAAGACATTATTGATTCTTAAATTAGATGGCAAAGCCAACTGATATGCAACAGGTCCAATCCTTGATAGGATTTCATACGGTCCGTAATACCTTGGTGCTAGTTTAGCACAACTCCTAAGATTAAAAGAAATTTTCTTGGGTTTTACCTTTACAAAGACATGATCTCCAACCTGAAATTCTCTTTCAGTGCGTTTCAGATCTGCATAACTTTTTTGTTTATCTTGTGCAACTTTTAAGTTGCCTTGTACCTATTTCACGGTTAGCTCCATCTCTTTTAACAAATCTGGGTCTAGCATCAATCTATCAACAAGATTATCCCAAGAAATAGGAGTACAACATTTTTTTCCATATAAAATCTCAAATGGACTAAGTCTAGCAGATGCTTGATAATGATTATTGTAAGCAAATTCAGCTAAATGCAAATAGTCCTCCCACTTAGTTGGCTGATCTTTAACATACATTCTTAACATGTCTTCTAAAATCTGATTAACTCTTTCAGTCTGTCCATCAGTTTGTGGATGGAAAGCAGTACTGAAATTTAGTTTAGTAATTAAACCTTTAAACAATGTTGTCCAGAAATTTCCAGTAAACTTGGAGTCTCGATCAGAAATAATTACCTTTGAAATTCCGTGTAAGCGAAAAATTTGCTTTATAAACACATCTGCAATGTTAGCAGCTTTGAATGTAGTCTTAATAGGAATAAGTGAGCAGATTTACTAATTTTATCCACAACAACGATTATTGAATCATTCTGTTTTTGATTCTTAGGTAAACCTGTAATAAAATCAATACTTATAATCTCTCACTTCTATTCTGGAATTGGAAACGGCTGCAATAGGCTAGCTGGATGTTGATGTTCAGCATTAATGGTCTGACATTCAAAACACCTAGCTATCTATTCATCCACTTCGTTGTTCATGTTTGTTAAAAAATAATCCTTTCTTAACATAGTTATTATTTTCTGATAACCTAGATGTCCCGAATAAGAACTCTTATGAACTTCATCCAAATACAATAGCTTAACTTTTGACACATTAGGTACATAGATTTTATTTTTATAAGTCATTAAGCCCTTTTCATTAATGCTGTAATCTGTTATTAAATTTTCAGATAAATTTGCAGCAACCTTATCATGCAATTTTTGATAATTTTCATCTTGCTTAATTCCTTCTTCAATTTGATTTTCCAAATATGTCTTAAACATGCTGATTGCTACCACAAAACTTAATCTGGCATTTCTTCTCAAGGCATCAACATCTTTGTTTTCTTTACCTTTAATGTGTTGAATTTTGAAATCATACTCGCTAAGGAAAGCTAGCCAGCTAGCTTGCCTTGCATTTAGATTTGTTTGATCCAACAAATATTTTAAACCCTTATTATCTGTCATTAGTACAAACTTTCTTCCAATCAAGTGATGGTGCCACATCTTTAGTGCATGTATCATGGCTTCCAACTCAAGATCGTAAGTTGCATAATTCTTTTCATAGATTTTTAACATTCTAGACTCAAAAGCAATAACATGACATTCTTGAGTTAAGACCCCTCCAAGTCCATCATTGCACGTATTAGTGCATACAACGAAGACTTTGTTAGGATCAACAATTTTAAAAATGGGTGCGGTTGTTAATAATTCTTCTAACTTATTAAAACTTTATTGGCATTTTTTATCCCATACGAATTTATTTCCCTTCTTCTGCAAAGAAGTGATGGGATTCGCAATTCTTAAAAACCCTTCAATAAAATTTCGGTAGTAACCAGTTATCCCCATAAATGACCGAACGTCAGTTACACATTTAGGAATAGGCCACTCGTTAATTGCTTTTATCTTGTCAAGGTCGACAAAAATTCCATATTTAGAGATTATGTGACCTAGATACTATATTTTATCTTTATAAAAGTCACACTTGTTGAACTTAGCATAAAGCTAATGTTCGCTTAACACTTGTAGAATTATTCTTAAATGTTCGCCATGCTCTTCTTTAGTCTTTGAATAAATTAGAATATCATCAATGAATACAAATACGAACTTATCCAAGTACTTATGCAGAACATTATGTAAGAACCCTAAAACTCATAAAACCTACTAATAACATTATACTATTATATATTCATACAGATCTATGAACCAATACAAGAATTTGATAAATGCAATGGATCTTATATCCTATAAATCTATAAAAACCAGTATACAACAAGAAGCATCATGAAATGAAAGATCTATAACAACAAAGTGTACCTAATCAACAATATAACAGAAAATATGCTATGAAAATTAAGGAAGCATACCTGGTTAGATGACCTAGCAGCTACCATTACCTGACAGCTCCAATAGTGCAACTGAAGGTGGGGGGACGACTCTCCACCCAACCAACCCCCAGCCAAAGGCTGAGGCCCCCCGAGCCCCCAACAATTAACCCTATGCCAATGCTTTCTTGATTTTCTCTCCTCCAGAGCTCTTTTTCCAAGATGCCCAAAGACAAAAAGATCACTCTCTTCACTTCTTTTCCTCCTTTTATCTCCTCCTTCTCCCAAATTCTTAATTTCTTATTTAATGCAATTTGTTTTTCCTTATTTTATTTCATATTCCCAATTATATTATTATCTTACATTATTTTATATTACATTTTATTCATTATATTAAATATTCTTTATATGAGGGTTGTTACATACTCTCGCCCTTCAAGAAACTTCGTCCCGAATTTATAATATTCAAGCAATAAATACAATACTTATTCAATCAATCAATCAAGTAAATACTAGAATATCTAGGTAGCTAGTACTACTGTGAAGTTTAGAGATTTATATGTGTGGCCACCACATATAAATCTCCAAACCACACTAATACAATCAAACTCCCTAAGTTACAACATGCTCTTAAGTAATCCTTATGAGTCTAGTATGCAACCATATAAACAATCATGCAGCATACATACATAAGCATTAGATAATTAATTAATAATTAATGACTATGTGTTTGTTTACTTCCTATTTCCTTACTCACCCTCTCCCTGAGAATCATACCATCCGATCAACCTCCCTACACCTCCCCTCCAGCTCCGGATGGTCCCGCTCGCCATGGCACGGGCCCTCTATTGTAACCTGTCCGTGAATCATATAGTACGCATCAGAAGTTCTCTGGGAAGCTACCGCGGCATTGCCACCTTCCCAACTTCTGGTAATAATACAACCTCATCGGTTTCTAACCGGAATCTAGGCCTCATCGGTACTAGCTGGCATCTGGTTCCCAGTACCCCAATCCTGATACTCCTGGTACCCCCGATCCTGATATCAGGATCATTATACCCTAGGCATCTCAGAAGGCTAGCATAAACATCCTCCCCAGCACCCTCAAGGCACTAGCCCCAGGCATCAGAAGTCCTTCTCCATAAACCTCCCTCCCGATGAGTATGTCTCCAACCATGGACTCTGGTCACATTAGAAGTTCTCCGGGAAGTATTTATGGCACTTCCACCTTCCCAACAATTTTAAAAATGGGTGCGGTTGTTAATAATTCTTCCAACTTATTAAAATTTTCTTAGCATTTTTTATCTCATAGGAATTTCTTCCCCTTCTTCTACAAAGAAGTGATGGGATTCGCAATTATTGAACCCTTCAATAAACTTTCAGTAGTAACCTGTTATCCCCATAAATGATCGAACGTCAGTTACATATTCAGGAGCAGGCCACTCGTTAATTGCTTTTATCTTATCAGGGTCGACGAAAATTCCATCTTTAGAGATTATGTGACCTAGATACTGTATTTTATCTTTATAAAAGTCACACTTGTTGAACTTAGTATATAGCTGATGTTCTCTTAACACTTGCAGAATTATTCTTAAATGTTCGTCATGCTCTTCTTTAGTCTTTGAATAAATTAGAATATCATTAATGAATACAACTATGAAATTTCCAAGTACTTATGAAGAACATTATTCATTAAACCCATGAACACTGCTAGTGCATTAGTTAGCCCAAAAGTCATAACTACGAACTCGTAGTGTTCGTATCGCATTCTGAAAGCAGTTTTGAATATGTCTTCATCTTTTATTCTAACTTGATGATATCTGGACTGTCATGTACCCACCCATCCATCCAAGGCAAGGAAGGGTACCTGATGGAAATCTCTGGGGCTTTCACATAAAAGTCAGCCCACTCATTAGATTCATATCATTAAAAGAGATGTGTGCAGATGGAAAACAAGAAAATGATGCACAGCGGAATTAAAACATCCACACACATTACTCATGCATACAGCATATCAACAGTCATTGCATTAATACAGTGCAGAAGTAAATATATAGGCATAAAAACACTTATCTTCATTTTTGCAACTGTCCCAAACAACTAGCTATGTCGCTGCAACGTTCCACCCAACCATAGGCTCTTCGACAGCTTATACTAAGTCCCTCTGAAGGCCACCTCGAGTTGGGCATGATTCTCACAAGGAAAAGGGGGCATTCACTCATTCACAGCCCATTTTTCATTTCCTCTCAGCCAAGCCAGTGCACAACTGGGTTTATCAGGCTGCATTCGAACCCTGGAGGCTTACACTCAAGATTAAGCCAAAGCAATGGATTTTCCAACAAGATGGCCATGGGTTTGGGCTTTCCCAAATTGTTTCCATCCAAAACGAATTGTTGGATGAGGAAAAACATTCACAGGGAGGAAAAATGATTTCTCCCCAACCATCTCAGCATTCAACAACCATAATGGTCTCTATGGAACCCCAATTCGATTTTCCATCTTCCCCACTGGTATACAATACAAAAACGCCCTTATCCTAGCTGAGGATCAAGGAGAACACCCAAAAACATGGCTGGAAAACACCCAGGTAGATCCCCACTCGTGAGGGAGAGAAAAATTGGTCCATGGATAATGGCTTGGGGAGCAATTCATGGCTCTTTTCTTGCCCAAGAAGCAAAACGTGATTTCCCATGCAGGGTGGCTTGCCCATACCCGAAATTGGACAGCCATACCTCCCATTACCCAAGGCATTAACTACCTCAACCAACTCTTGGGAGAAATCAATTATTGGGTACAAAAGTCAACATGGGTAGTTGAGGGTTTGATGGGTTCTCTCATTGACACTTGGCTTGACTTGATTGGCTCAAGGGTTTGAATGTTTTCCCTCCCAATTCCTTGTAAAATCATGCCCCCATCTCTTTGTTGCATTGCATAGCTAGTTGCGAGTATTTTTATTAAAATGCATCTTACATGATATTGAAATTCCAATGTGCCTGGCTAGCACACAAGCCATATGCATTAATAAATCGATGGCGGGGCCTTGGCCTTGAGCTCCTCACCATGATTTCATAACAATATTACATCATTTAAAAATGTTAAAGTGATAGGGTCTAGATGGGGACATGACATGGACCTTAAATCAATTTTAGTTAATATCTATGCTCCACGTACCTGATCGAATAAATCATCAATGCGGGGCAAGGGATATCGATTTTTAATTGTCATTTTATTAAGTTGACGACAATCTATGCATAGTCGCATGGTTCTGTCCTTCTTTTTAACAAACATAATGGTTGCTCGCCAAGGAGACACACTGGGCCTTATGCAATTTTTATCTATTAATTCCTTCAGCTGAGATTTTAGTTCATTTAATTCCAAGATATTCATTCTGTAGGGATCCTTTGAGTTTGGTACCGCACCAGGTACTAAGTCAATGGTGAAATCAAGTTCCCTTTTCGGAAGAAGTCCTGAAATTTCTTTCGGGAATACATCGGAAAAGACCCTAAGGATGGGTATATCCTCCAGTTTTAACTTATCTTCTTTAGATGAACATTCGTCATTAATAACATTAACAACAAACATTTTATAGCCCTTTCTTGCAGCTCTCTTAACTTGTAAAGCATAAATTTGTCTTATAGAAATATTCCTATGAATTCCTTTTACTGTTTCAGTAATACCTTCATTATTCAAACAAATAAAAGATTTCTTATAACAATTAAGTATTACTCTATGTTGTTCAATCTAGTCCATGCCAATCAACAAGTCATATGACCCTAATGGTAAAACATTCAAATTAACTTGTATTTTCAGCTAACTCATAAATACATCACAACTTTTGACAAAATCTGTAACCTTTCTTTTAGTGCCTGTTGCATGCTGAACTAACCATGAATGATCAAAATTTGATACCTTTAACTTGCAACTTTTCACTAATTCAGGTGAAATATAACTCAAAATTACACCTGGATCTATTAAAATGGAATTAGATTTTTTTTGTATCATACCTTCAATTTTGACCATAGATGTTTGATGGTTTGCTTAACGATTTTCCAGCGTTGCATTTATTCTGGGCATTTCTCTTGCTACATCTCCAACTGTAGGTTCTGCTTGCATAGGGTGAATGTTGTTGATCGACTTTCTGTTGCGTGAGAAATCATCTCTCTTATGTGGTCCACCGCAATCAAAAAAACTCAAACGTGCTTTCTGTTCAGCATATCTAGTGTTGTTATTATTATTAGGTACATTCCTTGCAGCAGTAAAATTCTTTGGTGCATTACCCCTGTAATTATTATTACTTGGAAAATTTATGTTATTAAAAAATTTCTTAAAACTTCCATAACTATGATTAAAACTCATCTTTTTATGATCAAAATGATTAGACTTATTACTCTTCCAGCCAGATGTTCCTTCTCTTTTTCTATTTTGATCGAAATAGAAATTAGCTTTCCTCATAGCCTCTTCAAAAGTGGAAGGGTTATCATACTCGATCCTGTCTTTTATGTTGAAGGGTAGACAACTTAGAAATATTTGTACATTAGGCTTATCTTCGACCATGTAAGGTACATACCTCAACAAGCTAAGGAACTTGTTGCACAACTCCTTCATGTTCATAGTACCCAATTTTAAATCATAAAACTCTTTTGACTTATCTTCATAGTACTGTTCTGACAAGAACTTTTTCTTAAATAAAATTTTAAACATACTCCATGTTATGTTTCTTTCTTTTATGCTCTTAATTCTTTTAAGATCCTGCCACCTAATATTTGCTTTTCCAGTCAAATTGTAAATAGCCATCTTAGCTTTTAACTAAGAAGAGTAATCGTAAATATGAAAGTATTTTGTTCATTCCAGACAGCCATGCTTCAGCTATCTCACCCTTCTCAATTTCGCCATTAAAGGTTGGTGGCTTAGTATTTTTAAACACTCATGTGATTTGTTCATGATGCTTATGCTTCCTCTTCTTAGAACTGTAATCACTGTCACTGCTGTCTTGTACATAAGTGTAATTACTTTGATCAGATTCATATGAAGCGTAACCACTATTTTTACCATTCTTTATTTTCTTACTTTTATGTTTGTGAGACATTGTATCGGAATCATAATTTACTTCTGATTTCCTTCCTCTTTCCTTGTTATGGTATTTCTCCTATAGAATCTGATTTAACTATTCCTGTGACTTCACAATGCATTCATTTTCTTCTTTAACATTTCTTATCTCAGATTTTAAATCTTTTACAGTACGTAGAAGTTCTGAAGATTGGTTATTTAATTCAACATATATTCCTTCATGATTATCATTGTTATTATGCTCATTATGAGGGAATCTGTCCTCTGCTAATTCCTCAGGTGTTGGCTCGGTTTTGCAACCAAGCTTAGTGCTATGGGCACCTACTAACTAGCAGTAGCAGTTTCAATAGAAATAAAAACAATAAACTAAATAAACAATACTTTTCATGGATCTAAACAAGAATCTAAGCAAATAATTTAAATATTTCAAAATCAAGAACAAGAAACATAATGAATAATTTTTTGTATTGAAAAGTGGGGGGCAAGCAAGTGCTTGCGATATTACCTCCAATGGTGAAGGTTGATGTTGAGCAACTCCCAAGATGAGTAGCTCCAAACTCCAATAGGTCTCTTTCTCCAAGGTTGCTTCAATGGCTAAAAGTGCTCAGGGGAGATTTCAGCAGCATAAGGATGAGATAATGGAAGGATGTGAAATGAGGAGCCCCTACCACCTTTTTATAGGTTTTGGTGGTGAGGAATACCATTTGTGGTTTTGTGGAAACCAATGGTATTGACCAACATGGTTTAGGTAATTTTCCCTCCTTTTTCCTTTTTTGAATAAAAATAATATTTTAATTCCCTTTTTAATATTTTTGGGAATTTGGACCCTTTTTGAGGGTTTTTTATGCTTTTCTTGGAAAAATAATATTTTTTAATGGAAAAAGGGGTGTACTGAGGTCTTTTGGTGACCTTTTGTTGGTTTCAGAGGCTCAGATGGTGGAAAAGTGGACAAATGGGTCATGTGAGTAAGGGAATGAGCTAGTGAGCACTTTTTAGGTGTTAACATCAGGTATTTCCATACCTGCAAATTAAAGGTCAAACTATTCTGTAAGTAAACAAAATTAAAATAAAAGTTCGTAATATAAACTTTTTGGTTTTTATTTTATGTTCACGCGCGTGAGCCTATTTCAGGCCTATAGTTTGAACTCGCGCTCTGATACCACATGTAACATCCCAAAAATTCATGAAAATTTAAAATTTTTCAACGTAGCTTTTAATGCTTGCTAGCTGGGAGGAAATATATAAAGTGATAGTTTGCTCATTCATAAATGAACTGAATTAAAACTTTATTAAAATCATATATGCATATATTAACTGTGCAGAATTATACTAAATGATTCTATGTCGTCTTGTTGTACTAGATGTTTGAACGATCATAAATGTATTGATTTGGATCTCGAAAATAAAATAAATTATAGTCTACACTAAGACGCTATTGGATGTTTAGCTATATTTTTATAATACTTATGTCAATGCTCAGTCTATTAACAATGTTTACAAGTGCTAACTGTTGTTCTTCTTCTGATGATGAAAGGAGTCCCAAGGGTACCCCGAGGCTTACTTAGTATTTATGCTAAAGCATTTGAACCGTCCCTTTCGCAGATTACAGGTAAGGGTGATTCATCGGATCAAGTTGTACAAGTGTATATATTTTAACTTGCACTTTCAGTTAGTCGTCAAGGGTTTTGTATAAAGTTTATAAGGTACTTTTAAAATGACTTGCCTTAAGTTTGCATTTGTGAACTATTTAAGGCATATGTTCCTTTGTTTATCATTCAAATGGTGATGTGGAGTCTTATAACATTGTTTTAGGAATAAGTGCGATGCAATTATTTGAAACCAGGATAATGGTCTTTATGAGACATAAGCTAATAGCATTATACTTTATATTCTTACCATAAGTGAACTACATGAAAAATGCTTGGTGATTTCCTATGACAATTAACCTATATATTACTTCAATACTCTTCCTATAGTCTAAACTATATGTATCTTACAATATAAAATCCTATATCATGTGCACTACATGCATATTCTATGAAACATCTATAGCATATAACTATGTATGGGTTTCTATTTAATTTTTATAGTATATAACTATATGCAAAATCTAAACACCAAATAATATAACACGATGTCAGCATCATCGTGACCCTTTTTAAAACAATAGGGCGATGTCTAACTGAGTCGAATATCATACCATATACTAAGACTTACGTTTAAGAGATATGTTATGGCAGGGTTGCAATTATA
The DNA here is from genome assembly GCA_027924585.1 of Larix kaempferi. Taxonomy (NCBI): domain Eukaryota; kingdom Viridiplantae; phylum Streptophyta; class Pinopsida; order Pinales; family Pinaceae; genus Larix; species Larix kaempferi. The sequence continues at coordinate 42,569,892 of BSBM01000106.1, forward strand.
TCCAATGTAAGAACGTGTGCTAAGGACTGGTTATTAAATGATGTAGTGGAAACTGTGCTAGCAGGCATTCACATCCATCCTTGGCATTTATTACATCTATCTACCAGCTTAGTGAAATATCTTCATGGTTTCCATCGTGGTGCTTAAGGCGTGAAGGCATAGTCAGAAAATAGTTGACGTGGTCTAGCTGTACATGCCTTTGCTTGGATGTTAGCTGAGCTGGTCTCCACGGTGGCAATGGTGATTAATACTGTCAGAAATGAGGTGGTTGCTTGGAAATATGTGGTGTTGTCACATACGTGATCTCCACCGTTGATATTACATTTGTTCTCAGGCTTTGGGACTTAACCCTAAACCTCCACCCAAACTCATAGTTATTGTTTTCCCATGGAATTCATTGTGTCAAGAGTGATTCTGGGGAGAGGCCGACCGGCCTGCGAATACTCAGGGTTTGGTAGCAGGTTTTTGAGAGTTTCTCCAGTGATTTGAACCTGTAACCTGAGAATGATTACTATTACAAGATGATAGTGTAAGAGCCGAGATCTAGTGTGGAGTTTTACTATTTTGATATTCGAATAGCTCAGGATTTATCATGCTGGTTGCCGAAGGATTTGGATTTTGAAACGAGTTCTTAGAGTGCTCCTTCCTTAGTTTTAAGATCACGACCTGTAGGGATGGGTTGGTAGTTTATAGTGTTTAAAAATCGAACCAGATACTACGGGTATAATATCTGCACTCAACAAGTTGTATGCGAGTCTGGGTTTTCAATCCTGTTGCAGAAGCTGTTGGATTCGGCCTTCGTTTTCTTTTTAGTGTGAAGGTAATGTCTCTTCTGTAGTTTTTCGTTTATATGCAATCGTATGAAATGTTGTAATATTTGCACTTAAGTTTAACCACCCTTGCAATATTTGCAGGTGCTATCACTTACAGGGTTCTATGCTCCAGTTTTAGGTGGTAACTACTGCGTGTAAGTGGTAAGTCTCGATAGTTTCATTTATGGATTCTCCTTTAAACTGTTGGTTGTGTTTGAAATCGTCGGAGCTTTCGATTTTCGAGGATGTGGTTGATGTTGCAATGCTTCCAATCTGTAAGCAATGTAGGGAGGATGAAATCCTCGACCTACCCTCAAAATGTATTCTATAGTTTTACTGTATAATGAAATGTATTACATAGTTCAACCTGTGTTTTTTTTTTATACCGTGTATGAAATAATGCTCTGTGTAAAAGGTGTCGATGTTTGTCATTTTTTGTATTTGGCCGAGAGCCAAATCTAAATGTTTTTGCGACTAAATTTTTCGATGTTGAAGCTATATAAATAATCTATTTGGAAACTAAAATATCTGAGTCGTTATTTCAAATGTAAGGGTTTGGCAAAAGAGTTGATAAGTATGCTAAATACGGTTTCTTGTTTTGGTTATAATCTATGCAAAGAAATCGTAACTAAAATTCTCTATTTCTGAAGAGTGAGGTTTTTAACTTACTTGTGTTTATAACTCGAAAGGTTGATGTATAAGTTGTTTAGGGTTTGACCATCGAAACAGTTGTGAACCTATTACGATTATGGCAAGTGATATGTTTCTCTGTTACGGGTTTTGATCCTATGTCTAAAGTATTTCAAGAGAATAATAAATAACATAGTGAAAAAGAGCTATGGTTCTGCCTATGATGAAAGTGTTTGAATTTAATAATTGTAGTTGATAACTAAATAAAAATATGGAATATGGATACTGAAATGAAATAGTAATATACAGCGATGCTATTATTTGCGAATGATAAGTATCTATTTAGCATTATATGTACTCAGTAGTAACTCTGTGTAAAAAGAATATTTAAATTACAGTTGTTAATTTTTTAGGAATGATGATGCATTAAATAAGTGGAATTATAACACCTTACTGTTGGAAAGAATAATAATAGAATGCATAGCATTAGCTTTCAAAAATAAAAATAAATAGTGATAATTGAAAACCCTAGTTCTGTGCAGAGATGAAATGTTTACTTTTGTTACTAAGTAAAGAAAATGCTACAATGTCTGTTTTGTGATATGCTGTTCTATATTTTGAGTTTAGACATATATAATTTATATTACAAATTTAAAAGAAACGCAATAGTATTAGTCTAATCATTCACTTGGAATTCTGCCTATCATTCATTTATCTTAATTCTACTTCTCTGTACTAGAGTACGATACAAAAAACAGTATGGGGAAAAATGCAGAGAAGATATTTAATCAATCATCTTATTTACTTAACCATCATTATACAGAATCATATGAGGTCAGAAATTAAAATAGTTACTTCTGTATGCTATTGACGGTAAATACTAAATCTACAAATGCAGAAAGTCATTTAACTACTTATAGGCTGAAATAACAAATAGAACCTGTAACTGTAGATAGCGCAGAAAAACACCCAAGGGGGCCTGTTCCTCCCAACCTTCTTTACAAGAAGCATCCAAACTACTTGCCTCCTTTGGACCCCCGAGCCTGTTCACTGAACCACTAGGTACAAGAATCTGTGTAGAAGCAAGGCACTAAAAAATTATACAGGTAGCAAACTATTAAGACTTGCTCCTCATTTTTAAGACGTCAGGACTCAGTTTTTAAGACTTCAACACTTAGTCATATAACTCTGCACTCAGCAGCAAAACAGGAAGACTTACACCATGACCAAAAACTTAGCATATCCCCTCATCGACTCTCTTGGGTGCAAGCAGCAAAACCCCAACGTAAATTTCCTTGTCAGGAAAAGTGATGAACCTCAGTCCATAATTTGATGGCTCTTATATAGATTACCTAGGTCTTTAATGGTCAGTTTTCAATAAATGAGCATCAAGCTCTAGTGCCATCTTTTAGGGCACTATGACCACATTTCAATGGAGTTGTCCCATACCAACAGCTAGTTACTTGCCTCATGAAGATGCCAATTGTCCATTGCCTTCTACACAAGATTCCATTCCACCTAGTGGGTCAGTAAACACTCTTTCAATAGTCTCCTTAGGTGTTTGTCTCCTATTTAATTTATTTAATAATAAAATATTGTGCAAATTATGGTTATCCTTGGACACTTGTCCAATATAAAACTTTACAATAAAAGTTAAGATAATGTTTCCAACAAAAAATCTTTTTCAGCAAAAAGGGGTATGTTACAAACACCCCCACTTAAGCTCAACACCGTCCTCTATGTTGCTTATTCTTCATCAGAGCCTCCCTAGAACAGAACTAGATATGATGCCTGCATGTTACTTTCTAGTTCCTAGGTAGGCTCATCAGGGATAATGTGCTTCCATTGCACCTTTACCTGCCCTATGCTACGATTCCGGAGCATAATTTCTCTCCTGTCTAGAATACAGAACGGTTCCACTTGAAAATCTCCTTCGGGTTCCACCTGTATGTCATTCCAATTCAGCACATGAGTAGCATTGTGTACATACTTCTTTAAAACAGAAATGTGAAAGACATTATGGATTCTTAAATTAGATGGCAGAGCCAATTGATATGCAATAGGTCCAATCCTTGATATGACTTCAAACGGTCTGCAATACCTTGGTGGTAGTTTAGCACAACACCCAAGCTTAAAAGAAATTTTCTTGGGTTTTACCTTTACAAAGACATGATCTCCAACCTGAAATTCTCTTTCAACATTTCAGATCTGCATAACGTTTTTTTCTATCTTGTGCAACTTTTAAGTTTCCTTGTACCTATTTCACTGTTAGCTCCATCTCTTTTAACAAATATGGTCCTAGCATCTATCTATCAACATGATTATCCCAAGAAATACGAGTACAACATTTTCTTCCATATAAAATCTCAAATGCACTAAGTCTAGCAGATGCTTGATAATGATTATTGTAAGCAAATTCATCTAAATGCAAATAATCCTCCCACTTAGTTGACTGATCTTTAACATACATTCTTAGCATGTCTTCTAAAATCTGATTAAATCTTTCAGTCTATCTATCAGTTTGTGGATGGAAAGCAGTACTAAAATTCAGTTTAGTATTTAAACCTTTAAACAATGTTGTCTAGAAATTTCCAGTAAACTTGGAGTCTCGATATGAAATAATTACCTTTGGAATTCTGTGTAAGCGAAAAATTTGCTTCATAAACACATCTGCAATGTTAGCAGCTTTGAATGTAGTCTTAACAAGAATAAAGTGAGCATATTTACTAAGTTTATCCACAACAAGCATTATTGAATCATTATGTTTCTGATTCTTAGGTAAACCTGTAATAAAATCAATACTTATAATCTCTCACTTCTTTTCCAAAATTGGCAATGGCTGCAATAGCCCAGCTGGATGTTGATGTTCAACTTTAATGGTTTGACATTCAAAACACCTAGCTATGTATTCAACCACTTCGTTCTTCATGTTGGGAAAAAAATAATCCTTTCTTAACATAGTTATCATTTTCTAAGAACCTGGATGTCCCGAATAAGGACTCTTATGAACTTCATCCAAAATCAGGAGCTTCATTTTTGACACATTAGGTAATCTGTTATTAAATTTTCAGATAAATTTGCAGCAACCTTATCATGCAATTTTTGATACTTTTCATCTTGCTTAATTCCTTCTTCAATTTGATTTTCCAAATATGTTTTAAACATGCTGATTGTTGTCACAAAACTTAATCTGGCATTTCTTCTCAAGGCATCAACAACTTTATTTTCTTTACCTTTAATGTGTTTAATTTTGAAATCATACTCACTAAGGAAAGCTAGCCATCTAGCTTGCCTTGCGTTTAGATTTGTTTGATCCAACAAATATTTTAAACCCTTATTATCTGTCATTAGTACAAACTTTCTTCCAATCAAGTGATGGTGCCACATCTTTAGTGCATGTATCATGGCTGCCAACTCAAGATCGTAAGTTGGATAATTCTTTTCATGGATTTTTAACTTTCTAGACTCAAAAGCAATATCATGACCTTCTTCAGTTAATACCCCTCCAAGTCCATCGTTGCATGCATCAGTGCATACAATGAAGTCTTTGTTAGGATCAACAATTTTTAAAATCGGTGCGGTTGTTAATAATTCTTCTAACTTATTAAAACTTTCTTGGCATTTTTGATCCCATATGAATTTCTTCCCTTCTTCTGCAAAGAAGTGATGGGATTCGCAATTCTTGAAAACCCTTCAATAAAATTTCGGTAGTAACCTGTTATCCCCATAAATGACCGAACGTCAGTTCCATATTTAGGAATGGGCCACTCGTTAATTGCTTTTATCTTATCAGGGTCGACGAAAATTCCGTCTTTAGAGATTATGTGACCTAGATACTGTATTTTATCTTTATAAAAGTCACACTTGTTGAACTTAGCACAAAGCTAATGTTCTCTTAACACTTGCAGAATTATTCTTAAATGTCCGTCATGCTCTTCTTTAGTCTTTGAATAAATTAGAATATCATTAATGAATACAACTACGAACTTATCCAAGTACTTATGCAGAACATTACTCATTAAACACATGAACACTGTCGGTGCGTTAGTTAGCCCAAAATGCATAACTACGAACTCATAGTGTCTGTATCGTGTTCTGAAAGCAGTTTTGAATATGTATTCATCTTTTATTCTAACTTGATGATATCTGGACCTTAAATCAATTTGAGTGAATATATATGCTCAGCATACCTGATCGAATAAATCGGCAATGCGAGGCAAGGGATATTGATTTTTAATTGTCATTTTATTAAGTTGACGGTAATCTATGCACAGTCGCATGGTTTCGTCCTTCTTTTTAACAAAAATAACTGGTGCTCCCCAAGGAGACACACTGGTCCTTATGCAATTTTTATCTACTAATTCCTTCAGCTGAGATTTTAGTTCATTTAATTCTAGGAGATTCATTCTGTAGGGAGCCTTTGAGTTTGGTACCACACCCGGTACTAAGTCAATGGTGAAATCAAGTTCCCTTTTCGGAGGTAGTCCTGGAATTTCTTCCCAGAATACGTCGAAAAAGTCCCTAAGGATGTGTATATCCTCTAGTTTTAACTTATCTTCTTTAGATGAACATTCGTCATTAATAACACTAACAACAAACATTTTACAGCCCTTTCTTACAGCTCTCTTAAGTATCACTCTATGCTGTTCAATCCAGTCCATGCCAATCAACAAGTCATATGACCCTAATGGTAAGACATTCAAATTAACTTGCGTTTTCAGCTGACTCATAAATACATCACAACTTTTGACACAATATGTAACCTTTCTTTTAGTGCATGTTGCAAGTTGAACTAACCATGAATTATCAAAATTTTCTACCTTTAACTTGCAACTTTTCACTAATTCAGGTGAAATATAACTTAAACTTGCACCTGGATCTATTAAAATGGAAATGGATTTGTTTTGTATCATACCTTTGATTTCGACCATAGATGTTTGATGGTTTGCTTGACGATTTTTTCGTGTTGCATTTATTCCGGGCATTTCTCTTGCTACATCTCCAACTGTAGGTTTTGATTGCATAGTGTGAATGTTGTTGACCGACTTTCTGTTGCGTGCGCAATCGGCTCCCTTATGTGGTCCAACACAATCAAAACAACTCAAAGGTGCTTTCTCTTTAGCATATCTGGTGTTGTTATTATTATTAGGTACATTCCTTGCAGTAGTAAAATTCTGTGGTGCATTAACCCTATAATTATTATTACTTGGAAAATTTATGTTATTAAAATTTTTCTTAAAACTTCCAGACCTATGATTAAAACTCTTCTTTTATTATCAAAATGATTAGACTTATTACTCTTCCAACTATATGTTCCTTCTCTTTTTCTATTTTGATCGAAAACAGAAATAAAATTTCCTCATAGCCTCTTCCAAAGTGGAAGGGTTATCATACTCAATCTTGTCTTTTATGTTGAAAGGTACACAACATTGAAACCTTTGTACCTTAGGATTCTCTTCTACCATGTAAGGTACATACCTCAGCAAGCTAAGGAACTTGTTGCACAACTCCTTCATGTTCATAGTACCCAATTTTAAATCATAAAACTCTTTTGACTTATCTTCATAGTACTATTCTGACAAAAACTTTCTCTTAAATAAAATTTTAAACATACTCCATGTTATGTTTCTTTCTTTTATGCTCTTAATTCCTTTAAGATTCTGCCACCAAATATATGATTTTCTAGTCAGATTGTAAATAGCCATCTTATCTTTTAACTGAGAAGAGTAATCGTAAATATGAAAGTATTTCTTCATTCCAAACAACCATGCTTCAGCCGTCTCACCCTTCTCAGATTCGCCATTAAAGATTGCTGGCTTAGTATTTTTAAACTCTCCTGTGATATGTTCATGATGCTTATGCTTCCTCTTCTTAGAACTGTAATCACTATCACTGCTGTCTTGTATAGAAATGTAATTACTTTGATCATATTCATATGAAGAGTAACTACTATTTTTACCATTCTTTGTTTTCTTACTTTTATGTTTGTGAGACATTGTACCAGAATCAGTATTTACTTCTGATTTCCTTCCTCTTTCCTCGCTATGGTATTTCTCCAATAGAATCTGATTTAACTCTTCCCGTGACTTCATAATGCGTTCACTTTCTTCTTTAACAATTCTTATCTCAGATTTTAAATATTTTACAGTACGTAGCAGTTCTGAAGATTGGTTATTTAATTCAACATATATTCCTTTATGATTATCATTGTTATTATGCTAATTATGAGGGAATCTGTCCTTTGCTGATTCCTCAGGTATTTCCATACCTGCAAATTAAAGGTCAAGATGTTCTGTACAGAAACAAAATTAAAATAAAAGTTAGTAATATAAACTTTCTGGTTTTTATTTTATGTTTTCCCGCGTGAGCCTATTTCAGGCCTAGAGTTTGAACTCACGCTCTGATACCACATGTAACATCCCAAAAATTCGCGAAAATTTAAAATTTTTCAACGTAGTTTTTAATGCTTGTTAGCTGGGAGGAAATATATAAAGTGCTAGTTTGCTCCTTCATAACTGAACTGAATTAAAAGTTTATTAAAATCATATATGCATATATTAACTGTGCAGAATTATACTAAATGCTTCTATGTCATCTTGTTGTACTAGATGTTTGAACGATCATAGATGTGTTGATTTGCGTCTTGAAAAGAAAAGAAATTATAGTCTACACTAAGATGCTATTGGATGTTCAGCTATATTTTTATAATACTTATGTCAATGCTTAGTCTATTATCAATGTTTACAAGTGCAAACTGTTGTTCTTCTTTTGATGATGAAAGGGGTCCCAAGGGTACCCCGAGGCTTACTTAGTATTTATGCTAAAGCATTTGAACCGTCCCCTTCGCAGATTACAGGTAAGGGTGACTCAATGGATCAAGTTGTACAAGTGTATATATTTTAACCTGCACTTTCAGTTAGTCAGCAATGGTTTTGTATAAATGTTTTGAGGTACTTTTAAAATGACTTGTCTTAAGTTTGCATTTGTGAACTATTTAAGGCATATGTTCCTTTCTTTATCATTCCAATGGTGAAGTGGAGTCTTATAACATTGTTTTAGTAATAAGTGCGATGCAATTGTTTGAAACTAGGATCTAATGGTCTTTATGAGACATAGGCTAATAGCATTATACTTTATATTCTTACCATAAGTGAACTACATGAAAAAATGCTTGGTGATTTCCTATAAAAGGTAACCTATATATTACTTCAATACTCTTCCTATAGTCTAAACTATATGTATCTTACAATATAAAATCCTATATCATGTGCACTACATGCATATTCTATGAAACATCTATAGCATATAGCTATGTACGAGTTTCTATTTAATTTTTATAGTATATAACTATATGCAAAATCTAAACACCAAATAATATAACACGATGTGAGTATCATCGTGACCCTTTTTAACACAATAGGGCGATGTCTAACTAAGTCGAATATCATACCATATACTAAGACTTACGTTTAAGAGATATGTTATGGTAGGGTTGCAATTATATCCAATGTAACAACGTGTGCTAAAGAATGGGTATTAAATGATGTAGTGGAAACTGTGCTGGCAGGCATTCACATCCATCCTTGGCATTTATTACATCTATCTACCAGCTCAATGAAATATCTTCATGGCTGCCATTGTGGTGCTTAACGCGTGAAGGCATAGTGAGCAAATAGATGAATTGGTCTAGCTGTACATGCCTTTGCTTGGATGTTAGCTGAGCTGGTCTCCACGGTGGCAATGGTGATTAATACAATCATAAATGAGGTGGTTGCTTAGAAATACGTGGTGTTGTGATACATGATCTCCACCATTGATCTTACATTTGTTCTCGGGCTTTGGGACTTAACCCTAAACCTCCACCAAAACTCATAGTTATTTTTTTCCCCTGTCATTCATTGTGTCGAGAGTGGTTTTGGGGAAAGGACGACCAGCCTGTGAATACTCAGGGTTTGGTAGCAGGTTTTTGAGAGTTTCTCCAATGATTTGAACTTGTAACCTGAGAATGATTATTGTTACAAGATGATAGTGTAAGAGCCAAGCTCTAGTGTGGAGGTTTACTATTTTGATATTCGAATAGCTAAGGAATTATCACGCTGGTTGCCGAAGGGTTTGGATTTTGAAACGAGTTCTTAGAGTGCTCCTTCCTTAGTTTTAAGATCACGAACTGTAGGGAAGGGTTGGTAGTTTACAGTGTTTAAAAATCAAACCATATACCGCGGGTATAATATCTGCACTCAACAAGTTGTATGCGACTCTTGGTTTGCAAGCCTATTGTAGAAGTTGTTGGATTCGGCCTTCGTTTTCTTTTTAGTGTGAAGGTAATATATCTTTTGTAGTTTTTTTGTTCATATGCAATCCTTTGCAATGTTGTAAGATTTGTACTTAAGTTTAACCACCCTTGTAATATGTGCAGGTGCTATCATGTAGAGGGTTCTACGCTCCAGTTTTAGGTGGAAACTACTGCGTGTAAGTGGTAAGTCTCGGTGGTTTCCCTTGTGGATTCTCCTGGAAACTCTTGGTTGTGTTTGAAATGGTCGGAGATTTCGATTTTCGAGGATGTGGTTGATGGTTCAATGCTTTCAATCTGTAAGCAACATATAGAGGATGAAATCCTCAACCTACCCTCAAAATGTATTCTACAGTTTTATTATATAATGAAATGTATTACATTTTTATCAGTGTTTTAACCCTTGACTTTTGGATAAAGATGAAGGGTTCAACCTGTGTTTTTTTTATACCGTGTCTGAAACAATGCTGTGTGTTAAAGGTGTCTTACGTTGGTCATTTTTTATATTTGGTCGAGAGCAAAATATAAATGTTTTTGCGACTGTATTTTTCGATGTTGAACCTATATCTATAATCTATTTGGAAACTGAAATATCTGAGTTGTTATTTCGAATGTAAGGGTTTGGCCAAAGAGTTGATAAGTATGCTAAATACGTTTTCTTGTTTTGGTTATAATCTATGCAAAGAAATCGTAACTAAAAATATTTATTTCTTAAGACTGAGGTTTTTAACTTGTGTTTATAACTCGAAAGGTTGATGTATAAGTTGTTTAGGGTTTGAACGTCAAAACAGTTGTGAACCTATTACAATTATGGCCAATGATATGTTTCTCTGTTAAGGGTTTCGATCCTATGTCTAAAGTATTTCAAGAGAATAATAAATAACATAGTGAAAAAGAGATAGGGTTCTGCCTATGATGAAAGTGTTTGAATTTAATCATTGTAGTTGATAACTAAATCAAAACATGGGATATGGATACTGAAATGAAATAGTAATATACAGTGATGCTATTATTTGTGAATGATAAGTATCTATTTAACATTATATGTACTCAGTAGTAACTCTATGTAAAAGGAATATTTAAATTGCAGATTTTAAATTTTTAGGAATGATGATGCATGAAATAAGTGGAATTATAACACCTTACTGTTGGAAAGAATAATAAAAGAATGCATAGAATTAGCTTTCAAAAAGGAAAATAAGTAGTGATAATTGAAAACCCTAGTTTTATGCAGAGATGAAATGTTTACTTTTTTTACAAAGTAAAGAAAATGCTACAATGTTTGTTTTCTTATATGTTGTTCTATATTCTTAGTTTAGACATATATAATTGATATTACAGATTTAAAAGAAACACAACAGTGCTATTCTAATCATTCACTTGGCATTTTGTCTATCATTCATCTATCTTAATTCTACTACTCTATACTAAAGTACGATACAGAAAACAGTATGGGGAAAAATGCAGAGAATATAAATTTTAATCAATCATCTTATTTACTTAACCATCATTATATAGAATCATACTAGGTTAGAAATTAAAACAGTTACTTATGTATGCTATTTACTATAAATACTAAATCTACAAATGAAGAAAGTCATTTAACTACTTATAGGCTGAAATAACAAATAGAACCTGTAACTATATATAGGGTAGACAAACACCCAAGGAGGCTTGTTCCTCACAACCTTCTCCAGAAGAAGCAGCCAAACTACTTGCCTCCTTTGGACCCCCGAGCATGTTCATTGAACCACTAGGTAGAAGACTCTGTGTATAACCTAGGCACTCAGAAATTGTACAGGCAACAAAATATTAAGACTTGCTCCTCAGTTTTAAGACTTCAACACTCAGTTTTTAAGACTTCAGCACTCAGTAGTATAACTCTGCACTCAGCAACAAAATAGGAAAACTTACACCATGATAAAAAAATAGCATATCCCCTCATCGAATCTCTTGGGTGCAAGCAGCAAAACCCCAAGGTTGATTTTCTCGTCAGGAAAAGTAATGAACCTCAGTCCATAATTCGATGGCTCTTATATAGAATGCCTAGGTCTTTAGTGGTCAGTTTTCAATAAATAAGCCTCAAGATCCAGTCCCATCTTTCAGGGCACTATGACCACATTTCAATGGAGTTGTCCCATACCAACAGCTAGTTACTTGCCTCATGAAGCTGCCAATTGTCCATTACCTTCTACACCAGATTCCATTCGACCTAGTGGGTCAATAAACACTCTTTCAATAGTCTCCTTAGGTGTTTGTCTCCTATTTAATTTATTTAATAATAAAATATTGTGCAAATTACAGTCGTCCTTGGACACTTGTCTAATATAAAACTTTACAATAAAAGTTAAGATAATGTTTCCAACATAAAAAAGGTTTCAGCAAAAAGGGGTATGTTACAAACACCCCCACTTAAGCTCAACATTGTCCTCGATGTTGCTTATTCTTCATCAGATCCTCTCTAGAATAGAACTGGATATGATGCCAGCATGTTACTTTAAAGTTTCCAGGTAGCTTCATCAGGGCTAAGGTGCTTCCATTGCATCTTTACCCGCCCTATGGTACGATTTCAGAGCATAATTTCCCTCCTGTCGAGAATACAGTACGATTCCACCTGAAAATTTCCTTCGGGTTCCACCTATATGTCATTCCAATTTAGCACATGAGTAGCATCGTTCACATACTTCTTTAAAACATAAATCTAAAAGACATTATGGATTCTTAAATTAGATGGCAGAGCCAACTGATATGCAACAGGTCCAATCCTTGATATGACTTCAAACAATCCGCAATACCTTGGTGGTAGTTTAGCACAACTCCCAAGCTTAAAATAAATTTTGTTGGGTTTTACCTTTACAAATACATGATCTCCAACCCGAAATTCTCTTTCAGTGCGTTTCAGATCTGCATAACGTTTTTGTCTATCTTGTGCAACTTTTAATTTTCCTTGTACCTATTTCACGGTTAGCTCCATCTCTTTTAACAAATATGGTCCTAGCATAATTCTATCAACATGATTATCCCAAGAAATAGTAGTACAACATTTTCTTCCATATAAAATCTCAAATGGACTAAGTCTAGCAGATGCTTGATAATGATTATTGTAAGCAAATCCAGCTAAATGCAAATAATCCTCCCACTTAGTTGGCTGATCTTTAACATACATACTTAACATGTCTTCTAAAATATGATTAACTTTTTCAGTCTGTCCATTAGTTTGTCGATGGAAAGCAGTACTAAAATTCAGTTTAGTATTTAAACCTTTAAACAATGATGTCCAGAAATTTCCAGTAAACTTGGAGTCTCGATATGAAATAATTACCTTTGAAATTCTGTGTAAGCGAAAAATTTGCTTCATAGACACATCTGCAATGTTAGTAGCTTTGAATGTAGTCTTAACGAGAATAAAGTGAGTAGATTTACTAAGTTTATCCACAACAAGCATTATTGAATCATTTTGTTTCTGATTCTTAGGTAAACCTGTAATAATATCAATACTTATAATCTCTCACTTCCATTCCGGAATTGGCAATGGCTGCAATAGGCCAGCTGGATGTTGATGTTCAGCCTTAATGGTCTGACATTCAAAACACCTAGCTATGTATTCAGCCACTTCGTTCTTCATGTTGGGCCAAAAAAATCATTTCTTAACATAGTTATCATTTTCTGAGAACCTGGATGTCCCAAATAAGGACTCTTATGAACTTCATCCAAAATCAGCAGCTTAACTTTTGACACATTAGGTACATAAATTCTGTTTTTATAAGTCATTAAGCCCTTTTCATTAATGCTGTAATCTTTTATTAAATTTTTAGATAAATTTGCAGCAACCTTATCATGCAATTTTTGATAATTTTCATCTTGCTTATTTCCTTCTTCAATTTGATTTTCCAAATATGTCTTCAACATGCTAATTGCTACCACAAAACTTAATCTGGCATTTCTTCTCAAGGCATCAACAACTTTGTTTTCTTTACCTTTAATGTGTTTAATTTTTAAATCATACTCGCTAAGGAAAGCTAGCCATCTATCTTGCCTTGCGTTTAGATTTGTTTGATCCAACAAATATTTTAAACCCTTATTATCTGTCATTAGTACAAACTTTCTTCCAACCAAGTGATCACGCCACATCTTTAGTGCATGTATCATGGCTGCCAACTCAAGATCGTAAGTTGCATAATTCTTTTCATAGATTTTTAACTTTCTCGACTCAAAAGCAATATCATGACCTTCTTGAGTTAGTACCCCTCCAAGTCCATCATTGCACGCATCAGTGCATACAACGAAGTCTTTGTTAGGATCAACAATTTTTAAAATTGGTGTGTGGTTGTTAATAATTCTTTTAACTTATTAAAACTTTCTTGGCATTTTTGATCCCATACGAATTTCTTCCCCTTCTTCTGCAAAGAAGTGATGGGATTAGCAATTCTTGAAAACCCTTCAATAAAATTTCGGTAGTAACCTGTTATCCCCATAAATAACCGAACGTCAATTACATATTTAGGAACATGCCACTTGTTAATTGCTTTTATCTTATCACGGTCGACGGAAATTCCTTTCTTTAGAGATTATGTGACCAAGATACTGTATTTTATCTTTATTAAAGTCACACTTGCTGAACTTAGCATAATGCTGATGTTCTCTTAACACTTGCAAAATTATTCTTAAATGTCCGTCATGCTCTTCTTTAGTATTTGAATAAATTAGAATATCATCAATGAATACAACTACGAACTTATCCAAGTACTTATGCAGAACATTATTCATTAAACACATAAACACTGTCGGTGCGTTAGTTATCCCAAAAGGCATAACTACGAACTCGTAGTGTCTGTATCGCATTCTGAAAGCAGTTTTGAATATGTCTTCGTATTTTATTCTAACTTGATGATATCTAGACCTTAAATCAATTTTAGTGAATATCTCTGCTCCGTCTACGTGATGTTAATCTATGCAGAGTCGCATGGTTCTGTCCTTCTTTTTAACAAAAATCACTGGTGCTCCCCAAGGAGACACACTAAGGCTTATGCAATTTTTATCTATTAATTCCCTCAGCTAAGATTTTAGTTCATTCAATTCCAGGATATTCATTCCGTAGGGAGACTTTGAGTTTGGTACTGCACCCGGTACTAACTCAATGGTGAAATCAAGTTCCCTTTTCGGAGGTAGTCCTAGGGTTTATTTCGGGAATACATCGGAAAAGTCCCTAAGGATGGGTATATCCTCCAGTTTTAACTTATCTTCTTTAGATGAACATTTGTCACTAATAACATTAACAACAAACATTTTACAGCCCTTTCTTGCATCTCTCTTAACTTGTAAAGCAGAATTTTGTCTTACAGAAATCTTCTTATGAATTCCTTTTACTGTTTCAGTAATACCTTCATTATTCAAACAAATAAAAGATTTCTCATAACAATTAAGTATTACTCTATGCTATTCAAGCCAGTCCATGCAAATCAACAAGTCATATGACCCTAATGGTAAAACATTCAAATTAACTTGCATTTTTAGCTGACTCATAAATACATCACAACTTTTCACAAAATCCGTAACCTTTCTTTGAGTGCCTGTTGCAAGCTGAACTAACCACGAATTATCAAATTTTTCTACCTTTAACTTGCAACTTTTCACTAATTCAGCTGAAATATAACTCAAACTTGCACATGGATCTTTTAAAATGGAAATAGTTTTTTTTTGTATCATACCTTCGATTTCGACCATAGATGTTAGATGGTCTGCTTGACAATTTTCCAGCGCTGCATTTATTCTGGGCATTGCTCTTGCTACATCTCCAACTATAGGTTTTGCTTGCATAGTGTGAATGTTGTTGAACGACTTTCTGTTGCGTGGGCAATCAGCTCTCTTATGTGGCTCACCGCAATCAAAACACCTCAAAGGTGCTTTCTGTTCAGCATATCTAGTGTTGTTATTATTATTAGGTACATTCCTTGCAGTAGTAAAATTCTGTGGTGCATTACCCTTGTAATTATTATTACTTGAAAAATTTTTGTTATTAAAATTTTTCTTAAAACTTCCAGAACTATGATTAAAACTCTTCTTTTTATGATCAAAATGATTAGACTTATTACTCTTCCAACCAGATGTTCCTTCTCTTTTTATGTTTTGATCGAAATAGAAATTAACTTTCCTCATAGCCTCTTCCAAAGTGGAAGGGTTATCATACTCGATCCTGTCTTTTATGTTGAAAGACAACTTAGAAACCTTTGTACCTTAGGCTTCTCTTCGACCATGTAAGGTACATACCTCAGCAAGCTAAGGAACTTGTTGCACAACTCCTTCATGTTCATAGTACCCAATTTTAAATCATAAAACTCTTTTGACTTATCTTCATACTACAGTTCTGACAAGAACTTTTTCTTAAATAAAATTTTAAACATACTCCATGTTATGTTTATTTCTTTTATGCTCTTAATTCTTTTAAGATCCTTCCACCAAACATTTGCTTTTCCTATCAAATTGTAAATAGCCATCTTAACTTTTAACTGAGAAGAGTAATCATAAATATTAAAGTATTTCTTCATTCTAGACAGCCATGCTTCAGCTGTCTCACCCTTCTCAATTTCGTTATTAAAGGTTGGTGGCTTAGTATTTTTAAACTCTCCTGTGATTTGTTCATGATGCTTATGATTCCTCTTCTTAGAACTGTAATCACTATCATTGTTGTCTTGTACAGAAGCGTAATTACTTTGATCATATTCAGATGAAGAGTAACTACTATTTTTACCATTCTTTGTTTTCTTACTTTTATGTTTGTGAGACATTGTACCAGAATTAGAATTTACTTCTGATTTCCTTCCTCTTTCCTCGTTGTGGTATTTATCCAATAGAATCTGATTTAACTCTTCCTGTGACTTCATCATGCGCTCATTTTCTTCTTTAACAATTCTTATCTCATATTTTAAATCTTTTACAGTATGTAGAAGTTCTGAACATTGGTTATTTAATTCAACATATATTCCTTCATGATTATCATTGTTATTATGCTCATTACAAGGGAATCTGTCCTCTGCTAATTCCTCAGGTATTTCCATACCTGCAAATTAAATGTCAAACTGTTCTATACAGAAACAAAATTAAAATAAAAGTTAGTAATATAAACTTTCTGGTTTTTATTTTATGGTTGCGCGCGTGAGCCTATTTCAGGCCTAGAGTTTAAACTCGTGCTCTGATACCACATGTTACATCCCAAAAATTCACAAAAATTTAAAATTTTTCAACGTAGCTTTTAATGCTTGCTAGCTGGGCGGGAATATATAAATTGTTAGTTTGCTCATTCATAAATGAACTGAATTAAAAGTTTATTAAAATCATATATGCATATATTAACTATGGGGAATTATAATAAATGCTTTTATGTCTTCTTGTTGTACTAGATGTTTGAACGATCATAGATGTATTGATTTGTGTTTCGAAAATAAAAGAAATTGTAGTCTACACTAAGATGCTATTGGATGTTCAGCTATATTTTTATAGTACTTATGTCAATGCTCAGTCTATTGTCAATGTTTAGAAGTGCTAACTGTTGTTCTTCTTTTGATGATGAAAGGGGTCCCAAGTGTACCTCGAGGCTTACTTAGTATTTATGCTAAAGCATTTGAACCGTCCCTTTCACAGATTACATGTAAGGGTGATTCATCGGATCAAGTTGTACAAGTATATATATTTTAACCTGCACTTTCAGTTAGTCATCAAGGGTTTTGTATAAAGTTTCTAAGGTAATTTTAAAATGACTTGTCTTAAGTTTGAATTTGTGAACTATTTAAGGCATATGTTCCTTTGTTTATCATTCAAATGGTGAAGTGGAGTCTTATAAAATTGTTTTAGGAATAAGTGCGATGCAATTATTTAAAACCAGGATGATGGTATTTATGAGACATAGGCTAATAGCATTATACTTTATATTCTTACCATAAGTGAACTACATGAAAAATGCTTGGTGATTTCCTATAACAATTAACCTATATATTACTTCAATACTCTTCCTATAGTCTAAACTATATGTATCTTAGATAATAAAATCCTATATCATGTGCACTACATGCATATTCTATGAAACATCTATAGCATATAACTATGTACGAGTTTCTATTTAATTTTTATAGTATATAACTATATGCAAAATCTAAACACCAAATAATATAACACGATGTGAGTATCATCGTGACCCTTTTTAAAACAATAGGGCGATGTATAACTGAGTCGAATATCATACCATATACTAATACTTACGTTTAAGAGATATGTTATGGCAGGTTTGCAATTATATCCAATGTAACAACGTGTGCTAAGGACTGGGTATTAAATGATGTAGTGGAAACTGTGTTGGCAGGCATTCACATCCATCCTTGGCATTTATTACATCTTTCTACCAAATCAGTGAAATATCTTCGTGGCTTACATTGTGGTGCTTAACGCGTGAAGGCATAGTGAGCAAACAGTTGACGTGGTCTAGCTATACATGCCTTTGCTTGTATGTTAGCTGAGCTGGTCTCCACGATGGCAATGGTGATTAATACTGTCATAAATGAGGTGGTTGCCTGGAAATACGTGGTGTTGTGATAAGTGATCTCCACCATTGATCTTACATTTGTTCTCGAGCTTTGGGACTTAACCCTAAACCTCCACCAAAACTCATAGTTATTGTTTTCCCTTGGCATTCATTGTGTCGAGAGTGGTTCTGGGGAGAGGCCGACCTGCCTGCGAATACTCAAGGTTTGGTAGCAAGTTTTTGAGAGTTTCTCCAGTGATTTGAACCCGTAACTTGAGAATGATTACTGTTACAAGATGATAGTGTAAGAGCCAAGCTCTAGTGTGGAGGTTTACTATTTTGATATTCGAATATCTAAGGAATTATCACGCTGGTTGCCGAAGGGTTTGGCTTTTGAAATGAGTTCTTAGAGTGCTCCTTCCTTAGTTTTAAGATCACGACTTGTAGGGAAGGGTTGCTAGTTTATAGTGTTTAAAAATTGAACCAGATACTGCGGGTATAATATCTGCACTCAACAAGTTGTATGCGATTGGATTCGGCCTTCATTTTCTTGTTAGTGCGAAGGTAATGTATCTTATGTAGTTTTTTCATCTATATGCAATCGTCTTCAATGTTGTTAGAGTTGTACTTAATTTTAACCACCCTTGTAATATTTGCAGGTGCTATCACTTACAGGGTTCTACGCTCCAGGTTTAGGTGGGAACTACTGCGTGTAAGTGGTAAGTCTTGGTGGTTTCCCTTATGGATTCTCTTGGCAACTGTTGGTTGTGTTTGAAATGGTCGGAGCTTTCGATTTCTAAGGATGTGGTTGATGTTGCAATGCTTCCAATCTATAAGCAACGTAGGGAGGATGAAATCCTTGACCTACCCTCAAAATGTATTCTATAGTTTTACTGTATAATGAAATGTATTACATGTTTATCATGGTTTTAACCCTTGACTTTTGGATAACGATGAAAGTTTCAACCTCTTTTTTTTATATCGTGTCTGAAACAATGCTCTATGTAAAAGGTATCAATGTTCGTCATTTTTTATATTTGGTTGAGAGCCAATTCTAAATGTTTTTGCGACTGTATTTTTTGATGTTGAACCTATATCTATAATCTATTTTGAAACTGAAATATTTGAGTTGTTATTTCGAATGTAAGGGTTTGGCCAAAGAGTTGATAAGTATGCTAAATATGTTTTCTTGTTTTGGTTATAATCTATGCAAAGAAATCGTAACTAAAAATCTTTATTTCTGAAGAGTGAAGTTTTTAACTTACTTGTGTTTATAAATCGAAAGGTTGATGTATAAGCTGTTTAGGGTTTGACTATCGAAACAGTTCTGAACCTATTACGATTATGGAAAATGATTTGTTTCTCTATTCAGCGTTTCGATCCTATGTCTAAAGTATTTCAAGAGAATAATAAATAACATAGTGGAAAAGAGTTAGGGTCCCGCCTATGATGAAAGTGTCTGAATTTAATAACTGTAGTTGATAACTAAATCAAAATATGGGATATGGATACTAAAATGAAATAGTAATATACAACGATGCTATTATTTGCGAATGATAATGTAATATCCCAAGTTTTTTACTAACTATGTTATGAAGGCATGTCGGGTCACAGCCCTAGTATATGTGATTTATTATGTTTGACATAGCATTAGTATGTTTGATTTATTTCCTTTATGAGTTGATGTATTGGGCATGGACCCTGATTTGTTTCATTGTTGAATATATGCAGGGCAGGAAAGTCGAATGAATAAACTATGTTGTATATCGAGAAGTGATTACAAAATTATGATATATTGATATTACCACTTTTGTTACATTATACTGTGCAGAGCATGATTTACATGGTTGATTAGTTAGTGTGTTGGGCGTGGACTCAAGAACACACAAAAGACCTATATATTGGGCCTAAGCCCCGATGTATTTAGAGAATTCTATTTCATACTGGGCCTAAACCCCGATGTATGTTGAGTGTTGGGCATGAGCCTTGGAGCACTCCAAGCTTGAAAGAAATTATTACCGGATCCGAGGACATTTAATTATCCTAGATGTGCCTCACAACCACATTCTAGTTCTAGTGTTGAGCAGAGGCTCTGGAATTGCACTAGTGTAACGCCCATGTAAAAGTGTTGAATTGAAAGGCTCTGAAGAGCACTCAGGGTTACTACTTCTCAAGTGTTGAGTCAAAGAGGACTCTGAATAGCACTTGCATGTCTTATCACAACTATATCGACTTGATTAAATAAATATTATTATCATCGTCTACTACGGGAGCTACCATGTTAAAACAAGGGAAACTGACATGCAAAGGGAGTGACTAGAGGTGCCTTTACCAGCTTACCGAAATCGTCCAAAGAAGTGGACCCTTTCCTTAAAAAGAACTAAAAGAAGCATCTTGTGAAACAAAATGCTTAAGACCACTAGTAGTATTATTATTTAGGAGCTTCAATAATAAATATATATTGGTTAAATATTATATATAGATATATATTTATGCATAAGTGGGTTGCCACTTACTAAATATTATTTACTAATATTTAGATGGTATTATAAATTGTATATTATTATTATTATGAAAATATCTAAAAGATTAAAAACACTTTAATCAAACAGGTTGAGAAGTCCTAGTTCCCGAGATAACTAGCAGTTAAATAAACAAGTATTGTTTTTATAAATTAAATTATATTAAAGAAACCAGTAATTTCCAATAGTCATAATTCAATATTTGTGCTACTTAAGGAGGACAGACCCCAAAGATTGGGGGATCTTTTTCTTTTGGTATTATTGTGCCAAGAAGAACTCTCTGCTCCATAAGTGAACTCTGTTCATAATTTTTCCAGAGCTGAACCAATTATCATCTAAGGCCTCTACTTCTCGGTTTGCATGTTAGAACCAGCTCGGGGGGATTCGTACTGAACCAGGAATGGTTGTAGAATCATGGTTGGGAGGAACATGGTAGTACCAAAGTCATCCAAACGAAGATCAATTCAGGTCAGATAAGAGTCAGTAGTTCCTTAATCAGTTGGATGAGTGTGCAGGTCAATATCAGCAAGAACAAGTTACCAGGATCAACAGGTTATCATCAGCAGGACAAACTATAGAGAATCGACAGGTGTGATTATTTATAAAACCCTCATATGTTTTATATTCCTGTTATAAATGCAATGTTCTTAAATCAAGTCTTCCAGCATCGAATGTCATTCCCAGTAGGACTAGCTAGCTAGTCTTTGCTAGTCATTTATATCGCTTAGATGGCTAGAATAGGCAAGTCATGATTGGAACTCAGAAGAATATTCATAACATTTTATTTCACCTATGATAGTATTCTATTTCACTTATGATAGTATTTATTTCACTTATCTAAAACCCTTGTTTTAATTTCTCAACAAAATTGCCTAACTACAGAAATCAAACCATAAAAGAAATCGTTGAACAACATGTCAACCATTTGAAATACCAATGATACAAACCACAATAAGAGAAAATGCCAACACCATTGTTTAAAATCGATTTCTATTTAGTTTTCATTTCTCTGCCCGATCTAGTTTTGTTTTTTTTTCTTCTTCTTAAACCATACAGACCATAATTTAAACCAAACATATCAAGTATGACAGAGATTGTATTTAGAATGTTGCTCATTTACATTTTTCATACCCACTTCATCTTAAACCCTACGCTAATCATTTCGACAGATCTGAGATCCTTTCCATTCCTTTTAACCAGCTAAACTATGATAGCCATCTATAGGAAACAAGTCTATATATAAGAAAAAACCAAAAACATTGAGTATATCCTTGAAGCCCTTGCCAAGCAAGCAATCATTCTACCCACGCAACCAGTAGGAAAACAAGACATTTTCATTTACAATCTACCCACATTACAGTAACAGAGGCATAGAAAACTTCGTTGATGTCTTATATATATCCACAGGCAATACATTATTCACATATAAACCCTGTAGCAATATTCAAAACAAATAACAAGTTCCATTGAAAACAACATACGAACCACAACCTTATTTAAAAGAAAAAAGGCATCAACGACCCTTTATAAATATCTGCATTGTCGGAATAGTAGTTACAAAAATACCCAGGAAACCCATAACCTTAGAACTCTTAAAGTTTTAGCTTAAATGCTTAAATACACACAGGAAACAGAGAAATGTAGCATTCGAAATCATTATAACTATATAGGAGTAATATCCCATGAAAGAGTATTTATTATATTTACAAGATTTTCGCAGAACCGAATAACCGGTGAAACCCAGCTGATACATAGTCCTTCAATATTACAGTTCTTGTACTCATCCAGCTAATTAAGTTACGTCAAAACCCCATTCTGTCAAGTCTAGCCAAGTAGACGACTATTTTAGGCCCCCCCAAAGTGAATCAGTAAGCCAATGGCTTATGGGGGTCTCACTCTAAAACACCAGGCAAAATGCATACAAACAACACCAGAGTTGCAGGAGATAGGGCACGCATGGGAAACCAGACTTACCAGTACCCTAGTCATGCCCACAACATCATAAACCTTCGCAGCTCCCATACCAAAGCGTGTATCATCTGTCACGAATGACATACAGTATTACTCAGCTCAAACATGCATTTTTTGCTCAATGGAATTAGAAATTGTCAATAACTGATAGGGTTTAAATTCTTTACCTGTAAGGATTATGGCCATCTTAGGCCATGATCGATAGCAACAGTCACTAAGTGTGCTGACCACGAGCAGAGCTTGGTTCAGTACACCGCACCACCATCCAACAACGAAAGCGCAGAGCCATAAACAAACAACAAGTCGAATACAGAGACTACAGATCAAAAATCCCAAATCGACATCCAAACCCTCATGCCAGGCTGTTCTCCACAAGCTACTAAATGCATTAAAGTTTTCACCAACCTATATCTAAGTGGAGGTCTAATAATTCGCACTTCCTATAGTGAAGTCATAGATTTCAACCACCCTGATTTAAATTACAAAAAGGGCTCGATTTATATACATAAACTTTGCAAAGTATGACCAATTCACATTTGGTTTGCATTTACGAAGAGATAATAGTTGTAAACCCCACTTTGGGAAACATTCGAATTGAGAAATCCCATGATAATGGAGTATTAATGACTTATCATACAACGGTGGAATAGGACCAATAGTGGGATAAGAACCATCCATTTAGAGATCTTACTCATAGAGTCGAGATACCTGCAAATACAAGAGTACATGAGGGCATTAACATTATGCTAAGTAAGTCCGGCAACCCCTACAATTGCCCATATCTCCCGACAACCCTGCCGAGGTATGTAATTACCTGTACGGGAGTATATGGAATCCCCAATGTGAAAAAACATACCATCATCAAAGAAGATCATCACTTGAAGGTGTCATTAGACATACATAATTAAAATCACATGATATTTCAAATAGTAGCTAGTGTTATTTTCTACCTATTGAACCCACTTTTGCAAACCATAATGAAAACACGATCTCATCTTATTTCCACATCGCTTCCGCAAATTCTATACTTACACTTAAAAGAAGCTATGTAAAACAGATAGGCTTAGACTTACATTGCAGCATACAAGTATGATTCTTTCTAACATTATTACATTTAATGTGCGCCTTTTCTATTATAAACTAATGACTTTTGCAGACAAGAAAAAATTTTAAATTTTTGTTATTTTTGGGACATTATAGATAAGTATCTATTTAAAATTATATGTACTGAGTAGTAACTCCGTGTAAAAAGAATATTTAAATTGCAGCTGTTAAATTTTTAGGAATGATGATGCATGAAATAAGTGGAATTATAACACCTTACTATTGGAAAGAATAATAACATAATGCATAGAATTAGCTTTCAAAAAGGAAAATAAATAGTGATAATTGAAAACCCTAGTTCTGTGTAGAGATGAAATGTATACTTTTGTTACTAAGTAAAGAAAATGCTACAATGTCTGTTTTATGATATGTTGTTCTATATTTTGAGTTTAGACATATATAATTGATATTACAGATTTAAAAGAAACACAACAGTGTTAGTCTAATCATTCACTTGGAATTCTGCCTATCATTCATCTATCTTAATTCTACTTCTCTGTACTAGAGTACGATACAGAAAATAGTATGGGGAAAAATGCAAAGAAGATATTTAATCAATCATCTTATTTAATTAACCGTCATTATATAGAATCATACTAGGTCAGAAATTAAAACAGTTATTTCTGTATGCTATTTACTGTAAATACTAAATCTACAAATGCAAAAAGTCATTTAACTACTTATAGGCTGAAATAACAAATAAATTCTGTAACTGTAGATAGGGCAGACAAACACCCAAGGAGGCCTGTTCCTCCCAACCTTCTCCAGAAGAAACATCCAAACTACTTGCCTCCTTTGGACCCCCGAGCCTGTTCACTGAACCACTAGGTAGAAGACTCTGCGTAGAAGTAAGGCACTCAAAAATTGTACAGGAAGCAAACTATTAAGACTTGATATTCAGTTTTAAGACTTCAGCACTCAGTAGTATAACTCTGCACTCAGCAGCAAAACAGGCAGACTTACACCATGATAAAAAACTTAGCATATCCCCTCATCGAATCTCTTGGGTGCAAGCAGCAAAACCCCAAGGTAGATTTCCTCTTCAGGAAAAGTGATGAACCTCAGTCCATAATTCGATGGCTCTTATATAGACTTCCTAGGTCTTTAGTGGCCAGTTTTCAATAAATGAGCCTCAAGCTCCATTCCCATCTTTCAGGGCACTATGACCACATTTCAAGGGAGTTATTCCATACCAACAGCTAGTTACTTACCTCATGAAGCTGCTAGTTGTCCATTGCCTTCTACACCAGATTCCATTTCACCTAGTGGGTCAGTAAACACTCTTTCAACAGTCTCCTTAGGTGTTTGTCTCCTATTTAATTTATTTAATAATAAAATATTGTGCAAATTACAATCATCCTTGGACACTTGTCCAATATAAAACTTTACAATAAAAGTTAAGATAATGTTTCCAACATAAACTATTTTTCAGCAAAAAGGGGTATGTTACACCAACCATGGAGGAACAATTGGATGCAGAGGTGGTTCATGGTGTACTAGAAACCTCCCTGCAATAATAGGGAGGTTCCACGGTACTTCCTTTGACAACTGTGGGCTGAGTTTATGCTCAGTTTACATGTCAACTATTTTGACATAATCGAGTTCAGGGTGTTGGGCGTGGATCTGTCCAAGATCGACCTGCTGCCAGGAGGAACCCACTGAGAGGGTGACCAGCTCCTAGGAACGAACCCAACCACTCTCCCCAGCCACGTCAGTTACCCCACAAGATTGATCAGATCAAGGAGGCAATGAGTAATGTTACACGTGGACTCCTCAGACACACCTCCTTTGTAGCAGTGATTACAGTGGAGAAGTCAGGTGACCCTTATAGAGATCCAGGTGCAAGTGCTTCACGACAGGGCCAGGATAGACATGTGGCCAGTGGTAGCCATGCTGGGCATTCCACTTCGACGGGGACAATGCCACATCTTTGTCCCCATTGCGGGCACACTTGCCCTGGCCCGATCGAGGGCTGTTATATGGATCAGGTCAACAATTTTTTTAATGTGTTTTCAATCATCAATTGATAACTTGTAAAGTATTTTTAAAGTATTTTTGTTTGACTTAAACTATTATTTCAATGTACAGTTATTCAGAGTTGAGACACCAACATGGGAGAACGTAGGATCTCCCAACCTAGATGTAGCAATGGCAGCTACAACTGAAATTGTGGCACCTCACATGGAGGTATTTTCAGTACCTCACACAATATTGTTATTACTTATGTCATTTATATTACTTAAGTATTTATATTTATGGCATACACGTTGATAGTTCGTGCAATGTTTTTGAATATCTTGATTGCCTAAATAATGACTTGTTTAACATGTTCATAACATGCATGCATTTTGGTGTCCACAGGTGTTCCCTGACTACGGTGATCAACCATCCCCGCCAGGGATTGGCAGTTCACCATATACACAGGTACAATGTGTAGTTAAAAGCACGCTTTTAATTTGAATTGTTACGACTTACTATGGTTTAATTTATTGTTTGTTTACTAAATTGTGATATTACAAATGTATATGTAGGTGCCACCAACAGCTGCAGGTCCCCATTTTAGTCCTATGTTTCCACCCTCTCCCATGAGTCCCCCCCCTCGCTTCCATCTAGACACCTCCCTCCATGCACCCCCCTCCCTTCCATCCAGCCCCCCCCTCTCCGACCATACTCCCCCCTCCATCCATCCTCCCCCACTCGTCCACGCCCCCCCTTCTATACATCCTCCCCAATTTATCCACGCCCCCCTGTCTATCCATCCTCCCCCATTCATCCATGCCCCCCCTTCCTTCCAGCTTCCCCTCTTCGTCCACAACCTCCCTTTCATCCATCCTCCTCCCTCTATGCAGGACTGCCCTCCCATGCACCATCCCTCAACACCCCCCCTAGTCCTTTTCGTTCGATACCCTCTATCGTACAACCGACAGGGTTTCATCATCCATGACGTCCTCCTCCACCCCATACCACCATGTCTTCTCCCACCATATCATCCCCACTTCCTGCCACTATTGTGGCATCTACTCTTCTAGTATCCTCATCTGTATCTCCAGTGGTTGCACTTGTAGTGGCTTCCACTACATCTGCCCCCCCCCCCCCCCCCATGACTGCATTGGAGCTGGTTGTCCAGCCATCTGCTCCACCTACTAGCCCAGAAGCCAAGCCATGTCCATTGTCGAAGGTGTTCACGGTGAGATTCAAGCTAATTTATGAACATATTTTGATACATTAACAAAAATTAATTTAAGCAATTATTACTTTTCAATGAAATGATTGTTGTAAATGTTGTAGGCTGGAATTGCTGAGAGGCTCCATAGATCCAGGACACCTACCTCACATTTCCCACTCGCAATCAGAGGTGATTTATTTAAGATTGGAATCTACATGTGTTTTATAAATGTGGTAAATGTTGCAAATGCTTGAAAATGACGGTATCTTATATCATTTGTTCCAGATGCTGGAGAGATGGTCGACTCCTAGACGGAGCAAGACCCGAGGCAACAATAGCTCGAAGAGTAGGAAGATCAACTTTGGAGATGCACCTGGGAGTGACGGGGGTGGTCACAATGCTTGACACACCATGTTATGTACATTAGCCATGATGTGTCACTTTTGTGCACCAGTTTCCATGTACTTTGTATCTACGGCACGAGTTGCCATGTATTTTGGATCTACGGCATGAGTTGTCGCATTTTCTATAGGGCACTAGTTTCCATTGTATGTACATTGGGAACTATGTTCCACTATTTGCCAGAAATTGTATATGTTTGGATGCGTTTTGCAGCCTTGATGTACATGGATTTTCAGTTATGTGATTTATATCGATGTTTTCTATATTAGTATCATGTTGTCTAATGTTGTTGTCTCATGTTGTGTGTATCATGATGTGATGTTGTCTAAATTTGGTTTTTACTTCTATCTGTCCATGGCATGCGGTCTTAAGTTTTGGTACCAATGATGTCCATGCATTAGTTGATAATGTGAATCAACTTGAAGCTTACCTAGATCTTACAAGAGAAGTTGGATATCATAGTTCAGCTTGGTTTATCTTTCCACATGTAAAAGCTTGTGATGGTATCTATGTTAAGAAAACATTATAAACATAGGCTAACTGAAACAAAATCATGTGTGAGAATTAATTTAAAAACAAACGGAATAAATGGATGGACAAATCACACCTCATGGCACATAAGATATATATTGGGAACTTGAGTACTAGGAAAGGAATACTTAAAAATAGAAAATGTCCATTGTTTTCAAAAGGTTAAAATGAGATCCAACATGATTTTTAATAGCTCTACATAATGAGATCCAAAATTCCCATAATCTACACAGTGAAATGTCGTCACTAGTATTTATATTGACCATTTTGTCTACTTAAGATCATGCAACAAATTAATAACCAAGTTATGGAATCATTTCTTAATCAATTGTCACCATACAAATAGGACAACCTTGAGCACAATGTATAGCTAGCTCATTAATTCTCACTCACGGATATAACCACCTTTGATTTGATGACCGTCACATCCACTACCATTTACAATTAGGACTTCCTTAATTTATCATTATGTGATAGCGATCTAATATTGAGTTGACACGTTGACTTAAACACATATAGTTGACATTACAATAAATGACTACTATGAGGTGTATTTGTGAGGCTATATCCACCTCAACACACCAACTTGTTATCCCAATGCCCCAAATGATTTCGAATTCTGTCTGGAAGGGATTAAGGGGTATTAGGACATCCTAATTCATCTACTAGACACTCAGACACTTGTTAAATACATTTAGGACTTGCATTACATCAATGGAGTGACACATACACCCTTATCAAGTTGCATGCATCCATTAGTGCGCCATCAACACTAGAACATGTAAGCATTACTACATGTTGGACTAAGCTTTACTAATGTTATGATAATATTAGGTTTGACATCCATTGAGAAGGTTGTCATAGGTGTGCATATCCACCATATAAAAATATTCATGGTACAACCAATTTCAAACCATTAGGTTTCTAAATTAGGTATCTGGTGCTAGGTACAACTGTTTTCTAGTTGATGATGGACCCTTGCTATATAGATGAGATACTATGCATATATGTGTATAGTGATTTCGATTCAAATGTATGCACATGTATATATATTTACAATGAAAATGATTTAATTTTTATTTGTATTATAATTTAGGGCTAGATCTTAGGCTACACAATAGGGTTTCATTGTGATTAGAATACAAACTAGGGTTTACGCTACCAACTAGGGTTTTTAGGCTAGGCTCTCGTGTTTCTAGGCTAGGATCCAAGCTCTAGGGTCACCATCTTAATGTTTAATTCCACTATCACGACATCATTCTCACCAATACCATGCCCACTACTACAATCACCATCAAGCATCTCAATCCCACTTTGTACATTTCCAATACTTCCAAGTTAAAATTTATAGGTCTTGTTGCTAAAAGCTTTTCACTTATCTATTCACATAGACAAATCCACTTCCATGAAAGATTTGTTGTAGATTGGTATGTGCAAGTTCACATGCAATAACAGTTGAGAAATCCAAAACATCCCATACCTTGGAAAAACAACCTTATTAATCTTCTTTTGACAAAAGAAGGGGAGAACATCATAGTACAGCCTCAATAGCAATGTGTTTTTTAATGAATAGCCTCTATAAAGGGAATACTATATTTATCTGGTCTTTAAATCCAATTCATTTGGAATAGAATGTCACAATTTCAATTACACCATTAATGCAACGTGTTCAAATTGAAATTTTTGTTTTGTTGCATTACATGTGGCCAAACATTAACTTCCATGAATTATTCTTTAATAAAAAAATTATTAAATGATATTTTTTTAAGTCTAACTTCATTGTTGAAGGGTTATTTTGTCACTAAAACTTCGTGTCAAGGGTAATGTAAAAATTCAAAACGTAAAAAAAAATTAGTTTTAAGGGAGGAGATGAAATGAAATTCCAATGTGAAATGCCATTGCCAATAATTGAAATCTTCACATGATCAATGCTCTGTGCATCTTGGCTTGCATGAGTATTTCATGCTGACCAACTTTTATCTACACATTGCTACAAATATGTGCCATCATCAACATATCCATCATCATCATCTTCATCATCAACATCAACATCATCATCATCTTCTCCATCATCATCAATATCTCCATCATCATCATCTTCACCATCATCCTCATAAACATCTCCATCATCATCATCATCATCATCTTCATCACCATCACTATCATCATCAACGTCAATGTCTTCATCATCATCACCATCATCATCATCATCAACATCTTCATCATCATTGTCATCTCTAGGTTCCTCGTCAACATCTCCATCATCATCATCTTCTCCATCATCATCATCATCATCTTCATCACAATCACCATCATCATCAACGCCTTCATCATCATCACCATCATCATCATCATCATCTTCATCACAATCACCATCATCATCAACGTCTTAATCATCATCACCATCATCATCATCATCAACAACATCTTCATCATCATTGTCATCTCTAGGTTCCTCATCAATATCTCCATCATCATCATATTCTCCATCATCATCATCATCATCTTCATCACCATCACCATCATCATCAACATCTTCATCATCATCACCATCATCATCATCATCATCATCAACATCTTCATCATCATTGTCATCTCTAGGTTCCTCATCAACATCTCCATCATCATCATCTTCTCCCTCATCATCATCATCATCTTCATCACCATCACCATCATCAACGTCTTCATCATCATCATCATCAACATCTTCATCATCATTGTCATCTCTAGGTTCCTCATCAACATCTCCATCATCATCATCTTCTCCATCATCATCATCATCATCTTCATCACAATCACCATCATCATCATCATCTTCATCACAATCATCATCATCATCAACGTCTTCATCATCAGCACCATCATCATCAACATCTTCATCATCATTGTCATCTCTAGGTTCTTCATCAACATCTCCTTCATCATCATCATCATCTTCATCACCATCAACGTCTTCATCATCATCACCATCATCATAATCATCATCATCATCACCATCATCATAATCATCATCAACATCTTAATCATCATTGTCATCTCTAGGTTCCTCATCAACATCTAGCCATAAGTGTCCGGTCGACGATTTTGCAAATTTGACCCCAATGTGCAAAAATTGTAGACTCCCTTACTGATCAAAACACTAGTTTCCAAAATGGACCTACAAGGTGACACCCGGGTGATAGGAATAGAGGAGAGGGTCACCCTTAGCACTATCTTGACATCCTGAATCAAACTGAGTCGACGGTTTGTCGATTAGAGCCACGGTTGTCATTCTATGGCTTGTTCTGTCTCACATCCAAAAGGCCTTGAGGGACACCTGCTGGATACCTGCTGAGGGCATAGAACTCCAACCGTGCAACAAAACCGGGTTCCGGGGAGTCCTGCAAGTGTGTCTAGGAAGGTTCCGGCTAGGAACGCTAGCCATAAGTGCTAGGTGGACAATTTTTCAAAGTTGACCCCCATGTGCAAAAATTGCACACTCCCTTACTGAGCAAAACCCTAGTTTCAAAAATGGACCTATAAGATGACACCTGGGCCACAGGACTGGAGGAGAGGGGCGCCCCTAGCACTATCCCGACATCCTAAATCCAACGAAGTCGACGGTTTGTCGATCGGATCCATGGTCGTGATTCTATAGCTCGTTCCGTCTCGCATCCAAAAGGCCTTCAGGGACACCTGTTGGAAACTTGGTGGGGGCATAGAACTCCAACTGTGCAACAAAACTAGGTTTTGGGGAGTCCTACAAGTGTGTCTAGGAAGGTTCCGGCTGTGAATGCTAGCCATAAGTGCCCGGTGGACAATTTTGCAAAGTTGACCCCCGTGCGCAAAAATTGCACACTCCCTTACTGAGCAAAACCCTAGTTTCCAAAATGGACCTACAAGGTGACACCCGAGACACAGGACTAGAGGAGAGGGGAGCCCCTAGCACTATCCCGATGTCCTGAATCCAATGGAGTCGACAGTTTGTTGATCGGATCCACATTCGTCATTATATGGCTCGTTCTGTCTCACATCCAAAAGGCCCTCAGGGATACTTGCTGGATACCTGTCGGGGGCATAGAACTCCAACCGTGCAACAAAACCTGGTTCAGGGGAGTCCTGCAAGTGTGTCTAAGAAGGTTCTGGCTGGGAATGCTAGCCATAAGTGCTCGGTGGATGATTTTGCAAAGTTGAGCCCCGTGTGCAAAAATTGCACACTCCCTCACTGAGCAAAACCCTAGTTTCCAAAATGGACCTACAAGGTGACACCCGAGCCACGAGACCAAAGAAGAGGGGCACCCCTAGCACTATCCTGATGTCCTGAATCCAAAGGATTCGATGGTTTGTCGATTAGAGCCACAATCATCATTCTATGGCTTGTTCCGTCTCGCATCCAAAAGGCCTTCAGAGACACCTGCTGGATACCTGTCGGGGGCATAGAACTCCAACCGTGCAACAAAACCAGGTTCCAGGGAGTCCAGAAAGTGCGTCTAGGGAGGTTTCAGCTGGGAACGCTAGCCATAAGTGCCTGGTGGACGATTTTGCAAAGTTGACCCCCATGTGCAAAAATTGCACACTCCCTTACTGAGCAAAACCCTAGTTTCCATAATGGACCTACAAGATGACACCCGGGCCATGGGACTGGAGGAGAGGGGCACCCCTAGCACTATCTCGACGTCCCAACAGAGTCGGCAGTGTTTCGATCAGAGCCGCGGTCGTCATTCTATGGCTCGTTCTGTATCGCATCCAAAAGGCCTTCAGGGACACCTGCTGGATACCTGTTGGGGGCATAGAACTCCCACCGTGAAACAAAACCTAGTTCCTGGGAGTCCTACAAGTGTTTCTAGGGAGGTTACCGCTGGGAATGCTAGCCATAAGTGCCCGGTGGATGATTTTCCAAAGTTCACCCCCGTGTGCAAAAATTGCACACTCCCTTACTGAGCAAAACCCTAGTTTCCAAAATGGACCTACAAGGTGACACCCGGGCCACGGTATTGGAGGCGAGGGGCACCCCTAGCACTAACATGGCGTCTTGAATCCAACGGAGTTGACGGTTTGTCGATCAGAGCCACGGTCATCATTCTATGTCTCGTTCTGTCTCGCATCCAAAAGGCCTTTACGGACACTTGCTCGATACCTGTCGGGGGCAGAGAACTCCAACCGTGCAACAAAACTGGGTTCTGGGGAGTCCTGCAAGTGTATATAGGAAGGTTCCGGCTGGGAACGCTAGCCATAAGTGCCCGGTGGATGATTTTGCAAAGTTGACCCCCGTGTGCAAAAATTGCACACTCTCTTACTAAGCAAAACCCTAGTTTCCAAAATGGACCTACAAGGTGACACCTGGGCCATGGGACCAGAGGAGAAGGGCACCCCTAGCAATAGTTATTTAACAGCATCAATGAGCTTCATGTCTGAATGAGGTAACCTACCAAGAAAGGACCAAAAATCTTTTTGTCCTGGGGTCTCAAGTTTTTCTCTAATGGAAGAATACTTTTGAAGAGTCTTTCTATCTACTTTAAATATTTTACATGTGTGTGATAGTAGGTGACGTTGCCTTGTGGATTTGTCTACAATTGATTCCGAAAGTACACGACAAGTTGCAATAAAATCTTTTGTACGAGAAGTTTTTCCAATCAAATTAAATGCAGATTGTAGATTTCTAACAACATGATTGTTGGCCTCTGAACTTCTAACTACCTTTATGCCCAAAATTCTCCTAACATGAGATAGACAATGTGATTTTAACAAAGCAAGAAACAATTGACATTTTGATGCATCGGTTTTGGATTCAAAAAAATCTTTGATTATCTTGCTACAATGGAAATCAATAGTGCGTTCATGCATCTCACCTTCAAGTCCTGAAAATGAACTTTCATCCACATGAATACATATGGGAGTTCTTCATCATCTGGTTGATAGTCAAGGCAAGGGAGTCGGAAAGGAAGTATGAATCTCGTCAATGGTTTGTTGTGGCCCTTCATTCACAAATTGGTACTACAAGGGAGTGTGTTCCCCATGTGTGTGCTCTTCTTAGGGAGGTTTCCAATTAAGAACTTTTTCAACATCCATCCCTTCATACTCAACATCAGGCAAGATTTGATTGACTTCAACCACTTTGTCATTGCTTGTTGATGGATATAAGGCACTAACATTTTGATTTATACAGTTTTGCATGTACAACTTGGCATTTTCTCTTATCTCATGGGCCTTTTCAGGGAGAAACTCCTTCCTTCTAGACTTTCTTTTATTATTACGTCTGTTGCCCATACTCAATGCATTTTTAAGAAAAAACAAAAATATCTCCCCTACAAGAATGAACAACAAACAAGATATTAAAACTCGATGTGCATGATTATTAAAGCTCAATGTAGCAATTGATTATGTACAACAACATCTAGTGAGAATGTTTTCATATAATCTTAAAAGCTATTGGGAATTCCTTACATATAACCACAACATCACCTCTAGGATCTCAGTAGGTTGGTATTGGATGGTGGTATGGGATGTTAGTATGAGCAAATTCTCTACAAGGGAGAAGCTCCTACTCACTTCATTTTCATGGTATGGATGAGGGAAAATAGCCCCAAAATACTAAGAGTTTTCAATTCTTTAGGTGTTTGTGTGAGTTGTTGTAGTGAAACCATGAGGAATTCAACAAATGTTTGTCTACTAGATGGAGGAATGTGATTATGAAATGTTATTGGTGGTGATGCAAGTAATTTTGTTTTATTATCTTCATGAAAGGTTGAAAGCATTGCTTGGTGCATGTTGTAGTTTTATTTTGGTAAGATGTTTTTATTGTATATGTTGAAGATTAAGAAGACTAAAATAGATATATCATACAATTCATGAGGAAAAAACCAAAATAGATGCCATTCAAACAAGTGAATGAAGACTAAAATACATTTAACAAGATAAAATTGTCACCATACCTCAAGGATTATGATTGCTCTTTGCCTCAAATGTAAAATGCTCTTTTGATGTGTCCACTATATGTAAGAAGAGTTCATGTGTGTCCAGGTAGCATGAGAATTCAATCCAAGGAGCCAAATAGAGTCCAACTATTGTGTTTTCACTCAAATGATCCAAATAGAGCCCAAGAGGTGTGTATTCAATCCAAATAGCCAAATAGAGCCCAAAATGTTGTGTATTCTATCCAAATGGTAAAGGAAGCACCAAATGGTGTATGAATTCAATCTAAAATGTAAATGCTTGTCGAACTGTGCGTGAAAACAATGAACAAAACACGATGAAGTAGGGAGAAAATGCAGGAGAAGAGCGCTGGTGTTTTCTAAATTTCATGTTCAGTAGGGACGTGCACGCACCAGGGAGTGCGTGTGCGTCCTTGCTGAACGTTGTATAGTTCGGTGGGTAACGTTCACTGCATTTATTACCCAACAAATCTAAATGTGTCGGTTTATTCCTAGATCCCCTCTCCCATAAAATCCTTTAGGCCCTATTCTAACCCATAATCCCTAAGTGCATTTAAGTGCTTCTAGGTGTTTAAGGGTTTTGGGGTTAGGGTTATAATGATTGTAGATTAAGAGTTAAAGGTTATAGGGATTATAGGCAAGTTATGGGGTTAAATGTCATAATCATCTTCATCTTCATCAACATTATCTAAATAGTTTTCATCTTCATATGGATCTTGTATAATTTTGGATATAAGGAGGATATAAGATGATGATGATGATGATGATGATGATGATGGAGATGTTGATTATGATGAAGATGTTGATGATGATGGTGATGGTGATGGTAATGGTGATGGTGATGGTGATGAAGAAGATGATGATGATGATAATGGAGAAGATCATGATGATGGAGATGTTGATGAGGAAGGGGGGGATGACAATGATGATGGAGATGTTGATGATGACAAAGATGACAAAGATGATGATGATAAGCTAGACAATAAGATTTTAACAAAGCAAGAAACAATTGACATTTTGCTGCATCGGTTTTGGATTCAAAAAAATCTTTGATTATCTTGCTACAATGGAAATCAATAGTGCGTTTGGGCATCTTACCTTCAAGTTCTCAAAATGAACTTTCATCCACAGGAATACGTCTGGGAGTTCTTCGTCGTCTGGTTGATAGTCGAGGAAAGGGAGTCGGCAAGGAAGTATGAATCTCGTCAACGGTTTGTTGTGGCCCTTCGTTCACAAATTGGTACTACAAGGGAGTGTGTTCGCCATGTGTGTGCTCTTCTTGGGGAGGTTTCCACTTAAGAACTTGTTCAACATCCATCCCTTCATACTCGACATCAGGAAATATTTGATTGATTTGAACCACTTCGTCATTGCTTGTTGATGGATCTAAGGTACTAACATTTTGATTTCTATAGTTTTGCATGTACAACTTGGCATTTTCTCTATCTCATGGGCCTTTTCAAGGGGCAACTTCTTCCTTCTAGACTTTCTTTTATTATTACGTCTGTTGCCCATATTCAATCCGTTTTTTAGAAAAACAAAAATATCTCCCCTGCAAGAATGAACAACAAACAAGATATTAAAACTCGATGTGCATGATTATTAAAGCTCGATGTAGCAATTGATTATGTACAACAACATCTAGTGAGAATGTTTTCATATAATCTTAAAAGCAATTGGGAATGCCTTACATATAACTACAACAACACCTCTAGGAACTCAATAGGATGGTATTGGATGGTGGTATGGGATGTTATTACGAGCAAATTCCCTACAAGGGAGAAGTTCCTACTCACTTCATTTTCATGGTATGGATGAGGGAAAATAGCCCCAAAATACTAAGAGTTTTCAATTCTTTAGGTGTTTGTGTGAGTTGTTGTAGTGAAACCATGAGGAATTCAACAACTGTTTGTCTACTAGATGGAGGAATGTGATTATGAAATGTTATTGGTGGTGATGCAAGTAATTTATTTTTATTATCTTCATGAAAGGTTGAAAGCATTGCTTGGTGCATGTTGTAGTTTTATTTTGGTAAGATGTTTTCATTGTCTATGTTGAAGATTAAGAAGACTAAAATAGATCTATCATACAATTCATGAGGAAAAACCAAAATAGATGCCATTCAAACAAGTGAATGAAGACTAAAATACATTTAACAAGATAAAATTGTCACCATACCTCAAGGATTATGATTGCTCTTTGCCTCAAATGTAAAATGCTCTTTTGATGTGTCCACTATATGTAAGAAGAGTTCATGTGTGTCCAAGTAGCATGAGAATTCAATCCAAGGAGCCAAATAGAGTCCAACTATTGTGTATTCAGTCAAATGATCCAAATAGAGCCCAAGAGGTGTGTATTCAATCCAAATAGCCAAATAGAGCCCCAAATGTTGTGTATTCTATCCAAATGGTCAAGGAAGCACCAAATGGTGTATGAATTCAATCTAAAATGTAAGTGCTTGTCGAACTATGCGTGAAAACATCGAACAAAACACGATGAAGCAGGGAGAAAATGCATGAGAAGAGCACGGGTGTTTTTCTAAATTTCATGTTCAGCAGGGACGTGCACGCACCAGGGAGTGCATGCACGTCCTTGTTGAATGTTGTATAGTTCGGTGGGTAATGTTCACTACATTTATTACCCAACAAATCTAAATGTGTCGATTTATTCCTAGATCCCCTCCCCCATAAAAGCCTTTAGGCCCTATTCTAACCCATAATCCCTAAGTGCATTTAAGTGCTTCTAGGTGTTTAGGGGTTTTGGGGTTAGGGTTATAATGATTGTAGATTAAGAGTTAAAGGTTATAGGGATTATAGGCAAGTTATGGGGTTAAATGTCATGAGCATCTTCATCTTCATCAACATTATCTAAATATTTTTCATCATCATATGGAGCTTGTCTAATTTTGGATATAAGGAGGATATAAGATGATGATGATGATGATGATGATGAAGATGTTGATGGTGATGGTGGTAAAGATGATGATGATGATGATGATGATGGAGAAGATGATGATGATGGAGATGTTGATGAGGAAGGGGGGATGACAATGATGATGGAGATGTTGATGATGAAAAATATGACAAAGATGATGATGATATTGTGGCAAGCCCTCTCAGGAAATACAATGCAGCGTCATAAGCACGGGCAGCCTGGTAAGCGGTTTTGTATGAGCCTAGCCATATCTTCGCTCGAGATTTCGGCATTCGAATTTCAGATACCCAACTTCCCCATTTTTGCAGTCGGATACCCTTTAATTGGTTGGACGTTTGTCCGCGAGATTCATCTGGTAAGGCATGGGCATGGGCCTGGGCCTGGTCATGGTGCTACGGAGTGGGTTTCTCCATGTTGTAGTGTTTTTAATAAAGGCACGCAGGCTCTGGGCCGAGAGATTGGAAATTAGTGAGCCGAGGCCATGAACTATACTGAAGTGCACCGTCTGGGACCGAATTAAAGACATGGAGGTTCTATATATCTCAGTATTGCCCGAGTGTCATGTCTGTGTATGTGTTAGCGAGAGGAATATCCGGGGGAACAGTTGTGACAAAGTATTGACTCACTTGGGACATAAAATAAAAATGGGTGATGTAGATCAGTGGAGTCCCACAAATTGACTGTGTAAAAACTGACATCAGAAATCCCAGAACGATCTTTGAGGTGCCTTCTCTCTTATCTTCGTCTGTCTTTCATCCAAAATGGGAACGGGTTGTCTATACCGATTTCGTTGTCGTTTAGCTATATTTATGATAAGTCTCATGATCTTTTTAAGATCTCCTTCATTTGGAAAAATGAGAATTGATGTAAGCATTTTTGTCAAAAGTGAGATGCAGAAAGAGTGCTTTGGACCAGTGGACAAAATAGAATATAAAAATAAAATTTTGATTTTCTCTTATCCTTTTTAAAATTCAAATAATAAATATTTATTAATTAAAATTTGATCAGCTAAAATTAATATAACTAAATATGATTTTATTTTTGTGATTTCTAATTTAACTTCATAAATTAAAATTGAGTAACAATTTAAAGATAATAATATTAATTGATACTAAATTGATTCTATTTTTGTGATTTCTAATTTAACTTCATAAATTAAAATTGATTAATAACTTAAAAATAATAACAATATTAATTTTTTTATAAATAATTTGTTACAAAGATTAAAATTGCAAATTTAAATTATAGAAATCATAACTATTTAATTAGATGGTAATTTTAACATTATTTTATAAATAATAAAATTAAAATTTTAAATAGTATGTAACATTGAAACTATAAATTTAAATTATAAAAAGTAGCAGTCTATTTATTCTACGTTTTCAACTTTATAATGTGTTTTGGTGGAAATCCTGTAAAATTATTTTTGTTAAAATCCAAAATTTTACGTGTTTAAATTTTGTTTTTGAATCTATAAATAGATTCAACACTCTCAAATATCCCCTTGGTACCCAAATTATGCAATTTTTATAGCTAATATTTGTGATTTTAATATTTTTTAAAGATTTCCACTCACAAAATAAGAGGGAAAGTAAGTTCGGAAAATGTTGAAAATCTAGAATATTTAGACTACACCTTATAAAAATTGTAACTACTTAGGGTTAACTAAAACACCCCAAATCAGAATTCATTGGACTGCTCAAATTGCAATTTTGACCATTTAAATAATTTTAAAATTGGGTATTTAGTCTAGAAAAAACAATCCAAATTACTAAAATTGTAAAATTATGAAAATAGCAATTTCTAGTAAGAATTTCAACCTGCCAATCATGTAAAACAAGAGGTAAAGTTCGAACCTCCTTCAACCAAGTTTGTTTACAATAAAAAGGGTACACTAGTGACTCTATTGCAACCCACAATAATCACATGGCTTACTTCTTATAAGTCCATTAATTAAAGAAAAGTACTAAAAGGAATATTGAGTTTTGTACTTTTATGTATATATTGTTTTAAAATGAGTTTTATAACATATGCTTTTGTTAATAAAATATGTTATGTTATGTTTTGTTCATAAACATTTTTTTGGATATGTCCTAGTGTATGTAGGGGGACATCGTGGCAATTTTTAATGTTTTTGGCAAAGGTTTTGGTTGATGTGTGATTGT
Source organism: Larix kaempferi (assembly GCA_027924585.1). Classification (NCBI taxonomy): domain Eukaryota; kingdom Viridiplantae; phylum Streptophyta; class Pinopsida; order Pinales; family Pinaceae; genus Larix; species Larix kaempferi. Next base: position 42,609,842 of record BSBM01000106.1, read on the forward strand.
TTGTCCACTAGGGGTTATTTGCCTTTAGCCTTGGAGGTCGTGCACTAGTGACATGTTGATGTGTACCTTCGAGACATTTTTATTTATTTATGATTTAATATTTTTGAAAATAATTTAAAACAATTATTTTTGTAAGAGTTATTTAGGAATAAAAAATACTCACATGAGATGTGAGTGATACTTTATACATCAATTATTATTTTTATTATTAATCAAAAGGAGAAAGACATTTGGAGATTTCAATTGAATGAGGGGACACCACTACAAGATAAAGATCAAGTGTAAAGCAAGCATGAGATATTTTACCAATCAAATCCAATCTAAAATCTTAACTACCAGACAAGATCCTAAATCACATGGATTGTAGGATTGATTGAGATTTAATTGAGATAGCATAAGACCTGAGAAAAAACTATAAATTGATGCACTAAGATAACACATGATGTTGTGTTGTGAATGGAGAAATTGTGGCTTTGAGTGCACATTTTTTAGTGTTTTTCTTTTGATTTTAAGCCCATCACTGAGCTTGTTACATTCTCTGAGAGAGAGTGTTTCGTTCAAGATTTGCTTGCTAATTTTGTTGTGCATGGTGGTGATCCAGCTCAAGGGTGGAGTTGAGATAATGGTTGTACTGCTCGCTTCTATAGTTGGGAGGAACTGATTCTCTAAGTACTTTTGCCCCCATTACCTCAAGTATATTATGGTTGTTTGGACTAATAGTTTTAATGGTGAGAAATTATTATTTTTCAGTCTGGAATTACCTGATTTGATCCATGGCGACATTGTTCCGGGTCCTATTTATTTGTTAAAGATATAATAAGGAATTATGGTGTCGTCTTATGTTTTAATATGAGTGGTAACTGCATTATTTCAAATATTATATTTATGTGAATGCTGCATGAATCGGTTGTAAACTCTATTTAAGATATTAGAAAGGGAATTTTTGTTTTCGGTTTTTTTTCATGGGTGAGCCTTACGACGCTTATTTCAAAGTTATATCGATGTCATAATGTAAATTATTTAGGACGAATATCATGGACTTTCAGTCCCGATTTTGTACAATATGTTAGTTGGATAAATGTTATACTTCGTAGGAATGTTGAATCATTGCATGATGACCATCATAGTATTGCAAATATACTGTATGAATATATTTTTTTATGGTAACGCTTCCGTTAAGGAAGACTCTGTGGGTTACGGAGAGAGTATACGTGTGCCTTCTGCAAGCTCTGGTCATGGAGTGAATTCGTCTCCTTAAGAACAAACGTAATCATGGAGTCGAGATCTTATCAGACCCTGGGTAATGAACACCGAGATTCTAGTCTCACTGAACTGAAGATAACCTACCTTATTTATATTCTAAATACAATTTAAATTTCAAGAATCAAAGACAACCGTTCTTGTATAAGCGATTCAAGCAATTCAATTTTAATAGTAAGGATATCTCCATCAATTTTAGTTTAAGGTTTAACCTTGATGAAGCACTTCAATGATTTCAGTGGAGCAATTTCTTACTCGATGTCCTTTTATGCCATCCTTGTTATTTATCGGATGCAGAAGAAACCGGCGAGTTGGGCATAGTGCCTCAACTCTGCGTAATCCCAGATTTTTAATGAAATTATCACTCAATAAACTCATGTCTCCACTTATACGATCCATTATATTGTATTAATTCTCTGTTCATACCGTGGATAGGCTGTCAGCATCACCTCCGATGATACAACTATAATGATTTGCACACATGTGCCATAATTACAATAAAAATGTTATCTTTCTATTCCTCCTCTTAATACGGAGCGATTATAGTTGCACCACTGCTGACAGTCTGAGCGTAAAATCCTCAGATTACATCTTTAAGTCTAAGCCTTTAAATGTTAGAATGCTTATAATATCCATCTCACCTTTATTTATTTAGGTGGGTGATATCAATGTGAAGGTTCGAAATACCAAGTTCTTAAGTCAACGATACGTTAATACTTACGTGGCACAACCAGTATGTGTCTATAACATCCCTATTTTTTCCTATTTGTTTGTAATTAAAATCTAACCATGTACTTGTTTTTAGTGAGGAGCTCAAGGCCAAGCCCAAGGCCCTACTAGTAAACTTTATGAGTTTTATGAGGTATTTCCTAAGTTGTAATGATTGATTATCAACCTAGGAGACTGAAGTTTATGATGCAATTAAAATGATAGGGCAACAAAATCCACTAGGGGAGAGGGGTTGATCGGCGAGAAAGTCGTGCTCGAATCTAGGATGTTTGTGACATATGTCCTTTTGGTGGTCATAGACACTTGAAGAAAGTAATGGTTTACTTGATTTATTAAAGGTTTTAAGTGATGGGTCCAAAATACAGGTATCTGATAGGCCTTTCCCGACAGCAAAAACACAAGAAAAGGAGAAGAAATACACTTGTTTTGTGGGAAAATGATTTACCTTAATTATTTAATGAAGTTATTTAAGAGATTATTTCTGTTATGTTTTGAAAGCGTTATATGAGCTAATTGCATGACAAAAGAGTTTGAATGAGTAGGTGTAGGTGCACTAAAGGACAATGCGCAAATCAAGCGAAGAACTGAAAGAACATCACCAAACTCAATGTCTTTCTCCTGATCTGTAGAGAACAAACTCCTGTTCAAAGAGAATTGGCATTTAGACATTTATTTAGGTTCAACATTAACAATTATATAAATATGGACCTCTCGGGTAGCGGGAGGCCCCTGCTGCTATTTTGGAGAATTATTGTTTTACGTTTTATACTATCCAAACAGTTGTATTACAGACTTGGTTTTAAACTATGAAGTTCCTGTTTTAATTAAAGACTTGATTTTACTTGCAATTCAGCGTTTATAAGTTCCTTTCACTCATGAGTATAGGTTGGAAAGGGCCCCTCCGACACGTAAGTCGGGAGATTTCACTGTCCAGGCATTTCTCATAGTGTATTTTACATTGGCTGAATTTATATTGTAGATGAGAGTATTTTAAATAGTCTTTAAATCGCACGATCTAATTTCTGTAGTAGTTGAACTTTTCTGATTCCGTAGTTCGCTAGAACACACTCTGTAGTTTGGTAATGCTGTGTCTGTAGTCCTGTAGCAGCATTCCGCCAAGGCATAATTTAACACCCATTTCTCTATGTACTTGCATTTACTTCTGAAACAACGATCTAGATCTTAAGCCTATGTAATCATTTCATTATTAGAACTGCTCATAGAGATTGATTTCTTTCAGTATTTATTGGTTACATAATGACATTCACTCGTTAATGTTTTGATTAAAATTGTAACATTAGATAATGGCATTCTGAATTTAGCTTTAGCATTAGATTAAGTTAGATCAGACTTTGAGGTTTATGCATTCGATTTACAGTAATTACTCCTTAAGTTAGAGATCAAGCTTTCATTACGTTAGAGTAGATCTGTTATGTTTTCAGTATTCAATTCCATAGTATAATTTTTACTGCTTTTGGCAAAGTTAATTCTTAAAGATATGCTTACTATTTCCTGCATTTGATTTCTTAGACATAGATTTCTTGCTTTCAGTACTTAAATTTCTTAGTATAAGAATTTCACCTCCATAGATTAAACAATCATTTTTACAGTTTATTGAATCATTTTTAGGTAACTCTTTAAAAACATGGATACAAACACTCAACTTCGACAAAGACTATCTTAGAGAGCACATATAGTGCGTGCACCTCTGAAGTTTGTACGTCCCCCGGGTTGATAATTAAAGTAGGCTCTTAGTCCAGCTGCCCTTATTAGGTATCCATTCTGAGAGCTCACCACTTTTTGGCACCATTGCCAGGGAGGTGATAAATCTTTTAAGAGACATCTTCAAAAGTGAAAAAAATCACACAAAAAAAAACACATAAATATTCCACCAATGAATGCCTCGTCGGCAAAGGGATAGGTTTGGACGCTTTCTGCCTAGGTGTCCCATGAGCAATAATGGTAACAATTCTGACCACTCTCAGTTTGGATCCCCAAACTCTGAAAACGAAACTGATTCCACATACGATCCAAACAGAGACAACTTCTCTGATAGTTCCAGCTCAAACACCACTATGGCTGGTGAAGAAGAGAAACCCAAGGAGCTTTTCACCTTTCCCATTAGCATACCTCTTGGAGATGCTAGGATGAAGAATATCAACCCTAACAATCTTCCAAACTTCCATGGATTGACTTCAGAAGATCCTGACACATTCCTATTTGAGTTTGAAGTAGTTTGTAGATCTTTTGATTATACTACAGATGCACAAAAGTTGAGACTTTTTCCCTCCACACTGACAGATTTATCACTTAGGTGGTTCATGAGTTTAGAAGGAAATAATATTTTCAGCTGGGATCAAATGAAACATGCATTCCTAGAAAAGTATAGGGACTACTGCAAAGTAAAGGATACAAGGGATGAAATATTTAGGATGCAGCAGGGAGATTGTGAATCCTTAGAAGATTATGCCCAACATTTTCAGATTAGCTACAAATGAGATAACCATTACACCCTAGACCTTGAATCGCTGAAACTTGTCCTTCTTAGTGGGCTTAAAGAGGAGAATTTTGAGATCTTAAACCTCTTGGGAGATGGAGACATATTTCAGAAGACTTATGACCAAATACTACGGATCTTCAAAAACCATTCTAGGTCTAGGAAAAGCAAGAATGGGACAAGAGATACACATCTAACCATAGGATCCTCATCATCTTCAGGACCCAATCTTACAAAATTTGACTTCGGAAACCTATTAGATTACATGAAGATCGACATCTTACAATCTCTGGCCATGCAAGTTGATGCACTACAAATAAAAAAGAAGCAGAATGAAATTATCCAAGCTTTGGCAGTATTTTGTCCTCATTGTAGAAAGAAACATGAGAAGGGGAAGTGCACTTTAAACACCATAGAAATATGTGGTCTCTGCACTGACGACCACTCCACTGATAAATGTCCCCTCTTACCATCATGTAAAGCTGCTATTCAAGATCCCGCGGCTGAGGGAGCAATAGAATAGCTCTGTTTTATAAATCAGAGGAGGAATAATTTTGTTAGACCATATCAACCAAGCAATCAAGCCTACTATAATCAAGGACAACCAAATTGAAACTCAGCACCAACTCCATGGAAAGCATAGCCAAATCCAAACCAATGGAAATAGAATCAACAAATGTATCAACCATCATATCAGTAATCATATTACCCACCGTCTTATCCTCAATACCCCCCACCTTTTTCTCCATCAACCACAAATTATGCAAATCAATACCCCCATCCATCAAATTGGAGAGCCCCATTACAACAGCCACTTATTATTCCACCCCCACAGACTCAACCACCCCCCATATCCCCACCAATTCCAACCCAACCAATCCTGAACCCTAACAATAACATACCTCCACTTCAGCAAGAGACTTATAATGATGATATCACACAATTTCCTACCTATGTCGTAGACACCATGGAAATAAACAAAATAAACCTCCGATCTAGAAAAACGTTGCAGAATACATCCCCACAGAATATCCAACAACCTGGAACTCAAGAACAAACAACAGAACCCTATGTTCAGCATCCGAATGAACCAAATACTCCTGAGGATGAAACCCAACCACTCCCATGCAACAGAAACCCTCCATTTCCATAGAAACTTGTACGAAGTACGAAAGAAGAAGAAGAAAATACAATTTTAAACGAATTCAAGCACTTAAACATCCAAATCCCCATTTTACAAGCCATAAGGGATTTGCCCATCTGCAACAAATTTATTAGGGAGAATTGTATGAAGAAACCTGGGAGGAGGAAATGTGACCCGCCAACCATAAATGTAGTGGGACAATTGGCTGATTTAATGATGGATGTCATAATTAACCCTAAATATCTTGATCCAGGTAGTCCTGTAGTGAACGTCACCATCAATAGCAAGCAAATAAATAAAATATTAATAGATTTGGGAGCTGTGATCAACGTCACGACCAAGGAAACCATGCTATACTTGGGACTCCAATCAATGGTCAGACCAACCACAACGGTACTCCAACTAACTGACACATCCACTATGAAACCTGAAGGGATGCTAGAGGACATTATGATCAATATTGAATCCTGGGAATACCCAGCTGACTTCATAGTCATTGAGGTCAAAAGTAAACTTAATGGTTATCCAATCATACTGGGAAGACCTTGGTTGGAAACCGCAGATGTTTACATAGGTTGTCAATCAGGAAAGATGACTATAACCAGTGGACTTGCCAGAAAGAAAATCACCATCTACCCACCAGCAAGGAAATCTTCAAATTTAGAGTATCAAAATTGGACTGATGATTGTAATGACACAATGAATCCAAACACACAACATGTCCTAACAATTGATGCTACACTATCATTAAAAGCAATAGATGAAAATGCGAATATAGATCGCTTTATACAGAATGCATATTCTAACAATGCTGGTCTTGAAAGTTGTTTTGACACAGAACAACAACAGGAGGGTGAAAGTTCAAGTCAGAACTTAAATAAGACATGGACAGAAGTACTACATCTGGAAGAGCAATCAGAAAAAGCAAAGATAGTGGAAATCATGCCTGGGAAGCCAGTCAACATTAATTCCAATCTCAAGCCAAAGCAAGAAAAGCAATTAATGAAAGTATTATCATAACAACATAAATCTTTTGCATGGACATATGCAAACATGAAAGGTATAGACATTGATATATGCAAACATTATATTTACATCAAAGAGGGTTCTATCCCTATCAAGCAGCCAGAAAGGAGATTGAACCCAGCATTAAAAGACATTGTCAAAGTAGAACTATAGAATTTATTAGATGCAGGGTTCATATATCCCATCTCTGACAGTGAATGGGTCTCCCCATTGGTTATAGTGCCTAAAAAAGGAGGAAAATGGAGAATTTGTGTGGACTACAGAGAGCTAAATAAAGCAACAAAGAAATATCACTTTCCACTGCCATTTATAGATCAGGTTCTGGACACATTAGGTGGCAACAAGTATTTTTCATTTTTGGATGGTTTCAGTGGGTACAACCAAATTTTAATACACCCAGCTGATCAAGATAAGACAACATTTACATGTCCTTGGGGTACTTACGCATACAGAGTACTACCCTTTGGCATATGTAATGCTCCAGCAACATTCCAAAGGGCCATTCTAAGTATATTCTCTGATTTCATAAATGATCAAATGGAAGTCTTCATGGATGACTTCACACCCTATGGACAAAAATTTGACCAAGCATTGAGTCACCTCGAATTGATATTAAAAAAATGTATTGAGATGAGCCTATGCCTTAGCAATGACAAATGCAGAATGTTAATGGAAGAGGGCATCGTTCTAGGGCACCATATATCACAAAGAGGGATAGAGCTTGACCAAGCAAAAGTCGCAGTAATCAAAACGCTGCCACCACCTGTTAAACAAAGGGATGTCAGAAGTTTCCTTGGGAAAACAGGGTACTACAGAAGGTTTATTGAAAATTATAGTCGAATTGTTGCCCCAATGTTTGCACTTCTCACAAAAGACACTGAGTTCATATGGACACATAATTGCATGACAGAATTTGAAAATCTCAAGGAGAAAACAATTACAACCCCAGTACTCCAAGGACCAGACTGGGAACTACCATTCCACATCCACTCTGATGCATCAGATAAGGCAATCGGATCTGTCCTTGGACAAGAAAAAGAGAAGAAGCCCTATGCAATATATTATATTAGTAAGAATTTAGCAAGGGCGGAATTAAATTATATTGCAACAGAGAAGGAATTTTTGGCTGTCATACATGCCATTAATAAATTCAGGCACTATAACATTGGCTACCATGTTTTTGTTCATACAGACCATTCAGCCATAAGATATCTAATGAAAAAACCAAACACAAGTGCTCGAGTAATTCGATGGCTGCTACTAATTCAAGAATTTGACATCACCATTTTAGACAAGCGAGGTAAACACAATGTAGTGGCTGACTTTCTATCTAGGATGACACATGGACAAGACAGTGAAGTAATCAATGATAGTTTTCCAGATGAGCACCTTTTTTCCATATCCACAAGAAGCTCGTGGTTTGCTGACATAGAAAACTATTTAGTGTCTGGAAAATTTCCAGAACATTATAGTTATAAGGAAAAGACAAAAGTAATAAGTCAAAGTGCAACATACACGTGGATAGAAGGCATGCTATTCAAACAAGGACCTGATCAAATACTCAGAAGGTGCATCATAGAAGATGAAGTGCATGACATCATGCACGCCACTCACAATGAACCATGTGGAGGACACTATGTTGCAAAGAGGACAGCCTATAAGATTTTACAAACATGATACTATTGGCCAACACTCCACAAGGATACTTATGAATATGTTTTACATTGTGATGACTGCCAAAGGATGGGAAAACCAACACAAAAAGAAGGAATGCCCCTACATCCACAGATTTGCTTGGAAGCATTTGAAAAATGGGGATTTGATTTCATTGGTCCAATCAACCCACAATCAAATCAGAAAAGCTACATCCTAGTATGCACTAACTAACTCACAAAATGGACAGAGGTAGTAGCACTTGCTTTAGCCAATGAAAACAACGTAGCAAAATTATTCACTGAGCAAATATTTCACAGGTTTGGAGTACCGAGAGAACTAGTATATGATCAAGGCCTGCAAGTCACATCCAACTTAATAGAAGACTTGATGAAATGAAACAATGTCAAGCACAGACAATCCTCTTCCTATCACCCTCAGGCAAATGGTCAAGCAGAAGTCACCAACAGAGAATTAGAGAGGATTCTGACAAAGACAGTCCAACTCCACAAAAAAGATTAGGCTGACAGATTAAGTGGCAGTTTGGGCCTATAACACCAGATGGAAAACAACAACAGGATTCACACCTTATGAGTTAGTATATGGAAAGAAAGTCATGTTGCCAATTGAATTTGAAATAAAAACATTAAGAATTGTAGCAGAGTTGAACATGGAACTATCAGAAATACAACAAGAACGCGTGCTACAATTGAATCAACTGGATGAGCAACGCCAACAAGCACTAGCCCACACAAAAATCATCCAACAACAAAGAAAAAAGTGGCATGACAAGCACCTAAAGGATAAAAAGTTCAGGGAAGGCGACTGGGCACTACTTTATGATTCCAAGTTTCACACATTCAAAGGAAAACTAACAACTAGATGGCTATGACCTTACATCATCGAGCATATATATGAAAATGGAGCAGTCAAGATTATTACAATAGATGAACAACAGTTTCCCATGATAGTGAATGGACATCGGCTAAAACTTTACAAGAAACCACAATCAAAGGAAGAGTTTACATGGGTACTCTACCAGCAACAACTGATGCTGATAGAGAATATAGAATTTCATTGAAAAAACTGATGAAAAAAAAATAGAAAAAAGAAAAAATTAAAAAATAAGAAAAATTATAAAGATGAAAAAAGAAGCAAACAAAAAATATAAATACAGTTGAATGAAAAACAGGCCAAATTACAGGGCCACATACATACCTATGAAGATCGAGCATTAAAAATTGCAAAAAGAAATATCAAACAAAAGAAACATCAATATGCAAGAGAGCCAGAGAATTATCAAAACATCCACAGCAATCAAGCGAGCCAGAGAAGTATCAAAAACATCCACAGCAATCAAGCGAGCCAGAGAAGCAGAAAAAACATCCATAGCAATCAAGCGAGCCAGACATGTATTCAAGAGAGCCAGCAAAGATATCTACCACTACAGGAATAAATCAAAGCACAATGTTTAATCAACTGTACCATTTGATCATGTGAGCCTACCACATCTTCAAGCAAGCCAGCACAGAGCGAGATCAAAAATCATCGCAGAGCTTTATCACAATGTCAAATCAGAAATGGCACAAAGTTCAAATGAAGGTGATACAACAATTTCAAACGAGCAAAAGAAAAATGCACACAGCACAAGGAACTATTGACACGCCAGAATTTACTACGGAACATGCCGAATCTACTACAGAATCCTGCACATGCAGATATCAAGCAAACTCATCATCTCAGGTATGCTAAGGCATAACAAGGTAATCTCTAAACATATTTCTTATATTCTTACGGTCAAATCATTATTCCCAAAACGGTTATTTTTCAAGCTGAGGACAACTTTTCAATAAAGTCGGGGGGGAAAGGTTCAAATTACAAAATCATGATTGCACACCTCCGTCATATCAATAAATGATGAATCCACATAAACCACAATACTTCTCAATAATTGGAGTAGAAGGGAAAGGTTTAGATTGCAAAATCATGATCGCACACCCCTGTCATATCAATAAATGATGAACCCGCAGAAACCACCATACTTCCCAATAATCGGAGCAGAAGTGCAAAAGTACAATCATGAAACGAAACGAAGGGCTTGGTTATGGAAAGAAAGGGATAAAGTGGCAAGTACACTAAACAATGATGAGGTTAAGTACGGGAAGGCACATTAAGTAAGGCTGTATAATCGTCCAAAGGACCAGTTTTGCAAATGCAAACCTCTCAGAACTCTCCAAACACAAGGAACCGGAAGTAGTGTGGTCACTTAGCGAGTAATTCAGTCCTTGAGCCTGTAATTGACCCTGACCAATCGAGATAAAAGCCACAATTCTGTTGAATATTGTAACTTATAAGAATATTATATTTGTATATTATTATTTTGGAGATGTTTAATTCCTCCGAGGTGATTCTATTATGTATCCGGAGATGTTTATTCCTCCGATGGTTTGTGGTAACTAGGGTTATTATACCCACCATGTGGGAGTCGGCCCTAAGTTTATATTCTAAGGGTTATTAGACTTCACTAGGAGAGGTCAACCCCATTAGGGATTTTGGTCAGTCGGGAATCAGTATAAGTAGAGGAGGAGAGCTCCTTATTTGACACAGTTCCACAACTCAGAAAGTAGTGAACTTGTGTCTGGGAGGTCTGCATGTGAGGTAGAGAAAAAGGACAAGTCTTGGAGCACATCTTTTATTTTGGTTGATCATCTTATTGAGGAAATCTTTGCTGGGTTTTCTACCCTGTGAGGGTTTCCCAGGGTAAATTCTATGTCTATATTGTGATTATGTTTCTTTCAGTGATCTTGCTAGTCTATTTGGTTTAAACTTAACATGGTATCAGAGCTAGCCTGAATAGAACATCTTTCACAAGGTGAAATTATCTTTCTCTCTCTCTCCCAAGAATTAGGGTTTCTGCAAAAGGTTAGTATTTTTTGTTTTTGGTTGCATCGCTGAATATCCCTTCTCAAAATCAATCTTTTGAGCCCTAGATCAAGATTTTTGGTTGGATAGAACTTCGAGAAAGTCAAACCCTAATTCTACCAAAAGTGCGATAAACCAAAAATTCTGTTGCATATCCGAAAAGCAAAGTACATCTCCTGGTAAGTACTACTCCATCTCTTAAACTCCAATATCTTGTACTCCCCCAAGAGTAGATGGCTCCAAGTACTAAGCTTGAAGACAAGCTTGAAGGATAGAGAGCTTCCGAGCATGGAAATACAAAATTGGTCTCATTCTTGAAGATAATGATCTTGCTCATTATATCAAGGATGAAGTTGCAAAACCTGTAGGAGATGAAGCCAAAGAGAAGCATAGGAAGGATTTGATTAGGGCAAAGAGAATCATAGTTGATTCTATTAAAGACCGCTTGATTCCCCAAGTGGCTTCCAAGAAGACACCAAAGGAAATGTATGATGCTCTAAGAAGGATGTATGAGGGAAAGAACATCAATAGGAATATGAACCTAAGAACTTAGTTGAAGAGTACCAAGATGCACAAAGGAGAATCCATTCAAGACTACTTCTCAAGGGTTTCCCAATTCAAGGAACAACTAGAGGTCATTGGTGATACTCTTGATGAAGATGAACTTGTGTTGACTGCTCTAAATGGTCTCACTAAACCTTGGGATTCATTTATACAAACTATGTGTGCCAGAAAAGAGAGAATGAAGTTTGATGTAGTATGGGAAGATTGTGTTCAAGAAGAAGCTAGGGTAGCCAACAGAGAAGCCCTTCTCAAGGAGGATGATCAAGCCTTGGCTACACACACTAAGAGAAGAAAGAATCAATCTTACTTCAAGAAGGACAAACACAAGGAGTCTCAATCTCCACAAAGATTTCAGAAGAAAGGAAAAGGAAAGTTCTCTTCCTTCCAATGTTTCAATTGTCATAAGCTAGGACACATTGCTAGATTTTTTCCTTCAATCAAGAAGAAAAATATTCACTATAAAAGACATCAAGCACATCTTGCAGAAGATGATAGTGAAGAAGAAGAAGAAGAGGAAGTAAGGTCTCATAGGAAAAGAGCCAAATATGAAGAAGAAGAAGAAGGGCCTCTCCCTAGGAAAAGGTCTAGAAGAAATGAAGAAGAAGATGCAGAAGAGTATGTTCTATTTTCTGCACTCTCTGGATCTGTGTCTCTTGGAGAAGATACATGGCTCATTGATAGTGGTGCCTCAAAGCACATGACAGGTCAAAAGAAAACTCTCTCAAGACTTGAAGAAAAGTCTTCTCCACAAAAGGTATCTCTAGGAGATGATTATCAATATCCCATCAAGGGAATTGGTGAAGCAAGCTACAAGCTTGACTCTGGGACACCCTTGAAGATGAAAGAAATTTTATATGTTCCAGGATTGAAGAAGAACCTACTTTCTATCTCAGCACTAAATAAGAAAGGATTTGGAATTGCATTTATTGATGGTCAAGTACTTATGTGGCCCAAAGGAAAATCTATTAAGGACGCAATTGTCATTGGTGAAGAAGAAGGAGGTCTTTACAAACTCAAGGGTCACCTAGAAACTGCCCTTCTCCATGAAACCACTAGCTCCAGTGAACTATGGCATAAAAGGCTTGCTCACATTAACTACAAGGCTCTACCCTATGTGAGCAAGGTGGTCATAGGTTTACCAAATTTAAAGCTTGACCATAATGGCTCATGCAAAGGATGTGAAAAAGGGAAGAATGTCAAGAACTCTTTTCCAAAGAGTGAAACAAAGACTAAGAACATTTTGGAATTAATACACTCAGATGTATGTGGACCAATGCCCACCACATCCCTAAGTGGGTTTGAATACTATCTTTCTTTCATTGATGACTATTCAAGGAAAACTTGGATATACTTTCTAAAAGGTAAGAATGAAGTCTTTGGAAAATTCAAAGAGTTCAAGGCCTTAATAGAAAATCTCTCAGAAAAGAAAATCAAGATTCTCAGAACAGATAATGGCGGAGAATATACTTCAAAGGAATTTGAAGACTTTTGTAAAGAAGCTAGAATCAAGAGGGAACTAACCACTCCCTACAATCCCCAACAAAATGGGTTGATGAAAGAAAGAATAGAACTATCATGGAAGTTGTAAAGACTATGATACATGATCAAGATCTTCCCATGTATTTATGGGCTGAAGCAGCCAGGACAACTGTCTATGTACAAAATAGACTTTCTCATAGTGCTCTTGAATTTAAGACTCCAGAAAAAGTGTTCACAGGAAAGAAGCCTAAAGTAAGTCATCTCAAAATATTTGGATGTCCTGTGTATATTCACATTCCAAAAAAAAAAAGAACCAAGTTGGATCCCTCTGGTAAGAAAGGAATATTTGTTGGATATTATGAAACATCCAAAGCTTTCGGAATTTACATACCTGGTTTTCATCATATGGAGATAAGTAGAGATGTAACATTTGATGAAAAAGCAGCTATCAAGAAATCTAGGAAGTGCCAACTTGAAGAAATCTATGAAGAAGATACACCTCCTAGAGTCATAGAAGCTGTACCCATTCCTGAAGATGATGCACCAGAAGACCATGACATCATAGAACCTTAAGAACCCCCCCCATTTCAAATCTATCTAGAAAAAGAAGGCCAGCATGGGCTAGAGACATTATTCAAGGAGCTGAAAAATATGGAGCTCCTGAAGGTTCCACTAGAGAAAGGAAGAAACCCAAGTTAGTATCCAACTATGTGGCCTTGATGTGTGATCTTGTGGATCAACAACCCACCAGCTATGAGGAGGCAGCTCAGAATAAAGAGTGGGTAGAAGCTATGACAGAAGAGTACTAGTTAATAATGAAAAATGATGTTTGGGATATAGTTCCCAAACCAAAGGATAAAAGTGTGGTTTCTTCCAAATGGATATTCAAGATAAAACATGCTGCAAATGGTAGCATTGAAAAATATAAGGCAAGATTTGTAGCCAGAGGATTCTGTCAAAAGGAGGGAATAGACTATGAAGAAACATTTGCACCAGTTGCTAGGTACACATCAATTAGAACTATCATGGCACTTGCATCTATGATGAAGTGGAAATTACACCAAATGGATGTTAAAACAACCTTCCTGAATGGTGTCATTAAAGAAGAAGTGTACATAGAACAACCACAAGGATTTGAGGTTAAAGATGGAAGAACACATGTATGCAAGCTGAAAAAGGCTTTGTATGGAATGAAGCAAGCTACCAGAGCTTGGTACAGAAGGATTGACAATTTCTTAACAAGCATGGGCTTTACCAAGAGTAAAGCTGATTCCAAATCTTTATCTCAAGATTATGGATGATGAACCTGTTATATTACTATTGTATGTAGATGATCTATTTCTAACAGGAAATGATAACCAAATTATCGAATGTAAGAAGAAGCTTTCTTCCGAATTTGAAATGAAGGATATGGGATCAATGCACTACTTCTTAGGTCTAGAAGTATGGCAAGAACCAAAAGGAATCTTTTTAAATCAAGGTAAGTATGTTGTGGGTATTTTGAAAAGATTTGATATGTTGGAGTGTAAGGCCATGGCTACTCCCATGGACTCCAACTTGAAGTTATTAGTTGATGACTCATTAGAATTAGTGGATGTAACTCTATATAGACAAATAATTGGGTCATTGATGTATTTAACAAATACTAGACCAGATATATGCTTTGCTGTAAATACCCTGAGTCAATATCTAGTAGAACCAAGGAAGGTTCACCTAATAGCTGCAAAGCATGTAATGAGGTATCTAAAAGGTGCATTAGATTTTGGTATTTACTACCTTGGAAATCATGAACTCAGATTACATGGTTACTCAGATTCTGATTGGGCAGGAAGTGTTTTAGACAGGAAGAGTACATCACATGGATGTTATGGACTTGGATCTGCCATGATCTCTTAGTTCAGCAAGAAACAATCCAGTGTGGCTCTCAGTACTGCTGGAGCATAATATATAGCTGCCTGCTCTGCTAGCTGTGAAGCAGTATGGCTTCAGAAACTACTATCTGGAGTGTTTGACTTAGAAATGGATCCCACTGTGATTATGTGTGACAATCAAAGTTGTATCAAGATGACAGAAAATCCTATATTCCATGATAAGTCAAAACACATAGAAATCCGATACTTTTATATATGAGATATGGTGCAGAGAGGAGCTATTAAGCTCGAGTATGTGAGCACTGAGGATCAAATTGCTGATATTTTGACCAAACCTCTGTCTCGAGTGAAATTTGAATACTTCCGAGACAAGCTTGGTGTAGTTCAAAAGGACCCTCCTCGAAAGGGGGAGTAGTGTAGTCACTGATAGTGAGATTGTCTCATCGACAGTAAGGTCGATGATGTGGATACCTGTTTACTACACTTGGATACTTAGACTATTTAGATTTAGGACTCTTATACTTAGAATACTTATTTTACTTGCTTTTATTTTGATGATATATGTATTGGTGAGGATACATACCTTTGATGATATATGTATTGGTGAGTATACATGCCTTTGATGATATATGTATTGGTGAGGATACATGCCTTTGATGACATATGTATTGGTGAGGATACATGCTTTTGATGATATCTGTGTTGATGAGGATATAGGTGGGATTGTATCATCCTTGAACATATGTTCTAAAAGAATCCGTAGATGTATGGTCTCCGAGAATGAAGTCCTTGATGGACAGGAGTGAGGATTAAGTCATCCTTGGACATAGTCCTAAATGTACGGGAAGAGGATTAAGTCATCCTTGGAGACAGTCCTAAATGTACGGGAAGAGGATTAAATCATCCTTGGATACAGTCCTAAATGTACGGGGTGAGGATTAGGTCATCCTTGGACACAGTCCTAAATGAATGCGGTGAGGATTAGGTCATCCTTGGACACAGTCCTAAATGAACGGGGTGAGGATTAAGTCATCCTTGGACACAGTCCTAAATGTACGGGGTGAGGATTAAGTCATCCTTGGACACACTCCTAAATGAATGGGGTGAGGATTAAGTCATCCTTGGACACAGTCCTAAATGTACGGGGTGAGGATTAAGTCATCCTTGGACACAGTCCTAAATGTATGGGGTGAGGATTAAATCATCCTTGGATATAGTCCTAAATGAATGGTTTGGATTGATCACGTGATGACGATGCTGATGATCGTGTGATGACGATGCTGATGATCGTGCAAATGATGATGACGATGATGTTGATGTTCCAGTAATTGGTTGAGTTACTGAGGATGATGTAATGAAGAAAGCTTCCGATGATATACAGATGTATCATGTGTGATGTAGTCGATGACTCCTTGCTCCTGCATATGTTGTTATAATATCCTTCTCGTTAAGGGGGAGTGTTGAATATTGTAACTTCTAAGAATATTATATTTGTATATTATTATTCCGGAGATGTTTCATTCCTCCGAGGTGATTCTATTATGTATCCAGAGATGTTTATTCCTCTGATGGTTTGTGGTAACTAGGGTTATGTTGGCCCGATTTTATGACTGAGGCCAACGAATGAGAGATAGCCCACACAGGTCGCTTACAGCAGCTTCCGATGTGTTTGAAATAGCTAACTCTCATATGATTTAAGGCCCTGGTGCCTGTGTTTTGTGCTCTCAATGATAGAGAGTCGCCCAAGGTGAATAAATCCCCAAAAGAAACTATCTATTAACAACTATCGAAAGAAATTAAACTACTTATGATCTAATCCTAAAAAAACTATCTAGAAACTAAATAACAAAGTTAGTAATTCCTAATATTACTCTATCATAAGCTAAGTGATACTAATCTATCTAAACTCACCATTCCTATCTCGGCCAAGAGCAAAGATTGATTTATTTGACTAAAAGTCTGAAGCAAGGAAAATATTCACTAACTAAAGCTTAGTAAGAAACATACCAAACAATAAAAAATGAATTTAAATTACTTCACAGTAGATAAAACATAACTGTTGTAAAATAATTTATATATATGAGAACTTCAAACTAAAGCCAAAATTTACTAACAGGATATGTCATTCTAAAACATGAAAAATATAATTAAAACTAGCTTGCAATTGGTACAAGATCGACTTGCAAATTAGATAATTACAAAATTTGATTAACAACTATTGACATTATGAAAAAGTTTTTCAACATCAATAAGAAGGCAAATCAATTTATGATTCAAGTGAACATAAACATTCGAATTTCTCATTAAACATTCCACATCATATAATATGAAGATATTTATATATGAAAAACAAGATAACAAGGGAGAGATAAATCACACAGTATTGATATCCAAAACTTAGCTAAGGTTTCAGTATCCTGGCCCATTTCACAGTCATCAGAAAAAGTTCATGAGACAATCAAAGTAAACCGAATAGAATGATGCTGTATAATAAAGGCTCTCCAATGTCTTAGAAAATGGAACCCTGAGGAGAAAGAGAGTAGAGCTTCCGGGAAACAGCTCCCAGAGCTTCCCCCTCTTCACAGCAGTGTCTCCTCCCTTTTTGCAAACAGAAAGATTACAAAATAGATAACAGAATAAAGAAAACAAGGTTTCTTTCTTCTGTCTAGACCCTCCCCCTGCAACAATGAATTTCTCCAGTTTTTATAGGCCATGAGGTTTCTTCATATTCTAAACCGCCCTGCAAAATATCCCCCTCGGTCGCTATCTGAAATGATGGGCCGGTTTCATGATCGTAACTCCCTCCATCTTCATCGCACCGTAATCCTAGCTGTGGCAAGAACTGCTCTTAACGCTTTTATCAGGTTACTATATCGTGTTTACTCTGTTCGCCCTTTTAAACCTGCACCAGAAAAACACAATAATAATTAAAATATGGATTGAAATCAAAATAAATTTACAAAGGCAGAAACTAATTTCAATAACCAATCCCTAATTTATTATATATCTACGGTTGTTCCACTTCCCTGTTGGTGAGCAGTTTGAAATATTTCTAATGCCAGATTATTTCGTGGAGTTTTCATGCGTGATTAATTGGTAACCGATAATCAAAGGATCTGTGTAAGTTAATTGCGAGGTAAAAAAAAATCCAGATATCTATCCTTCCAGTTGTCACAACTGCCGCCTTAATACTCAGAAACATCTAACCAAAACATCTGTCAAAGAGACCATTGTCTTAGCAGCAATTCCATGAAACGATCGATCAGAACAATTTTGAATCCGTTCATAATTAGTATAAGATAGGAACAATATCCGTGTATCCAGGCGATTCAAATGGCGATCTAGCATCACAATCTTCTTTTATTGTGAATCCGAGGCAGCCTTTCCCTCTTATTATTTAGAAATCTGGTGTATTGTTATTAATGCTTTAATCTTTGTGATGACCTGTAACATATTCCAACAACTTCATGGAATCATATATTGCGTCTCGTGGCAGTGATCTCGTGGTTGGTTTATTACTAACGATCTTTGAAATCTCCATATCGTCGTGGCTGAGAATTAATTCCCTTCACATCCAAATGACGTTAGCATATATAAAAATGACGAATGTAGAAGCTTAACCTAATATTTTTTCCAAGTAATAGCACTAATAAATAAATTTGTATAATCTCATGTGCATGTGCTATACTTTCTCGTAAGAATGTTTTTTGTGCATAGTCATTAGAAGGAGAAAAGTCAAAGGATAATGACAAATGCCCAAACCAACATATCTCATTATTATCAAACGAAATCATTTTGATCAAGAAGAAAAAGACAACTTTTTTAATGTTTGATAACATAAGCCAAGCAATCAAATGTTTTTATGATTTCATGTAAGTCACCACTTATTGCCAATTCCAATGTCAACCGTTCCATTTTAGTATGTGACAAGTTTTTGGATTTATTAATTTTTAAATTAAAAGGTTTTGATAATTAGATTTTATGCATAGTGATAAAGTTATGTAAATAATAGACTTCCCTTTTAAATCATTTTTGGTTTGGCATAAAAGGATAAATAATATTGCTCACAAATTTTAATTGAAAATGAGATTTTAAATTTATAAAATAACTTAAAAACATTATTAAAAGTAATTGAAATATTTTCAAATGTTAATAATAATAATAATCAAGTTTGTCACAAATGGAAATATGGCAATGCCAAAATAAAATAAAATAAAATGATATTTTGCTCAACCATTATAAACTTGCCTCATACTTTTGATATGCCAATCTTTAAGAGATGAATCAAAATATTTTGATATTAAATGTTTAATCAAATTATATTGATGTGTTAATATGCAAAATAAATCAATCATGCTTGAAAAGACCAAACATCATGCATAATTCAAACCAGTGAATTCCTTTTCAAAATAATCAAGCCAAAGAGCAAGTGGCACAAAGAGTGATGGATCCAAGTAAATAGGTCATGATGTCACCAACTCAATCAAGCAAGATAAAAGAAAATTAAAAGCTAAGTATGTACAAAAATTACATGGGGGGCCCTTTATTTGCAAAATTAAGGGGAGTTGTTGGGGTGCCAACAGGTTATTAGACCCACCATGTGGGAGTCGGCCCTGAGTTTATATTTTAGGGGTTATTAGACTTCACTAGGAGAGGTCGGCCCCATTAGGGATTTTGGTTAGTCGGGAATCAGTATAAGTAGAGGAGGAGAGCTCCTCATTTGACACACTTCCACAACTCAGAAAGTAGTGCACTTGTGTCTGGGAGGTCTACATGTGAGGTAGAGAAGAAGGACAAGTCTTGGAGCACATCTTGTATTTTGGTTGATCATCTTATTGAGGAAATCTTTGCTAGGTTTTCTACCCCATGAGGGTTTCCCAGGGTAAATTCTGTGTCTATCTTGTGATTATGTTTCTTTCAGTGATCTTGCTAGTCTATTTGGTTTAAACTTAACAAATTCAAATTTCTGGTTTTATTTATTACAGAAGAGGTTTTAAGATCTGACAAAAGGATTCAAGAAAAGTGAACCAGAGGAGCACGGCGCCATCTACCAGAACTTGCGAATATTAACAACCATCTGCAGCACAGGCTGGATGACTTTCATCATAGGACTGAAAGGGTACAATATAGGGGTGGCTCTGGAGTTTGCAAGAAATTTTAAACATATCATGGATGAACAGTTCATCACCTAGGTGAAGGAGTTACGTATAAAGTTGGATGATGATGTGATTGCCAAATTCACTGGTATACATAGGGGTTTGCATTGGAGCAGGGATGACAGGGAGACAAACCATGAGGCAAAGACAACATTCTTCGAGCAAGGAGAGGTCTATGACGAAGACAAAAATGGAGTCAAAAGACTCTCCATGCCAGCACCATGGGAGGAAGTGGTTGCAATCGTTCAAAAGTACATCACATGCTCTGGTAGGTTGAGCTATGTCCCCATTTTCCATTTTCGAATTTTAGAGTTGTTAAGGCGCATGGCCCACCATCCACCAAACAACAACATTACTATTCCATACTAACTACTCCAATCTCTAGCAGAAATGAGCAAGAAGGTGATTAAAGGTAAGGAGGATGCCTTAGCCCATCATGGGCTTATCAAGTTAATCGTTTGTGAGGAATTGAAGGCGCAGATACCAGAGCTTTCTTGGGAAGAATTCGTGTTGGTATCTGCTAAAGATGTTCAAAGAATGAAGGGTACACCCACAGCTAGCGTATCCCTACCACCGGGAGCAACAAACAAAAATGCCTCTGCATTAGGGGCGAAGAGGAAAATTGACCTGGACAGTGTGGCTGATACCTTGGTGAAAATCAAGCATTCAAGAGATGACTCTCCCAAAAAAAACCCTGGGATTCCTACCAGTAATCAAGAGCCAAAGAGAAGAAGTAAGAGATTCACACAAGCATCTAGAATCCGAATTACCAAGGAAAAGAGTAGGGAGCCCACTCCCATAATTCAAAATGTGTCAGATGAGGATGATGATCAGTGGGTAGATCAGAACGATCCCACTATAGAAGAGGAGCAGGATGAATAGGAAATGTAGGATGAACAAGAAGAACAGGAGGCAGAAGAAGAACAGAATGAATAAAAAGAGCAAGACAACCCCCAAGGGAACCCTCTTGAGCATAATGAAAACCCTAGGGTCGTCAATCAGCTGGATGAGGTACGGGAAGAATTAGAAAAGCTCAAAAAGGAGCTGGCGACATTGAAAATTGAATCAGGAAGCTAGCCCACATCACCCCTGTTCTCATATGAGAAGACACAAATTTTAAAAATGCACCATGCAGGGGAGCTAAGACTGGCTGAATAGAGAAATTTAGCACTGCAAGAGAAATTGGCTGAGGCACAAGGTGAGCTTGCTAAAAAGGACCAGGAGATTGTTCAACTAAAGGACACTTTGGATACTACCATTAAAATATATGACCAACTACGGGACCTCAAGCCACCATCAGCAGTCTACGCAGTTTATCTACAAGAAAAGTGGAGCAAATTCCAGCTTCGAAGGTTAAAACAGGAATTCCCGATAGAGATAAATTCCCCCAAAGAATTTATGGATGCATCTTTGAATGCCACAGAATTGGAGAAGGACCAGTTAAGAGAATTTTTCTTACACAATTTTGTAGTCCCTAGCTGGCCCAACTGGTCGCCAAACCCTTACATGGGCGATTTCCAATTGAGGGCACTATGTTCATGGATGAATCACGAAATTGAATGAGCTTAGGACTACCACCTCTACGTTGCATCAAAATGGAAGACTCCCTTAATGATCAGGGAAGAGGCGACTCACCCTGAGAGAATAATTTACAATCGTAGGATCCTCACCCAGGATGAGGAGATGATCCCTATTCTCCTTGCAAAGCAACAGGAGGCTATGGCACACTTTGATGTCACTCTCCAAAGCACACATAAAGAAGTTGATGAGTCCATTAATGAGAGATGGTGTAGGGTCACAAATGACCTTAAAAGGAGAGAGCTCCACTCCCCTATCAGACTTGCAGCTGCTCTGTTCAAAGCCAAACTTTACAGAGAATCCCTCATAAAGAATCAACTTAGATGGATTGGAATGAGGTTGAATCCTCCATTTTTCCTTCCTCCGGTTATTAAGGAACAGACTAATGAGGAAGAAGAAAGGAGGGCATGGGTCAAAGAATATCAGAGCATGGGCTACTACAGGCAAGCAGGAGCTCCCAGGGTGGTAGCATGGGACATTAGAGAAGTTGTTGAAGAGTTGAATACGTCACCCACGGATGGGTGAATCCTTCAAGTATGGGGGAGAATGATGGGTCCAAAATACAGGTATCTGGTAGGCCTTTCCCCATAGAAAAAACACAAGAAAAGGAGAAGAAATACACTTGTTTTGTGGGAAAATGATTTACCTTAATTATTTAATGAAGTTGTTTAAGAGATTATTTATGTTATTTTTTGAAAGCGGTGTATGAGCTAATTGCATGACAAACGAGTTTGAATGAGCAGGTGTAGGTGCACTAAAGGACAATGCGCAAATCAAGTGAAGAACTGAAAGAACATCACCAAACTCAGCCCCTTTTTCCTAATTTGTAGAGAACGAACTCCTGTTCAAAGAGAATCGGCATTTAGACATTTAGTTAGGTTCAACATTAAGAATTATATAAATATGGACCTCTCGGGTAGTGGGAGGCCCCTGTTGCTCTTTTGGAGAATTATTGTTTTACGTTTTATACTATCTAGACAGTTGTGTTATAGACTTGGTTTTAAACTATGAAGTTCCTGTTTTAATTAAAGACTTGATGTTACTTGCAATTCATCGCTTATAAGTTCCTTTCACTCTTGAGTATGGGTTGGAGAGGGCCCCTCCAACAGGTAAGTCAGGAGATCTCATTGTCCAGGTATTTCTCATGGTGTATTTTACATTGGCTAAATTTATATTGAAGATGAGAGTATTTTAAATAATCTTTAAATTGCACGATCTGATTTCTGTAGCAGTTGAACTTTTCTAATTCCATAGTTTGCTATAACACACTTTGTAGTTTGGTAATGTTGTGCCTGTAGTCCTGTAGCAGCATTCCGCCAAGGCATAATTTAACACCCATTTCTCTATGTACTTGCATTTACTTCTAAAGCAGCGATCTAAATCTTAAGCCTATGTACTCATTTCATTATTAGAACTGCTCATAGAGATTGATTTCTTTCAGTATTTATTGGTTACATGATGACATTCACTCGTTAATGTTTTGATTAAAATTGCAGCATTAGATAGTGGCATTTTGAATTTAGCTTTAGCATTAGATTATGTTAGATCAGACTTTGAGGTTTATGCATTCAATTTACATTAATTACTCCTTAAGTTAGAGATCAATCTTTCATTACGTTAGAGTAGATCTGTTATGTTTTCAGTATTCAATTCCATAGTATAATTTTTACTGCTTTCGACAAAGTTAATTCTGAAATATATGCTTACCATTTCCTGCATTTGATTTCTTATACATAGATTTCATGCTTTCAGTACTTAAATTTCTTAGTATAGGAATTTCACCTCCATTGATTAAACAATCCTTTTTATGGCTTATTGAATCATTTTTAGGTAACTCTTTAAAAACATGGATACAAACATCCAACTTCGACAAAGACTATCCTAGAGAGCACATATAGTGCCTGCACCTCTGAAGTTTGTATGTCCCCCGGATTGATAATTAAAGTAGGCTCTTAATCCAGTTGCCCTTATTAGGTATCCATTCTGAGAGCTCACCACTAAGTGTCGTCTTAGGTTACGATAATCCTAAATTAAATGGTACGTCTTAGTAGGAATTACTATTCACCACAAGCGTCTAAATAAGATCCGATGACCTATTTATTAGTTAAATTCTATTGACGATCCTAACTAAGAATAAATATCTTAATTATTATCCTAAGCTCGACAAAAGGGTGTCGGATAAGTGTTATTAAGCTGTAAAATAATGGAAGGTGAGGATTTTTCCTGAGAGGAAAATATTCTAAATAAATTATCATATGAATAAATATATATGTAAATATATATATAATACATGTATATATAAATATATACAAACAAATCTTTGTTCATTTCCCATATCTTTGTAAGGCCTATGCGCATTAATACAAAGCATATCTTTAGCCTCCAAGATATATATATATATACATATATATATAATACAACAACAAGGCACACTCCCTATGTGTTAGAGAGTGGAATATAAAGGCAAATTTAATTAAATATTAGGTGGAGAGATTGGAGAAAACTCTTAGAGATATTCTTGTGAGATTGTCTCCTTGAAGGAATGCCATACTTACTAGCTGCCACTTGTCTCTGTGCCAATTTTTGAAATTTCCAATTGTCACTGTTGAGAGAAGGGTCGAGATTTCATAAAAGGAGCGGAGCTTGAGTAGAAGGAGGTGACTTATCCTTCTTTGGGTTGGTGTTCTATCTATCAAATGGTGTATAGTTGAGTTTAACAATCTGGGAAGGGATGGCTCCCAAGTAGGGAAATTTTTACGGGTGAAATTTCATTAATTGGCTTTTTTGGGGTTTTTTTTCAAAAAATAAATTCGTTATTTGGTCATTTTTAGTTTCTAATATCACTTACATTTACATAAAATATGTTTTTTTATCATAATATTCGCCAAAATTCAAAAGTTTTAGTAGTAAATTGTATGTTTCATATTTAAGATTTTCCTATATATCTATATATATATATATATATATATATATTTTAATCCAAAATAATTGCCTATAATACTATACTTAAGTATATTATTAGAATCTTTAAAAAATACCTTGCTCCCAAGGAGCCCGATCCCAAATAGGTTTACCTCCAATTGTCGTAGTTTATATGTCATGGCATGGGACGACTCTGTGTGAGATATCCTAGGTCGAGTTTGTTTGTATTTTATGTATATATTTACCTTGCTAAGTTTTTGCATTGCATATATATTGAAAGCCTGTGTTTTTCCTGGGAACAGTGATCGGTGTTATTTACATTGATAAATCTCTGTAAATTTTATATATTGTTTCATAAATAGACGCTGGGCAATCCAAAGAGGATCAACCCATTCCCAAACTTGATCTTTGTTGTTATAAAAATAGGATCGCAGAGCAATAAAAATAAACAAGATGCAATTATAAATAACGTAAACACAATACAAGAGAGACACCAATATAACGTGGTTCACCCAATCTGGGCTACGTCCACAAAGAAATTTTCAGTCCTTTTATTATTATACCATACAAAAAATGAAGGGATACAACCTACAACACATCCCCTGCAACTTACTCTTCACTCTCTCTCAGTCTCTCTTACACGATCACATAAATCTTTACAATGATACAATACATTGCACAATCGTATTACAATGTCTTCCTTTTAAAGGGAATTACCATGGGAAAATACTACAGGCTACCCAATACCATGGGCCCATACACTGTTTGCCAACAAAACAACCCATAAAATTTCTTCCGACGGCGATGCCCCCCCACACCCCCCCGCTGGGATGAGTGTACAGTTCACCTACATATCATATAAAACTGGGGTACAAACATGACTAAAACAACAACATCTCTGGATTAAGAAGATTAGGCTCCACAGCCAACACTTTGTCGTATTATTTAAATCAAATTATATAGATTATGGGAAATCTTGATAGGATTGACCCATGCCCAAATTTGATCTATGTCATATTATTTTAATCAAATTAGATAGAGGTTGGGCGATCTTGATAAGAATGACCCATGCCTGAACTTGATCTTTGCCATATTATTTAAATTAAATTAGATAGAGGCTAAGTGATCTTGAGAGGATCAACCCATGCCCAAATTCGATCTCTGTCGTATTATTTAAATTAAATTAGATATGGGTTGGTTGATCTTGATACGATCGACCCATGCCCAAATTGTATCTCTATCATATTATTTAAATCAAATTAGATAGAGGCTGGGCAATCTTGATAGGATCGACCCATGCCCAAATTTTATCTCTATCATATTATTTAAATTAAATTAGGTAGGGGTTGGGCGATCCTAATAGGATTGACCCATGCCCAAACTTGATTTCGGTCATATTATTTAAATTATATTAGATAGAGGATGGGAGATCTTGATAGGATCGACCCATGCCCAAATTTGATCTCTATCATATTATTTAAATTAAATTAGATAGAGGCTAGGAAATCTCTTCCTTGATAGGATCGATCCCATGCGTGCAACTTGTTTATGGATTGATTAATTCATAGTTTGATTATGATGGAGCTGGCCGATCTCTTCCTTGATAGGATCGAGCCCATGTTCGCAGCCTATTTGTGGGATGATTAATTTATAGTTTGATTATGATGGAGTTGGGCGATCTCTTCCTTGATAGGATCGATCCCATGCATGCAACTTGTTTGTGGAATGATTACTTTGATTACGTTGTTCAGCTTGGCAATCACTCCCGTTGAAATGATTGAGAGGTTATCATATTGTTCCTACTCAAAAGTAAACAAGGACATAGTCCTTGGTTTGGAAAAATTGTAATGTTTAGGTAATAACGATTATATATATATGTTATACAAAGATGTTATTATTTCATCAATAATATTGTGAAAGGAATCAAGAACATAATATTTGTATTTATGTATAAGTCCAAAAAGGGAATGTTACCCTTAGTTAATATTTTAAATGTACTTATTGAGTGTAAGTGATGGAGGAAGGGCATAAAATTAATGTCTTGATTAATCTCAACGATTCGTTAATGAAATGAAGGAAAAAATTAAGATTATTCTTAGTCTCTCAAGGTATATGGGAGTAAGAGAGTCATCGATAAAAATCTCAAACCTAGTGGATTCATTGCTAGCTTGGGGATGGTCTCTCGGTGGTAGAAAATATACACCAGACAAAGAGCCAAATGGTTGGGAGGAAAGTCATAGTCAAACCTTCAGTTGCATGAGTCTATTCGACTAGATAAGTATCTTCATCTTGGGTTGTCTTGTAAAGTGGTTTCATTTACATATGTACATGTTAGATTGATTGTCATAATAATAATATATGGTAATGGGAGCACATTTGTATTCAAATAATTTATGAGATTAACATAATGATAATGAAGGTGATTTACTTTACAAAGTATGTACATTTATATTTCGGCTAATTAATGTCCTTGGCATAATGATAGTATGTATGTTATTCCACATAGAAGAAATGTATACGTTAAAAAAGAGTAATAATTTGAATTGGTTGATAATATAGTCGAGTATAAGAAAATGATAAAGGCCATTGCATAAATATTAGTCCATTGTTCTTGTAAGATGATTATTTGATTAAAAAATAGTGGTGCTTGTATTTTTCAGGACGTTGATCACACAAGATCAATATACGACCAAAAGAATTGGTTTATGTTAATAAAGAAGTTATGTCATTCTTAGCTAATCTTACATGGTATATAGGAAGGTTACATTAAAGATCCTAGATTTATTTGCTAAGACCATGCTATAAATATTGGATGGCTTTAATGTGAATTTTGCACTTATATAGGTATTGCTTCTATGTTTCCCCTAGAGGTTGATATGCAAGCAATTATCCTTTTGCATCATGTCATTGTTGAACTTGGTGTATCATGTTTACATAGGCATGATTGGGTAATCCTATAGTCTTATAGACAATGATTGAGTTTAGTGAATCTCAATAATTCTATATTAAATTTCAATGAAGAATATTTAACTATGTTTATAAAGACTAACATACTGTCTATTGAACAAGGCATTGAAAGGAAAAAAATAAAATTACTCCCCATTTCCTCAAAATCGCATCGAGGATTTTGGGTGTGTTACAAAGTGGTATGAGAGCAAAGTAGCAACACTGCGGCCTAATTGGACTCGCATACGTACATGTAAGTTGCGAACTCTATGAACTATTGTGTATTTGAATGAAAGCTTGTTCACAATAAATGTTTACCTTATCTATATAAATGCTAGAGAAAGTATAGCTATGCTTGTTTACTAGCATATTTCCTAGATTATAAACGATATTGTTTAAGGATTATGAGTGATAGTTAAACGATGTAAAGTATTAATGAACCTAAACAAGTTTGATTAAATGCATAGTGATATGATTATGCATGATTATTCAACACCATGCATAGGAAAGTAAATACAATAATGGCTAAGGAAATCCTATGCTTTGTAATTTGGTTTGGTTATAAATCTTATGGTGATGATAAATTAAAGATATGATTATTGCTTTCATAGGAAGAAGTAAAAATATTGTTATATATATAATTGTAGACAAAAGTGTTTAGTCGATAAGACCCTAGCCTTACATTTTTTGTTATGAGAAACAAAAGATAAAAATGTTTGAATTGGTGAATGGAATACCCATCATAAATTGGCAATATTGGAACTATTGTAAAACTATTAGGTTGACAAGTTACTATACTCAATGAGAAAACAAATTTTATGAAAGGGAACCACAAATGTTTATGTACTAACATTGCAGGATTATGTCCATGATTTATGATTCATGAAAATAAATAATCATAATGGAATGTTGATTATAATCCATCTTGTATGGATATTAGAGTTAAATCACTGAGGAGTGAGTGACAAGTTTTAACGTCTTATTGTATTTGTTTGGTTATAGGATTGTATGGAAACTAAAACCAATATTTCAAAAAGGATTCTTAAAATTTTGACTATGTTATGAAAAGTTGCACTAACAAATGGCTTTTGGTAGATCGCCGGTATCTATGGGACTTGTTGAAAACAAGAGCATTATAAATGATTGTGCATAAAATATGGTGATTAGAAATTATATTACAACGGTTTGAATAAAAATCAAACTTAAAGAGTAATGTATTGTGATAGTTAAATCATCAAAGCATATGAAAGGTTGATGAGTAAATAGGTGAACCTATTGTTGATGGATTGATGATATGATGTTGCGACTAACTGTGAAGTTGTAACAGATTCAAAGGACTTGATGATGGCAATGAATAATGGAGCCATGATGAGAACCAAGTTTATGTGTCACAAGTAGAAATGTAATGTGATTGACAATGAATGTGAACAAAAATAATATGATCATTAGTAATGATTCATAAAAAGGAGAAAGACAATATCAAAAAGGGACAACACCAAGTGGTGAAATTGATGATCTAGCTCTAAATATGCTAAAATAATTTCCTGGACTCAAGTAAGAGAGCTTGAGTGGAAAAGAAAATAATTTCTTGGACTCAAGCAAGAGAGCTTGAGTGGAAAAGAAAGAAATTTCCTGGACTCAAGCAAGAGAGCTTGAGTGGAAGAGAGAAAGAGCTGGTGATCATCAATGGCAAGACCTAGGTGCGCTAATTAAAAATAACATATGAGAAAACAGGACACTGTTTGATGTTTTTTGAGAAGGAAATTTGTTGACTGGCAATCAAAAGATGAGTAATCTCAAAAGCTTAAAGCTCGTAATGCCACACTTAAATTGGTGACAGATCTCAAGGGAGAGTTTTGTGCTCAACAAAGTGTTGATGAAGTCCCAAATCTAAATGGAAAGTACTGTGTTCAACAAAGTGTTGTTGAAGTCTTTCATCTCCATGATATAACAATGGAACTTAGGGTAATAGTTGTCAAATAAATGGGCTATCACCTTCCCTAATTTTTAGGTATTATGTATGCAAATAATACTATAGGTAATGCAAAATTCATCCCAAGACAAGGATAAATGTCAAGTTTGATGTTTGTTTCCTGAAAATATATGATATAAATGTTGTTAACCTATAAATGAGGAGAATTCCTATCGCAAGTTAAGGACTAGCTAAGAGTCTGAGAGTTGGAAGAAATGGATGTCCTTCAAAAGATAACTAAATTCTTGCTTTACCTATGCATTCTTTTGATTTATATTGAAAAATAGTCATATATTATGTTTCCTTATGGTGATAAGAGCACGGAGTTCAATGAAAAATATTAGAATATTTTCCGTGGATAGAAACAACAATGTGTTGCAAAAGAACTTGTTTCTTATGTTTTGATTTAAAATTGAAAAATGGTATGTTTATGTTATGCTGAAATTTTTTGGAAGACCTTGTATGGATTGTGTAAAGAGTAGGTTATGAAAGAAAGAGGAGCAATAACGAAATGTAGGAAGTGTAGAAGCTCAAAGACAATTAAAAGTCGAAGATAAAAGAGATAAAATATCACCAACACTTAGGACGATGTTATTTTTAAGGGGGCAATGATGTAACGTCCCTATTTTTCCCTATTCATTTGTAAATAAAATGTAACCATGTACTTGTTTTTGGTGAGGAGCTCAAGGCTAGGGCCCCATTAGTAAACCTTGTGAGTTTTATGAGGTATTTCCTAAGTTGTAATGATTGATTATAGACCTATGATACTGAAGGTTATGAAACAACTAAAACGATGGGGAAACATAATCCACTAGGGGAGAGGGTTCGACTAGCTAGGAATTCATGAGAATATAGGATGTTTGTGATGGATGTCCTTTTGGTGGCCGTAGACACTTGAAGAAAGTAACCGTTTAATTGATTTCTTAAAGGTATTAAGTGTCGTCTTAGGTTATGATAATCCTAAGTTAAATGGTCTATCTTAGTAGGAATCACTATTCGCCGCAAGTGTCTACGTAAGATCCTATGACCTATTTTTTAGGTAACTTATATTGATGATCCGAACTAAGAATAAATATCCTAATTGTTATCCTAAGCTCAAAAAAAAGGTGACAGATAAGTTTTATTAAGATCTAAAATAATGGAAGGTGAGGATTTTTCCTGAGTAAAATATTCTAAAACAATTATCATTGAATATATATATATATATATATATATATATATATATTATACAACAACAAGGCACACTCCCTATGTGTTAGAGAGTGGAATATAAATGCAAATTTAATTAAAGGTTAGGTGGAGAGATTGGAGAAAACTCTTAGAGAGATTCTTGTGAGTTTGACTCCTCGAAGGAATGCCAGACTTACTAGCCACCGCTTGTCTCCTTTCCAATTTTTTAAACTTCCAACTGTCACCATTGAGAGGAAGTTTGAGCTTTCATAAGAGGAGCAGAGCTCGAGTAGAAGGGGGCGACTTATCCTTATTTTTGTTGGTGTTCTACATATCAAAAGGAGTTGCATTTAACAACCTGGGAAGGGACGACTCCCAAGGAGCCCGATCCCAAATAGGTTTACCTCCAATTGTTGTAGTTTATATGTTGCAGTGTGGGATGACTCTATGTGAATAATCCTAGGTCGATTTTGTTTGTATTTTATGTATATATTTACCTTGCCAAGTCTCTACATTGTATATAGATTGACATCCTGTGTTTTTCCTGGGAACAGTGATCGGTGTTATTTACATTGCTAAATCTCTGTAAATTTTATATATTGTTTCATAAATAGAGGCTAGGCAATCCTAAGAGGATCAACCTATACCCAAACTTGATCTCTATCATATTATTTAAATCAAATTAGATATAGGCTGGGCGATCTTGATAAGATCGACCCATGCCCAAATTTTATCTCTGTCATATTATTTAAATCAAATTAGATAGAGGTTGGGCGATCTTGATAGGATCGACCCATGCCCAAATTTGATCTATGTCATATTATTTAAATCAAATTAGATAGAGGTTGAGAGATCTTGATAGGATCGAGCCATGCTTGAACTTGATATATGTCATATTATTTAAATTAAATTATATAGAGGCTAGGTGATCTTGATAAAATCGACCCATGCCCAAATTTGATCTCTGTCATATTATTTAAATCAAATTAGATAGAGGTTGAGAGATCTTGATAGGATCGAGCCATGCTTGAACTTGATATATGTCATATTATTTAAATTAAATTATATAGAGGCTAGGTGATCTTGATAAAATCGACCCATGCCCAAATTTGATCTCTGTCATATTATTTAAATTAAATTATATAGAGGCTAGGCAATCTTGATAAAATTGACCCATGCCCAAATTTGATCTCTGTCGTATTATTTAAATTAAATTATATAGGGGTTGGGTGATCTTGATAGGATCGACCCATGCCCAAATTTGATCTCTATCATATTATTTAAATGAAATTAGATAGAGGCTGAGCGATCTTGATAGGATCTACCCATGCCTAAAATTGATCTCTATCATATTATTTAAATTAAATTAGATAGAGGCTCGATGATCTTGATAGGATCGACCCATGCCCAAATTTGATCTTTGTCGTATTATTTACATTGAATTATATAAGGGGCTAGGCGATCTTGATAGGATCAACCCATGCCCAAATTTGATCTATGTCATATTATTTAAATTAAATTAGATAGAGGCTAGGCGATCTTGATAGGATCGACCCATGCCCAAATTTGATCTCAGCCATACTATTTAAATTAAATTAGATAGAGGTTGGGAGATCCATGTTTTGAAAAGATATAAACATGATGCTACTCATATCATCAATTGGGTTTTGATTTAGGTAGAACCCGAGGATGAGTTCCAAATGAAGCCTTTCTGTATCCTAGATAGGAAGGAGTTTATGTTGCGGAACCGAGCCATCACTTGAATAAAAGTGCAATGGAAGCACTTTAGCCTAAGGAGGAAAATGGGAAATGGAGGATCATATGCGAGTAGAATATCCTTCCATGTTCCAGAATGTGCAAGAAGAATCTAATAAAGAACATCGAGGACGATTTTAAAAATTAGGGGGGTAGAAATGTAATAACCCCAAAGCTTTTGAATGATTTGATTTAATGTTTTTACTTGAGAAATATTCTCCAAAAAATTATTATTTTATAAAAGAGTTATAAAACTCTATACTCACATTCATGTGGGTGAAATTTTATATTATTTTATTATTAATAATAAAAATAAGACACTTGGAGAAACCAGTTGAAAGAGGGCACACCATCATGAGACAATGAACAAGTGGATAGCAAGCAATATATTTGGTATCAATCAAATCCAATTCAAAAGCTCAGCAAACTGACCAGATCCATAATTATAGGGATCAAGATATTGCTTGATATTTTATTGAGATGGCACAAGACCCGAGAAAGTATTATATAATGGTGCACTGAGAAAGCACAAGACACTATGTAGTGCATGGAGAGATTGTTGCTATGTTAAGGACAAGCCACTGAGTATTTTTCTCTCTTTGTTGAAAGTCCATCACTTGATCTGCTACATACTCTTGGAAGAGTAATGCGTTCATATTTGTTTAGCTAGTTCATTGGTCCATGGTGTGATCTAGCTTGGTGGTGAAGTTGGACAAGCATAGTGGCTGTCATCCTCTATGGTTTGGAGGAACTAGAAGACTCCAAGTGTTTTTCCCATTTTTTTCAAGTAAGTAAATTTTATTTTGTGTGTGCTTAATAATTTTATCAATGACATAATGTATTTTTCTTAGATGTTTACTATGGATCCATCGTCAGTGGCATGTTTTATTTTCATGGTTTTTGTTTATATTGGATTAAAGAAATGAGTGATAACTAATATCTATAAAGTAGATTACAGTAGCATAGTTTGTTTATGCTAGATTTAGGTACATTACGATTCGGATGAAAAAATACATTGCCACTAACAAGATAATTTATAGCTTCCATCCAAGCACTTACATATTTTACTACAGGTCTAACAATTTTTTTATCCTTTACAAGTTTGAAGGGTGATATATTATATGTAACATCCAATTTAGGAGACACAACCCAAGGAATGTTTGAATTGTTTATGTTGGCACACTTCGAAGGTTGCTTGCAATTATGTTACAATTTATTTGAAAACGAACATAAATAGACATCAAGTAATGTGAAATGCTTCAATACATAAATGCAAATACATAATCTACTACACATAGTTTGTAATTGGTTTAAACACAATGGAGATATTCATCATCATATTTGCTGCAATATCTATTCAATATTTCTTTTTAATCGAGTAATCTATTCACCCTCTTCAAATACAAGATGGTTCAATTAACATTCTATATGCATTGTATTCCTCTTGTTTGTAGCAATGCTTGACATGTTGTATTCAACACATTATCTTATTTTCTGCAATTTTCTTTTTTCTTCCACAACTACCATGCACTACTACACTCCTCAAGATTTACACACTTCCCTCTTCATACAATTCTACCTATTGTTCTCTCTTCTATAAACTATCCAAATCTCAATATTCTATTTGCCATAATACCTCTTGTTGTAGTGAGGTCACAACCCCATGCAATATCAAACACACACAATGAAATTTCTCCACAACTTTTATGAACAAACCCAATTCCAATATTAAACATACAACCAATATTAAACAAACACCCAACATAGTCTGCAATTTAATTGAAAACAAACATAAATACACGCTGGATGAAGCGAAGCGGAAACATTCGGTCTACAACCAAGAATTCTATGCTATTTTCCAAGCGTTGAAGAAGTGGAGGAATTATTTGTTGCCCAAGGAATTTGTGTTGTACACAGATCACCAAGCACTGAGGTATTTGAACACTCAGTCGAATTTGAACCAACGGCACATGAAGTTGGTCGAATTCATGCAGGGGTATACCTTCATGTTGCGACATAAGTCACGCAAGTAGAACAAGGTTGCCGACGCGCTGAGTCGAAGAGTTGCATTGTTGAACACGATGACAGTTCAAATGACAGGAATAGAGTCGGTAAAGACAGAGTATGAGACCGATGAGGATTTTGCGAAAGCATGGAAGGTGAGTAGAGAACCATGGAGTGTTGATAGAACCCCATACTTGGATTATTTTATCCAAGAAGGATACCTATTCAAGGGACAACAATTGTGTATTCCCAGAGGATCTGTAAAAAAGAACCTAATACGAGAACTGCACACTGGTGGATTAGCAGGTCATTTTGGCATTGACAAGACCAAGGCGTTGGTCGAAGAGAATCATTATTGTCTAGGAATGACGACATATGTCAGAAAATGGGTACGGTAATGTCAATTTTTCCAGTTGGCAAAGGGAATAAGTCAGAATACGGGGTTGTATGCACCATTACCAGTGCCGAATACCCCATGGGAGCACCAAAGCATGGATTTTGTGCTAGGATTACCAAAGACGCAGCAAGGTAATGACTCAGTATTTGTTGTAGTTGACAGATTTTTGAAGATGGAAAACCTTATTCTGTGTCGGAAGACAAGTGACGCCACAAGCATTGTTGTACGATTCTTCAAGGAGATAGTCAAATTGCATGGGTTTCCGAAGAGTATAACGTCGCACAAAGATACCTAGTTTATGGGACATTTCTTGTCACATCCCCACTGACTCCCTTAGGCCACAGGAGACCCTGATACATTTTTTTTTTCTTCCTAATCTTACTGAATACACCCACACAGTCAGAATAGCTTGGATCCACAATCCGCAACTGCAAATCCGCAATCCGCAATTGCGGATGCGGAAGTACGAAACTTCACAATCGGAAACTTACCTTTTCGCAATCCGCAATCCACAACTGCGGATGCAGAAGTGCAAAAATTCATATCCGGAAACCTTACCTTTCAGCAATCCGCAATCCCCAATTGCGGGTGCGGAAGGTCAAATTTCAACCTCCGACAAAGGTCACTTCCACAATCCACAATATGCAATTGCGGATGTGGACGTGCGGAAGTCCAAACGTAACTCGAACTTCTACGTTTCCGCAATCCGCAACCCGCATTGTGGATGCGGGCATGCAAAACCATACCCCTGCAATGGTAACTTCCCACACAACTTCTGAGAGGCATAACTCCCTCATCCTTGGTCCAAATGAGACAAGGTTAGTACCGTTGGAAAGCTCTTGGAGAGATCTATCCAGTGGTGAAACCCCTTCCCCATCTGAGCATTCATACCACATTAAATTTCCCACTGAAGTTCTAACCATAACTTTACCAAAAGGGACTTAAGTCTTCTTCCTGTCATGACCTTCCTTCCACCTGACCCACAGAGGGTTCTGAAACGCTCCAGGGCTTTCCTTCCCTTTCCCAAAGATTAGCTGTGGTCATACAACTCACTCATCGGGTAAATCAAACATATCATAACATGTAAAATGCAGAAAGTTAGATCTAACAAATACATCTATGATATGCAAGACTTATAATGCATTAAACTCATGCAATACCATGATATACATATAACAATGAACTCAACCCCTTTACTCAGGCCTATACATGACTTCTTGCCAATCAAATTCATATAAACATGCATTCTTCAATCCCACAATTGAGCATAAAAAACCATTTCATAATAATGAAACATCACCATTTAACATAACAAGAAGTACTTATCTTTCAATTGAAGCAACCAAGCAACTGGCTAAGTGAGAGCAATGTTCCACCCAACCTTAGATCTTTGTCCAGCCTGTACTCTCTCAGCTGAGATATCACCCCTGAGTTGGGTTGTGTATCCACTAATGAGGGATAATAGGTTCTCTCACAGTCAAGGTTTCATCCCAATGCTAAGCCAATTTGTAGTTGGGTTTATCAAGCATTCCATGGAACCTACCCATGCTAATCCAACCTACAGTGGGTTTATCAAGCATTCAGGGACATACAGGTCATGCTAAACCAACTTCTAGTTGGGTTTATCAAGCATACCAACAACGGGGTCATGCCAAGCTAGCCTGCAGTTGGGTTTATCAAGCATACCAAACTAGGTGATCATGCTAAGCTAACCTACCATGGGTTTATCAGGAATACCCAGCAATACAATCATGCCAAGCTAACATACCATTGGTTTTATCAAGCATATCAGACAAGCTGATCATGCTAATCCAACCAACAGTGGGTTTATCAGGAGAACAGGGATAGCAAGGGAGGCATTCCTAAGCCAGTGAGCTCAACCACAGAGCTGCAGGCATATCAACACTCAGCAGACCTAGCACCCACATTACCTACCACATCCAACACAAAGAAGACCCTCTTCTCTGCTGCACAGTCCCTCAAGGCCTCTTCCCTTCCAGTGCTATTCCAGGATGGGCTTAGAAAGGTCCAGTTTCTAGTTCTATGAGATTTCAGCCTTCACTGGGTTTATCAAGCAACCCAACCTTCTTCCACAGTTCAACAAGATGACTCGTTCTAGACTTGCGAATAGGGATTTGTTCCGCAATCTACTCTTTGCGATCCAATTCCCAGGTTCTCACGATTTCTCTGCACTGTTCAAGCTTACAGTTTCCTCACAGGTTCTTCCCATTCTGTCCCCAGTAGATTGGATTCACACACACAGTTTCCATGGCTAACAACTCTTTGGCATTTTTATTACATAGGGAAAACACAAATATATTCAGGCTTCTACGACTAGTTCTCATTCTGCGGATATGTCTAGACAAGTTCTCTCTCGACGGTTCGATGGATCGTGGAAGTCTAAGGAAGTGAATGAATTCCATGTTTCCTTTCACAAACAGGTAGTCAAACAGGCTCCGCAAGTTTCCAAGTGTTGAGTGCCTTTTCGGACAAGAAAACAGAGCGATGTTCTGTCATAAGAAATCATAGGCATGCTCCATACTCCATCGGCTTCAGCAACAGGGTTCTTAACCACCCTCTACAACCACATTAATGTTAGCAGGGAGTTCAAGCAGGTTCACAGTCGGACATGTGGAAACATGGGCAACCAATCCCATAACCCCTTCACCTCTCCCTAGTGGATACACGTGGCCCCTTCTCATTAGTTTCCTCCTTATCCATCTTCTTGGTTATTTTATTCATGAATAATAATTACATCATTTACATTTATTAATGGCTTAACAACCCACGAATAATCAAACTATCAAATACTTTTTTATGCAATAACTTTAAACATCCACTAGTGGGAATTTGGCCTTGAGCTCCACACTAGAGCGAATACACACACAGCATATACACAATATTTACATTGAAGCCAATAAACAACAAGGGAAAAATGGGGATTACATTTCTGGAGAACCCTGTGGAAGAAGTTGGACACGAAGTTGCAGTTTAGCTCGACATATCATTTGCAGACAGATGGACAAACCGAGGCAGTAAACAGAAGTTTGGGAAACATTCTGAGATGTTTGACGATCGACATACCCAAGCAGTGGGAGAATGTGTTGGCGCAAGAAGAATTCATGTATAACAAATCGGTGAATCGGTCGATAGGTATGAGCCCATTCCAGATTGTTCAAGGTTGAATCCCACATGGAGTGGTGGATTTGGTCAAGATACCGATAAAGATCAGAAAGAGTGCAGATGTAGAAACATTTGCAGAGCATATGAAGGAAGTGCATGAGGATGTGCGCAAGCGCATTGAAAAGAGCAATGTGGCATACAAGTTGAGAGCCGATAGAAAGAAGAGGCTACAGTCATTCAGCTAGGGAGACTTAGTCTATGCACACTTGTGGAAGGAGAGATTTTCGACAGGAACGTATAACAAGCGGAAGCTGAAGAAGATTGGACCATGTAATATTCTGAAGAATATTTCGGACAATGCTTATGTGTTGGAGCTACCGAAATACTTGAACATATCTCCTATGTGCAATGTCTCGGATCTGTACAAGTATAAGGTTCAACAAGCAACAACACAAAAGTGTCAAATATCGACTAGACAGTGTAAATTCGAGGTCGACACGACAAGGAGGAAATCGTCGAAGTATTTTAGGAACGTGAAGTCAAACGCACGCGAAGATCGCAAAAGAAAGAATATTTGGTTCGATGGAAGGACGATGAATCGAATGAGGCGACATGGATTTTAGAATAGGAATTCAAGAGATTGACGGAGCAGTCGATTTATTTTTCACTTGGGGAGTCTGATGCAGGAGCATCGGGGCCTAGGAAAATTAGTCGAAGTTGATCGACAGAAGAGAAAAGTCAAGAGTTGACAAGTCTGAGTTCGAAAAAGGACAAAAAGCGGAATAAAGGTGTCGAAGGTCAACATATGGTTGAATGCTAACACCAACGAAAGAGACAAAGGCCAAGCGTGGAGGATGGGGTTGACTAGCAGTCGTGGGAGTTAAGTGAAGCCGACAAGCAAGGTCAAGGGTGACGAATGGCAGTATGGTCGAGACATGGGGCCGACAACTGTAGCAGAGTCAGAGAAGCACATGAGTCAAGGAGAAGAACTTAGCGGCTGTTCGTGGTTGTTGAGGAAGTTAAATGAAGTTATGAAAGAGGTTGGTATCATGACAGATGTCACCACAGGTGGAGGTGTGCAGCACAACTAGAGGGCGCTGACAAATGCAGTTCTATAGGATCAAAGAGAATTTGACGGATAGAGAGAAGGACATATCGGGGAATAGAGTGAGCCTCAGGAAGAGCAGCCACAATAGAGTAGAAGAGTAGTGCGAAGGCACATAAGACGGGATCATTCATCCATTGCTCATCTAGCGCTTTCATTCGACAGAGGCCGTGAGAGGGAGGAATATCACACACAACCAAGAAACACACTTAGAGATAGAGTTCCATTTATGTATATTATAACAGGATAAGGATGACTAGTTCATTTGCTTTGTATTTCACATTTTAATTTGATTCAGTTTAATAAAATCCAACTTCTAGCATTCAGTTCACGTCTAGTCTTTGTGAGCACCTGTGTGTTGTTGTGTGTCATTGTTAAGCAAGAGGGTCCGACTAACCTGACTTGTGCCATAACTACAAACCAAAGACCTAAGACGTGGACTTTTGCAACAACCATGGCCAATACCTTTATTTACTACAACTACTACATACTTAATTAATTGTAAACTTCA
The DNA here is from genome assembly GCA_027924585.1 of Larix kaempferi. Lineage (NCBI taxonomy): Eukaryota > Viridiplantae > Streptophyta > Pinopsida > Pinales > Pinaceae > Larix > Larix kaempferi. Next base: position 42,649,626 of record BSBM01000106.1, read on the forward strand.
TAGAGGTAAAAGGAACCTTGCTTATTCGAGAGCAAACAATTTATACAAAAATTTAGGAATGTGAATGGTCTAAATTGTTACCACCATCACCAAATCCGTTTGCATTGAATGACGTCATTGTTGTGGCTAAATGCCAATCGTTGTCCTTATAACTTCCCTAGGCTATCTTTTCACATTTTGTGACATTGAATTAATATTTCCTACAACAATTCGATAAACGCCCATAGTTGTGAAATCACATAGTCTTCAAACCTTGTTGGACTATGGTGGAATTGTATTCAATGATGTAATTTTTAATCATTCATAAGCCTTTGTGGTGTAAATGAACATGGAGGTTTGCAAGTTGGAAAATCACCAAGAAGTCTTCCACAACAAGAACCGTGAGATTGATTTCTTTTACTATTCTATCTCTTTTGTAAGCAAATACTTATGTGTGTCGTGAGTTCAATATAATGGTATTGTGGGTTTTGAGAACTAGAACAATCCTCCGTTATAGATCTTGTGAATTGATAGTTGAGGTATCTTAAGATTTTTTGGGCGTTTGCTATAAGTTGACTTTGTAAATTGTAAGTTTTAAATGGTTTTAGGAGGTTATGGATTTGAATTACGGTATTTGAAGTTATTATGAACCTCTTTTTAAAGGTTTGTGTCTTTATTTAAATCCATGAAGTTATGAAATTCCCTAAGTAAGTGTCATGAGTTAAAATGATCAAAGTATTAACCAAAGGGGAACAAGGACCACCCATCACATAAATGATAGACATCCCAATGAGGTCTCATGAATAGGTTAAGGTGAAAGGTACTTAAAGAAGGTGATCCGTGTGACATTAAGCAATATTTGAGAGGCACTGCATCATCATTTGGGGTATATCAATCAACCAAAACACCCCATAGTCGCCAGAATCCAGTAAACAAAGAATTGTTGAAAATGCGTTTTTCATTGCTCAAATAGCGTTTTAGATTAGTTGGTAGTTTTTAAATGCTGTATTTAGCCTAGAACAAAGATTGATAATTGTTGAAATCGCAATATTGCAAAATTTGTGATTTCCTGGTAGCTTTTTAACCGGATTAAACAAAAAATTGACCGGAATAAGGGGGCGATTGGTTTTTCTTTATCCTACGTGATCATTTGGTAGGTCACATATAAATGTGACTTGTGAGTGGACCTCTTGGTTGATAAGCATATGTAAATAACTAAGTGCAATCTCATACACTACATCCTCAAAAACTTGATGAAAAATGTATAAAACTTGTGAAAATGAGTTTTAAAATCATTTATATTAATGTTATTAAAGTCTTTAGATGAATAGGATTAACCCCAAATAAATCTCTAAATTTTTTATTTTTTTTATTAGTCCGTGTTAAAGTAAAGTATAGACTATACTTTTTCATTTGCATGTCAAATGCTTTGACTTAACATTAATTCAATTTCATATTATAATTTTTTATAAAGTTGATCAATGTTGATCTTTATAAAATACAATTTATTAATTTTTTTTTTAAATTAAAAGTAAAATTTTAAATTTGAGCATAGAGGTTTTCAATGTAGCCATCATCAAGATATAAAAGTAATTAAATATAGAAAAACATAGTAATGAAGCTAGAAAAGAGACCCGGATGAGGGTGTCTTGGGGCCCACTACGCGTGCCAAGCTCACCACCTACGAACCTTCTAGACTGTCCAGTGGCATGGAAGGTGAGGGTAGTTTAATGTGTCGTGGGAACCTCACCCAAGCTCGTCCCAGTTAGTACTTCCATGTCGCTTCAGCCGGATTGTCACAAAGCTCCTCATACCAGCTCCATGAAGCTCAATCGTGCGACGTCAATGGCTTCCTACAGGCACAGATTAAAGCAACAGGAGAGGGTTACTCCCCGTATCTGCTACTCATTTTATCAGGCTACCCCTATCTGAATTTTCGTAGTCTCCTTCCACTCGCCTTCGGCATGACACTCTGCTCCTGGTAGAGGCCCCTGACTTCTAGATTTCATGTCTAGACAAAGAGGAAGGTCCCACAGAGGGAGAACGGGCCGCAGTGGAGGTCACTGGAACTTTGTTTCCATGGATGGCTATGGAGAAGGCGTTTCCATCCTGGTTCGGTTGATTATAGACAATTGGGAAGCCCATCTGCTGGCCGACCACATTTCCTCGAGGAAGAACGATGACTACATCAACCACTACTGGCTCGTCAAAAACATGCTCGAAGCCCTCATGGAGGACACTAAGGCCAACTGGGATAGATCTAGAGATACCGCTCAGAACATGAAAGCTCATTTGACTTCTTTGGAAGGCCTGACCAACTCCCTAGAAACCATCATTGGAGGCCAAAATTTTTCCGGAAGAGGCCTTGCCGGAGGGAGCCGTGCAGGTGGGAGCTATGCATTAGGGGAATTTTGAGGTTTAAAATGGGCCTTAAAACAAAAAATGTTCCATCAAAATCAACTTTAAGAGAACCAATCACATTCTAGAGAATGACATCATCTATACGTACTTGTCAAATCCTAAATGATGGATAAAAACCCATAGTTAACTACTCATAACAAAAAATGTACTCACAAATTACTTTTGAATATTATATATATTTAGTACTTTTCAAGTGCTTATAAAATAAAGCACTTTAAAATACTTTCATATTTCAATATAAAATATATTCTAAATTCTAAATTCTAAAATTTAAATTTCACCTATACCAACTATCAAAATCCTAAATGTACTTTTCCAAACAAATAATATGTATTATGCAACTTTTTTTAATATAATATATGTATATTAAAAAACTTAAGTACCACATACTGTACACCCCATAATGTACCTGACATATGTGATGATACTTAAGTTTTTTAATATATATAATATAATATATATATATATAATGTCAAAACATGCGAGACATGATTTTGACATTATATACATACATATTATATTATATTATATATATATATATATATATATATTATAAAATTTAAGTACCACCCCATAATGTACATGACATACTTAAGTTTTTAAATATATATAATACTATATATATATATACAAAGTTTTTTAATATATATTTAATTTAATATATATATATATATATACAATTTTTTTTAATATATATATAAAACGTATAAAATTTTATTATCATTATTAATTAAAATAAAAGTTATTATTATTATTATTATTATTAATTAAAGAAAGATTATTAATTAAATAAAGTTAAATTTATATGAATTAAATTTATAAATTTATTTTTATTATTATATAAGTTTTATTTTATGAGAATTTTAATTTAGTGTATTTATGTTATTTTTAGTCATCTTAAAGAGAGTGTTTTATTGACTTTATTTTGTACATCTCTTTAATTTATCTTAACCATAGTTACATTGGTTGTAATGTAAAAGGTGAGTTGTAAATATATCTTCCCCACAAAATGCCTAACCCATAATATTTTATTATATCTCTTATGAGGCCCATTTTAGTCCTCAAAATTCCCCTAATGTCGGTGGCAGTCATGCAATTGGAAGTCATGCAGGTGGTAGCAGCATTGGAGCAGTGGGAGTTCTGGACATTTCGGTGGCTGTCGGGGGAGTGGACAAGGGGCCGACGCTCTCAGGACCGCATGGCAAGGAGGTTGCCACTCACACTTTCCCATCCCTTCCACCATCGACCAGCCGACTAGTAAGAGGGTTCGTGAAGACATAGAGAAGACTTCTCTTCCCTAGCGCAAAGTGGTTTCCCAACCTGTTAAAAGGTCGGATTAGGAGGCAACGGAGGAGGACAACTTCAGCTGCCCAATTCTGGAAGAAATCCCCCTGATGAAGCAACGACAAGCAAATAAGGTTCCAGAGGTTCTCCGCGACTTTCAGTTTTTTTGTCTTAGTCTGCTTACTCTTTTTGTTTATTTCAACAATTTTCATATGGGCTCTCTTAGCCACTGTTTCTTAATTGAACATTATGACTCTCCTTGTGCAGAAGGTTGGAAATTCCAGTTCCACAAATTTTGATCCTTTTGATTTCCTAGACTGGTGGTTCGGTACTCATAAACCACCATTACCAGCCCATTGCTTTGTATTTTTTATTTTAAAAATCTAATAAAACTTTGCAACTTAAAAAAAAACTAGAAAAGAGGAATTAAAAAAGGCTAAGAAGAATTATTATTTTAAAAAAAGGCTGATCCAAGCCATGAAATTATTATGATAATAATGAAGCTGGAAAAGAGGAATTAAAAAAGGCAAAGGAAAAATATTATTTTAAAGAAAGGCGGATCCAAGCCATGAGAAGGTCAACGAGATAAGATATAAAAAAAGTTTAAATAAATAAAAGTTAGAAAGAAGATTAAAAGGAGGGAGTAAATGGGTTGATAGTAATAAGTAAATAATAAAATTATAGAAATTAAAGTAAACAATTTTCAGTAGGAAAAGTATAAGTGCTAGTTCACCCCAAATTCTAAGTTATATATACTTGTTATGTAAATATTTATCATAAGTTTGATTCATCTTTGAACAAAAAGATTATGAATGTGACATAAATAGACGAGTATAACTTAACTTTTAAAACACAATAAATAAAATTAAAAACATTTAATAATTTTTTTTTAAATACTATGTGGTTCAAAAAAATTGTTCACTCTCAATCAATATTTTGATTTTGGTGTAACTACCTCTCAATCAATATTTTGATTTGAATATTATATTATTTCTCATATATTTATCTTTATATAATCATTTTATGTATTCAACTTTATTTATTATTTCAATCTTTTTAACTAACCACTTGTTATATATATATAATTATATAATATTACAATCCAATTTTCAAAATCACATTTATGATCTTAAAATCTAAATTAAATAAATCATCATAGTTCTAAAGTAATACAAAGATCGTAATAGAAAAATCATTGAGTTTATTTCAAGGTCATAAACTTTATTGATTCAATTTATTAGTTAAACGGAAACGTCACTTAAACTAATCGTAACGTCATTCGAATGACCTAAAAGTATCACTTTTAACTCTTCCAAATTCAAAGGTCATTTGAATGACCTGGGAAGGCTGATGCAATCACTTACAAGTTACACTCACGTCATTTTTTCCCCGTGTGCAACGACCTTTAATAAATATTTTGAAGACTCTTTATCATTATTTAAACGAAAAAATTGACATAAATATTATTTAATTACTCACGTCATTTCTTTTCTCCGTGTACAACAAAGTTAATAAATATTTGAAAGTCTCATTTTCATTATTTAAACGAAAATTTTGACATAAATATTTATTTATTTAATTATTAACTAAGATAAAAATTTGTAAAATAATGTAAAATATTTAAATATAAATATACAAGTTTTGTTTAAGTCATAATGATTACGAAAACAAATTCTAAAACATTTAAATATAAACAAAAATTGACAGTAAATCACAATTATGATTATAATTAAATTTACTGAAATTAAAGTATATTAAAAATTCTAAAACATCCAATGTGCACAATAAACTTATAAAGCTTCTGTAAGATATCCCATTCGAAGGATCCTCCTGTATTCAACGGAACTCATCCTTGACGTGTTGAGTGGCCCACAAAGAGATCGTAAGTTCCAAACTGATCCCACGCAGTCTAAAGGGCAGGTTTTGTCTTCTTGCTTCTACCAACTCGGAAACAGGCCGTCCCACGCCAACGACTCGTCAGTCGACGGGAATTCAGCGAAATTGGGGCAACCAGCGCCGTCTATTCCCGCAAACAAAGACTTCCAGAACGCCTCCTCATCGCTCGACAACTCCATTTCCGAATCCGAAGACGACTGCAACGGCGCCCGAAATGCGGGCTCTTCCATACTCTTACTGTGCATAGAAGGCCAAATCGAAGGCAGTTCAGCTAAGGCTAAGGCATGTTTGGCGGCGGCATCCTGAATTTCCTGACGGGAAAGAGAAGACTCCGGCAGAACGAGGGGCAAAGAATCTGGGAAATTGAAATTGGAGGCAGGCCCTCTCAGGCAATACAATGCGGCGTCATAAGCACGAGCAGCCTGTTCGGCGGTTTTGTATGAGCCCAGCCATATCTTCGCTCGAGATTTCGGCATTCGAATTTCGGATACCCAACTTCCCCATTTTCGCAGTCGGATACCCTTTAATTGGTGGGACGTTTGTCCGCGAGCTTCATCTGGTAAGGTATGGGCATGGGCCTGGGTCTGGGCCTGCGGAGTGTGTTTCTCCATGTTGTAGTGTTTTTAATAAAGGCGCGCAGGCTCTGGGCCGAGAGATTGGAAATCAGTGAGCCGAGGCCATGAACTGTACTGAAGTGCACGGTCTGGAATTGTACTCAAGTGCACGGTCTGGGACTGAATTAAAGACATGGAGGCTAATCTACCTCTCTATATATCTCAGTATTGCCCGCGCGTAATGTCCGCGTATGCGTTAGCGAGAGGAAGATCGGGGGGAACAGTTGTGACAAAGTATTGACTGAATCTGGAGGGATAGATATTCAAAGGAAGACTCACTTGGGACATGAAATAAAAATGGGTGGGAATATTGTGCTGAAATGTCCCGAGAAGCCCATGAAAAGCTATATTCTTTGTATAACGTGTGATGTAGATCGGTGGAGTCCCACAAATCGACTGCGTAAAAACTGACATCGGAAAGCCCAGAACGATCTGCGAGGGGCTTCTCTCTGATCTTCTTTATGTCTTTCATCCAGAATGAGCAACGCGGTTGTTTATTCCAGTTGCCATGTCGTTTAGCTTTATTTATGATCCAGTCATGTCAAGATCTTGCTAAGATCCCCTTCCTTTGGAAAAATGAGAATTGATGTAACCATTTTTGTCAAAAGTGTGATGTAGAAAGAGTGCTTTGGACCGGGACAAAATAAATTTGTAAGAAAATTAAAAAAGAAAACCACTTTAAATTTTTTATACAATTTTTTTTTTTAAATTAAGATGATAAGAATATAAAAATAAAGTTTTAAATCAAATAAAGCAATCTCTTATCTTTTTAAAATTCAAATAAACTAGAACTGTATATAAGTAAATATGTTTATTTTTATTTTTTTTATAATTAGATTTTTTTTTTAAATAGGAAAATTGACAACGAAAGATTAAGTTGGTAGGAGCAAGTAAATATGTTTATTATTATAAATAAATAATATTTATTAATTAAAATTTGATGAACTAAAATTAATATAACTAAATATTAATAACCACCATCTTCATCTAACAAAGATACTAAATTGATTCTATTTTTGTGATTTCTAATTTAATTACATAAATTAAAATTGATTAACAATTTAAAAATAATAATATTATTATTTTTAAATAATTTGTTACAAAAATTAAAATTGCAAATATAAATTATAGAAATTATAATTATTTAATTAAATGGTAATTTTAACATTATTTATAAATAATAAAATTTTAATTTTAAATAGTATGTTAAATTCAAACTCTAAATTCAAATTATAAAAATTGTAACTACTTAATTATTTAGATTGTAGTTTTATGTTATTTATCAATTTTAAAATAATAATAATAAAATTTTAAATGATGTGTTAAAATTAATGTAGTTATAAATTTAGATTATTTAATTATGGAAATTGTAATTATTTGATGATGATGATGATGATGATTAACGTTCACTGAAATTAACTTTGATTTATCTGACCTTAAGAGGTTATTACTTGGTTTTCTTTAAATTTTTGTTCCTATACTCAAAAAGCTTGGTAAGAAGCTTTCCAAGCTCACTATAGTTTTGGCAAGTTAGGAGGTTAGCAAGGTTTGTATTGTAACAAATACTATGAAACTCATATCTAATGTGGGTGTAAGCAGGGCGCTTTAAGAGAAATTGATTTCCATCATCAACGCTCATAGACTCTCAAAGATGACAAACCCTTTTTGTCCATGGAGTTTTGGGAATAGACCAACGCCTGTTTCACTATGAAGCTCATGGGAGTTCGTTCTAATGTTAGCTATATTAATTTTCTTATTTAAACTAGTTACTATCGGGAGATATTTATGATCTTCCAAATTAGGGTTAATGACCTCCTTATAGTATCTTTAAGCTTAAAAGTAATAATATTTTTGACATTATTGATATTCTGTAAACTCTATCATTTTTATCAATGCCCCATTGCTCTAACCAAGCCATCGGATCTTTACACCAACTTCGCTTGAGGCGTAGTTGGTTTCGACTTGAATTTAAAATAATTTTAGGAAATCTTTTGTTTCCCATATTATCATATTCATAAATTAACTTCATACACATAAATTATTTATCATAAATACTTTCCAATTTATATATATATTTATATATACATGTAGTCATATATATAGGTAATTAAGATAATATCCCATTTCATAATTCTTATTCCTATATACTTTTCAAAACATTCTTCCATATTTTAAAATTCTTCTTTTCTTCCTTTCGTTACACCAACATAAGCACAATATTGCTTATATTAGTAAAATAATATTCAATCCTAACAATCTTTTATATATATATATATATACAAAAAGAGAAAAAAAAACATCGAAAAATACATTAATCTAAAAGGGTTGTCGCTCTATGCTTTGGATCGAAGACATATTTCTCAACCTTATTATTTGGTTTCCTCACACACAAAAAAGAAACAAATAGACATTTATGCCGTGACAGACTTTCATTTTCCTTAAGCTTTCAAAGATACAAATCTCATTCACTGTCATTTATAATCATAAACAATTCCTTCAACCTATCATTTTCATCTAAACATATTCTTTTATTTATTAAAGTCATAATAGGGAGGATGTGTTTCTAACTTAAGAAACTATGAAGATAAGCATGTATCAGAACTTTTATCTACCAATCGTCTAACCATTTAATATATGTATTCATTACCTTTTTTTTTAAACACTTCTTTTATTTCAATTTACAAAGAATGTCTTAAATCAATTCTTCAACTGTTATATAAAAAATCAGAACAAACAAAAATGGCATAAGCTAATTAAAAGGGTCGATCTTTTTACACCAACACAAACATATCCCGTTTCATATTTTTTACGCCGAAGGCGTTTCTTTTCTGAAGGCGGGTTTGTGGGCACAGTTCCTTTTCTAACAAATTAAAGTCCGCCACGTGTATGCCACTTAAAAAGCGACGCATGCATCACCACCTGTTCTTGTCATGGTGTGTTGCGGAAGCCTTCTCCTCCTTTGCGTGGTTTGCAAGTCTTTTAAAATAAGAATAATTCTATGAGGGCAAGTTTTTTAGCATGGTTCCCAACTCGTCATCTCTATATGGAATAGAAATTCAACACGTATACGAATCCACAATCTACCATCTAACCGCCACGTCTCTTTAGTGTTTCTAAAGTTCCGTTTCTGATCTTTTCAGCTCACTACGATGGTCGTTCCAATTAGTTCTGGGTGGAAGAAATCAATCCAAGGTCAAAACGCATGCCCTTCTGAATAAAGCATGAATGAAAAGGCTTGAAGCTGTGAATTACCTGTTCGATTCCCATGCTCAACCTCTCAACCTCATAGTGGGGTTCGACACCAAATCGACAACGGCTTTGTCAAAATGTAAGTGACTAAACTATCTGATCACATGCTTCACTGCTTCAAACTTCGAACCAGGATTATATTCTGAAATCCTTCGACACTCCCAATTCCTTGTTTTTTACTATGTTTTGGATATTGTAGAATGACTTTGCTTTTGGGACCGCCAAGCTCGGGGTCCGGGGAAAACAACTTTACTCTTGGATTTGGCTGGCAAGCTGGACTTAGAATTAAGAGTGGGATCCCTGTACCATCCTTTGAAACTTGGTGGGTGTTTGGTTGGATGGGGATAGGTGAGATGCTTGTTGCCCCCTCTCGGCCTCTGTTCATGGATGAGATATCGACAGGGATGGACAGCTCAACGACGTGCCAAATTGTGAAATGCTTATGCCAAACTGTTCATTTTTTTTAGTCCGACTCCACAGAATCCACGCAAAAGGATCAATAAACGGATTAAAATACTACAGACTCTCTTTCGAATGGTAGCAAGGTATGATATAGGTCTAAAAGCACGCATTTATATTTTGATAGCTGAGATTTCGATTGCCTTCAGCTGAGAAAAGCATATTCATCCGATATTTGTTATCAGATTGTTGTGGAATGGAGTGGAAGTGAGTTGTAAGTTGCATAAGAAAACCAATAGATTGCATATAAGTGTTGGTTGAGCTGCACTAGGAGAGCATAGTTTTTTCGTTCGTTAGTTCTTTCACCATTCTTCGCTGGAATTCGAACTTTTCATGCTTGCTTGTTTGGAAAAATACAAAACAATTTAATATTTAGATACTGCATCCGTTCGTTATCTGTCTGTTCGCTAAAGCAAAAAAATCAGAAGTGAAAACAAAATACATCTCACTAGCGAGTGAGATAGTCAGTCATAAATGTAGTCATGCCTTATACCAACTCAGCTTCGGGTTCTATACTGAAATGGCTGTCAGCGCAACTGCAAATTTTAATGCATATTTCTGAACTTTCTTATGCAATGGTTAACAAGATTGTCAAATGGAAAAAACTTTTAATAATTACTACAGAAAAGTTTTTGCACTGCTTTGTGAAGTTGGGTGGGTGACTTGGATCCAATTAATCTGGTTCCTTTCAACAAAGTTTTATGCCATTCTTATAATGAAAATCATTTTCCATATTTATGACAAAATAAATGTTCAATCTTTAACTTATAGCTTTTAAATAGATTATATATATTTTTTTAAATAATTATATTACAAAATACTTTTTAAAAATGATTTGAAACCATTAAAATCTTATTAATATAAGATTTCAAATATATAAATAAAAAATAGATTAAACATCTTACTATTTTCATCATCGTAACCTTATTTTCATTATCATAACCCATTAAAATAAAAGTTTATTTAATATATTTATTTAACATATTTTAAGTAAAAAAGTAAAAGTTCAAATAATGTTTATAAAAAAATAGCATATATAAATAAAATATTCAAAGAAAAAATAATAGTTAAATTTATTAAATATTAGAAAAATAAATAACCTCAATTTCAAGTAAAACAAAAATCAATTAAAAAATAAAATATTATATTATTAATAAAAAAAAATTATATTATTAATCAAAAAATTTATTGTTATTTTAAAATAATATGTATTGAAGTATTTATACCTTAAAATTATTTTACTATATAAATATCTTTTAATTTACATAAAATATTTATAATTTTAATAATAAATTATGTAAGTTACTTAAATCTTCATACTTATATATAATAATATATTTATACATAATTTTTTTTTCCAAAAAAAAAAACATATTTTATATTAAAAAATAACACGTTACATTTTTTTATATACCTTTTCAAAAAGCTTTTCAGTTCAGTTTACATTGCTAAAAACATATTCAAAACTTTAATATTCTAAAAGTTGTATGGTATTTCCGGTATAGATGAGTCTCAAAGACTATAGAACAACAATATTTAGTAAACTATGATAATTGATTATTATTTTTTCAAATATTTCAAATATCAGTGTATAAAGCAAGGGAAAAATTAGCAGCTGAGTTTCCATCTTCTCATAAAAATGATTAAAAAATACAACATAAATTTGTGTTTAATATCTTAGAATTGGAAATATTCACCAATGATCTTATTCCTTTTTCCTATAATATGCCAATTTGCATTAAAAATATTTTTTCGAGCACATCAGCCATAAGATTTATACATAGTACTTATACATAAGAATATAAAATAGTGTAATATCATCTACATAATTTTTAATCTCTTCGTTTACAAAATATTTAAAGATTTTTTTTTCATCTTTATATTTAAATTCCGAAATAATGATAATCTATTATGAATCAAGAAATTATTAAAAAAAAATTATTACATTGTAAAAGTAATCTTAATACTGATCTCATATTAATAGAATCTCATTATATGTTGCTAAAATGTATTAATAATTAATAAAGGAAACAAAGTAGCTTTAATTACTTTTATTGAAAACAACTTAAAATTTATAAAATTATTTAAAGAAGTAAAAATAATATATTTTTAAAAAACATTGAAATATTTTAGCTTCAAGTATGTTTTAATAATAATAAAATATATTTTTTTGGTGTTTTAAAATATAATTAATATTTTTCTTTATTTGTTTTTGTCAATCAATTTAAGAAGTAATGTATGATGATAAAGATGTTGGTATCTAAACTTTTGGGCACTATCTTTTTTTTTCACAACAAAACGACATACCATTTATATTAAAAATACTAAAGTGGGATACAAAGTTCCAGAACCGAAAGTTGGACAAGATAGGAGTCCACAGCTAGACAAAATGACAAAGACGAAAACTAGAAGTCCCAATAGGACAATAAACAGACCCCATAATACATAAAGTAGGGTGAGTCCCCATAAAACAATAAGTAGAGACACCGCGTCAAAAGACACGGACCAAAAAAGGAAACACACCATCACTGGATGGAAACATCAAAATATGAAGGCCCCCACGTAGGCTGCAATGAACAAAAAGTAACCGGAAGTCCCCATAAGAACAGCAACACAAGGATTATGTAACAAATAATATCATACTCAAACACAAAAAAAGCCTCAAGGAATAATCTAATTTGGGTACTATCTATGAAATGAGAAATGTCTAATTTTTTTTTAATTATTTAAAAAAAAAAAAAAATCTTTCAATTTAGTTAGTTATATACAATTATAAATTTAGTGAATTTTACATAATTATAAAAATTATATATTAAATACAAAACAAAATAATTTATTATAATAAAATTGTTAAAATCAAATGAACTTATATTATTATGAATTTAGCCAGCTTTACATAATTATAAAAATTATATATTAAATAAATAAAAAAAATTATTATAATAAAATTGTTAAAATCAAATGGACTTATATTATTAACACATTTTACATAATAATAAAAATTAAAATATATTTAAACAAGTTAAAATAAACAATATATCATAATTTTATAACAAAAATTAAAATATAGTTCAAGTTAAAATTCAAATATATTTAAGCAAGTTAAAATAAACAATATATCATAATTTTATAACAAAAGTTAAAATATAGTGAAACTTAAAATAAAATATATATTATAATTTTATATAATGTATAAATTAAAAAATAAAAATATAAAGATTATTAGAATTTAAAACCAAAATTAGAAAAAACAAACATATATTATGAAAGCTAAAATGAAATAAATTTTAATCAAATGGAATGATAGAGTACATTATAAATACTAAAATACTAAATTGAAATCTTTATAAGCCATACTTTTAATTTTAATTTGAAATTTTGTTTAAAATCCTTCTTTTTATTTTATAAGAATGTTTTAATTTTCTTTTAATATAGTTTTGAAATTTTATTTTACTATTACAAATGATTATTTAAACTTATGCTTATTTACTATTTATATCAACTACAGGCTCACTTATCCCACTTACAAGAAATCTAATTTTATATTTATTTTATTTAACTACAATCCCACTTATTCCACTTACTAGAAATCTAATTTGATTTTTATTTTATCTACTTTACTTTAAGTTTATTTAATGTCTTTATATCATATACCATTTATTTCCTTATCATTCTCCCCTTCACAAAAATAAATTTCATATATAATCTTCATTCTAAAACATTTAAAAAATTATAGAATATAAATATATCTTTTATGGTTAAACTTTCAAAACTTACAACATATAGTTTCTATTATATAAATTTCTATAAATCAAATATTGATAACCTTTTATATTTTGTTTTTAAAACTTGTGTTACTTTGAATTTTTTCCCTTTCCATTTCAACAAATATTGCTTCCAATTTCATGTGTCTCTTTATTTTAGTAAATCTTATTTGTAACTTTGGCTTTCAATCTTGATATTTATCTCATCCTCCACTTTATCAAAATTCTTTTTCTTTTTTGTGATAACCACAATCACTACAAACCACATATACACTTCCATAAATTCTTATATATATATGATTCACATATAATTGTGTCACATATATATTTTAATCCAAACATAAAAGGCACATAACAACACTATGTTATGTTTCTTATTAATTATTATTATTATTATTTAAGTCATCAAGCCACATCAAAATCCAATAGCTACCAACCATAACTCTAAATTATCATGGGAAAACGATGTGGTTTGAGGTAGTTGCTATCAATATGGAATGAGAAACACATGGCTTTTGCAATCCCTCACTTATTATGTGTGTTTGGCCCTTCATGGTCACAAGCGATAGTGCATGCAAGAGGTATCCACTCTAGGGAGGATCATGTTATATCGAACTTGTTTCTTTCATTGGCTACTCATTAAAAATGATGTAGTGCTTTGTAGTTTGTTCATGTCACTTTAATAATGTGGTTTACTTTATATATATATGACATTCTATTGTAAAGAGGATACATGGTTTTAACTTAAAAACAAAATTCAACCTTGAAATGTCTATATTTTGTTGAAATGTCTATATTTTGTTGTTGAGAAGGTTTAGAGTCTTCATTCTCCACTTGTCTTGCAACTTTGCTTCAGGCTTCAATGTTATATTATATTACTAGATCGATTCCTATTGATGATCTCCATGTGTGCCTCTACCTTCCTAACACAACTCAAGTACCCTAATCAAGTTATTAGTATCACACACCCACACACACACACATAGTTTCAAACAATATCTAAATAGAAATATTTATTGGGTTCACATTTTGTTCCTCAATGTGTCAATTTAAATGTCAACATCGAATACATACATATATATGGCTTTTTATATCTTTTAAATTATTTGGTTCTTAATGATTTCCATGAATCTAAACTGTGATGTATGAAATGAAAAGGGACATTTTAATGATTAGGAGGAAGGTCTTCATGACATCTATTTTACTGCTCTCGGTTTTCACTTAAGGAAAAAAAGAAATAAATAATTTTTTTTTCATAAATTCAAGAACACAATTTGTTTTTTGTATAGATATGGATTGGTAACCAATTAAGGTGTTTGAATTGAGGTGTTTAACAAGATATATATATATATATATAATTTTTAATCTTTTATTTTCTTTTCATCAATTTTAATTTACTTCTCTTTTTCCTTCGGCGTTCTATTGCACTTTTTGGGGCAATTGCTAGTTTAGAGTTATCCTCTAATCTGAACACGACTTGGCACAAGGCCGTTTTATCCGTCGTAGGATTAATTAGGTGTCACCAGCAGGCATCTGGATATATATATATATATATATATATATAAGAGGAAGGATTTACGTCTATACCGACTGCTAGTTTTAAGCAAGCACTACAGAGAGAGCCACAATTTTGAGGATTAATGTCAATCACTCAGTTGGACTCTTCTAGCGACCATGTGAGAGCACGTTTCGTTGAATTAAGCAGAGGAAGATTAATACACATGGATCTTGTAACACCCGTCGGGGTCACGATTTCAGGATTCCATAATTTCCAATAAAATACAGAACTAACTGGAAGTCGATAGTTATGAATTAGATGATAAATTGTTATGGTAATCGTTCATTGATTTCGCCTTCAACAGATTGCATGGTTACACTGGAGGTCCATAAGTTATAAGTAACTGACAGTTATGATAAAAGATTGTGGTACTCATTCATGAGTTACGTTTTTAAACAAATATATTACAATACTCTACAGGTAATCAATTAATTGAATAATTGATACTAACTCGACCTTCGGATGCATGAAAAACTTATGGGGAATGACATATATACGCCTCCTCAACACAGTATACCAATCGATCTAATGATCAATCCATGAATGAGATTGCATCGCGAAGACAGATTTCCAAATCCTTCATTCTGAACTGAGTACGAGACTTCTATTGCCAGGAAGGTAATTGAAAATACTAATGATACTAGATCCAAACGTTTCTTCATTAGAAACAGAGTGTAACTTCTCTGATAAAAAAAATACGGCTAAGAAATTCATAAAAATCGACTGTGTACTTCGAAACTTGGAATGGAGATTATATAAAAGAATAGATAGAATTAGAACAAGTCGATAATATGAATTATAAGGTATGAAATTACTTCGATTATTCATTTCATAGAGCTGAAACAAGGAGTAAGGTTAGAATGCAACATTTGAATTTATATTATTTCTACTTGGTATTTATAATCCATAAAAAGCATAGTGAAGGGTTAATTGAATTATAATGATTAAAGTTATAGAGAATATTCATTTCTTAGAGTTAGAATGAGATGAAGGAAACCAAATAGAATATTGTATTTATGATAATTTATTAACTCATAGAATTGAAATGATTCAATAGAATTGAGATGACAGTTTATATTTAGGTCGATTTCACATTTATAGATTTTGAAATGGAATAATAAATTGGAATGTGATGTTGGTACTAAGTCAAGTGGTATTATATGAAAAAGTATATCAGTAACCTAATGTTGTATTCATGTCAAGCTTCTTATAAGAAGAGACCCAATCACTGAACTTTAGAGTTTTAATCGTACTTCCTTTACTATAGAATTTTCACGTATTCTCGTTTTGGACAAATTTAGAGATTGTATTACTTAAAGGAATACTCATAGTTGAACACAATCTTATTTCAAGATAAATTTATAGTACATCTTATATGTTTAAGGGTAGGATTAAAAATAACTGTTATACTTTATTAATATGTACATGGTTAGAAATTATTGATACTTTTAAATTCCTTGTTTTAAGTTCTTAAAAAAAAATCGCGACCCCGACGAGTGTTACAAATCTGATCCAGAGCAGTCGTATATTTATTAACCTAGTCTAAAATAGAGCATAAATAATTTTTTTTACTTAATTCCTATAAAACCACAAACATAACTCTCATATGAAAGTTCCTTTGCTTTATTCTTACATCCTTTGAATGTGGTTATGCGCAGAAGCACACATGCAAGTACGCTAATCGGGGTATGAGGTAAGAGCTTCCAGGTATGGAAACATTTATTCGAAGGAATATCTTAGCAAAGAATCGACGCAAGAGCTCGACGCACTTAAATCCAGGTGTAAAACTATCACAGATAGAGCATGATTTGTAACATTTGGTTGCATGTTAAAATATGATTTCTAACTGGTCATCTATGGAAAGACTTGGGTCAGTGCAAGCTAATGAGGGTCACTTTTGGCGCATTAGATGTAATAGAAAACTGAAAAAGCAGGCATCCCTCAACTTACTTGGATTTTTTGAGCTACTTACGCAAAATATCTTGCATTGATTAAAAAGGATGAAATGTAGGAAATTGAATCACGTTTCCGAATATATAAATTTTATGTATTGAATCATTTTTCCTAATAGACACTTTTTTTTATTTTTTAGGCAAATGATAAGGTATATGTTTTTGTGGGTAGAGCCTTTAAGGGCCTAAATGATGGAATCAAGTTACAAAAATCGGCATGCATGTAGAGAACACATAGCACTTGTGCGCATTTATTTTTCAAAAATTAAATTATTAATTTTATAATTTTTTTATAATTGTCTAAGTGATCAAACCTCGAAAATAGTACCTCTTTTGTGGGTAGAGCCTTTGAAGGTCTTAATGCAAAAATCTTGAAATGGGTTTTTCATAGAACGTGGAGGTTAGTGTCCTCTTGTGCACCATACAATTTTTTTTTTGAAATGATTGAGAATTGAAAAAGTTATGGAAGAAACACTAACAGTGTATTTCACGAGTTAAGGAGGTAGGACAGAAAAGAAATTGAAAGAAAATAGGAAAAAATAATATTTCAAAATAAAAGTTACATATTTGGAATCTGCAGAAAAAATGTTATTTGTGTCTAAGATTTCGTCAAAAATGACTCTGTGTAGCATATTGTAACGAGTGGCTAAGCACAGGCTTCTACAGAAACTGGAAGAAATACCCAATTAGCTTTGGTTTTTCATTAACATAGCACAGGTTTGGAATTAACGAAGCAAACTCGAAAGCATACACATAGGATTATTGTTGACATGTGAGCATGTGACTCGGCCTGGTTTAGGCTCTACAAAACACGAGCGCATTCTGTTTAAATTCAAAAATATTGCCGCGCTTTTAGATGTACATAACGCGCTCGCGTTATATAACTACATAACGCGTACGCATTATATAACTACATAACGTGTACGTGTTATATAGTTAAAAAACGCGCTTGCATTATGCAAATCATAAAATACATGTTTAATACTTGAGAAAGAGGGGGTGTGGAAGACTCAAGGGAATTTTTGTTTAATATTTGAGAAGGGGTGGGGAAGGGTCAAGGTAATCTATGGTTAATATTTAATAGGGGTGGGAAAGGGTCAAGGGCTTAGAAGGATGTTGGAAGCTTGAGTGGGGAGAGATGAAGGGAATGAGAACATGATGGGCTACAGGGGGTGAAGAGAAGTGGAGCTTGAGAGCACTATTAGGAGTAGAATAGGTTCTGAAGAGGTATAGGGTTAGAAGTTGAAAGTGAGACTTGAGTGACAAGGGGGAATGGATGGACGCAAGGGGGATGTGAGAGAGAAATAAAGAATACAAGGGGGGGGGAGACATAGAGCGAGGGAGGGAGAGGGAAAATGGGGAGGAATGGATTTGGAGGGAGTGAGAGATAGATGGGGATAGAACGAAATAAAGAGATAGGAAGAGAGGGACAGAAAGTGTTGGTGGGAGACATGCAGGGAGTGGTGGCAATGGAGAGAGAGAGAGAAAGAGAGAGAGAGAGAATATGAGAGGAGGGGGAAGGGACATAAAGTGTGTGAGAGAGAGGGAGTGATAGAGAGATTGGGATAGATTGAGAGAAAGATAACATGAGGGAGGGATAGAAGGTGAGAGAGAGAGATAGGCGATGAGAGAGGGAGGGAGAGAAAGTAGGGTGAGGGATGGAGGGAGAAAGGTGGAGATAGATATGGATAGAGGGGGGATGTGTTTGAGAATGGAAAGGGACATAATGTGTGTGTATGTGTGTGTGTGTTTGAGAGAGAGAGAGAGAGAGAGAGAGAGAGAGAGAGATTGATGGTTGGGGAGAGAGAGACTAGAGGGAGTTTTGAGCATCATATTCTCCATCAGCATCATATTCTTCATCATCATCTTCATGACCATCATCGTCATCATCAACATCTTCATCATCATCATCACCATCATATTCATCATCAAATCAACATCTCCATCATAATCATCATCATATTCTGAACATCATCATGATCATCATCTAAACATCACCATCACCATCATCATCAACATCTTCATCATCATCACCATCACCATCATCATCAAAATCTTCATCTTCATCACCATCACCATCACCATCACCATCTTCATCATCATTGTCATCTCTAGGTTCCCCATCAATATCAACATCTCCATCATCATCATCTTCTTCATCATCATCATCTTCTTCATCATCATCATCTTCATCGCCATCATCATCATCATCAACATCTTCATCATCATCACCATCATAATCATCATCTTCCTTGAATCAGATCAACATCTCCATCATGTCACCATTATCTTCTTCATCATCATCATCATCATCATCTGAACATCATCATCACCATCACCATCACCATCATCATCAACATCTTCATCATCATTACCATCACCATCATCATAAACATCTTCATCGTCATCACCATCATCATCATCATTGGCATTTGTAGGTTCCTCATCAACATCTCCATCATCATCATCTTCTCCATCATCATCATCTTCATCACCATCATCATCAGCATCAACATCTTCATCATCATCACCATAATCATCATCTTCATCGTCATCAGATCAACATCTCCATCATCATCATCTTCTTCATCATCATCATCATCATCATCATCACCATCTCCATCATCTTCAACATCTCCATCATCATCACCATCACCATCATCATCATCTTCATGACCATAAACATCTTCATCATCATTGTCATCTCCCCCTTCCTCATCAACATCTCCATCATCATCATCATCACCATTTGAACATCACCATCACCATCATCGTCAACATCTTCATCATCATCACCATCAACATCATCATCATCATCATCACCATCAGCATCATCATCAAAATCTTCATCGTCATCACCATCACCATCACCATCACCATCTTCATCATCATTGTCATCTCTAGGTTCCCCATCAACACAACATCTCCATCATCATCATCTTCTTGATCATCATCATCTTCATCACCATCATCATCATCATCAACATCTTCATCATCATCACCATCATCATCATCATCTTCCTCATCAGATGAACATCTCCATCATGTCACCATCATCTTCATCATCATCATCATCATCATCATCATTACCAGCACCGTCATCATCAACATCTTCATCATCATCACCATCATCATTGGCATCTGTAGGTTCCTCATCAACATCTCTATCATCATCATCTTCATCACCATCATCATCATCATCATTGGCATCTATAGGTTCCTCATCAACATATCCATCATCGTCATCTTCTCCATCATCATCACCATCATCCCCATCATGATCTTCTGAACATCATCATGATCATCATCTAAACATCACCATCACCATCATCGTCAACATCTTCATCATCATCACCACCAGCATCATCATCAAAATCTTCATCGTCATCACCATCACCATCACCATCACCATCTTCATCATCATTGTCATCTCTAGGTTTCCCATCAACACAACATCTCCATCATCATCATCATCTTCATCATCATCATATTCATCACCATCATCATCATCATCATCAACATCTTCATCATCATCACCATCATCATCATCATCTTCCTCATCAGATCAACATCTCCATCATGTCACCATCATCATCATCATCCGAACATCACCATCACCATCATCATCAACATCTTCATCATTATTTCCAGCACCATCATCATCAACATTTTCATCGTCATCACCATCATCATTGGCATCTGTAGGTTCCTCATCAACATCTCCATCATCATCATCTTCATCACCATCATCATCATCATCATTGGCATCTGCAGGTTCCTCATCAACATATCCATCATCATCCTCCTCTCCATCATCATCACCATCATCACCATCATGATCTTCTGAACATCATCATGCTCATCATCTAAACATCACCATCACCATCATCGTCAACATCTTCATCATCATCACCATCAGCATCATCATCACCATCACCATCACCATCACGATCTTCATCATCATTGTCATCTCTAGGTTCCCCATCAACACAACATCTCCATCATCATCATCTTCTTCATCATCATCATCTTCATCACCATCATCATCATCATCTTCCTCATCAGATCAAAATCTCCATCATGTCACCATCATCTTCATCATCATCATCATCATCCGAACATCACCATCACCATCATCAACAACATCTTCATCATCATCACCATCATCTTCATCAACATCATCATCTTTATCATCTTCATCTGCATCATGATCATCTTCATTGTCATCACCCTCCTCCTCATCATCATCTTGTTCACTTATGCACTTAGGGATTAATGTTTAGAAGAGGGTCTAAAGGCCTTTATGGTGGAGGGGCTCTAGGAACAAGGTAAGACAGAGAGGGCAGGGGGAAGGGATAAAGGCGTAGAGCGTTAGTGATTAAGGGAGAAGAAGGGAGAGAGTGCTATAGGGAGGGATTATGACGAAGATAAAGATACAGTGGAGAGATGGAGAGTGGGGTGGTAGGGACATGGCTGGAGTAAGGGAGAGAAAGAAACATGAAAGAAACATGTAGGGAGGGATGTAGGGAGAATGAGGGACAAATATTTAGAAAGAGATAGGGGGTATCTAGGGATTATTTGGAGAGAGCTAGGGGGTATTAAACCATACAAAACATTTGTCCCCACAATAAAAACATTTGTTTTGTATGTAACCATATAAATTATTAGTTTTCTTTTGATTTTGTTCGTTGCCCTAGACGTGCACCTAACCTATTTATTGTGCTTGACAATATCGCATACGCGTTTTTGCACTACATATCACGCACGTGTTTTTTCTTTATATAATGCGTGCGTGTTTTGTAACTCCATAAACAGTGGACTGTCCCTGTCCGAGAGCAACTTCACTCTGTCCAAGCCAAAACAACACTCCCGCAAGTTTTCGAACAACAAGAGCCTGTCATTGGAAATTCTCACACTCTACACCAACTCCATCATTATTTTTTTATGCAAGTGCAGCATTGAGGACATCTTTCATGGTTTCTCAATGTGGTGTTCGGTTATATGGCCATATTTGAAGAAGATAACCAGCAAGCTTGAAGAATCTCCAATTGAATAACACCAAATATAAGGCCTTTGAAAGATTCATTTTTCCTATATTTGAGGAGCACACAAAATAAGATATCAAGCTTCAAGACCATTTCATGGTGATGGTGGATATACACAAGTGTACAAGAGAATCAAAGAGCCCAAACAATTTATGATTTAACTTCCATTTGCTTATTATTGAAGAGCTTGTAATTGAGGAGCAACAAAAGCAAACTATATTGAATTGATCATTGTGGTGATGGGGAATGCACGTAACTGAGTAAACAAATCAACAAGGAAGAAGAGACCTCAAGAAGTCATTGAAGAAGAGAAAGAAAAGAAAAGAATATACATGATGAATCGGAGGCTTTCTTTGGAAACTAATCCAAATCCAATTGTAGAGGGATACCATGGTTCATCCTATTAATCCACGACAAGAGGGACCTTCAATTTCCACAATAGTTGTTGAACAAGCACCCCATGGAAGTAATCAAGAAGCAAAACGTAGGTGCTCATTAGGGGATGTTTCAATTCCCACTTCAAGTCAAAGTGATAAGTTACCATCTCAAGATGAAGCTCACAAAGAAACACCTAATTTGCTATCCGGATGTGGTTATACAAGCGATGAATTCAGAGAGGCGTTGGACATTTTGCCTACTATTGAAGAAGAGAATGTTATCCACACCATCGATGAGGATGTTGGACTTCCACAAGGGGATGTTGGACTTCCACAGACCATCGATGAGGATGTTCGACTTCCACCATCCAACTACCAGGAAAAGAATGAAGGACACCAAGCTACTACTGAAACGCCAGAGCGTCTTGGTGATGCACTACATGGTACAATTCCAACCCCCTTACCTCCATTAGAAAACACACGTCGAAGAACTCCGAAGCGTATACAAGTTGATGAAAGTCTCATCAATTCCATTGAAGGCACACTATCTAAATGTAGTATTGCTTATCAAACTCAACAAATACTTGATAAATATTTTGTTTCTAAATGTGATAGAGATAAATGTACATTATTTTTGTCATTGTTAAAATCTAGGAGCATGAATGTTGTTAGGAAAAAGTTAGGGATAAAGATGACAAAGAATTCTGAACCAAGTTCTCATATAGTTAAAAGCCTAGTAGATCCATTTGGTAAAATTGGTAAGAACACATGTTCAAAGGACCGCAATGCTACTCATCGTGTGTTGTCACAAGCAATTGCAAATAAGAACACCAGGGCCCTTCGTATTCTCAGGCCTACATCCGAACTAGTTAATTTGAATGTAAAAACCCTCCGTAGGTATTCTATTAGAAGAGAACATCTTGACACAACTGATCAAACAAATTTTGGGGCCTTTGTTGGTCAGTTGCCACGTTGTGACATGAAGCTAGTTGATGCAGTAAAGGGACTAGTGCACAGTTTTTGGCATGATCACACAAGGCCTTCTTCAAACCGAAAGGATGTACTAAAACTGAGAAGGGGTTCAAAGGATCGTGAACCACATACTAAGCATCTTCTTGATATAACATAGACAGAACTTTACGAGAAATTTAGGATTGAGCATAGACAATTGAACTTGGGGCAAAGATATTTTGAGAAATGTAAGCCTTGGTATGTTAGAATAATTACTCTTCGTAACACTTGTTGTTGTAGATACCATGTAGAATATGAATATTACTATGAAACATTTTTGTACATTCGTCGTGTGTTTCATACTAACCATGTGCAGGATTGCTCCATGACAATACCACCAACTTCATCAAGAGAATTCATTCATAGCATCATGTGCAATAGGCCCGAGGGGCAAACATACTATGCAAAATATTGTTTGGATGGAACATGCTCCAACTATGCTGGAATGGCATTATTGAGCCAATGTATGCATGAGAATGGAGACAGTGAATTTGGGAAAATGGTTATAGACATGAAAAGTTTCAAATATATCAACTATGAAATAGTCCCAGGGAAAGAAAGCAAAAAAATACAATTGGTGACATCTCAGGTATGCATTTATATCTATAAAATTATGTTGTAACGGTTACATTTCAATCCTTACTTACAACAAAAAATTGACATTGAGATCATTTTGTGTCACCAGGTACAAGTTAGTGACTTCACCAAGGAATTTACTAAAAATACACATCAATATGTTCAGCATGTCCACGTGGCACGATGGCAAGATGAGAAGTTTAGAATATGCAGAGATACATTTCCCCTTGGTACTATACTTTCAGTTGTTGATTTTTCCAAGAACTACACTCTGCAACCTCAAAATGAGATCGAAAGTCAATATTATCACTCTGAGCAGGTTTCCTTGATGGTCCATATCACATATAGGAATGGCCCAAATAGCATTGAAGAGCAAAGAGAAATTTTGAAGGAATATCACTTCTACATAAGTGATGATAGGTGCCACGACTTCCACTATGTATGTCATTGCTTCATCATGTTCTATGATCACTTGAAGGGAAGGAACATATAGATGGATCGACACTGGATTTGGTCTAACGGGTGTGCTGGTCAGTTAAACAATGCACGCATATTTCAGTGGTTGTGTTGATTGCATAAAAACTACAAAGTGCCACATATGTGGAACTATTTTGAGACTGGGCATGGTAAAGGAGAGCATGATGGAGCTTGGGCATGTGTCAAAATAGCCCTACGAAGAGAGGAATTGAAAGTATCTACAGAATCTACTATTCTAAATGCTCAATCTACAGTGAGGTGGTGCACGTCAATAATGGGAGAGGAATCAACTATGCGAGTAGAATCCATAGGAAAGAAACATGTGGAGAGATGTTTTTGGGAGGTGGTAGCATTAGATCGTTCACATGCATGGGAATGTAAGACTGTGCCTGGGACTCGTGGCTTTCATTCGACTCGAAGCTCTGATAACCCAGTATTTGAAATTTGGACCAGAAAACTCGCTTGTTTTTGCCCGCCTTGTTGTGATGGTGACTGGGATGGGTGCGAATCATTGAATTGGGTTGATGGATGGGATCGCATATCACTTTCACTTGATCAGCGTGCAATTGTTGAGTTAAATCCGTTGGAAGAAGACCAATCATCTATTTTTGCAGATTTTGATCATGTCTCAGGCCTTGTACAACCCGGTATGATGCATTTCCTTAACATTTTTTGTTTGTTTACGTAGTCTTCAAATGCACATTAATGGCCTTGTATCGCACAAAAAATATTTTGATCATATACCTACAATCATATAATGCAGGGCACATATACACAGTGGTTGCCTTAAAAGATACTGAATGGGGTGATGAATACTGGTTGGCAGGCTGTATAGATGGAAAGCAAACCCTCATTATGTCCATGACTGACGATGAAAACAACCACTTTCCAACTGGGTCTATGGTTGTTAAAGGTGAATACTTGACACGGGACAACAATGGAAGAAATAAGGGTGGATATGTTTACAGGGATTCCAAACTAGGTGTAAGTGTGTATCA
Organism: Larix kaempferi; assembly: GCA_027924585.1. NCBI lineage: Eukaryota > Viridiplantae > Streptophyta > Pinopsida > Pinales > Pinaceae > Larix > Larix kaempferi. Next base: position 42,675,286 of record BSBM01000106.1, read on the forward strand.
CTTTACCAACTTAATCATTGGCACAAACCTTTAGGTACGAACAATGCCTAGTCAAAATACATTGAAGGTACGCTACTTCTTACCGGATACAGAGCACGAGAGACGAATGGAGACCATCAGTATAAGAGATGATATGGAGGGCTTGGTTGTATGATAATAGGTGGGATCTAGCATGATGGGTTACGTTACATACTTTTAATACTATACTATTTATACTAGTTGTAATTGAATATTGAGATATGCTCAATTTTCACATGTATGTTTCATATGAATATGTCAATTTTGTGTTCTTGATATGCCAAATTTACGTTTGCATTGTTTATAAATATGCCAAAAGTTCTCTTGTATTTCAAGTTTATGAATATGCCATTTTTTACATATGATCAGTAAACCCTAAAATTATATTATGTTCATCATGTTGGTTATTGGCTTCACCCAACAAAATTAATTCAATTCATGCTCACTATATTAAACAATAAACTTATATTAAATTTAATTCATGTCTTGTTAAATATTTCATAATGAATTAGCTATTTGAGAGCACCACCTTAGACCAAGCCATCATCATCAACATCTTCATCATCATCACCATCATCATCATCATGAAAATCTTCATCATGGACTTGCAAAACCCTAGTTTCCAAGATGGACCTGCAAGGTGGCACATAGGCCACTGGGACGGAGGGGAGGGGCACCCCTGGCACTATCCTGGCGTGCTGAATCCAACGGAGTTGATGGTTTCTCGATCCGATCCACGGTCATCATTCTATGGCTCGTTCCGTCTCGAACCCAAAAGGCCTTCAGGGACACTTGTTGGATACCTACTGGGGGTATAGAACTCCAACTGTGCAACAAAACCGGGTTCTAGGGAGTCCTGCAGGTGTGTCTAGGCAGGTTCGGGCTGGGAACACTAGCCATACCCGCCCGGTGGATGATTTTCCAAAGTTGACCCCCGTGTGCAAAAATTGCACACTCCCACACTAAGCAAAACGCTAGTTTCCAAGATGGACCTACAAGATGACACATGGGCCACTGGGATGGAGGGGATGGGTACCCCTTGCACTATCCTGGTGTGATGAATACAACGGAGTTGACGGTTCGTCGATCCGAGCCACAGTCTTCATTCTATGGCCTGTCCCGTCTTGCTGCCAGAAGGCCTTCAAGGACACCTGCTGGATACCTGCCGGGGGCATAGAACTCCAACCGTGCAACAAAACCGGGTTCCAGGGAGTCTTGCAAGTGTGTCTAGGCAGGTTCGGGCTGGGAACACTAGCCATACCCGCCCGGTGGATGATTTTCCAAAGTTGACCCCCGTGTGCAAAAATTGCACACTTCCACACTGAGCAAAACCCTAGTTTCCAAGATGGACCTGCAACATGACACATGGGCCACCAGGCTAGAGGGGAGGGGTACCCCTGGCACTATCCCAGTGTGTTGAATCCAACGGAGTCGACGGTTCATCGATCCGAGCCACGGTCGTCATTCTATGGCTTGTTATGTCTTGCATCCAAAAGGCCTTTAGGGATACTTGCTAGATACCTGCTGGGGGCATAGAACTCCAACCGTGCAACAAAACCAGGTTCTGAGGAGTCCTGTAGGTCTATCTAGGCAAGTTCGGGATGGGAACACTATCCATACCCACCCGGTGGATGATTTTCCAAAGTTGACCCCCGTGTGCAAAAATTGCACACTCCCACACTGAGCAAAACCCTAGTTTACGAAATGAATGCACAATGAAGCCACTAGGCCATGGGGAGATGAGGGAGAGGGCCCCCTAGAGGTAATCGCACGCCAGGAGACCAACAAAGTCAACGGTTTGTCGGTCCGACGTTCAGTTTCCAAGTTATGTCGAGTTGCAAGTCGCATGAAAATGTCGTTCAGGGACACTTGGTGAATTACCGTTTGGGAGCCAAAAAGCAAATGGAGCAGCAAGATTGTGTGCCGTTGATTCCTGCAAGTGTGTGTGGGAAATTCCAACGTGGAAACACTACCAACACTAGCTCGGGGGAGGTTTTTTCAGAGTTGACCCACCAATGCGAGATTGCATGCAATTAAACTGAGCAAAACCCTAGTTTTCGAAATGAATGCACAATGAAGCCACTGGACCATGGAGAGATGAGGGAGAGGCCCCCCTAGAGGTAATCGCATGCCAGGAGACCAATGAAGTCGACGGTTCATCAGTCCGACGTCCGGTTTCCAAGTTATGTCAAGTTGCAAATTGCATGAAAATGTCGTTCAGGGACACTTGGTGAATTTTTTGTCCAGGAGCCAAAAAGAAAACGGAGCAGGAAGATTGCGTGCCGTTGGGTCCTGCAAGTTTGTGTGGGAAATGCCAATGTGGGAACACTGCCAACACTGGCTCGAGGGAGGATTTTGCAGAGTTGACCCACCAATGCGCGATTGCATGCTATTAAACTGAGCAAAACCCTAATTTACGAAATGAATGCACAATGAAGCCAATGGGCCATGGGGAGATGAGGGAGCGGGCCCCCTAGAGGTAATCGCACACTAGGAGACCAACGGAGTCGACGGTTCGTCGGTCTGATGTCCGGTTGCCAAGTTATGTCGAGTTGCAAGTCGCATAAAAATGTCATTCAAGGACACTTGGTGAATTTCCGTTCGGGAGCCAAAAAGCAAACGAAGCAGCAAGATTGCATGCCGTTGGCTCCTACAAGTGTGTGTGGGCAATGCCGATGTGGGAACACTACCAACACTGGCTCGGGGGAGGCTTTTGCAGAGTTGACCCACCAATGCAAGATTACATGCAATTAAACTGAGCAAAACCCTAGTTTACGAAATGAATGCACAATGAAGCCACTGGGCCATGGGGAGACGAGGGAGAGGGTCCCCTAGAGGTAATCGCACGCCAGGAGACCAACGGAGTTGAGGGTTCCTCGGTCCGATGTCCAGTTTTCGAGTTATGTTGAGTTGCAATTCGCATGAAAATGCCATTTAGGGACATTTGGTGAATTTTCGTCCGGGAACCAAAAAGCAAATGGAGCAGAAAGATTGCATGCCGTTGGCTCCTGCAAGTGTGTGTGGGCAATGCTGACATGGGAACACTGCCAACACTGGCTCGGGGGAATTTTTTGCAGAGTTGACCTGCCAATGTGAGATTGCATGCAATTAAACTGAGCAAAACCCTAGTTTACGAAATGAATGCACAATGTAGCCACTGGGCCATGGGGAGAAAAGGGAGAGGGCCCCCTAGAGGTAATCATATGTCAGGAGACCAACAGAGTTGACGGTTTGTTGGTCCAACGTTCGGTTTCCGAGTTATGTCGAGTTGCAAGTCGCATAAAAATGTCGTTCAGGGACACTTGGTGAATTTCCATCAAAGGAGCCAAAAAGCAAACGGAGTAGGAAGATTGTGTGCCATTGGCTCCTGCAAGTGTGTGTGGGCAATGCCGATGTGGGAACACTGCCAACACTGGCTTGGGGGATGTTTTTGTAGAGTTGACCCACCAATGCGAGATTGCATGCAATTAAATTGAGCAAAACCCTAGTTTACGAAATGAATGCACAATGAAGCCACTGGGCCATGGGGAGACAAGGGAGAGGGCCCCCTAGAGGTAATCGCATGCAAGGAGACCAACGGAGTCGACGGTTTGTCGGTCCGACATCCGGTTTCTGAGTTATGTCGAGTTGCAAGTCGCATGAAAATTCCATTCAAGGACACTTGGTGAATTTCCGTCTGGGAGCCAAAAAGAAAACGGAGCAGGAAGATTGTGTACCGTTGGCTCCTGCAAGTGTGTGTGGGAAATGCCGATGTGGGAATGCTACCAACACTGGCTCGGGGGAGGTTTTTGTAGAGTTGACCCACCAATGTGAGATTGCATGCAATTAAACTGAGCAAAACCCTAGTTTATGAAATGAATGCACAATGAAGCCACTGGGCCATGGGGAAACAAGGGAGAGGGCCCCCTAGAGGTAATCACACGCCAGGAGACTAACGGAGTCGATGGTTCCTCGGTCCGACGTCTGGTTTCCGAGTTATGTCGAGTTGCAAGTCGCATGAAAATGTCGTTCAGGGACACTTGGTGAATTTCCGTCGCGGAGCCAAAAAGCAAATGGAGCAGCAAGATTGCATGCCATTGGCTCCTGCAAGTGTGTGGGCAATGCTGACATGGGAACACTGCCAACACTGGCTCGGGGGAGGGTTTTGTAGAGTTGACCCACCAATGCGAGATTGCATGCAATTAAACTAAGCAAAACCCTAGTTTACGAAATGAATGCATAGTGAAGCCACTGGGCCACGGGGAGACTAGGGAGAGGGCCCCTAGAGGTAATCGCATGCCAGGAGACCAATGGATTCGACAGTTTTTTGGTCCGACATCCAGTTTTCGAGTTATGTCGAGTTGCAAGTCGCATGAAAATGTCGTTCAGGGACACTTGGTGAATTTTCGTTCCGGAGCCAAAAAGCAAACGGAGCAGGAAGATTGCATGCTGTTGGCTCCTGCAAGTGTGTGTGGGCAATGCCGACATGGGAACACTGCCAACACTAGCTCTGGGGAGGTTTTTGCAGAGTTGACCCACCAATGCTATTGCATGCAATTAAACTGAGCAAAACCCTAGTTTACAAAATGAATGCACAGTGAAGCCACTGGGCCATGGGAAGATGAGGGAGAGGGCCCCCTAGAGGTAAACGCACACCAGGAGACCAATGGAGTCGACGGTTCATCGGTCCGATGTCCGATTTATGAGTTATGTCGAGCTGCAAATCGCATGAAAATGTCGTTCAGGGACACTTGGTGAATTTCCGCTCGAGAGCCAAAAAGCAAACAGAGTAGGAAGATTGCATGTTGTTGGCTCTTGCAAGTGTGTGTGGGCAATGCCGATGTGGGAACACTGCCAACACTGGCTCGGGGGAGGTTTTTGCAGAGTTGACCCACCAATGTGAGATTGCATGGAATGAAATTGAGCAAAACCCTAGTTTACGAAATGAATGCACAATGAATCCACGGGGCCATGGGGAGACGAGGGAGAGGGCCCCATAGAGGTAATCACATGCCAAGGGAGCAACAGAGTGGACAGTTCATCGGTCCAATGTCCGGTTTCTAGGCTATGTCGTGCTGCAAGTCGCATGAAAATGTTTTTCAGGGACAAGAGACACAACATTTTATCCCGATAAATCCTCATGGGAAGAAAACCTAGCAACCTTTCTTAGAATAATTATATGTTTATAAATCAAGTACAATGAAACCATGAACAAACCCTGACCCTGAAGGGTTTTACCACATGAAAAAACCTTAATGACACATGACAACAAGAGTACTTATCTACATGAAGATGACCTCCAAGCCATAAGGATAACCAAGCATATCCTTCCCAACCAACATTATAAGGCACTTTATTTCTCGAATCCTGATGTAACGTTTGTTCCTTTCACCAATGTTGCTTTGAGCACTTGTATGTAGTTACTCATATGTAGTGTTGAATCTAATTGTACAATCAAATATTGGGTGTTGATGAAATGTGTAGCATGTATTGCACTTAGTTTTATTAAATTACACTTGAACATTGACTTAACTGTAATTTAATCATCCAAACTCACAAATTTTAATTACACCTATCCAATTAGTGTGCATGAGTGAGTTCGTTGAAACCTTGAAAAACATTGTATTGCATTTAGTTTGATTAAATTACACGAGCAAGAACTTTGACATAACTTGTAATGATCATCCAAAATCACAAATTTTAATTAGATACCAATTAGTGCACGCATGTAGTGAGTTCGTTGAAACCTTTAAATATAATAGTTTGTTCTTTTGACATAGCACATTCATGAGTAATAGATAATCCACACAAATCAACACATTAGATTGACACAAGAACATGTGGAAACCGAAGAACAAATACAAAGTGAAATGTATCATTCATTTATAAGTGAATTGTCAATATGCATGTCTCCAAAAGTACATATATATCCAAAAGTGCATGTCTCCAAAAGTACATGTATATCCCAAAGTATCCAAAAGTACATGTATCCAATGAAGTCAATGTACATGTCTCCAAAAGTACATGCACATTAAAGTCAATGTACATGTCTCCAAAAGTGAATGTATCGAAAAGTACATATATATACAAAAGTATCCAAAAGCACATGTGTCCAAAACTATCAAAGCCACATGTACATGTATCCAAATGTACATATATCCCATAAGACACATCAAAACTCAAGCTTCCTCTTGTTCTTTCCCGACGTTGATCCTCTAGGCACATCTCTAGGATCAGTGTGCATCTCTGGATCCTGCAAATTAAATATCAATTGTTAAATTCAACTAACTATGTACACTAATACATTAGCTCAACAATTAACTCAACAATTATCAACTGGTGCATGGAAAGTGCATGAAACACTTGGTCACTGAAGGATATCTCACCTCAACTGAAAAAGGAGATTGCATTGCTTGTGTAGCAGATGGAGCCGTTGGTTGAACATTTAGGATGGTCGAACCAGGAGGGCTAGGAACTGCTCCTGTCGGTGGTGGCTACAATGAAAAAATGTTGAAATAGTTAGAAATGCATGAATAAACAATAGACAACAATAATAAACTATGTAAAGATAATATTGAAATAGTTACATACCCGTGTGTGATCAGTTGCCATTGCAGATGCAGCACTGACTGCTGCATCAACCATCGATGCGAGGTTTTCAGTAGACAACTCGAGTTCCTGATGCAGTAAACATGCAATTCAAACATTAACAAAAATGATTTATGCGGTGGATTTCAAGTTAAACAACAAATATCATCGAAGGATATACATTACCATGGTGGGAGTAAGCCCATGGTCATGGGCAGCTGGAGTCTTTCTAGGATTAGAACACCTCACATACACATGAACCTTGTTCACGAATGGCCTAGAGGGAGATACAAATCCAGGCAATGGTCTAGATGTCTCGGATGGTGCCTACAGTCAGCAAGTGTTCATGTAGTTATACATGCATGATTCAACAAACAAACATGTATTTAAAAAATGTCATTTTTAATTGTTTACCTAGAGCCCAGATGTTTCATGGGACGGTACGACCATGGGTGCTACCTCCACATTACCTTTCCCCAGTGAAGGACCTGCCATTAGCATTGGTGAACTAAAATGTAAAGTATGTGGAAATTAACAAAGTAACAAGTATTAAAAAACTAAAATTTTAAAATGTTTACCTCGGTGTGAGATACGGCAATAGGTGCTATATAAGATGGGCCTACCAAATGGGTAGCATCATGCCCCCCTATAGAGTTTGGAACATTCGGCTCTGGGGCATCGTTGCCGGCATAAAGCATCAACTGCAAGTTCACAAAATCAATGCATTAGCTCAAACTATATATATGTGTACAAAGACAAAAATAAATGAAGAATTTATTACAATTAACCATCAACATACCTCTCTCAAAAATCCACTGAAGGAAACATCTGAGGCAAGACCATAGTAGGGACGACCACATGATGTGCACTCGTGAGGATCAGTACTAGGATGGGGATGTGTCGATGGTCCTGCACTAGTGGATGGTCCTGCACTAGTGGATGGTCCTGATGGTCCTGCACTAGTGGATGGTCTTGATGGTCCTGCACTAGTTGATGGTCCTGCATGGTGACGAGCTGGTGTATGTACCACACCAGGGACAGATGTCCCTTCCTCACCCATATGTTGAACCATAGTGCCATGGTGAACAACCGCCTATGCCAAACTCAAAAATGCATCTCGTGTCTATGGAATAATACGATGTGCAGGTGGGACATCTGGCCCAGGAAACTGCCTGCAAGGTGCAAGGATAGGGCGATCCTGGTCTCAAAGCCTCGTATTGGGTTGGTTTTGGGGAATCCCCCCACCGATCCCTTGAAACCGCAAGATGTCAAAATAGTTTACGTGTTTATGTAACACGAACTCTGCGTACATCTTTCGAAGGAAATACAAGGGAATTTCCCTATTGTTGTGTGGTGGCATATCAAAAACCATGTACCATCTATCCATCCAGCTATCAACAAATGGTTGAAACGTGCACCACTCAATGGAGATATGTGACATGTTTACATTTGGGATTTCCCCCATCCGAGGCTCCCTAAACAATGCAAATATGAGCTCTTTGGATATTTTCAACTTTTTTATTGCATTGTAGTTTAGCCCATCAGCATATTGTTGTCTTTTTCTTTCTCTATATGATGTAATATCATATAGTGCATTGCTAGACTGTGAAATGGTGTCAACAATTGCATCCAAGGTTGATGCAAGCGAGCGGCAAATCTTATCACCACCACTAAAAGCTGCACTAATGCCCCTCAAGTGGGAAAGCTCAATCAGTATCTCGGCATTGGTGTCCATAGCCACAACTGCAATAAAGACATCAATACGAAAATCATTAGAAACATATACATGGTATATAATGACGTCTCTTCAAAATTGAAAATGTATTAAATCAAACTCAAGTAAGCAATTTAATGGCATTCACTTACATACATTTAAAACTTAAAATTAAACATTTAACAATTAAAAAGTAAGTTTCGTTCAACTTCTTTCTAGAATTTAAGGCACTTCTTAACCCTCATTGGTGACTTTTCCATGCAAACTTGGGTTTAAACTTCTTAGAATTTAGGAGTTTTAATTTGACATGTTTTGGCCTTTACGTCCATTGCAGAAAACAATATTTCCATCAACTTCATAAGCTAACATTAAATTTATTGATTTCAACATATTACGCCTTGTGGTTGGAGGGGAGGACAAAGTGGCATGGAATGAAATGGATATGTATGAGTTTGCACACCTTCGCATTGCTTGGTCCACTCATTGAACCCCAGGTTCTATGCTTAAGATTGGCTCAGTGGTGGGTCGGGGCCCTCATCCAGAGTCCCTCCTCACATGGATGGAGAGATCTCAAAGGGGAGGAAGATAGCATTTAGATGGCTACTTCAGGATAGAGACCACCTTGAGGTGGTGGAGGAGGAATTTTATGAGTTTTCTAGTGGCACTGGGAGATTTGGAGGATATGAGGTGGTTAGAGACATGGGGGTTAAGAAACCCCTTGTTTGGTGGACAACGCACGGGGCAACATGCCCTCTTCTACGAAAGATAGCCTTGAGGGATGTCTTTCTTGATGAGATGAGTTTGGACAGCAGTACTGAGTTGGCATTAGCCAACATGGATCTTAATGATCCAGTGCTAGAGCCGGTCACTTTTGATGAGGGTGATCATATGGAGGGGTCATCATCCACACCAACAGATGCAGTTAGTCAGATTGGTAGTGAGGAGGAGGAGGAGGAGGATCAGGGCAGTGATGAGTTTGTTGATTCAGACATGGAGGAGGACTATTGAGTCATTGACAAATGGGATTCTTCCATCTTGATCCACTCCTTTTTTGTATTTACTATTATACTATTAGACTATTAGTCTATTTGGCATTTGCCAATGCCCAGTGGCATTCCGACATCTATGTAATACATTTTGATTTTGATGACTTAATGAGAAATATGGTTCCGAGTCTCTGACATGCATCTATGTGTCTCAATGTCTCATTGTGATTTGTGATTGTGAATGAAAAATGTGTTGTGATTTGTGAATGATCTAATTTTTATTGAATATTTCATATTTGTAATTGTAAATGTAATTTCTAATGAATATTTGTAATTGTAAATGTTAAATTTTATTGGATCTATATGTCTATATTTTTAAATTTTAATATATTTTAAAAATATATATATATATGTATATAAAACGTGTCCTACATGTCCTAATTCTGGGGGTCACCATGTCCCGTGGGGACACTCGTGTCCTGTGTCCTCGTGTCAGGTGACTTAGATGGATACATTGTAGAAAGGGGGGAGTTCTATTTTTTTCAATTTTTGGTTGGATTAGGAATTTTTGAGTTTTTGAAAAAGGATTCATTTTAGTTATTCACTCATCTTGGTTGAGGGAGATGTGAATTTAATTAGAGATTGGGTTATTCCCAATTTTATCAATATTACAAAACTACGTTGTTTTAAACAATAAAAAAATAGTAATTTAGGTTAAGAAATGACAAAAAAATGGTATGGGTGAATGAATTACCTAATTAGATGACAATCCACCAGTGAATTTGCCTCCCCTCCAGCTAAATCGAGCTCCACCGATACTCCAGGGCACACAAACCATCCTCGTCCAACCTCTATTTCACATTTATGATGCGTGAAGAGTGCCACGGGTGGTCGGGAATGTGTTTTTAAATTGATTTTAGATTTTAATAACGCGTACGTGTTTTGTAACTACATAACGCGTACATGTTGTGGTTACCTATCCTACATATCCAGTGACATGTCAGGCTCGGGTCTTACCATGGCAGGTGCTAATTATCAGAAATGCGTTATGTTTTTATGTATCAGGAATGAATTTTGAAAAAGTAGGATTGCATATAAAGTGACCCTCATCTTCTTGCACACACCCACTTCAAAGTCATCGCCAAGGTTGAAACTAAAAAAAATAGGTGCACAGTCTGAGAGTGGCGATTGTATTTATATAGAGAAATATTGCATAAAGATAATCAAGGAAGTGATTCTCTATAGTCATGCAACAATTTGCATCCTTATTCCCATATTATAAATGTTCGTACTGGATCGAATCACATAGATTATTATTCAAAACATACACCCTCCAAATATAAAATCAAGAGTTACACCGCTAAGAATACCCAAAAACAAGTAAATACGAAAGAATGCAGAGTTTAAATAAAGCTTCTGCGTTATGTTTAAGTCATACATAATGGTATACAGACTTACCCCAACCCATTACGACCAAGTTCAAAGCCATTAGAAATTTATTACGGTGTATATTAACTGAACCAACAAAACCGATTCTCCTTTATCTACTCTAGCGATATGTATTTACATATAACAACAGAATATACAAAGTCGTTCCATATGAGCAAAAAGAAACACAACCAAAATTTGACTGTAAATAAAATATTCATGTTACAAATCAAGATTAGAATTTTAAGATCCAAGTAATGCCTATTCATAACTTGAAACACATATTGATAATCACGACTTTCATAATCTCATATATATAAATAATTATGCATATACTTACTTGAAACAGAGCAAAGAACAATTTGGAGAATCAACTCCTCCCAACCATAGAAGAGGGCAACTTGACTATTTTCCCAACTCCACCCCCGAGATGGATCACCTTCATGCACTAGAACGACAAGCAATCACTTCCATGCGACACTCTCTCTCCCAGAGTCTGTAACAAGCAATGATGGACTTATGAAAAGAGAGAACACTCAACACATTTCCTCTGTAACGCCCACCCTAATATAGGTGATTGAATAGACTATTGAGGGCACTAATATTGAAGTGACCCAGTTAAATAAACATGAAGAATATGTTATTCTTTAATTATTATTGAATGAAAATTGTTGATTGACTAACAAATGATGAATATGCTCGACTGATTGAGAAATATGATAATGTTATGCATGAATGCAATGAATGATGCCTTTAATTCTATAGATGTGAATGAATGATATTGACTTAAATAGAATTGAATAAAGATAAAAATGCATGATAATATGATTCATATGGTGCAACACTACTAATGTGTGCTTTGAGAGTGTGCAATGGCAGGTAAAACGAATTACCGATTGACTCTCAATGGAATAAAAAGGGGTCGTAAGAATGAGAAATATGCATAGGGGTACAATGACGGATTGACGACCCTGAAATAACATTCCACGCACGGGTCAGAAGCCATCTCAGCTCACCCGGGGAAGCGTGTGTCATACATGCAAGGCCACATTGATTTGGTCGTGTACGATGTGTTGAGGGGTGCACAATAAGGAAGATATTATTCCTCAATCGCCATTAGTCTCCATGGAAGTGCAGTTGGAAGATCACAATAACGATTCATGATCACTACATAGTACTCCCCATACAAGGAAAATGAAGTTGTCGGAATGACCCATAGAAGTGGTACCTAGACAACGATAGGAAAGGGAAGATTTACATTCTTGCATTAAAACATTTAGGAATATATAGATATAGATATATATATTAAATGTTGCGTATGGAAATATTAAATTGAGAATAATTGAATGAAAGAGCATTTTAAATTAAGATATTATAGAAAATTGGATATTTGGGGTAGAAGTTGTGCACACCCATTGATTTAGGAAAGATATGCTTTAGCTTAAAATATAAAATAAATAAATTAGAGATAACTAATGTTGGAGCAAATCTACACTAAAAAATATCTAGAGTTTAACTCCACATGCATCCACTGATATAGGGATTAGGGTTTTATACTAGGGAGACAACTAAGAGATAATTAAGGGGCTTATGTGCACTAGTATGTGAGAGTGACACTTGTTGCATGAGAATGAATATTAGATATTAATAAATTAAATTAAATTGTGCATGAAATGACACATGTCGTGCACAAATTTTTCTATTTAAAAGGGAGAATGAAGAGAAAATTATCTCTCTTGCTCCGTATTGTTGGATGGACTTCGTAATGGAAGTTTTCATTTGAGTGTGGTTCATAGGAGTTTGGTTGATAACTTTTTTGGGGATTGGGAGATCCCATCGGAGATTCAAGGCTTGTATGTTCTTACGACCCCTATTTTCTCGGGGGATCGGGAGGAAGGAGAGTACTCCAGGTAAGGTAGGGAGGTCAACCGAGGGGTTAGCCAGTAATAGCATCGAGAGTTGATTGGATCATGCAGAAACTAATTCTAGGCATTCGACAACGTGAGATCGACCCTCATGGAACAGGTTCTTTTCAAGTGTTATTATAAGTTTTATATGAATTTTTGGAGAAAGATTTTACTGTAGCAATTTATTTGATGATGCAATGTACATTTCAGTTATGGTAAACTATATTGTTTCAAGTTCCTTCTAGGGTCCCAAGGAGTTCCCTGCATCCTCTATGCACAACATGTCATCCCATGCCATCTCAGTGCACTATTATTATAGTTTTTCCCAAGTCTTCTGCCATCCCAGTCAAATCTTCAATCAATCCATAAATACCTATGATTTAGGTTCTTGTCTGGTAGTTGAGTTTTAGATTGGATTTTATTGGTAAAGATCTCTCTTACTTACTTACATGTGTTCTATGTGTCATGGTGGTGTCCCCTCATCTAACTGAAATCTCCAAGTGACTTATTCTTTTATTTAATAATAAAAATATATAGTTTGTTGTGCAAAGTGTCACTTTGTGTTTTTTTGAGTTTTAAATAAATTCTTCCATAAAAATAATTGTCACAAATATTAAATCCAAAATGAAATAAGAATTTTTTTGGGGTATCACATTTCTACTCCACCCCCCTTATTTTTAACACCATCCTCGTTGTTCTTTATTCTGAGCTCTCTTGCTCATTCTGGAATATGGAGGGATATGCCTCTCACATTTTATCCTCCATTTCCCAAGTTTCCTCTTCAGGGTTGAAGTGATTTCATTGCACTTTTATTTGAATGATGGCTCGATTCCGTAGCATATGTTCCTTCCTGTATCGGATGTAGAAAGGTTCAGTCTAGAACTCACCCTCGAGTTCTAACTAAATCACATTCCATTCAATTACATGAGTAGCATCATGTATATATTTTTTTAATAATGAAACATGGAATACATCGTGCACTTTTATATTAGGAGGAAGTGCAAGCTAATAGGATACCAGACCTATCTTAACTAACACTTCGAAAGGTCCACAATACCTGGGTGCTAGCTTGGAACATCTTCCCAAGCTCAAGGCACTCTTCTTTGACTTTGCCTTTAGATATACATGATCACCAATGTTGAACTCTCTTGAAGTTATTTGTGAATATGCATAACTCTTCTGCCGATCCTAGGCAACTTTTAAGTTTTGTTGCACCTCTTTCACCTCTATTCCATCTCCTTTAACATGTCAGGTCCTAGAAAAATCATGTCAACAGTGTTATCCCAAGGCACATGAGTGTGGCATTTTCAACCCTAAAAGACTTCAAATGGACTCATTTTTAATGAAGATTGTTACCCATTATTATAATCAAATTCTACTAAATGCAAATACTCTTCCCATTTAACTGGTTTATCCATTACATACATTTGTAACATATGTTCTAAAACTTGATTAGTTCTTTCAATTTTCCCATCTATTTGAGGATGATAAATAGTACTGAAATTAAACGGTGTATCTTGACGTTTTAACAAGGATTTCCAAAAGTTACTTGTAAATTTTGCATCTCTATCAAAAATCACAACTTTTAGAATACCATGCAAACGAAATATTTATTTCATAAAAATGTTAGCTATGTTAATGGCTTTAAACGTAGATTTCACAGGTATGAAGTGTGCATCTTTACTTAAATTATCAGCAACTACCATTATTGAGTCATGTTTTTTATTCGTTTTAGGTAATCCTGTTATAAAGTCCATAGTTATTATCTCCCACTTCCATCTGGGAATAGATAGGGGTTCAAGTAACCCTTCAGGATGTTGATGTTTTGTTTTTACTTGTTGACATTCAATGCATCTAGCTAGGTAATTTGCAATATCATTCTTCATGTTAGGCCAATAATAACTTCTTCTCAGTTTTGTTATCATTTTCTTGGTATCCCGTATGTCTGGAATACGATTTCTTATGTAACTCATTCATTATTAATTGTTTAACTGCTTCATATTTTGGTATATATGATCGATTTTTATAGACTAATAAGTCTTCTGAGATTATGGAGTAAGGTGAGAATTCGTTTCCATTTACATCATATTCCAATTTGTATTTAATTTTTAGGTATTCTTCATCATTTTTAGCTGCATCTTTTATCAAATCTTCAAGATTTTCTTGTAACTGCTAAAAGAAACCGAACAATGTGGAATGGCATTCCTAGTCAAGGCATCTGCCACTTTGTTCTATTTTCCTTTAATGTGTTTAATTTAAAAATCATACTCACTCAAGAAGGCTAACCAGCTTGTTTGACGAGCATTTAAACTTTGTTGATCAAATAAATATTTTAAGCTTATATTATCTGACATTAAAGTGAATTTTCTCCCTATTATCTAATTTCTCCACATCCTTAATGCATGTATTATAGCAACTAGTTCTAAGTCCTGTGTCGCGTAGTTACGTTCATGTTGTTTATGTTTTCTTGACTCATAGCGTATTACATAATCCTCTTGCAATATCACGCCACCTAACCCTTCTAAGAAGGCATTCGTACATATAACGAAGTCCTTGTACGAATCCACTATTCTTAGAATAGGTGCAGTGGTCAGCAAGTGTTTAAGATTTTCAAATCTTTCTTGACATTTATTAGACCATACGAATTTAGTTCCTTTCCTTTTAAGTGAATTTATCGGGTAATGAATTCTGGAAAACCCCTCAATGAACCTACGGTAGTAACCTGTGATTCCCATAAAGAATCAAATCCCGGTTACATCCTTAGGAACTAGCCAATCAATGGTTGCCTTGATTTTATTTGGGTCTACAGAAATTCCTTCCTTAGATATTACATGACCTAGGTATTGAATTTTATCTTGAAAGAAATCACATTTACTAAACTTCGCATATAGTTTATGTTCTCTTAGGGTTTGTAAGACTAACCAATCGTAGCGTCTTGTGCATCAAACTCCACTAAAATGTGAATTGATAGGAAGCTTCCATGGAATGTGATAGGAGGATGAATGTTTGTTTACATTGATGGGTATCATTACCTTGAATTTATACAACACTTGAATCTCACATCCAACAAAGATGTAATTCACCCTTTATATTCATTCAAACCTTAAGCTTTCTAGGGGTTCCCTTACTGTCTAAACCATATAAATTGTCATGAAAAAACTTATCACTATACTAGTGACAATTCTATTTCAATTATTAAAAAAAAAGTTAGATTTAATTGATCAAGACAAAATATTGCAAACCAAAAAAAAAAAATTCTTATAAACTTGGAGACGAATTACATAGATCCTATAAAATATTGTTGTAATTAAATATGGGAAAATGAAAACTCAAAGCAGTGGTTTCTCTACTTATGATTTAGGTAATTAGAGGAACATCAGAAGACTAAAATGTAAGGATATGGTACACTCTTAGAGAGCATTGGTAGTCCTAAAGAATCCATCTTTGACCAAGGCTAGATGCTACAAAAGGATAGATGAGTTGGGTGATTTTGATCCCAACTCCACTAAGATTCCTCTGTTGCAAATATATGAGAGGGACCCTCCATATATTTTTTGTTGTTTAGAGATGTTCATACAAACAATTGAAAATCAAGATTTTGAATCTTGGAATCAATGACGAAAAACAATATCATCTTCAATTCATCAACAATGTTCTTCATTCTGGATTGTCATTATAAAATGGTATATAGTGTATTATCAAGAATCATACCAACCCTTTCTTGAGAACTATGATGTGTTTCCCATGGGCATATGTGGGGTGACTTGTCATGAACCCAAATTTCAGGGTTGGAAAAATTGTGAAATTTTGAAAACTTTACCTAACATTTAAGATCTTTTTAATGAAAGTTAGGTAAGACAAGAACCAATGTTCATTTGTACTTGTATTGATAAAAGACAATTAATAAAAGAAATAATCAATATGCATTATTAATTAATTCCATTGTTCTTTCTTTGCTTAAGATTTCAAAAGGTCTCATGTCAAATTTCCAGCCTTCTATACAAGTCCTTTTGTATCGATCGCTCAAGTTGATACCTAAACAACTTTTGATAAATACTTGAGTCATTTTATTATGTAAGGAAGACATTACATTTGTATGCTAGTAAAATGTTTTATCAAAATTGATGAATACATAAGACAAACAAATTTTCTATGTAAATATATATATTCATAACCAATTCTTACTATCTTTGTCTTGAACCTTTTTCATGAAGTGCTTTTCCCTTTTAATGCACCCGTCAAACTTAAAAACACATTAAATTAGCCATTCCTCCAATTACATGCATATTCAGGAATTATCATCTAACATAAAAATCATTCAATAAAAGCATGCAGTTATACAAACCATCACATTCAAACACATCCTAGAGAACTCATAAAAAAAACACAATTTTCACGTGGTTCACCCAAAACTAGGGCTACGTACACAAGAAGGGTTGTGTTATATATTTATATTATCAAATAAAAGATACAAACTGCAACATCGTTGCTACATTTCCACTTGCAATAAGCTTCTCTTACATAGGGCATTTTTAAGACACCTCACGTTAAACCTTCAGAAAGGTTACCGGAATCTATCTAGCATGATTCTTCTTTGATATGAAAACAAACTCTCGCATTAAACTCTTTGATAGGTCTAACTATGTATCACTATGTTTATATAAAACATTGTAATCACTTCATCAAAAACCTAGGCAGATGGTTGTACAAGATAAGACGGTGTTAAAGTCGATCCCTTAACCTCGGGTTCAATTACTTTCGTGCTAGCAAAGACTATACTCAAAAGGGGTGTGATAACGTAAATATATATATCTAACTTTATAAAGCCAAAGATCCGAGGTTTTTAAAGGAACTTATCTACTCCAATACGCAATACATTTAATATATTTATAGTTTTATATAACAAGTATGGAAAGACAGGGCTCGACCCCATACGTTATCAATTGTGTAAACTGAGATTAATGCAATTTAAAACTTTATCCTATCTACAGTTTCCCGGCATTACTCCACAATGCAGAGATGAACAAGAATAGAATTTTTTGTTCCGCATATAATGCTCACCTTCTACATACAAAATTCTCAATTTTTCACAGGTGCATTCATAAATCCTAGTTCTTAGTATATAAGTGTCGGCGATTACCCAATCATGGAGATAAAATAACGTCGACTTAATTATATAACTGCATAAGATATTCATAAACAACCAAATCTCTAGTTTTAAGCGTCCGCCTCCTCTTCCCATTCTCCTCCACTAAATAAAATACTCCATATAAATAATAAACAACAACCCCTAGGTGTCTATAACCAATCCCCCAAAGATAGCTAACCTCGGCCCTGCTATCAGGTAGCCGTAGAACTTGGAAATTGGACAAATGGAATATTATAAGGTGACAAGTGGTAACCCAGCTCTCTTACCGAGTCACCTACTCGAACAACACCTCTTGGATTTCATGGGCTATGTTTCCCAAGGAAAGAGATGTCCAGTAGTCTATGATGGGGCGTCAAAACACACGAAGAGTGGTGTGGCTTTTTCCCCTCATGTCGCAGAGCTCAGAGACCTGTATAACTGCACACTCTCTTTCGAGAGTCCACCTCGGCTAAGAGGATATCTCTGCCACCTGGAGTTCAATTTGGAAAGTTAGGTGAAGGTGCTAACAAGTGGTGGCTATCAGGGTTAACCACTAAATTAAGTAGTGGTTAATTCAAGGCTTAAGACACCTATGTCGCCTATGGTTCGCTTTCCAAATCTAAGTCACTCATACATAAAAACGTATATTAATTTTTCATTTTCAAAGATGTCTTTTATATTAGATCGCTAGCTATGAGGGGCGGAAGGTGTTTTATCCTCTTTTCTTTGCTATAAAAGAGAAATATAAAAATGGAGCCCCAAGGGTATATAAATATATAGTTATATATTTTATGTATCAATCTATATACAATTATATACATAAGTGACGTTTAAATAACTTATAAATGTAATTCTCCCACACCTATATATATATGTATAAATCTTTATATACTCAAAATAATTAGAGTAGTAGGACTCGTCCTTCATAAGTAGATATGTATAATAATCCTTTACACATTTTAGTTTGTATGTGTATAATATACATTCCTTTGATAACGAAATTCTTTTTCATTTAGATATATAGTAATATACTTTACTATAATTCTTTTGCATATTTCTAATATACATTTATTCTTTAATCAAATAATCACTTAAAATATTTTAACTTCTTTCTTTTATATATATATATATATATACTCCCTTTTTCCCTTTAAGGTTTTTTTAAGTAGTAGTACTAGTAGGTATGCAAAATCTTAGTTTATATTCGATTATAAAAACACTTAGTGTCGTAACTTAGATTCCCATGGCTTCTAACCATAATCTTTGCTCTTAAAGAACTTATAACTAACTTGTAAATTTATGACATGGTGAAATTAGTTTATTTTACTCTCAGTGCCCAAGGTACCACCGCGACACTTAGTTATGAATGACTAGACCCACTTGGTTTCTTAGTGATCAAGCTTGTTTCCTTTAGTAAATTATTTTCCCTTTAGTGGCTTCACTGGCATGTCGTTTGGTTGCGTCCGTCATGGTGTAGTTGTATCACAACTTTTTAGTGACCTAATTTTAAAATTTTAAGAAATAAATACCATAACATACAACGTTTACTGGTGGGGCCTTGGCCTTGAGCTCCTCACCAGAAAAGATTACAATCACTATTTATATTTATACAATTTATTAGGTCAAAAAGGAGGGATGCTACATGACTAAAGGTGGAACTAGAACAATAGAGCTCGATTCTTAACTACCTTAGATATGAAAATGTTGTGAGCATTGATATTATCAACTAGGATTGATTGGAGGTAAATCATGGTGTTTCCATGCTCTATTTGTTTTAAAAGATAGATAATTGGTAGGAGGAGGAATTCCAAGAGAGGAAGGCATAATGGTTATCATATGCTATATATGTGTTTTTTAGTGCTTGATGTGAATGCAAGACCCATTTAAAACAACTAATTAATGTTCCAACTTTGTCTCCATGAAGTCTGAGGACAACTTCAAAGCTTTTGATTATGGTCACAATGATGTCTCTGTCTCAACTGCATAATATACATGAATTGTGTTTACTAATTTCATAATATACTTGAACATAATATATTTACTCATTATTGATTTTTTCACGAAATGTTTGTTCAGAAAAGAAAAAAAATTAGTGATTTTGAACTTTTTCGAGTTTACAAAACTAAGGAGATTTAAAATATCTTAAAATGATTATTTATTGTTTGTAAAGGACATGCAAATTGAATGTTATAATTTCTATTTTTTTTCTTGTTCTCCTTTACCATCTCAAACCATTCAATTTAGTGTAAGTAGCATTGAATTCAATCAAGTTCTATATTGTGCTATTTTTGTACGACCTCGCAATGTGATCCTTACTTTCATAGTGATAAGATATTACACATGCATCTAGAGAATTATTTTTAATTACAAATGGTTCATCGATGACTTGAGGGTTGGCTTGTTTAAAAATGGAGTGGTATGTTCTTATGATAATTTTATGATGTTGCCCGAAATGTTTGGTAATTTCAAATTGATTATTGTCGTTTAATGTTTTTTGGTTATTTCATATTGAATATTGTTGATTGGGATGAATAAGATGTGCTATTGTCCATGGTAATTGTTTGATGGTTGATCTATCACTCTTCTAGATAAGATTTTGGTGAAGGGAACATGGCATATTAGCTTCTGGATGAGTCAGATGTTTTTGGCCAAGCAACAATAATGTTTTGTATGGTGGGGCAAGGAAGATAATTAGATTCTTAGGTCATATTGGTGTTGGTATTGAGTAGTTTGCATAGCGAGCCCATAATTACCACTTATATCTCAAAAAATCATCTTTATTTTCATGTGTCACCTTGCTTTTAATCTTAATCTTTTTTCTCCTCCCAACATCTTTGAACTGCTCGAAGTTGTGCAAAGTATCTCAATTCAAAATGAAAATCCAACTTGGAAATTCAATATGATTCCTCCCCCTATGAATATGGAAATTGGGGCTCTGTGTTGGCTCCTCCTCTTGGAAACATGGTTGGGGTGATAGTCCTAGTGGTTCATGTATTGATTCCAATCTTTACCTTCATCCAAAATATGCATGTGTTATTGTCCCCCTTCCTGGTGGTTCATGTGTTGATTACAATCTTTCCCTTCATCCAAAAGATGCATGTGTTATTGCCCCGCTTCCACCAATTGATCCACTTGTTATGTATGGTGTTGTTAGTGTTGTTGTTAGTGCTATTCATCATGTTGATCCTCCTCCTAAGACTTAAAACGACATTGCCATGATTGTAGTTGTTATTTATGTTCTTGGTATTAACAACTTAGCTCCTCACAATCAACATGTCCTTCTTGTTGTAAATCATAAAAATATTGATGTTATGTGGGATTTTGTTGATCAAATCCTTGTTGCTTTGTTACCTAGAAAAATTTCTAAAGTAGTTGTGAATTATCCTATGATTGTGAAGTCTTTTATTTTTCTTTTATTTTAGTGAATGAGTTTATATTATATTCTTCAAATTTTAATTTGAATAATTTGTATTTTCCGCCTTGGCTTGACCTGATAGCTTTCTAATTCCTGCCAAACCATAAATCAAGTTTCTCTAGACTGAAATCGAGTTGCTTCCTCTTTGATATGGATGGATTTGGAGGATCTATGCATACTTCTCCATCTGAGATAAATATTTGGAAACAATGTTATGTGGCTATGTTAGGGGATCTGCAACAATTAAAATATTATGTCAATAAATGAAATGATGCAGCAATTAAAATAGAGGCCATAATAATTATAGAATCAACTATAAACATAACAATTGCAATTATTGTCTTATGATTTCATAGAGTTAACCTAATCCCGTTTATTTTTATTACGGACACATGGATCATCTAGAGACATCTAGACATGTTGGTAGTGGTACCAACATTCCTATATGCCATTTGGATGGGAGTATTGGACGCACCACAGGTCCACTATTAGGTGCATTCAACTGTTAACTTCAACATGTTTAAGTCTAGGTTACATATTTCAAATGTTTAATGTCAATACAGATATGAACATATTTATGCTAAATTTTACATGCTTTTTAATTAAGGACACATGGATTGTCTAGATACATCTAGACATGTTGATAGTGGTACCAACATTCCTAGACGCCATTCGAATGGGATTATTGGACGCACCATAAGTCCACTATCAGGTGCATTCGATTGTTAAATTCAACATGTTTAAGTCTAGGTTACATATTTCAAATGTTTAATGTCAATACATATATGAACATATTTATGTTAAATTTGACATTTTTTTTAATTTGCGAAAAATTCTCGTCATGCATGCCTGCACAGCTTCAGGGGGAAACAAACTTTCCTGCTATGCGCGGACACTATCATAGTTCATCGTCAGGTAAATTCAATTTTTATTTAGTTCACGCTCAAGTCTATATGTTACATGTAATGTTTAATGTGAAAAAATATAGACATAAATCTTCTTTTACACACATTTCTAAGATCTTGTCGCACACAGGTAGTGGCTCTGCCTCTGACAATGGTAGACACACTTCTGATGGGTCTACTGGACGCATAGAGAGAGAGCAGCTTGAATTCCAGGCTGTCCTGACTGCTACGCACCCACATGCATAGAGGACACCCATAGGTACATTACATCAATAGTATGTAGTACATGTGGTTAAAAAAATTATTTATAACATGGCAGTTTTTAGGGTGTCCCTTTGTCAGTTCATATGGTCTACATATGGTTAAAAGGGATTCTTGGTGCGTTGCATCCATTACTTGGGATGGTTGATGACCCTTGCACAATTTAATTTTTGCTTGACATCTTTTACACACTTTTTGTGTTTGGTAGTGGCTTACTGTATATTCAATTTTTGGAGTTCTATGTAGGTTATGTTATATCATTTAGGGAAAGAGTTTAATGAACCAAAGATTGATTTATGGACATGTTGGATATACTTATTAGTCATGTCAGATGGATCACTTCTCTGGTGTATTCCAAGTTATAGAAAGCATTCTGATTGTACTCAAGCTCATGTCGGTCGCTTGTTGGGTTATTATATGGTGCATGGTTGATATTTCAAACTTTTCGTGCATGTGCAATTGTCACCTTTGAGAAGTTATTTCAATTTCACGTTGTGTTTTGGATTTTTGTTCAAGCAATGTTATAGATTACATTAACTTTTACAAGGCATAACTATATATACAAATTTAGAAAACACAATTTTCTTACCCGTAATAGATAAGAGAAATTTGCAATTTTATTCTCCCCTCCTAAGTATTCCATCGATTGCTTATTTCTCTCAATCTAGTTATTTATTCTATGCAAAATCCTCTTAATGTTAGCATTTCCATCTCCTCCACTATACCAAGAGCTGGAGGGATGTGTGATTGAATAGTTCAAGAAAGAGATACCAATCTTGTATTAGCTCTTAAACTATAAAGGATTCTGATCTTGAAATAGGTTTTCTCATGTAGCATTCCCTTTAATGTGGGTAACCCCAAACCATTGTAAAACATAGATCTAGAAGCACTAAAATTCACCCTCCTAGCAATACATAAAGACAAGGAAAACAAGTCCATAGGAATCAATAATGGCATACCTCTAGTCATGGAGAAATATTGAAACCACTCCAATAGAAGAGATTGGGGTATCAAGGTCTAATTTTTGCACATAGAGGTTCATTCGCACATACAGTTTCACTTGATTCCCTAAGGCTCATTGTGCAACCATACACCCAAATAAATCATCCACCCTTTACCACCTTCTGGAACCATAAAATCCCACCTGTATAACTGGTTTGTTGTGCAAAGGGAAGAAAAGTTTCCATATTGTGAATGTTAATGCAAGGTACACATTAGGAGAAGGCATGAATGACATAACATCTCCCTCATGTGGACCTTTAATGGAAGAGGACTTGCACTTATCACTACTCTAATAAATGACTAAGTGTATCTATTATACCTTATTCCAAAATTCATAAGGATATGTCTTATAAACTTGATGAAGTGTTGCGTAGGATGATATTTATCATTTTGTAGTACAAGTTAAATATTTTTCACTTTTTTTAAACGTTACATGCATATGACTTGATTATTTTTGTGCACATGCATTTGGTGCCTTATTATGCTGATATGCCTACCACAAGCAGGCCAACGCAAGATATATATGGTAAAGGTGAAATCTAAGTTCATAATTCTTGTTTGACATGTGTGTTTAATTTGTGAAGAATTATGATATTTCTCTTACTTATATGTGATTGTCAATTTATTGTTTTTTTACAGGGGCTAGTGGACAAGCACGGAGGACACACTTAGGTAATTTTTAATGTTATTTATCATTTTATAGTACAAGTTAAATATCTTGGACTTTTTTAAAATGTTACATGCATATGACTTGATTATTTTTTTGCATTTGCATTCAATGCTTTATGCTGCATATACGACTAGCTCAGAGAGCCCATCACCAGATAAAGATTGTTTACATAAATTCTCACCATAATTCTTATTTGACATAAGTGTTTTTTTGCGAAAAAATATGCTATTTCGCTTAAACTTACATGTGATTTCCAATTTATTGTTTTTTACAGGGGATTTTACAAATTCTCAGAATACTGATAGAACATAAGAGTTAGTTTCTAGTACGCACAGTGTACATGCTGAGGCAGAGGCTCCACTGGGTATTTTTAATGAACACATTTTATTTAAATATGTATACTTTAATCGGAAAATTATATATACATTCTAATACTTCCACACGTTTTACTTCTTATAGGGTTTGTTGCTCGTGCTCCTATTCCACCTCATAATACAAGGAGAGGTCGTCGAGTGCGTCAGTTAGCCCACAATGAAACATATGACCCTCTCTACACTCATCCTAAATATGTTCCCGATGAGATTCCTTGGGAAGACAAGATCGCAATGCTTACTATGGAAAAGATGAGGGAACATTTTGCGAGATTGTAGGGTGAGCTTGAGATTTCTACAATCTCTATCGGTTGTCAACAGAGTCTCCAGATTGTTTTGCACAATCTGAACAGTTTGATTGAGACTTATGTTGGGGTTGGACCATAAACCCATATTTTTTATGACATGATGCATAGGATGCGAATAGCAGTGATGGGTCTCCACAAGTTCGAAGGAATAAAAAGCATTGTCACAAAATAAATGGTCTTTTCATTATTTGACTTACAACGTGAAGACAAAAGACGTCTAAAGATTGCAAGATTCAATGATCCAAATATTGCACCACATATTTATTTGAGGTTCCTCTATGTACATGGAAAGTTCCCAAATAATGATGAGGTCCCTCAATATTTTGTCAATATGCTAATTGCATAGTTTCGGTTGCACATGGACCCTGACTATACAAATAGGGGATCACCTTTCTATGGTGCTAGAAAAGGTCATACATATGAACGTCATGATTCACTGCAAGATCACTGAATATAGTCAATCGGTGCCTCGCTTCGTAGTTCAACAACCTATAGTCATTTATTTTCTAGAGGAGTTTGAAATGACATCCAAAGTGGCAAGTAGGGTGAGGGCACAGATAAAAGAGCATGTTGGGGTTGCATTGGCAAGGGTAGAAATCAACATAAATAATATGGCATCTTCAACCAATATGGATGACAACTCATTTGATGACTATTATGATGATGTCTTGAGATTTATGAGTCGATCAGAGCTCGAGCATTATGCAACATATTGTAGAGACAGGTATAAGCGAGACAATGCTCGAGAAAATCGACACATAAATTTGGTACATAAGTATGCTTTAATAATTGAACTCACAAAAGACACATTTACAATATGAGCTAGAATATACATGTTATATATTAAATGTTTTTGTATATATATATGTTTTTATTATTTAAATCTCATGTCTATAAATTAATTGAAATTTATGCACTATGCCCAAATGCTAAATGATGATGACTATGTTGATGATTGTTTTGTTGGCCATGAAGAAAGAGAGGTATTACTTCGCTCATAAGTATATAAATTCTTGTTTATTTTTTTTGTTGCTGATAAGTATTTAAATTATTTTTTTGTGAAATTTTTTATATAATATATATATATATATATTTAATTATAAAATTATAATATTTATTTTGCAATTAGAATTTCAAAATCATATTTCTTATCTTAAAATCTAAATTAAATAAATCAACATAAATATAAATTAATACAAATTAATACAAAGATCGTGGCTCCTAGTTAATTGAAAAATCA
Organism: Larix kaempferi; assembly: GCA_027924585.1. Taxonomy (NCBI): domain Eukaryota; kingdom Viridiplantae; phylum Streptophyta; class Pinopsida; order Pinales; family Pinaceae; genus Larix; species Larix kaempferi. The sequence continues at coordinate 42,701,206 of BSBM01000106.1, forward strand.
TTGACTTTATTTCAATGTCATAAACTTTATTGATTCAATTTGTTAGTTGAACGGAAACGTCACTTAAACTAATCGTAAGTTCATTTGAATGGCCTCAAAGTATCACTTTTAACTCTTCCAAATTCAAAGGTGGTTTGAATGACCTAGGAAGGCTGATACAATCACTTAAAGTCACGTCATTTTTTCCCGTCTGCAACGACCTTCAATAAATATTCTGAAGACTCTTTTCCATTATTTAAACGAAAATTTTGACATAAATATTATTTAATTACTCATGTCATTTCTTTTTTCCGTGCGCAACGAAACTAATAAATAAATAATTTCAAGACTCTTTTTCATTATTTAAACGAAAATTTTGACATAAACATTTTTTTAATTATTAATTAAGATAAAAATTTATAAAGTAATTTAAAATATTTAAATAGAAATATACAAGTTTCGCTTAAATCACAATTATTACTAAAAAAAATTATAAAACATTTAAATATATAAAAAAATTACAGTGAATCATAATTATGATTATAATTAAATTTACTGAAATTAAAGTACATATTCAAAATTCTAAAACATCCAATGTGCACAATAAAGCTTCTGTAAGATCAATGTGCACTCAAGTTTGATTAATTTTTGAACTGGAGGATCGATGGCGGCGGAGGATCGATGGAGCTTTGCAGAGTTCGTTTTTGCAGTGTTGGAGCTATGTTTTCCAGGCTTGTTGTCCTTGGCAGTCATGTTGGAGGTATAATTTGTCAGGCTTATGCCATTTGTCCTCTGGTTAGATGTTTCCCCTGGTGTTTAGTCTGTTCTCTTTGTTTATCTCAAACTAGGGTTCGACGGTAGTGGGTTCCAAGTGGCTGTAGGTCACTTCTTTCACGGTTTGGATAGGACAGGTGTGGAGGTAGTGGGATCCAGGTGGCTGTGGTTCACTTCTTTCACGGTTTGGATAGGACAGGTGTGGGTTTTTCATTTTTTTCTGGTTGCGGGGCCTTATGGCCTCTCTAACTCTCCAGCATACAACAGTTCCTATCACTCCTGTCGAATCTCATTGCGGTGTGAAGGCTCACAAGGCAAGGTCTGCTCTTACCAGGTATGTGATAGCGGAAGACGCCAATCTTGACAGAGTTGCTATGCTTGTCGGCCGTGCCCTTGTCCATCGTCTTGAATTTACATCAGCTTCGAAAGAGGAGTTACTAGAATGGGTTAGGGGAGTTACTAGAATGGGTTAGGGCCAACTGGGTGTCGGATTCTGGAATGGCTCCGAGGGTTAATATTCTGTTGAATTGCTAGATTCTTTTTGTCTTTCCAGATGCTGCTCTATTGTTGAGGGTTTTGGAGGGTACTTGGCTCTTTAAAGAAGGCGCTTTGAATCTGAAACACTGGCATCTTGCCTTTGATCCCCTTTCAGAGAAACAGAGATGCCGACACCTTTGGATGTTGATCCCAGGGTTGCCGATAGAAATTTGGACTGAGGCGATTGTTGTCGACCTGGCTAACTCGGTCGGGCATTTTATTCGCATTGACAGAAAGTCTCTGTTTGGAATGGATCGAAGATATGCAAAGGTTATGGTGGAAATTGATATGGATGCTAGTCTTCCGGTAGAAATTGAGATTATTTGGGGTCGTCGTTGCTAGAAACAAAGGCTTGATTTTTTCAAAATTCCCTTCCGCTGCTTCGCTTGCAAGGAAATTGGCCACATTTTTGCCAAATGCCCTCTTAATTTGAAGACTGGGACTGCATTGACTAGTGATTTGGACCTAGTTACTCCGTCGACTGCACCTGGTAAGTCTGTCCCTGCCCCTGACTCTGTGTATTCTGATGTATTAAAGGAGGATATTGCATTGTTGGAAGTAACAGAGAGAGATTTAGATGCTCGTATTGCTTCTGGGGATGTCATTTTGAGACATGGTATTCATTCTTCCATCGGTGGGCGTCTGCCATTGATTGGTGATCAATTGAAACCCTCTGTTGTCCGCAATCTTTCATCTGAGTTAGCCTATGTGGAAGATAGGGTTGATGAGGGTTTAGACTATTCAGGGAATCTTGGTGTGGGTGATGTGGCTCGGGGTTCCAAGCCTTTGTCTCCTTCTGCAACGAGATGTGTTTGTGAGAAACCTGGGATTTCGGAGTCTATTTTGCATTCACTTGATGAATCTGGGATTGGTGAAAATTGTGAACTTAGAGTTGATGGGGTCTTAAAAACCCTTTCCCCAGTTCCTACTTTCTCCAAATCTCCAGCAACTGACTCTGGTGCTCTTCCAATTCATGCTGTAAAATTCCAGAATGTTACTATTCGGAGGGGTAGAAAGAAAAAAGAGGGGGGTCGGGAGTCTGATATTGTCGGTTCTAGCCATCCTGGGGTAAATGAAAATTTGTTTTCTGGGGTTTCATTAAACTTTTCAGATGAGGGTCTTAGAGCGAAGACACCCTCTGCCACTGGTTCGTGATGTCTATTATTTCCTTAAATATTCGGGGGTTGGGGAAGGTTACTAGGGCAAAGGCCTTCTCCAAACTTTTTGCAGCTATTTGTCCTGGTGTTGTTCTTCTTCAGGAAACCATGTGTTTAAGTTCGGTGGCGGTCTCAAAGATTGGTGATCTTCTGCCTAGGTGGAAAGTTGCGGCATGCTGTGCTAATGGTCTTTCGGGTGGACTGGCAGTGGCTTGGGACCCTTCTCTATTTGCTTTTAAAGTTTTTTCCACTCCATGGGGTCTTTTGATGAAAGGTTTCTGTTTAGGTTTGAATTTACAGTTACACATCCTTAACTGTTATGCTCCTTATGAAGGCCATCAAATTTTCTGGGAAGCTTTGGCTGACTCTGGGGTTCTTAATCTTCCACATTTAGTGATTGCTGGTGATTTGAATTTTACAATATCTGCTTCTGAGATTTGGGGTGTTGGGGCTAGGATGGACCCGTTGGCTGATTACTTCTTGGATTTTCTTGGTCGTTTTGACCTGGTGGATATGGCGCCTACTAAACTAATTCCTACTTGGACAAACGACAGACAGGGGGGGGGATGGTGTACACAAATGACTAGATCATTTTTTGGTGAAGTCTTCCTTTTTAGGTATCTTTCAGTAGACACGTTCTTGGGTTCATGAGGTGAAATTTTCAGATCATTGGCCTATTGTTCTACAGTTTGAAGAATATGGTCAAAAGGTATGCTACCCATTTAAGTTTAATAGTTCCTGGCTATTGGAGAAGGAGTTTTGTGATATGGTGGGATCCTTCTGGTTAAATATGGATGTTGAAAATTTAAATCCTGCTGATTTCTTTTGTCATAAAATGTTGAAGCTCAAATATGAAGTTATAGATTGGATTAAGGTAAGAAAAAAGTCGGATGCAGCAGAACTAAAGAAGTTGGAAAATAGTATACAATATGCTTTCATGCAAAATTTGGATGGTTCATTGGATCAGGGTGATTTTGAAATTCTGAAGCTTTATGAGAAAAAGAAGGAGGATATCTTATTGATGGAATAAAGGGAATGGAGATTGAAGAGCAGAGCGGTGTGGATAAATCATGGGGACAGGAATACAAGATTTTTTCATGCTTTTGCATCTACAAGGAGGAATTCTAAAATGATTTGGGATATTAATGATGTAAATGGAAACTCTATAAAGGGTTTGGACTCTTTGAGTTCTGAAGCTGTGAGGTTTTTTGGAAATATCTACAAGGAGGATGGTGACTGTGATCTTTTGGATCAAATCAGATTGGCAAAACTTTATCCTAGATGTATTGATGAGATTGAAGCTGAGGCTTTGGGAAAGGAGGTTTCTTTAGAGGAAATTGAGCAGACTTTAAAAAATTTTGCTAGGGAAAAAATCCCTGGTCCTGATGGCTGGCCTATGGAATTTTATGTGCATTTCTTTGACATTTTGGGGAAAGACATTCAGCGTCTTGTGGAATTCACTAGGATTCATGGGTTCATTTCTAGTACTTTAAATTCCACTTTTCTTACCTTAATTCCAAAATGTAATAAACCTATTTCTTATGGGGATTTCAGGCCCATAGCACTCTGCAATCTCATTTATAAACTTGTTTCCAAAATTATTGCTGTGAGATTGAAGGATGTTTTATCCACTGCTATATCTCCAGAGCAATTTGGGTTTTTGAAGGATAAACAAATTCATGATTCGATTGGCCTCTCCCAGGAGCTGCTTCATACTATCAAATCCAAGAAGTTGAAGGCTATGGTTTTAAAGATGGATTTAGAGAAAGCTTACAATCGTGTTAATTGGTCTTTTCTTAGGTTGATCCTGATTCAAATTGGTACTCCTCCATTGGTGATAAACTGGATAATGGCTTGTGTGTCTACACCATGCATTGCTGTTTTGGTAAATGGCAATCCCTCTTCTTTCTTCCAGTGCACCAGAGGGATCAGACAGGGTTGTCCTCTGTCTCCCTTGTTATGTCTCCTGATTATGGATGGTCTCAGTAGGCTCATTCATCAAGCAAAAGAATGGGGTTTGATAAAAGGTATAAAGATGGGTGAAGGTTGTTTTCTGTCACACCTACTTTTTGTTGATGATGTCCTTCTTGCGGGCATTGACTCGGTCACAGAGTGGAAGGCATTTTCAAATATCATCAATTTATTTTGTAAGGTATCTGGAATGAAAGTTAGCATCTCTAAGTCCTGTTTTTATCAGCATTTGGTGGATGCAGAAAGAAGAGGTGAAATTGCATCCTTTTTACCTTATAAATGTCTTGATCTGGTTGATGGGTTGAAATATCTAGGTTTTTTGTTAAAACCTAATTCCTATAAGGCAAATGACTGGCGGTGGATTATTAAAAAGTTTGAAAGAAGGATAGATCATTGGTCTTTCCGGTTGCTATCATCGGGTGGCAGACTTGTACTTGTTAAAGCTGTACTCTCTAGCATTCTGGTTTTTTGGCTCTCTTTATTGGAGGTTCCGGGCTATATTATTAATAGGCTCAGGAGGCTTATTTTCAATTTTCTCTGGTCTGGCAGACGTGATGGCACAAGTTTGGTGATGGTTAAATGGAAGATTCTTGCTTGGCCATTAAAGTTTGGTGGGTGGGGTATTAGAGATATTAGTATCTTCAGCAAAGCTCTTAGGATGAAAAGCTTATGGCGTGGTCTGTTCAGTAAGTCTCTATGGTCGAAGGTTCTCCATCTCAAATATATCAAATCTGATTTAATCAGCTAGTTGAGGAAGCCCAATATTTTTTTTGGTTCGCTGTCTCCAGTGTGGAGAGGCTTTCTTAAATTTTATGATTGGATTGCCATGGATATTTGCTGGCAGGTAGGTAATGGAAACAGTGTAATAATTGGGGTGGATCCTGTGCTCGGCTTGGAGGAACATTACTGTCTATCTGATGGCTTGATATCACGATTAAATTTGCTGGGTTATAAAACCCTTAATGATATTTATGATTTGGAACTTTTTCATAGTACTGGCATTGGTTGGTTAACTGAATTAGATTGGCTGAATCCAGATCATGCATTGGAATGGGATCTCTTTATTCGGGCTCTTCGATCTGTAGGTATTGCTCTTTCGAGGTCTCGTGACAAGATAATATGGGCTGGTAATGCAAAAGAAGGTTATGTTACTGCCAAAACTGCATATGATAGGATTATTCAGAATCATTGTATTTATCCTTGTCATTGGTGGTATTCGAGAATCTGGAATTGGTCTCTACCTTTGAAGGTGAAGTGTTTTCTTTGGCATGCACTCAATGGCAGTCTTAAGACCTGGGAAAATCTACTTAAACGCGGCTGGATTGGTCCTAGCTGGTGTTGTTTGTGCAATTTATATTCTGAGTCTGCTGATCATCTGTTGATGAAGTGCCCTTTTCTACAAAAAGTATGGAATCTGTGCTGTATAGAGCTCAATCTGCAATTGGTATGGGATGGTCTGGATTTTGGCTCAGGCCTGTTCAATTGGGTTAGAAACTATAAAAAGCCACTATTCCTACCTATTTTTATTTCTTGGATCATATGGTTTACAAGGAATGAAGTGATTTTTCAAAACTTGAAGCCGGATGTTGTGCAGTGTGTAAAGTTTGTTTGCTATTTATTACAGACTTATCCGGAAGAGGAACATGGTAAGAAAGTTGTGAGCAAGAGTTCTTTTTCCTTTGTTGTCTTGCAGCCGGTATTATTTTTTGATGGGGCTACACAAGATGGTTTGTGTGCGACTGGTGGGGTCATCTATATCAATGAACTACATCACTTTTCTCTACGTCTTAATGGTGGTAGAGGCACCAATATGAAAGCTGAATTAATGGCACTTTGGGTTGTTCTAAAGGTGGAAAAATCCTTTGGTTTGGTGAATCCATTAGTCTTTGGAGACTCGCGAGTTACAATAAAATGGGCCAAAAATGAATTCTCTCTCAATGTTTTGGAACTTGAAAATTGGTGTGTCCGTATTCGTTAGGATATTTCAAAGTTGGAGCAGATTTCTTTCAATCATATCTATAGGTCACATAACTCACTTGCAAATCAACTTTCAAAAGATGCTGTTGTTGGTCCTGTAGGTGTACTTTTCTAGGAAGAATGGATGGAGGCCTGTCTGATAGACAGGGGTAATTTATATCTATTTTAAGAAAATTTGTACTTCTGGGATGAACATAAAATTTTGTATGTTATATTTTTTTGTGGAGACGATGATATTTATGTATAGCAGCTCCACTGAAGAACTTTTTTGAGATCATGTTTTGGTTTGGATATCTCGAGCTAAGATATTCTTACTATCTTTGTACTATTTGATTCCAAGGAATAGCAATAGTATGATTTTTTTCTGCTAGAAAAAGAAAAGCTTCTGTAAGATATCCCATTCGAAGGATCCCTCCTATGTCCAACCGAACTCATCCTTGACGTGTGGACGTGTTGAGTGGCTCACTAAGAGACCGTAAATCGAAACTGATCCCTCGCTCTCCGAAAGGCAGGTTTTGTCTTCTTCATCGTACCAGAAAGTCGTTATTCTCTGAAGTTCCACAGCTCTGTCGGGTCGACATAGATATAGCTCTCCTGGCAAGTCGAAAATAGGTCCCACGCCAACGACTCGTCAATCAACGAGAATTTATCGCAATTGAGGCACCCAGCGCCGTCTATTCCTGCAAACAAAGACTTCCAGAATGCCTCCTCATCGCTCGACAACTCCATTTCCGAATCCGAAGACGACTGCAACGACGCTGAAAATGCGAGCTATTCCATACTATTACTGTGCATAGAATGCCAAATCGAAGACAGTTTAGCTAAGGCATGTTTGGCGGCGGCATCCTGAATTTGCTGACGGGAAAGAGAAGACTCCGACAGAATGAGGGGTACAGAATCTGGGAAATTGAACTTGGTGGTAGGCCCTCTTAGGCAATACAATGTGACGTCATAAGCACAGGCAGCCTGGTGGGAGGTATTGTATGAGCCCAGCCATATCTTTGCTCGAGATTTCGGCATTCGAATTTTGGATACCCAACTTCCCCATTTTCGCAGTCAGATACCCTTTAATTGGTGGGACGTTTGTCCGCGAGCTTCATCTGGTAAGGCATGGGCATGGGTGTTGGTCAATCTTACATGCACCAACAAATGCAATAAATGACAATAAAACTGAAAGGGAAAAGAGTGGTTGTCAAGCCAACAACCCAAGAAAATTGAAGTGGACGATGTATCCTTTGTTGAAAAAGAACGAAAGCCAATTAATAGTTAGTTGGCAAAACGTGTAGAAGGTGGGCTTCTACATCTATAATTAGAAGGCGAGCTTCTGCATCTAAAGAGAAGCGAGAGAGAAAAGAAAAGCTTTAATGCCGGTTCTTACAGTCCTGATCTGTGTGTTGTGAGTTTTTTTTTTGTAAACACTCTGTAAATTTTTCCCTTTCAAAAAAAGATCTGTAGCAACCCGGAGACGTAGGCATAATTGGCCGAACTCCATTATCAATTTTGCGAGTCCTATTATTCCATTTTTTTTTTTGCTTTCTCACAAATCTGGTTACAGGGGAATCTGCGTAGTTTCCCATCAACTGGTATCAGAGCTAGGAATTGTGAGAAATGATCCAGAGGAAGTCAGATTCGAGTGGGAGCGATGGCCGCACACGAAGGAAAGGTGAAAATTGGGAAGTTCGATGGTGCGGACTTTGGCTTTTGGAAAATGCAGATCGAAGATTATCTGTACCAGAAAAAGCTTTATCAACCTCTCTCAAAAGAGAAGCCAGAGGATATGAAGGATGAAGACTGGGCTCTTCTCGACAGACAAGCCCTCGGAGTTATTCGATTGACGTTATCTCTCAATGTTGCTTTCAACATAGCAAAGTAAAAGACCATAGCAGGTCTTATGGTGGCTCTCTCCAGTATGTATGAGAAGCCATCGGCCTCTAACAAAGTTCACTTGATGAGGCGATTGTTCAATTTGCGGATGACGGAAGACGCATCGGTAGCTCAACATCTCAATGAGCTCAATACAGTCACAACCCAGTTGAGTTCAGTTGGAATTGAATTTGATGAAGAAGTACGAGCATTGATACTTTTGTCTTCTCTACCAGAAATTTGGAATGCTACTGTCACGGCTGTGAGTAGCTCATCGGGAAACAATAAGCTAAAATTTGATGATGTTCGTGATCTGGTTCTCAGTGAAGAGATCCAACGGAGAGATTCGGGTGAATCGTCAACCTCTTCAGTTTTGCATACAGAGTCAAGAGGAAGAAATTCAACCAGAGGGAATGGATGCAGATCGAACCATCGAGGTAGATCAAAGGATGGGAGGTCCAAATCCAGTAATCCCAATAATTCCCATAGCTCGAAGACCGTTGAGTGCTGGAAATGCGGGAAGACCGGGCACTACAAAAATCAGTGCAAGAGTGCACCGAAGGACCAGGACACGAAGGCAGAGGCAAATGTTACTTCCACCTCAGGAGGAGATGATGCGTTGATATGCTCTTTAGAGAGAAAGGAAGAGTCTTGGGTATTAGAATCTGGAGCATCATTCCATGCTACTTCACAGAAAGAATTCTTCGAGAGGTATGTCCCTGGAAACCTCGGAAAGGTATACCTTGGTGATGATAAACCTTGTGCTATTATTGGTAAAGGTGTAGTGAAGATTAAGTTGAATGGGTCTGTTTGGGAGCTAAAGGATGTCAGACATATTCCCGACCTAAGAAAGAACTTAATCTCAGTAGGACAATTGGCTAGCGAAGGCTACACTACGATCTTCCATGGTGATAATTGGAACATTTCAAAGGGTGCATTGACGGTTGCTCGCGGAAAGAAGAGTGGTACTCTTTACATGACAGCAGGGGCATGCTGTTCGATTACAGTTGCAGCAAGAAACGAAAATCCCAATCTGTGGCACCAAAGACTTGGCCACACGAGTGAGAAGGGGATGAAGATTATGCACTCGAAGGGAAAACTTCTAGGTCTACAGTCAATTAAGATTGACATGTGCGAATATTGCATACTTGGAAAGCATAAGAGGGTCATCTTTCAGACAAGTGGCAGAACCCCAAACAAGGAAAAGTTGGAGCTCGTTCACTCTGATGTTTGGGGACCAACGACTGTCTCATCCATTGGTGGGAAACACTACTTCGTGACTTTCATCGATGATCACTCACGGAAGGTATGGGTTTACTTTCTAAAGCATAAGTCTGAAGTGTTTGAGACTTTCAGGAGATGGAAAGCTATGGTTAAAAATGAGACAGGTCTAAAGATCAAAAATCTTAGAACCGACAATGGTGGTGAATATGAAGACACCAGATTCAAGAAGTTCTGCTATGAGCACGGGATCAAAATGGAGAGAACCGTGCCGGGTACGCCTCAACACAATGGTGTAGCTGAGCGTATGAACCGAAAGTTGACAGAAAGAGCCAGAAGCATTCGTATACAGTCAGGTCTACCGAACCAGTTCTGGGCAGAAGCAGTCAACACAGCAACTTACTTGATCAACCGAGGCCCATCGGTTCCATTAGAGCACAAAATACCAGAGGATTTATAGAGCAGAAAAGAGGTAAAACTATCACATCTAAAAATTTTCGGTTGTGTAGCATATGTGCATATCAGTGATCAAGGCAGGAATAAGCTTGATCCCAAATCCAAGAAATGCACCCTCATCGGCTATGGCGAGGATGAGTTTGGCTACCGCATTTGGGATGACGAAAACAATAAGGTGATCCACAACAGAGATGTGATTTTTAACGAAAGAGTAAAGTAGAAGGATAGGCATAAAACAGATGCCAACGACTCAGAGCAGAGTGAGCCAGTATTTGCAAATGAAGATGATATCCCAGATAGTCTTGTCACGGAACCGATTGTAGCAAATCCTCAGCCAGAGGAACTCGTTGGACAGAGCAGTGCGCAGCAATCCGACACACCACAGCCTCCTACTCCAGCTCCTGTATTGAGAAGGTCTTCTCGACCTCATGTGCCTAACAGGAGATACATGAACTATTTGTTACTGACTGATGGAGGGGAGCCTGAATGCTATGATGAAGCTTGTTAGACTGGAGATGCTAGCAAGTCAGAGCTTTCCATGAAAGATGACATGAAGTCTCTAATCTCCAACTAGACATGGGAACTAGTTGAGTTACCCGTGGGGAAGAAGGCACTTCACAACAAATGGGTGTGCTGGGTGAAAGAGGAGCATGATGGTTCCAAGAGATACAAAGCCCGACTAGTTGTCAAGGGATTCCAACAGAAGGAAGGAGTTGACTACACCGACATTTTTGCTCCCGTTGTGAAGCTCAATACTATCAGATCAGTATTGAGTATTGTTTCCAGTGAAGATCTTCATCTTGAACAGTTGGACATGAAGACCGCATTTCTTCACGGAGACTTGGATGAGGAGATATACATGCACTAGCCAAAAGGTTTTTCAGAAAAAGGGAAGAAGAACATGGTGTGTAGACTTAAGAAGAGTTTGTATGGCCTGAAACAAGCCCCAAGACAGTGGTACAGAAAGTTCGACGGCTTCATGCACAATGAAGGTTTCCAGAAGTGCAACGCCGACCACTGTTGCTACTTTAAGAGATATAGGTCTAGTTATATCATTTTACTACTTTATGTCGATGATATGTTAGTAGCAGGCTTAGATATGGATGATATCAGAAGGTTGAAGCAGCAATTGACAAAGGAGTTTGACATGAAAGACTTGGGTCCAGCAAAGAAGATTCTTGGAATGCAAATCACAAGAGATAAGCATAGAGGGTTCTTGCAGTTATCTCACACAGAGTACATCAACCATGTTTTGCAGAGATTCAACATGGGCGAGGCCAAGCTAGTCACCGCACCCTTGGCTAGTCACTTTCACCTATCCAAGGATCAGTCCCCTCAGACGGAGAAGAGAAAGATTTCATGGCTAAGGTTCCTTACGCCTCAGCCATTGGGAGTTTTATGTACGTGATGGTCTGTACGAGACCAGACATTAGCCATGCAGTGGGAGTTGTTAGCAGGTTTATGTCAAATCCAGGGAAAACTCATTAGGAAGCAGTCAAGTGGATTTTGAGGTACCTACGAGGCACCACAAAGAAGTGTTTATACTTTGGTAAGGGAGAGTTGAAAATACAAGGCTACGTAGACGCAGACTTTGGAGGTGAAGTTGATAACCGAAGAAGCAGCACCGGTTATATATTCACTGTTGGAACTACAGCTGTTAGTTGGATGTCACAGATACAGAAGATTGTTACTCTATCCACTACAGAAGCTGAGTATGTAGCAGTGACTGAAGCTAGTAAAGAGATGATATGGCTTCAAGGTTTGTTAACTGAGTTGGGTTTCAAACAGGAGAAGAATGTTTTGCACAGCTATAGTCAAAGTGAAATACACTTGGCAAAGAATTCAGCATTTCATTCCAGAACCAAGCATATTGTACTTCGTTATCACTTCATCAGATCTCTATTGGAAGATGATGTGTTAATACTGGAGAAGATCCAAGGAAGCAAGAATCCAGCAGATATGCTGACAAAGGCGGTGACTATCGACAAACTGAAGTTGTGTTCAACTTCAGTTGGCCTGCTAGAGTAACAAGACCAGAAAGGCTGCTGCATTAATCGAGGTGTGAAGATAGATTGAAATCAGTCTTCAAGTGGGAGATTGTTGATCAATCTTACATGCACCAACAGATGCAATAAATGACAATAAAACTGAAAGGGAAAAGAGTGGTTGTCAAGCCAACAACCCAAGAAAATTGAAGTGGACGCTGCATCCTTTGTTGAAAAAGAACGAAAGCCAATTAATAGTTAGTTGGCAAAACGTGTAGAAGGCGGGCTTCTGCATCTATAATTAGAAGGCGGGCTTCTGCATCTAAAGATAAGTGAGAGAGAAAAGAAAAGCTTTAATGCTGGTTCTTACAGTCCTGATCTGTGTGTTGTGAGTTTTTTTTTTGTAAACACTCTGTAAATTTTTCCCTTTCAGAAAAAGATCTGCAGCAGCCCGGAGACGTAGGAATAATTGGCCGAACTCCGTTATCAATTTTGCGAGTCCTATTATTCCATTTTTTTTTGCTTTCTCACAAATTTGGTTACAGGGGAATCTGCATAGTTTCCCATCAATGGGCATGGGCCTGGTGCTGCGGAGTGGGTTTCTCCATGTTGTAGCCTTTTTAATAAAGGCGCAGCAGGCTCTGGGCCGAGAGATTGCAAATCAGTGAGCCGAGGCCATGAACTGTACTGAAGTGCACGGTCTAGGACTGAATTAAACACATGGAGGCCAATCTACCTCTCTATATATCTCAGTATTTCCTGCGCGTAATGTCCACATGTGTTAGCGAGAGGAAGATCGGGGGAAAGAGTTGTGACAAAGTATTGACTGAATCTGGAGGGATAGATATTCAAAGGAAGACTGACTTGGGACAAAGCTATTTTTCTTTATTTAACGTGTGATGTAGATCGGTGGAGTCCCATATATCGACTACGTAAAAACTGACATCAGAAATCCCAGAACGATCTGTGAGGTGCCTTCTCTCTTATCTCCGTCTGTCTTTCATCCAAAATGGGAACTGGTTGTTTATTCCAATTTCCTTGTCATTTAGGTATATTTATGATAAGTCATGTCATCATATTTTTAAGATCTCCTTCCTTTGGAAAAATGAGAATTGATTAAGCAAAAGTGAGATGCAGAAAGAGTGCTTTGGACTAGTGGACAAAATAAATGTGTCTTTTTATTTCTACATTAAGAAAATTAAAAAAAAAAAACACTTTGTTTTTTTTTTAAAATTAAGATGATAAGAATATAAAAATAAAGCTTTAAATCAAATAAAGCAATCTCTCAAACTTTTTAAAATTCAAATAAGCTAAAAATATATATAAGTAAATAGGTTTATTATTATTAATAAATAATATTTATTAATTAAAATTTTATTAGCTAAAATTAATATAACTAAATATTTGGGCAAAAGATTGTAGCTCACTTGGTGAGTGAAGGAATCCATTTGGGGTGGGGTAACACTCTTAAATATCTCCTTGGCACCCAAATTATGTAATTTCCATACCTAATATTTGTGATTTTAATATTTTTTAAAGATTTCCACTCAGAATACGAACAAAATAAGAGAGAAAATATGTTCGGAAAAAGTTGAAAACTTATAATATTTAGACCACGCTTTATAAAAATTGTAACTACTTAATTATTTAGAATGTAATTTTATATTATTTATCAATTTTAAAATAATAATAATAAAATTTTAAATGATGTGTTAAAATTAATGTAGTTATAAATTTTGGATTATTTAATTATGGAAATTGTACTTATTATTTTGATAATTTTAATATTATTTATTAATCCAAAAATAATAATAATAAAATTAAAATTATAAATAATGATGATAATTAAATTTAAATTATAAAAATTATAACGATTTAATTATTTAGATTATAACTTTATATTATGTATCAATTTTCAAATAATGATAATAATAAAACCTTCAATAATATTAGTGTAACCCACCTAGAACTTGAAACATTTTATGTTGTGGAAAAACATTACTTTAAAAGTTATTGTAAAGTTTTATCTTGTTAACCAAGGATGGTCAATGATCACTATAATTGAATATTTTTATTATTTAATAATTAAAATAGGAGACATCTATCCAAAGAGGACTATTGAAGAGTGTTCACTGACCCACTAGGAATGACCTGGTGTAGAAGGAAAATTGACAAATGGCAGCAACAACACTCACTTTCTAGCTAATGCAGGAGGCAACTTCACTAAAAATGTGGTCATGTTCCCCAAGGATGGTGAAACTGAGCAGGTGGCTCATTAAATGTAAAAACTGACGCAAAGACCTAGGAAAGCATATATCCATTGAATGAGAAAGAAGATCACTAGTTTTATGCCTTGTAGATAGTTGGATACTGAAAAAGTTAAGCACACAAGAGAAATTCGATGAGGGGAAAGCTAAAGTGAGTTGCTAGTGTAGTGTTTGCAAGTTATGATTGCTGAGTTGGAGAGAGTGTTTTGTCTGCAAGTTTGATTGTTGTGATGCAGAGAGACTATTACATGCTTCTACATAGTATCTTCGTCATGGTGGTTCAATGAACAGGCTCAGGGGTCCTGAAGCAAGTAATCTTGGCTGCTTCTAGGAGATGGTCGGGAGGAACGGTCTTCTTTGGATGTTTGTCCACCTCCACAGTTAAACAAGTTCTTCATTGTTCTGGTTTAAATATTTCTAAATCATTCTATATATTTCTGAAAGCTTTTATTCTCTAGTTATCAGTTTTCTAAATGCTCCTTAGATGTCTATTAGCTATTAAATTCATTCGAATATAGAAGTGGTAAATTATATTTTGTATAAAAGTCTGTATGGTTAGGTTGTGTATATAGAATATTAAATTATGATTCTTCTCTGTATTTTTCCTTTCACATAAGAGATGTACTCTAGTACAAAGAATTGTTTAAAAAACTCGAATGATTACTTAGAAATTCATATTTATGTTTATATTATCATTGTTTTCATACAGTATTTATAAGTATAAAATAGTAGACATTTATAACCAATAATTATCAAATAGTTCAGAATCGATTAGATTGTTGTAAGCATATTACTGATCTTGCTAATATATAGTATATTTATTACATAATAGTAATATATTTATAAACTACTATTAATATTATCAAGTCAAATCTAGAATAGGTAGCTTTATAAAGTAAAAATATAGATAGAAAATTTTAACATAAAGACTCAGACATTATATTTCAGTTTCAGAGTATCATAGAATAAATAAATGTCGAGATATAACCTCATGTCCATTCTGGACATATTATAAACATTTGGCATTTTATTTTAAAAACTAAACAAGAAATTTCATGGACAAGTTTTGCATATAGATCAGAATGATGAATCCCATAACTAATCTAGTTTAAGTGATATCATAATACACTAAATGCATAAATAACTAACATCAGAATAAACTAAGTCTTTATTGGCATCCATGGCCAATCGTGTTAACCAAGTTTATAAGTCATAGTCAGGGCCTTTCCCAGTTAAGATAAATAAATTCTTTTAGCCAAATACAGACCCTATTTCAGGGTTAAACTCGTTTTAAATACAAACATGATAATAACCCTAAAAACAATTTCACAAGAACACCACAGAGTCATTTGGCAGTATATCCAGATAATCTTTTTATTTACAGAGTATACTTTATCACGGTTAGGGCATGGCCTAGAAACGTTAACTTTCTTCCTTTATAATTTCATTTTAAAATAGGATATTCATCGATTTGGACGAGCATACTCTTAGATCAGGGTTTTTTCCCAGTTCCAATTTTAATAAATAAATTCTTCTTTTCATAAACAGAGAATCACTTCTTAACTTAATATTTTATAAAGAGAGTTAAAACCTTTTATAAATTTATGAAGTTACCATTAAATTGTGTTGGGATCGAATCCCATAACTATGCACATTTCGTATTCAGGGCATTGCCCAGTTTTGATTCTTTTGAAAAGAAACAAAATCAAAACTCTATCAGTTTTGGAAATAAACAAGTATTACGCAGAGATAATATTTCAACTACCATGAATTCTAGATAGAAGTAAAAACGCAATAATTGAAGACAACTTTAATTATCCGAACGTATTCAGTAAGGGTTTTGCAAATAACGCAGAGATCTTAAATCATCCTTCCCCACAAAACCCTAAGGTCTGGAAGTAACAGAGTTTCCAAAACAAACTATAAACTCTATGTTGTGGCTTACTTAGAAAGCATACTTAAAAATGCTTGGGAGAAAACCCCAACTCATTATATTTTTCCCATAATCGATACATTACAGCAATTTTGTTTCAAAGCTTCCAAAACAAAGAACAAACCCTTAAAAGCAACCAATGCTGATAGAAACAACAATATAACGCTTTACAAATCGAAAAAAGGGGCCAACTCTTCACATTTCTTGCTGGGCACTTCAAACATCAAAACTAGAATCATAATAACTCAGACAACGATGGTCAAGGTTGTTCCAGGTAGGCCTGGGTCTTACCAAGATCGCTTAAACCCTGGAGCCTTCCTTCATTCTTCTAAACTTTTAACACGACCATAGAACTCCTTGGTTGTGCCATATTTTCCTGGAAGCTTTCACAAAACACAAACGAAGTAGTATTTGTTCCAATTTGAATTATAATTGAACTACATAAATAAAATTATCAGTGGGATTAAAAATTCTTACCTTGGTGCTGGTTAAGCTATTCTGGAGTCCTCCTCCTTAAACACATTGCCAAAACAACCATCTTTGTGTAGGATTTTGCTCACAGCCAAGAGAGCCAAGATCTCGGATCTCTAAAACATGATTGAATAAAATAAATTTCCAACTTGGTCGAGCGACAGGGAGGGTTAGGGTTTAACCTCAACGTGGAGGCCCAAAACCCCAAGCCTTCACGTGGCCTGTTTATGGCTTCCAGCTGTGTACCATTCAAACTTAAATTTTTAAACCCTCTCCTCTATAGTATTGAGACCATATTAAAACTTCATCTATTACCTTCGAAGTGCTGCTAGGATAACCCTTTATCCTATAGTTATAATCGAATGTTAAATTTTATTTTGATGCTTTTAAACACATAGTTAGGGCAACTTTGAAACCTAGTAAATCTTTTAATCTCCAATATTTACTTTATAGTTAAGAGTCCTTACCTGGAGTAAGAACAGGTTATCAACATGCATTAGCTTGTGAAAGCTAAGTAAGCCCAGGACCTCACTGAAAGTACATCCTTCATCAAAAAGAACTTATTAAGCTTTATGACACTAATAACTAAAAAACATAGACAATATATTTAAGACACATGATGTTTATATCCGACAACTGAATGTCGACGTAAATACAGTAAGAGATCAACAGTCATGTAATCCATGCTAAAAGTACGTAAGAAATAATAAACATCGATATTTTAACTCGAAGACAAATAAGTTAAAATCACTTTCATATTTAAGTAATGCCCTTGAATACAAGTACACAATCAAGCCGATATTAAGATAAGAAGTAAAACTTAAGCATACTTCTAGAGTGTTTAGGTAATTATACCTTATAGTCAAATTTTTAATTTTTATGAATTTTTGAGTTGTTACAATTAGGAAAAGTATAACCACTAAAATCCAAAGTAAAATCAGGAGCAATATAAGGGCTAACTAAAGCACCCCTAAGTCGTCGGAATTCAAGCAATTTTTGTCCAAATCACAATTTGGAGTGTTCAGATTGCAATTTTGACGATCCGAGTAATTTTAAAATTGGCTATTTAGTCTAGAACAGGAAAATCCAAATTGCTAAAATTGTAAAATTATGAAAATAGAAATTTTGAATAAGAATTTCAACCGATTTTTTCCCAAAATTTGCCGAAAAAGCGGGTGTTTTGGTTAACTTTTATCCTACGCCATAAAATCAAACCAATTAATTTAAAGATATGGCAGCGACTCTATCGTACACTCCAATCATGTAAAATAAGAGTTAAAGTTCGAACCTCCTTCAACCAACTTTCTTTACAATAAAAAGGTTACACTAGTGACTCTATTGGTCAATAATCATGTGGCTTACTTCTTATAAGTCCATTAATTAAAGAAAAGTACTAAGAGGAATATTAAGTTTTGTACTTTTATGTATATATTGTTTTAAAATGAGTTTTATAACATATGCTTTTGTTAATAAAATATGTTATGTTATGTTTTGTTCATAATCATTTTTTTGGATATGTCCTAGTGTATGTAGGGGGCCATCGTGGCAATTTTTAATGTTTTGGAAAAGGTTTTGGTTGATACATTATGATTGCTAATGCACTAGGTGTCATCTGCCTCTAGCCTTGGAGGCCGGGCAGTGGTGACATGTTGATGTAGTATCTTTGAGATATTTTTATTTATTTATGATTTAATATTTTTGAAAATATTTCAAAACAATTATTTTTGTAAGAGTTATTTAAAAACTAAAAAATAATCACATGACATATGAGTGATACTTTATACAACAATTATTATTTTCATTATTAATAAAAAGGAAAAAGACACTTGGAGATTTCAATTGAATGATGGGACACCACCAGGAGACAAAGATCAAGCGTAAGGCAAGCAAGAGATATTTTACCAATCAAATCCAATCTAAAATATTAACTACTAGACACGATCTTAAATCATAGGGATTGCATTATTGATTGAGATTTAATTGAGATAGCATAAGACCTGAGAAAAAACTATAAATTGGTGCACTAAGATAGCACATGACGTGTTGTGAATGGAGAAATTGTGGCTTTGAGTGCACATCGTTGAGTGTTTTTCTTTTGATTTTAAGCTCGTCACTGAGCTTGTTACACACTCTAGGAGAGAGTGTTTCGTTCAAGCTTTGCTTGCTAGTTATGTTGTGCATGGTGGTGATCCAACTCAAGGGTGCAGTTGAGATAGCGGTTGTACTGCTCGCTTCTATGGTTGGGAGGAACTGATTCTCCAAGTACTTTTTCCCCATTACCTCAAGTAAGTATATTATGGTTATTTGGATTAATAGTTTTAATGGTGAGAAATTATTATTTTTCAGTCTGGAATTACATGATTTGAGCCATGGCGACATTGTTCCGGGTCTTATTTATTTGTTAAAGATATAATAAGGAATTATGAGTGTCGTCTTATGTTTTAATATGAGTGGTAACTGCATTATTTCAAATATTATATTTATGTGAATGCTACAAGAATCGGTTTTAAACTCTGTTTAAGATATTAGAAAGGGAATTTTTGTTTTTGTTTTTTTTTCATATGTGAGCCTTACGACGTTTATTTCAAAGTTATATCGATATCATAATCTAAAGTATTTCGGATGAATATCATGGTCTTTCAGTCCCGATTTTGTACAATATTTTAGTTGGATAAATGTTATACTTCGTAGGAATGTTGCAACATTGCATGATGTCCATCATAAAATTGCAAATCTACTGTATGAATATCTTTTTTTATGGTAACAATTCTGTTGAGGAAGCCTCTGTGGGTTACAAAGATAGTATATGTGTGCCTTAAGAGAATATTTGGGCATGCAATAAATCCAGATCGGATTTGTTTCAAGTTCATTATGTCTCCGCAAGTTTCGAATTCAGTCAACCTTATCGAATTTAAAAATTATAGAGCATTAAAAGATCTTTGTGCTTACACGAGATTTCAACAATTTTTATGTAGATATACACCACTATAATATAAACTAAAAGGAATTATGAAGATCTGATGAGTACAAAATCGATGATTTTACACAGATACTCTTTTAGTTATATGTATATAATTAAAATTTTCCAAACGATTACAGAAGCATAATCTTATGAAGGTATCATTTTTACTCATCTATAGGTCAAATAGCAATGTTTTGACAGTTTACCTTCTTGGTTATGATGCCGAGTTGAACTTGGATTAAAATGATTTCAAAGTTATTAAGATTCGATTGGATGATCGTTGTTGTTATACATAGTTTCTTATGCAAGTATGAGGTCTCATATCCCTGTACATTCCCGTCATAGATCGACCCTCTGTTTAAATGGAGTAATTTCTGTTTAAAAAAACTTATGTAATAATCTGGAGATCAATTTTTCGATTCCCTGTAAATTAAAATAAAAATCAACGATTAAACACAGTTGAAGTAATTCGATCGATGGAAACGATGTTGCGGGCTAAATATGGTGGAGGAATAAATCCTCTACATTAGATAAAATTTATTGAATAAAATTATATTCTGCAAACTCTGGTCATGGAGTGAATTCGTCTCCGTAAGAACAAACGTAATCATGGAGTCGAGATCTTATCAGACCCTGGGTAATTAACACCGAGATTCTAGTCTCACTGAACTAAAGATAACCCACATTATTTCTATTCTAAATACAATTTAATTTCAAGAATCAAAGGAAACCATTTTTGTATAAGCGAATCAAGCAATTCGATTTTAATAGTAAGGATATCTCCATCAATTTTAGTTTAAGGTTTAACCTTGATTAAGCACTTCAATGATTTTAGTGGAGCAATTTATTACACGATGTCCTTTTATGCCGGCCTTGTTATTTCTCGGATGTAGAAGAAACCAACGCATTGGGCATAGTGCCTCAACTCTGCGTAATCCCTGATTTTTTATGAAATTATCACTCAGTAAACTCGTGTATCCACTTATACGATCCATTATATTGTATTAATTCTCTGTTCATACAGTGGATAGGCTTTCAACATCACCTCCAATGATACAACTATAACGATTTGCACACATGTGCCATAATTACAATAAAAATGTTATCTTGCTCGCATTTCCCCCACACGATGGATTTCCTCCTCCTAATACAAAGGGATTATAGTTTCACCACTGTAATGCCCGCCTCGGTACCTTAACTGTTTAGAATAATGAGGTACTAGTTTTGAGATGAACTGGCTAAGTAAAACATGAACCAGTTGAATTTGCTTTGAAAATGCTTGAACTACACTTATAGAAACTATTACTTTACTTAATAAATGAATGCTCGACTGATTGAGATAGAATGACTAAATGTTAGATATGCTCGACTGATTGAGATAGAATGACTGAATGTTGGATATGTTCAACTGATTGAGATAGAATGACTGAATGTTAGATATGCTCGCCTGATTGAGATAGGATGACTGAATGTTACATATGCTCGACTGATTGAGATAGAACGACTAAATGTTAAAAATGCTCGACTGATTGAGATAGAATGACTAAATGTTAGATATGCTCGACTGATTGAGATAGGATGACTGAATGTTACATATGCTCAACTAACTGAGATAGAATGATGAATGATAGATATGATTTACTGATTGAGAGAAAATGATTAATGAAATATATGCTCGACTGACTAAGATATTATGATGGATGATGAAATATTGAATATTGGAAATTACTTGAAATGAAAAATAATGATTTGTTTATACTCAACTGACTGAGAAAATGAAAATGATGAATGTTGAAATGTTTATTAGCGCAGCGCTACTAATATGCGTTTGAGTGTGTGTAGTGGCAGGTAAGACGATTTACCGACTGACCCACAATGGAAATATCGGGGTCGTAAGAACAGAAAGAACACTTAGGGGGTAGGACGACTGACTATCGACCCTGAACTAGTAATCCACACATGAGTGAAGCCGTTTCAGCTCACCCGAGGAAGCGTATGTCATACGGGAAGACAACAACAATTTGGTTGCGTACGATGAGTTGAGGGGCGCGCAATAAGGAGAGACTTATCCCTCAATATCCCTTAGTCTCCAAGGAGTGTAGTTGAGAGATCGCGGGTAACGACTCCCGATCACTACACAGTACTCCCCATAAGAAGAAAGAAAGATACTGTCGGAAGGACCTGCCGAAGAGGTAGCTAGACGAAAGAAGAATGGGAAAAGAAAACTACTCATACATACTTAATTAAATAATATACTTGTGAAAGTTTTAGAGAATGTAATAATAAATCATTCAATATTCTATTATTATTATTATCATGATGTCATGCTGGCCATGATGCATGGGATTGAAAGCTTTGGTGGGCCATAACCCACAGTTGTAATTATTTTTGTTTGATTGTCGGAATCTTTTCTTTCCGTAAAAGTTTTGTTGGTTCGGGTCCCCTTATGTCATTGGCCACTAAGGGATGAGAGAAAAATCATGACAGTCCTCGTGATTTCCCCGAATCTTTGCTTTTGACTGACGTCTGCCGGTCCTTCCTACTGTTATGGTTGAGAAAAGAATTTGAAAATTAGAAAAGTTAATGTTCTCTTCTGTTATAAATTAATGGAAATATATATTAGAATTATTTCAAAACGAAAATATTTTTAAACGAAATAAAGAATTATTTTAAATATTTCCTTATTACTATAAAAGAAAAAGAAAAGACTGTAGTTAGAATAAATAATTATTTGAATAAAGTATTTTATTTAAAATTAAAAGAATATGTATATCGATATATATATTAATCTTTTAATCTCTCAAAAATCAAAGAAATTCAGATACTATTTCATTAAAACAAACAAATCCTGTTATAAAGCTTTTATTATTTAAAAAGAATTTGAAAAATTAAAAACAACTAGTTACTAAAAGATATTGCGAAAACTAATTGAGAATCAAAAGAGAAGTAGAACTCTCCTACACCTAACTCCCGCTGATATAGGGAATTAGGTGCACCTTGAAGACATTGAGACACATGTATTTGAGAATATTGTTAATTAAAATATTAAATTAAATTAAATAATGTGCATGGACTGACACATGGCACAGGAGATTTTCCTATATAAAGAGGGAAGAGAAAGAGAGAGGGATCTCTTGCTCCCTAATGCTGGATGGTCATCATAATCTCGGATTATGTTATGATCCTTGGAGTTGGGATTAGCCGGAACGAGGATTGGGAGATCCTTTCGGGAGGCTATTTGGGTGTGTTCTTACGACCCCATTAGCTTGGGGGTTCGGGGTGAAGAAGAGTAACCCCGATACGGTAGGGAGGTCAACCGAGGGGTCAATCGGTACTTCGTCAGGGGATTGGATTAGATCGTGCGGAAACCACATCGAGGACTCCATTGATTCACTAGACCAACCGTCGAAACAGGTTTGAAGTATTTTTATTTTATTTATTTTGCTAAATCTTTTTGAGAATGAGTAAATCTGAGTATATTGTTTTATATATTGACATTCATGTACTAAAATAGATAGATCTAGATCTTTGACTTCTATATCCTCTTATATATAAAAAAAAAATTGTACTAGAAGTCCTTTTTTTTTGGGGCCCCAAAAAGGGGGTCCCTACAACCACTCATTAGAGAAATTTTGAGGTCAAAAAAGGGCCTCAAAACAAAGAAAATGTACTATAAAATACAACCAATCACATTCTAGTAGATGACATCATCCCCCTTGGTGAGGTGGCATTGCATGAGTTAAGAATGCTTATTTGTCAAATTTTCTATGGTGGATGAAAACACATAGTTAACCAAGGTAGTGGTGTAAGTACTTTTAAGTCATAAAGTAAAGTACTCATAATGATAGTCTTTTCATAAAATAATATTATTGTCATTTTCAAGTAAAGTACTCATAATGAATGTCTTTTCACACTTTCACATAAAATAATATTATTGTCATTTTCAAGTGAAGTACTCTTAATTCATAAAGAAAGTCCTTTCACATTTTTTTTATAAAATAATATATTATAATTTTTATGTTTTTAATTTTAAATTATATATTCACTCCATTTTATTTAATAACATAATGTCAAACTAATAAAGAATAATAATAGATTTAATAAATAATAATAATAATGCAATGTGGATTATAATAATATTATTGACATTTTACATGTAAATAAATTCTCAATTAAATTACATTATTAAATTCATGAGAAAAGTACTAAATATAAAAAGTCAACATAAAATTAAAAAAAAAACTCTTAAAAATGTTTTTTATTATTTAATTTCATTTGCAAGTTCAAGACAAATAAATGTTAAAGGACAATACATTTTTGGGAATTTACAATGAATCTTAGTCACATCAATGTAGACTTATTTTATTAATTTTATTTCTAGTGAATTTTGAAAAGCAACTCAACCATGGTTATTTATATTGTGCATAGAAAATAGTGTGGGAGGTGACTTGTCATATATACCTACCCCATAAAACCCCCAATTCATAATATATTAATATATCTCATATTTTTGTAGTACATCTCTTAGGAGGCCCTTTTTTGACCTCAAAATCTCTCTAATGGTTGACAATCTGAGCGTAAAATCATCAAATTACATCTTTAAGTCTAAGCCTTTAAATGTTAGAATGCTTATAAATCCACCTCACCTTTATTGACTTAGTTGGGCGCTATCAACGTGAAGGTTTGAAATCCCAAGTTCTTAAGTCAACGATAAGTTAATACTTACGTGGCACAACCAGTCTCTGTCTGTAACATCCCTCTTTTGGCCTATTCGTTTGTAATTAAAATATAACCATGTACTTGTTTCTAGTGAGGAAATCAAGGCCAAGGCCCTACCGGTAAACCTTCTGAGTTTTATGAGGTATTTCTTAAGTTGTAATGATTGATTATAGACTTAGGAGACTGAAGGTTATGATGCAACTAAAACGACAGGGCAACAAAATCCACTAGGGGAGAGGGGTCGATTGCCTAGGAAGTCGTGACAATCTAGGATGTTTGTGACATATGTCCTCTTGGCGTCCGTAGACACTTGAAGAAAGTAACAGTTTAGATGATTTATTAAAGGTCTTAAGTGTCGTCTTAGGTTATGATAATCCTAAATTAAATGGTCCGTCTTAGTAGGAATTACTATTTGCCACAAGCGTCTAAATAAGATCCAATGACCTATTTATTAGTTAAATTTTATTGACGATCCTAACTAAAAATAAATATCCTAATTATTATCCTAAGCTCGACAAAAGGGTGACGAATAAGTTTTATTAAGCTCTAAAATAATGGAAGGTGAGAATTTTTCCTGAGAGGAAAATATTATAAATAAATTATCATATGAATAAATATATATGTAAATATATATATAGTACATGTATATATAAATATATACAAACATATATTTGTTCATTTCCAAAATCAAGTAAGGCCTATGCGCATTAATACAATATCATATCTTTCCGCACGGGTGTGGCTTATTGGCGATTCAGTTGTTATGAAGTCACAGTTGTAAATGGAGGTCACGAGTTCAAAACACACCCGACTTTACCCGTGTCCCATGCTTGCGGGGTGTGTGGGGCACCTGGGGGTATAGTGATAGCTGGATTGGATCCCTGGACCCCATGTCACGCAAGTACTAGCCCAGTCTCTAGTTGTCGATTCCCCTAGTTACAAAAAAAAAAAAATACAATATCATATATTTAGCATCCAAAATGCATATATATATATATATATATTATACAAAAACAAGTGTAGGGACCCCCTTTTCAGGGTCCCAAAAAAAAACAACTTCCAAAACAATTTTTCAGAAAAAGATATAGAAACCACAGATCTAGTTCTATGAATGTAAATATATAAAACTATATACTCATATTCTTTTCATTCTAAATTTTTTTTTAAAAAAATAATTAAAATAAAAATACTTCAAACCTGTTTCCGATGGTTGGTCCAGCGAATCGATGGAGTCCTTCAAGTGGTTTCCGCACGATCCAATCCAATCTCCTGACGAAGTACCAAGTGACCCCTCGGTTGACCACCCTACCGTATCGAGGCTAATCTTCTTCACCTCAAACCCCCAAGCTAATGGGGTCGTAAGAACACACTTAGCTAGCCTCTCGAAAGGATCTCCTAATCCCTGTTCTGGCTATTCCCAACTCCAAGGATCATAACATAATCCGAGATTATGATGACCATGTAACATTAGGGAGCAAGAGAGATCCCTCTCTCTTTCTCCTCCCTCTTTATATAGGAAAAGCTCCTGTGCCATGTGTCTGTCCATGCACATTATTTAATTTAATTTAATATTTTAATTAACAATATTCTCAAATACATGTGTCTCAATGTCCTCAAGGTGCACCTAATTCCCTAGATCAATGGGATTTAGGTGTAGGAGAGTTCTACTTCTCTTTTGATTCTCAATTAGTTTTCTCAATATCTTTTAGTAACTAGTTGTTTTTAATTAGTCAAATTCTTTAAAATAATAAAAACTTTATAACAGGATTTGTTTCTTTTAATGAAATAGCATCTGAATTTTTTGATTTTTGAGAGATTAACAGATTAATATATATATATCAATATATATATTCTTTTAGTTTTAAAGAAAATACTTTATTCAAATAATTATTTATTCTATCTACAATCTTTTCTTTTTCTTTTATAGTAATAAGGAAATATTTAAAATAATTCTTTATTCCATTTAAAAATACTTTCTTTTTGAAATAATTCTAATATATATTTCCATTAATTTATAAAAGAAGAGAATATTGACTTTTCAAATTTTCAAATTCCTTTTTCAACCATAATAGCAGGAAGGACCGGTAGAGGTCGATCAAAAGCAAAGATTCAGGGCAATCACTAGGACTATCATGATTTTTATCTCGTCCCTTAGTGGTCAGTGACATATGGGGACCCGAACCGACATAACTTTTACGGAAAGCAAAGATTTCGGCAAACAAACAAAAATAATTATAACTGTGGGTTATGGCTCACCAAAGCTTTCAATCCCATGCATCATGGCCAGCACGACATCATGATAATAATAATAATAGAATATTGAATAATTTATTATTAAATTCTCTAAAACTTCCACATGTATATTATTTAATTATGTATGTATGAGTAGTTTTCTTTTTCCATTCTTCTTTCGTCTAGGTATCTCTTCGGTGAGCCCTTCCGACAGTATCTTTCTTTCTTCTTATGGGGAGTAATGCGTAGCGATTGGGAGTCACTACCGCGATCTCTCAACTATGCTCCTTGGAGACTAAGGGATGTTGAGGAATAAGGCTCTCCTTATTGTGCGCCCCTCAACTCATCGTACACGACAAAATAATTATGGTCTCGCCTGTACGGCATACACTTCCCCGGGTGAGCTGAAACGGCTTCACCTATGCGTGGATTACTAGTTAGGGTCGACAGTCAATCATCGTGCCCTTAAGTGTTCTTTTCATTCTTATGACCCCTATAATTCCCTTGTGGGTCAGTTGGTAAATCGTCTTACCTGCCACTGCACACACACTCAAACGCATATTAGTGGCGCTGCAATATGAAATATTTCATCATCCATCATATTATCTCAGTCAGTCGAGCATATATTTCATTCATCCTTTTCTCTCAATCAGTAAATCATATCTATCATTTAGTGATTCTATCTCAATCAGTCGAGCATGTCTAACATTTAGTCATTCTATCTCAATCAGTCGAGTATATCTAACATTCAGTTGTTCTACCTCAATCAGTCGAGCATATGAAACATTCAATCATCCTATCTCAATCAGTCGAGCATGTCTAACATTTAGTCATTCTATCTCAATCAGTCGAGCATATCTAACATTTATTAAGTAAAGGAATAGTTTCTATAACTGTCGTTCAAGCATTTTCAAAGTAAATTCAAATGGTTCGTGTTTTACTTAGCCGGTTCATTTCAAAACTAGTACCTCATTATTCTAATCAGTTAAGGTACCGAGGCGGGCATTACAACAACGCACACTCCCTATGTGTTAGAGAGTGGAATATAAAGGAAAATTTAATTAAATATTAGGTGGAGAGATTGGAGAAAACTCTTAGAGAGATTCTTGTGACTTTGTCTCCTTGAAGAAATTCCATACTTACTAGTTGCCACTTGTCTCCATGCCAATTTTTGAAATTTCCAATTGTCACCATTGAGAGAAGGGTTGAGCTTTCATAAAAGGAGTGAAGATCGAGTAGAAGGAGGCGACTTATCCTTCTTTGGGTTGGTGTTCTACCTATCGAACTGTGTATAGTTGAGTTTAACAACCTGGGAAGGGATGGCTCCCAAGCAGGGAAATTTTTAGGGGCGAAATTTTGTTAATTGCCTATTTTTGAGTTTTTTTCAAAAAATAAATTCGCTATTTGGTCATTTTTAGTTTCTAATATTGCCTACATTTACATAAAATATGTTTTTTAATCATAATATTTGCCAAAATTCAAAAGTTTTAGTAGTAAATTGTATGTTTCATATTTAATATTAACCTACATATATATATATATATATATATATATATATATATATATATATATATATATATATATATATATATATATCTTTTTTCAATCCAAAATAATCGCCTATAATACTATACTTAAGTATATTATTAGAATCCTTAAAAAATACCTTGCTCCCAAGGAGCCCGATTCCAAATAGGTTTACCTCCAATTGTCGTAGTTTATATGTTGTGGTGTGAGACGACTCTATGTGAGTAATCCCAGATTGAGTTTGTTTGTAGTTTATGCATATATTTACCTTGCTAAGTTTCTGCATTGTATATATATTGAAGACTGTGTTTTTCTTGGGAACAGTGATCGGTGTTATTTACATTGCTAAATCTCTGTAAATTTTATATATTGTTTCATAAATAAAGGCTGGGCAATCCAAAGAGGATCAACCCATGACCAAACTTGATCTTTGTTGTTATAAAAGTAGGATCACAAAGCAATAACAGTAAACAAGATGCAAATATAAATCACATAAACAAAACAAAAGAGAGACACCAATATCACGTAGCTCACCCAATCTGGGATATGTCCACGGAGAAATTGCCAGTCCTTTTATTATTATACCATACAACAAATGAAGGGATACAACCTATAACACATCCCCTGCAACTTCCTCTTCACTCTCTCTCAGTCTCTCTTACACAATCACATAGATCTTTACAATGCTGCAATACATTACACAACCATATTACAATGTCTTCCTTTTAAAGGGAATTATCATGGGAAAATACTACAGCCTACCCAATACCATGGGCCCATAAACTGTTGGCCAACAAAACAACCCATAAAATTTCTTCTGAGGGAGATTCCCACCCACACCCCCCGCTGGGATGAGTGTATAGTCCACCTACATATCATATAAAACTGGGGTACAAACACGACTAAAACAACAACATCTCTGAATTACGAAGATCAGGCTCCACAACCAACACTCTGTCATATTATTTAAATCAAATTAGATAGATTCTGGGCGATCTTGATAAGATTGACCCATGCCCAAATTTGATCTCTGTCATGTTATCTTAATCAAATTAGATAGAGGTTGGGCGATCTTGATAGGAATGACCCATGCCCATACTTGATCTCTGTCATATTATTTAAATCAAATTAGATAGAGGCTGGACGATCTTGATAGGATTGACCTATGCCTAAACTTGATCTTTGTCATATTATTTAAATTAAATTAGATAGAGGCTGGGAGATCTTGATAGGATCGACCCATGCCCAAATTCGATCTCTGTCATATTATTTAAATTAAATTAGATATGGGTTGGTCGATCTTGATACGATTGACCCATGCCCAAATTTTATATCTGTCATATTATTTAAATCAAATTAGATAGAGGCTGGGCGATCTTGATAGGATCGACCCATGCCCAAATTTGATCTCTGTCATATTATTTAAATTATATTAGATAGGGGTTGGGCGATCTTGATAAGATTGACCCATGCCCAAACTTGATCTCTGTCATATTATTTAAATTAAATTAGTTCGAGGCTGGGAGATCTTGATAGGATCGACCCATTCCAAAATTTGATCTCTATCATATTATTTAAATTAAATTAGATAGAGGCTCGGCAATCTCTTCCTTGATAGGATCGATCCCATGCGTGCAGCTTGTTTGTGTATTGATTAATTCATAGTTTGATTATGATGGATCTGGGTGATCTCTTCCTTGATAGGATCGAGCCCATGCTCGCAGCCTATTTGTGGGATGATTAATTTATAGTTTGATTATGATGGAGTTGGGCGATCTCTTCCTTGATAGGATCAATCCCATGCATGCAACCTATTTTTGGAATGATTACTTTTTACTTTGATTACATTCTTCAACTTGGCAATCAATCCCTTGAAATGATTGAGAGGTTATCACATTGTTCCTCCTCAAAAGTAAACAAGGATGTAGTCCTTGGTTTGGAAAAATTGTAATGTTTAGATAATAAAGATTATATATATATATATATATATATATATATGTTATACAAAGATGTTATTATTTCATCAATAATATTGTGAAAGGAATCAAGGACATAATATTTTTATTTATGTATAAGTCCAGAAAGGGAATGTTACCCTTAGTTAATATTTTAAATGTACTTATTGAGTGTAAGTGATGGAGGAAGGGCATAAACTTAATGGCTTGAGTAATCTCAACGAGTTGTTAATGAAATGAAGGAAAAAATTAAGATTATTCTTAGTCTCTCAAGGTATATGGGATTAAGAGAGTCATCAATAAAAATCTCTACCCTAGTGGATTCATTGCTAGCTCGGGGATGGCCTCTCGGTGGTAGAAAATATACACCGGACAACGAGCCAAATGGTTGGGAGGAAAGTCGCAGTTAAACCTTCAGTTGCATGAGTCTATTCGACCAGATAAGTATCTTCATTGTTGTATTGTTTAGAAGATGTCAAGTTCATAGATATACATATATTCATCTTGGGTTGTCTTGTAATGTGGTTTCATTTACATATGTACATGTTAGATTGATTGTCATAATTATAATAATGTGTGTTAATGGGAGCACATTTGTATTCAAATAATTTATGAGATAATTTAGCATAATGATAATGAAGGTGATTTACTTTACAAAGGATGTACATTTATATTTCGGTTGATTAATGTCCTTGACATAATGATAGTATGTATGATATTCCACATAGAAGAAATGTATACATTAAAAAAGAGTAATAATTTGAATTGGTTGATATTATAGTCGAGTAGAAGCAAATGATAAAGGCCATTGTATAAATATTAGTCCATTTTTCTTGTAAGATGATCATGTTATTAAAAAATAGTGGTGTCTGTATATTTCAAGACATTGATCACGCAAGATCGATAGACGACCAAAAGAATTGGTTTATGTTAATAAAGAAGTTATTTCATTCTTAGCTAATCTTACATGGTATATAGGAAGGTTACATTAAAGATCCTAGATTTATTTGCTACGACCATGCTATAAATATTTGACGTCTTTAATGTGAATTTTGCACTTATATAGGTTTGCTTCTATGCTTCCCCTTGAGGTTGATATGCAAGCAATTATCCTCTTGCATCATGTCATTGTTGAACTTGGTGTATCATGTTTACATATGCATGATTGGGTAATCCTATAGTCTTATAGACAATGATTGAGTTTAATGAATCTCAATAAATCTATATTAAATTTCAATGAAGAATATTTAACTATGTTTATAAAGACTAACATACTTTGTCTGTTGAACAAGGCATTGAAAGGAAAAAAAAATTACTCTCCATTTCCTCAAAATCACACTGAGGATTTTGGGTGTGTTACAAAGTGGTATCAGCGCAAAGTAAAAACACCGCGGCCTAATTCGACTCACATACGTACATGTAAGTTGCAAACTCTATGAACTATTGTGTATTTGAATGAAAGGTTGTTCACAATAAATGTTTACCTTATCTATATAAATGCTAGAGAAAGTATAGCTATGCTTGTTTACTACCATATTTCCTAGATTATAAACGATGTTGTTTAAGGATTATGTGTAGGGACCCCCGTTTGTGGGGTCGTCCCTAAAACTAAACAGAAAAACATCTAAATAAAATAATACTGATTCCAACATATCAATGATAGAAAACTAAATTACACATAAAATAAATTTAGTTTTAAGCAAATACAATTGGAACCTTATACCTGTCATTCGTAGATTGATCCTGCTTTCCCTTACTGTCCGCTTCCACGTTGTGTCCATCTAGCCAAAACTCGTTTAACCATAGGCGAAGCAACTGTTAGCTTCACCAACCAACCACAGGCTCATGCTTTCAGTCGCATAGCCACCCCCGAGCTTCAGGGTCGTAGAGCTCACACACAAAAATCTAGAGACTTAGAAATGGGTTCCCCCCCCACCAGAATCCCTCGCTATACTCCAATAGCAACAAGTCATTCTCTTTACAAAACTTACGATAACCATCCAAAACAATGGGTCCCTTACCCATTCCCAAAGCCTTCCTTAAATAGGAAAATCCATTGCGACACATGTCGCTTCATGCAAAAATATTTAATTTAGTTTTATTAAAAAGTAATTTAGGTCACCTATCCATGTGTCAAGTTTTCTAGAGAGTGCACCAACTTTCCTAAGTTTACTCAAGTTTGTTTCCATGATGTTCCTTCTAATCTCTATTTTTGTGGGTGCAAGTGGTGTTAACTAAATGCTCAAGCCTAGGATTCCATTTTGCTCCTAAAATAATGATTTCTATTATTTTAAATACTAAAATGTATTTTCATGTGCAAATGTATAAAATAATAATTTCTATTATTTCAAATACTAAAATGTATTTTCATGTGCAAATGTCTAAAATAATAATTTCTATTATTTCAAATACTAAATTGAATATTCCCGAGCAAATGTTCCAAATGCAATTTTATACGATTTTATGCATAATGTTTAACAATAAATCCCTTCTAGGACCTAGGTACCACACCATTGGGACCATCCGTCCTTTATGCTCATCTTTTGACATGGTACCACTACGTTGGGTCCAATCGTCCGTCGTTTACATTTCTCGGCAAGGTACCACATCGTTGGGTCCTTGTGTCCGTCATTTCTCTTTCTTAGCAAGGTACCACATCATCGAGTACTTGCGTCCGTTATTTCGGTTTCTCGGCTAAGTACCACATCATCGGGTCCTTGCGTCCGTTCTTTCCGTTTCTTGGCAAGGTACCAAATCGTCAGGTCCTTATGTCGGTATCCTTTCATTTGAATTGCGGGAACTTCATGTAGGGATTTAGGACCCGTTACCTTCAATCCTCCATCTACATGCTATTGGAGACTAATGGCACTGAGGAGTAAGTCTGTTCTTACTGCGCTCCCCCCAACTCGTACGTGACCAACTCTGTCGTGGTCCACATCGCACAACCTCACGCTTCCCTTGAGTAAGCATATCAGTGCTTCTCTACTCATGCGTGGAATTCCGTCGGAAGTCGACATCGTCGTTGTTCTCCCCATGTGTGATTTATCCGTACTCTATGATCCTCTAAATCCTTTGTGTGTCCATTGATGAACCGTTTCACCTGTTGCTACACACATTCTCAAAAGCACATATTAATAGTCCTGTCCTCATTCATCATAATTCATTTCATAACCTCGCTAATCATTAATCAATTTATAGTTTACTCATAACATCATATAGTAAGGAATTACGTCAACATGTATTGCTTTTGTTGACATCACATAGTTCATCATAATGCTAATAGTTAGGCATCATATTCTTGTACACATAACACATTTTTCACAATCTTTAGCTAATCATTAAGTAACATGCAATCATTCATTTAGATAAACTATTCAATCCACAAATGCCATTCATTTCGTTAATTCATTCATCAATTTTCATCATGCACATGCTCAGTTGTTCTTCAGTTATTCGAAAAATAAAATCTAAGGATTATTTTATCGATGCCTCGATCAGCTGGGTCACTCGACAAGTTCCCTCAAGGTCTACATCAGTCTAGGGGCACTACATACACCCCCTCTTATATATAACTTCATCCTGAAGTTAATTTTTGTTCTCATAATTTCGATGCTAGGCTTTACTTCAATTTCCTACTTTCATCTTCTTGTCATTCTCTTCTATTTTCTCAAACAATCATGGCCATAAACACTAGTGGTTATAATCATTAGTTTCCTATATCATCTATTATGGTTCCAATACATCCTTGGGAACTCAATCATAATTTGCGTAATGCAGTTCCAATAATATCCTTATAATTATTAGTACCAACTTGCATTTTCTATACCTTCTAGTCATCTACGAAGGTCTACAATGTCCAAATTATCAACAAGCTACATTGAGTCGATAGTCACCCAATAATTTATCAACATAACTAATCGAAGCAAGGTTTCAAATCTATTAGGTTTGTTGGATTACATAACTATCTTGAGGTTTTCTATAAAGACCCAGGTTCTTCGCGGTTCAACAAACCAACAAAACCCCTTTTCACCAGCCCTTTCGAAAATAATCTGCGAACAGACTGAGGTCTCACCCGAGACGAAGTTATGGGGGCGTTGCGGAATCAGGTTTCCACAACCAGGTGATGAGTGCAGTGCGTAAGCAGATCTGATGAACAGCGCGCTGTGGAATGAGGACTGCGTGGATCTTAACCCCTCCGCCGTCAATACTTAGTCTATCGCGTATAAAAGGACTGCGCGATGTCTGATGGTCTTTTGGAGATAGGACAATGCAACTAATAACTACGCTTCCTATTCGGACTTAACCAATTTCAGTAATTTTACTTAGAGTTTCCTATCCATTCATCAATTGCCTTAGGTTATTAATCTTATGACTTATGCAATATGACGGAACAAAACGTACTTCGCACTTTAGGTGCTACGCGTCGAGGGAGTTAAGCTGTGCAAACTCTACCCACTTAAGTGATTATCCAACTGACTTATGCATTCACAGAGTTAGAATTACTTGTGCATCTAACATTCATCCACCTATGCAATACTTAACATATTATTCACATATTCATTCTTTATGGCGAATACATATAAAAGTAGAACACATAAACTGATAAGCAAGATATTAAGCATTCATTGTAAGCAAATAAACATGTGCAAACACATAAAAAATCGCACAACATAGAATTTAACGTGGTTCACCCCTAGGATGGGAGCTACGTCCACAGGAACTATTGTTATATTATCTTGGGAAGGGTACAATAGTTCTAGTCTGCGCACTCAGCTGTAGACTCCCTTCTCTCTCAATAGGCCTCTGCGCACGCAGCTTGCAGAGCCTTTATAATAGCATTTAGCCAAACAAACAAGTATTGCTCAAGATTATACAATGAAGATCTAAGATTAACAACCCTTTGCCTTATGAAATTGTGCCCTATTTATAGACCATGCCCGTAGGTCATGTCTTTATAATGCGTGGGGAAAAACCCTAAGGTTTCCCAAAACTGGTGTGGTTACCCGCCACCCTGCATGTCGCCGTTTACAGCTTACCCCACTTGCTTTGGCCTACTTGCTGGGTCACTTGTGGCTCTAACGCCCTTCTGACAGTCATAGTCATCAACAAAATGGTTACAACTGCATCGTGGCCTATCACTTTCCATCCCTTTATCCCACCTGTCACCGTCGACTTAGTGGCCTAGCTCCTTAACTGCTTGTCGCCACTCTCTTGACGGTCGCTTTCCTCTTTCTCCACTCTGCTCCTTACCCAAAATAGGTCGCTTCCTTGGCTCGACCTT
The DNA here is from genome assembly GCA_027924585.1 of Larix kaempferi. Taxonomy (NCBI): domain Eukaryota; kingdom Viridiplantae; phylum Streptophyta; class Pinopsida; order Pinales; family Pinaceae; genus Larix; species Larix kaempferi. The sequence goes on from BSBM01000106.1 coordinate 42,736,473, forward strand.
CCCTTATACTCTTTACTCAAAATGGTTGTTGCACTGGCACTACACACTAGCTAAACTGTGCAAAACTTCCTGTCCAATCCGAACTGTGCTTTTCCCAAAACTGTGCCATCTGACTTTGCAGCCCAAACTGTGCAGTTCCCAAAATTGTACTTCAGCAAAATCATGCCTACTTGGGCCATGCCCAATAGGCCCCTAACACTTACCTGTGGATCATCCCTGATCCACTCCCGCTAGACAACTTCTCCTGCGTATCTTCGACGGTGCTTAGCTTTGTAGTGAAGTTGGTTAAAGTAACGATGATCTCCTCAACTGTTTGCTTTGCATTTTTCTCAAAATCTCCAATGGTCTCCAACTGTGCCTACAAGGCCTTATCCTAGGCTTGTTCTTTAACTGTGCCCTCCGTTGTTTGAAGTTCCACGAACTTCTCATCAAACTGTTGTATTAGTTGTAGTCCTTCCTCCTCTATGTCCTGCAGCTACGTAAAAGTGGCGGCTTCCTTTTCCCTTAGTGTCATCAACTACTTCTAGAGTGCCTTTACTTCATTAAATTTTGGCAACTTCTGCTGTGCGGGCAAGGTCTTTAACTCCGCGTTTGCAGCGTCGATCTCTTGCTGTGTCTACTGCAGATCAGATTTGATCTTCTGGAGCCCTGGATCTTTGTTTAACCCTGTCAAAACTGTGTTTAATTTTTCAAGTAAATCTTGACACCTCATCATTTTGGATGAGATGCTGTCTATCATTTCTTTCACTTCGTCACTTGGGGATGCGTGCTGATCTGAAGGTGTAGTGGGTTTTCGAGCCTCCAAGTCCACAATCTTCCCTTTATAGGAAGTTTCCATCTCCATCATCTCTGCTGTGAGGGAATCCACCTTGGCCCCTATCTTTACTATTGTATCCTCAACATTTTCCTCTTCTGTGCATTCTGGAATCTTTGCGCATACCGCTGATACTGTCTTTTTGAGCTTGCGGTCTCTTTCTCAAGCCTCGGATAATTATTTTGTGGTTCTTACTGATTCTTTCTTTAGCTCATCAATTTTTTCTCTCAGCTGGGCGCTCTGGTCATATGAGGAAATGCCTCTTTCCTAGATCTCCTCCACAATCTGCATATGCAAATTGTTTAAGTCCTCGAGTGCTAATGACCCAATGTTGAGGTCAAAATGTGCCGAGTCCTTTGCTGCTTCATGTACCTTATCATTTGGAATGATAAAGTGTGCCGAATCTATATGCGCTACCCTAGGGTATGTGCTCACTGTATGAGGTTGCCTCTTTTGGGCACTTGTTCTTCCCGACTTCCCTTTGGAATCTGATGCTTGTTGTCCTAGGCTCATCTGCGTGACCATGGTCTTCAACGTTTCCACTGCCTGAATAAGGCTTAGTTGCATCTGTTCTTGTTTGGCCTCTTTCTCTGCTCAGGTCTCCTCCCATAACTCCTGCACCTTCGTTGTGATAGTCTCGCAGTCATCTGCGTGCAGTATTGGTACCAACTTTGGCTTGTTAGCCTTTTGTTTCTTGCATTGGCCTTTCGCTGATGAAGGGCTTCCAGTTGTCTTTCTCTTATTTCCCGGCTGGTCTTCCGGTTTGTTCTACGCAAGATCTCTTTCCTCAACAATAGGTGTGGGTGTTACTTCTTCCTTATCTTCACTTTTTTCTTCATCCTTGTCTTCATCTGTTTCTTCGTCTATCTCCTCATCTTTCTTTTCGTCCTTCTCTTCATCTTTGTTTTATTCATAGTCGAACTCAATGTCAATTGGCTAGGCCACTTTCCATTCTGGTTCCCATTCCTCAATCATCTATTCGATCTTCTCATCATCTAGCTGATAAAATCCTAGATACCATAGCTTTGTATCCGAGTCAGCCCTGGGTTGAATGTACGATCGATGCTTATCTACCATGAATCTCATTATCCCTTTGTAGGTATCTATCAGCGGCTGTGAGATGCGAAGTGTATTCCTAATTACATCGCACAGCTGCTCATAGTATATGTAAAATACTTCATTGATTTGGCGCTTCCTTGAGGACTTAGAGTTTTCCCACAAGTTGGTGAAGTGTGTCCCGTGGCATTGCCCATCAAAAAATGGAACTCCTTGGTATCTAGTCGGCTCTTTCCAACCGATGAAGGATATCAGTACTAATAACCAACTATAGTGGAATGAAGATCCATTGTCCTTAGTGTCCTAGACATATGCTAAAAACTCGTTCAGCAGGTACTGCACCAAGTTGTAAGAGGTGCCTTTCAATGTCTTAGATGCGGGCTGGATTGCTACGACCGATACCTCTGGCGGTCTGCTTTTTCGCAGTATCTTTCCTACGAGAAGTTGAACTGCGAATTCGGTTGCTTCATCATTGATATATTTGGTGGGGAAGCCACATTTTTTCTGGAATACGCCAAATTCCCCTATGATTTTGGCAGCGAGCTCTTTTTCCTGTTCTTTTCTTACAAACAACTACGAAGGGTCGTCGCATCTCTTATTTAGCATCATAATGTAGTGTATCTTATCGATATTGATATCGATTCGCTTGTCCAGCCATAGATATCCTTCATGTACACAGGACAACAAAACGCACACTACTGCATTGAGCTCGGGGCTCCTATCAAAGTGTGGGATGTGCAGCAGGTGTAGCAGTCCAGATGGTTCGAGCCCTTTGATACAATCCTACACATACAGGGTTTCAGCGTCGGATTGGGCATCAACCTGCCGATGCATGTACTGGTCTAGCTGAAATTGTGGGAACTTCTTCGGCTTCAACTGTGCTCCTTTTAGCAAGTCATGGTCTTCGAACTTGCAGTCTTGTACTTTCCCTAGAAGGTCTTATACAACCCTCACCTTACTAGAAATGGGTAGGATTGGAATCTCATACACAACATTTTTCTTCAGTTGGACAGGTGGTGCATCATCTTGCCACGACGGAATATACTCGTGGACGAGATGGATGGGTCGCTTGTGGAACGGAACTGGTTTCTGTGGCTTTGTTGTCTTCGACTCTCCCTGTTCTTTAGCTAGATGTTTATCCTTCTTAGTCTCAGCCTGTCTTGCAGAGCTTCGAGATGAAGCACCTTTCTCCCCTACAGGCTTTGTAGCTGGAGCTGACATGACTCCCTAAAAACATGACTGTATGAATATTTTCAGGACTTCGGCCTGGTAAGTGGCTCAAACATGCACTTACAGACTGCTCGGCTCTCTCGTTATGGAAGCTCTGAAATCGCACACAGACGAAGTAGAGTTCCCGGTAAAACGTATAAGTGTTTGGCCAAGGGCTATTTATAGACCTTGCTGGTCTGGAACATGGCAATCGACCGGTAATGGAGTAGTTAATGTTTCATCCTTCCGCCATATCTCCTTGGGGATATTGGTCTTGTCGACCAATCATCATGCCTGAACCAATGTTGTTTCCTTAATTACCAAAAGGTGCCTATACTAGCAAGCTTTTAACGTAGTTAAGTTAGCGTGTAATTGCCAGCCTGTCAGCCGGATCTTGGTGAGATCTCGATCACTTCACCCTTTATTATGCCCGAATGGTCATATTTGCTCTTAATGCTTGATCTTCGTCGGTGCCACCATTTCTGATAACAGTCCACTAACCAACCGACAGTTGCCATGGTTAACGTTTTCTATCGTGATGCGTTGGCGGTTCTGACAAGTGGTTCCGATGTACATGTGTGCTTTTTGGTCTTTGAGTGCGCAGCTGCGGTCCCATCACATGCCTCGCATCGCCGCTTCTCATTCTTCGCAGTTGGTTTGTTCAACTTGATCGGCGCAGCTACCTTTTCAGCTTTGTACTATGTGGTTCTCGATTCTGAGCTTTGCACCTTCTCTACTTCATTGGATCTGCGCAGCTACCTTTGAACTTTAAGCTACGTGGTTTTTCTTTTTCTTTTTCTTTTTTTCTTTTTTTTCTTTTTTTTTAACTTCACGTCTTCATTCTACAGAGGGTTCTGCAAAGTAGGGCTATCCCGATAGGGTTTTATCCTACTTCCATTGACTAATCCAGGTAAGTTGTCTCTAGCTAACGTGGCTAACTGAGCTGCGCCACGGTCAGTAACATGTACAACAGTATATGGACCAAGCCAATGCATCTTAAACTTTCCAGGAAATTTCATGAATTTGCTATCATTCAGGAGGACTAGATCACCTACCTGAAAGGTCTTATTCTTGATATGGTGATCATGCCATGCTTTTTCTCTGTCTTTCTGCACTTGTTGGTGAAATCCTGCGATGAAGCGATCTTACTCCAACCCAACCAAGTGTAGAAGCCTTTTTTCTAGTTTCTCTCGATATTCCATGCCAGTAAATGCAACTATTCTCAAGCTGGGAACAATGTACTCCATAGGCATCACTGCTTCCTGTCCATAGGCCAACCTAAAAGGTGTGTGGCCAGTCAATTTCTTGCAAGTAGTCCTGTATGCCCATAACACAGCTGGAATGCACAGATCCCAATTGTCCCTATTGATGTTGCATACTTTAGTCAGTGCATTCTCTTGTACTTTTTCGAAAGCTTCGATAGTTCCATTTTCTTGCGGATGATATGGCGTACTTCGCTAGTGATGAATGTGGAACTCTTCAGTGAGGGCCTCAATAGTTCTGTTTAGAAAATGAGTGCCTTGATCACTCAACATAATCTTTGGACATCCATATATGGTAAGGATGTTCTCAAAAATTAATTGCACGGCAGTAACTGCGCTACAGTCCTTCACTGGCTTCGCTTCTTCCCATCTAGTGAAATAATCAGTAGCAGTGATAATATATCTCGCACCAGTCCTTTTTCTCGGTGGGTTAGTGGGTCCCATGAAACCAATAACCCATTTCTCAAATGCATGAAGTGTCAACTGCGGATTCAGTGGCATTTCATCTCTTCGCGATGGCTTTCCTATTCTTTGAAAAACATCACAGCTCTGGTAATGCTCCTTTACATCTTTGTGAATAGTAGGCCACCATAGCCCTACTCGCAATATTTTCTGCGTAGTGGATCTTCCTGCGTAATGACCGCCTGATACACCAAAATGTGCATTAGCTAAAATGAATGGCTTTTCATGCTCTAATACACATCTGCGCAACACTTCATCCAGTCCCAAGTTGTATAGCTATCCTGCGATTATGGTGATGTCTATTGCGCATACTACTAGCTGATTCTTCTGCTGCGTAGTAAACTCTGTCGAGGCTGACCCTGTAGTCAATAAATCGACAATGTCTTTGTAGTAGTCATATGCGGTCTGGATAGCAAACAACTGCGCATCAGGAAGACTGTCTTCAAGATTGGTGGGTTCCTCACCTGACTCAATCCTTGAGAGATGGTCAGGTCCTAAGTTCAATCTGCCTGGCTTAACTACAATTTCAAATTCATACTCCTCGAAGAGTAAAAACCATCTACAGATTCTCCCCCTAACACTGGCTTATTGACTAGGTACTTCAAAGTTGAATGGTCAGTGTACATAGAGAAGTGTGCACTGAGAAAATAGTGCTTGAATTTCTTTAGTGCGTAGACCATAGCTAGACCCTCTCTTTCAGTGGTCGTATAATTATTTTCAGCAGATGAGAGCTTCCTGCTTGAAAATGCAATGGGATGGTCGATACCTCCCTCTCCTGGTTGTGCTAGCACAACGCCCAATGGTATACATGAAGCATCCACATGGACATGAAATGGCTTCTCCCAGTCTGGAAAAACTAGGATCGGCGTAGTTACCATTTTCTCTTTTAATGTGTCTAAGCGTTACTCACATTCCGCCTTCCAGATGAAATGCACATCTTTCTTCAACAACTTCTCCATTGACGCGGTTATCTGCGCATAACCCTTAATAAACTTTCTATAGTAACCCGTATGTCCCAATGTGGTGCGAAGCTGCTTCACTGAGGTAGGTGCAGGTAAGTTCACAATCACTGTGATCTTCGCAAGATCAACCATCACGCCTTTTTTACAAACAATGTGTCCCAACAAAACTCCATAGGGCACACAAAAGATACATTTCTTCAAATTTAAGGAAATCTGATGTTGCGTGCACTTAGCTAACATCATTCTCAGGTTTTCACAATGGTTTTTCAGTAAACCAAAGATATTCCAATCATAAAAATATGCTTCTAGAAATTTACGCATGAAATCTTTAAATGCTGCAACAACAACTTTGGAGAAGATGGCAGGTGCATTCTTTAAGCCAAAGGGCATAACATTGTACTGAAATGAGCCCCATTCAGTATCAAAAGTTGTCTTATGTCTATCTGCTGGATCAATCCTTATCTGATGATATCCAGAGAATCGATCAGTAAATGAGTATGCCTCATTTCCTCCAACATTGTCTAAGACTTCATCTGTAAAAGGAGTAGGAAATGGTTCATGCAGCAAAGCATCATTCAGCTTCTTGAGATCTATGTAGATCCTGATCAAACCTTTAGTCTTCTTGTCTTGGATAACCATCAAGCTTATCCACTCTGATTCTTCAAGCAGCTCAATGATCCCCACATCAAGCATCTTATCAAGTTCTGCCTTGACTCTTTCTTTGTATCAAGGATTCAGTCTATAAGGTCTTTTCTTAACAGGATTCACACCTGGCTTAAGAGGTATATTCATAACCCCTAAGTCACCCAAAATACCTTTCATTTCTGTAAACTTTGTCGGAAATAAATCCTGATATTCATGTAGCAAGTCTGCAATCTCCGCAACCATGGCATCATCCCACTAGTCTCCAATAGATGCGAACTTCGGCTCTTCACTTGTACCAATGTTCACTTTTCTTGTCTTCACAGGGCCACTCATGTCTGGAATTTCCAGTGGAGGTCCCTCTACATCGCGCCCGCCCTCTGACTCAGGTATATTGACATTGTGCAGATCCTCCTCATCGCTTTCTTCTTCTTCTTCACCATTTTTAGCAAGGTTATAGCATTCAAGGGCATGTTCTATCATTCTTGCCCATTTTGGCTATAGGTTCACAGGTACTTTTATATCCTCAAACACTCTCTCTTTGAGTTTGTCCAATGCCTCGTTTATACTTGGGCATTCTGCTTTGAATATGCTTTCTTTGATAATTTGCAGAGCTTCATTTATGGTTGGGCTTTCATCTTCAAAGCTGAATGTTCTCTGGAAGTTCACAAGCAAGGTAGGACAATATGTAGTTCCTCTACGCAACTCTGTGTCTAGGTACCAATTCTTTGGAGTCTGTTCTTCCAATGTGTGTACAAACAGATGAAACCATTCTGTCTGTGGTTTCTCCTCCCATGCTTGTGAATAGATTTCAATATTCTCCCTTGGATCCGTCTATCCATTATATTTTTTAAAGGGAAGTACAACCTTCTCAGCGAACCTGATCTGCATCATACATTTACACTGATCCCATGTGGCCAATGTCTGTTTATGCACAACCCACCATCTGGCAGGTGTCTCGCGCAGTGCCATGTCTAATTCTGGTATGCGATGTTCATCTGCAACTGATACGGTATATTCCTGCATAAATGAATAAACATTAGATGAACCATCATAGGTGGGGATCGGACTTACCTCTTTTCCAATCCGGCGCAATGACTTTGTGATCTACGTGCATCTTCTTGGAGATACTTCATGCATACGGATTTTCCAATTCTCTATCCCTGCGTCAAAGTCTGAGATGCAAGAACTGTCACATCTCCAACTAAGTGCTCCATCCGCCATAGGATTAACATAGTCATCTTGATTCGTAGTCATCTTGTAAAGGTGGTCAAGATCCTGTGCTCTGGATTCTTCGTGAATTGGCTCACTGTATCTTTCTCCATTTGAAGGGTCCAGTGGTGCGATGACACTTAGATGCTGTCCTTCAAAGATCATCTTCTTTGTTTTCAATTTTATGATGGCAAGGTTCTCCATTTCCCCGTTTATACCCAATAGTGATGGATAAGGTTGACTATCATCTATTATTTCGATAACCTCGAAGTCTACATGACTTCGCACTCCATCAATGTCAACAATAACATTGGCTATCTGCCAAAAGGTATGACTTTCTGCTGGTTGGCCATTCTCAACTATATGGGTGACCATAACAACTTTGGTCATCCCATCTGCTGCCATGTCTGTTTAGTCAAGACATTTACCTCGGATCCCAGATCGAGGATGAGCTTGTCCATCTCATAGTCTCCTATCTGTGCACTGAGCCTCATTTCTCTTCCTGTTCTTTTGTGGCTCTTAATATGATGAAATGCGCTCTGGGCAGTATCTTTCTCACTGCGTGGCTCATACTGGTTTAATAACTTTTGTAATTCCACTATAGCATCTGCGCTCTTCAGTAATTTCATGCAGCTCTGTAGGAATTGCGCAACAGAGGTGCCTATCTCTGTTGCATGGCATGTTTTTTCATAAGCTACCGGCATATCCTCTATATGCGGTATTTCACTACGCAGCGGGATTCTTGGTGACATAGGTGCTTTCTCTTTGAAGATGTCCTGCGCTTCTTCAAAAAATTCTTTGTTTTTCTCCAGGTCGAAGGCAGGTGTTTTCCCAGTAGCTTTTATGATCCATCTTGTTTCAATGGGGGTCTCCTTAGTTTCAAAGTTTCCAGAAGTGGAAGATTCTTCCTGCTTATCTCTTCCTATGGCAGCACACATTCACATCACTGCATTGATACTTGGATCCGCAACCCTTCTTTCTGCTACAATCAATTGAATGTTTGGGTTAGGGACATCTTGTTTTCTCTTCTGCATTTCTGCTGCTAACACTGGGCAGTCTTCAATAACATGATCAAAAGATTTACAATAGTTACAGGTAGTACATGGATTGGTACAATCTCTAGATAAGTGACTTGGCTAGCCATAGTTATAACAGATCATCTTCCCTCTTCCTCTTCCTTGGCCTGGGCCAGTATTTCTTCCTCTTCCTCGAAATCTTCCACGGCCTCTGTATGCAACTTGATCGTGCTGCACATTATCCTTATTATGCGAAGTCTCTTCTTGGACTCTGTATACTCCATCGTACATATGCTCTATGTCTTTATTTCTTTCTAGCATGAGCTCATATGCGCGATAGTTGGACTCATCATGTCCAACTGATTTACAGAAATTGCAATATAAATTTTTAGGTGTTCCTACATATTTCTGGATTAAATAACAGTCTTCTGCTTGGTGTCCTCTAGTTCTACAAATCTCGCACCATGGCCCTTGGTTCTGCTTTAGCGGGTTCGGTCCTCCCATGTTAAGGTATTCTTGAAACAAAGCATAGTGATCTTTGGTGTGTCCTTCTCCCTTACATCCTGTACACCAGACTTCTTGTCTTTGTTCTTTTCCCTTCTTCATATCCTGTAGTTGTAGTGTCATAGTAGCTAACTGTGTTTGGATCTGAGACATTCCAATGCTAGTCTCCCCTATCTGCGAAGCCTCTAACTTCATTGCGATTTCCAGGGCCTATGCCTGCGTAGCAACCTTCTGTTGCATCAACGATAGTCTGATATGGGGCAATAGCGTGGATATGAACCATTCCTAGTGCTGTTGCGATGCTATGACGAAACTTACTTGGTCCAACAGTGTCTTAAATTTCTGGTCAAATTCCGAAACCGTCTCATTAGGTTTTTGCTTAATTTCCTTTAATTTTGTTATACGTTGGGATTCCGACTTTGGTTTCTTGAAATCAATCAATAGTGCAGCCTTAATCTCCACTAAGGTTCCCTGATGTCTCTAAGAATATTTCATGAACCAGTTCAAGGCTCTGTCTCTAAATGTAGTGATGAGCTGCGCTCACTTCACAGCATCATCTTAAAATTGCTTAACACACCATATGGATTCACATAGAAACCAATTTTGCTCAGGGTCCTCTAGACCTGTTCCTTTAAATATCGGCAGTTTAATATCATCAGTCATCCTTCTCCTAGGTGGTACAGAGCTCTACGCAGGGTTCTAAGCGGTAACAGAAAAATTGGTATTGCGCGGAATTTTCTGAATTAGAATGGTCTGATTCGGGATGATCTAGGTTGGGATGGTCTGAATACTCACTCCCATGGTGTTACTGGTATTAAGGTTCTGAGGGATAGGAATATTAGCAACAAGAGGGTTCTGGACTGGTGGGTTTTGTGCAATAGGAGGCGCGGTGTTCACAACCGGTGGATTCTACGGAGTAATAGGCTGATAGGTAGCGGATAGAGGTGTGGTTTGGCTATCAACCTCAGCTTTTAAATAAATATCTATGTGGAGTCCATGTTCACTGGAAGTGTTCTTAGTAATATACTTATATCTTTTTCCACTTCTCAAACTATGTGTCTCTTCGTTAGAATCACTATATATGCTATTGATCATTACAGATTCAAAAATTTCTGTAAACATTTACTACATTCTTAAAACGCCTTTCTCAGTTAAAAGCATTTTAATGTATAAACACAAATTGTTGAGGTACTTACCCATGAAACCCTTGAAAAACTCTGCTTCTGCTACGCTGTAGGACTTTAGCATGTCCATAGCAAACTCTGTCATCGAGATTTCTAGTGTACTGTCAACCCAAAAGTTGACTACTCTTGAGATTGGGATATCTATTTCTTTAAGCCTTTGAATGAGCTCTGGAGTCCACTCGGTAGGTACTTCTAGCTGGAAACAGTTATTTCGCTCTACGAGCCTTGATAACCACTCATGCAACTCATTTCCAAAGGATGCCCAGAAAATTTCGTGAACATCCTTCCCCAGGTATTTGTTCAACCAATCTATATCAGAGATATGTGGATGCCTATTCTCCTTCCTTATGAAGTCTCTTTCTGTCTTGTCACACCAGGTCAAAATATCTTTATTGTCTGGGTGCCAATTTTCTGCAATCAGCGAAACCTTTTCATTCGAGCACATCACGATTTCAAGCACGAAAACTCATCACCAATTCTTAGCGCGACAATGGAACCATTTTTTGGCTTACATAACTGTCTTGAAGTTTTTTATAAAGACCCAGGTTCTTCACGGTTCAACGAACCAACAAAACCCCTTTTCACAAGCCCTTTCGACAACAATCTGCGAACAGACTGAGGTCTCACCCGAGGCGAATTTATGGGGGAGTTGCGGAATCATGTTTCCATAACCAGGTGATGAGTGCGTAAGCGGATCTGATGAACAACGCTCTGGGGAGCTTTCGTTGCGGAATGAGGACTGTGCAGAGCTTAACCCCTCCGCGGCCAATACTTTATCTATCGTGAAACCAAGGACTGCGCGATGTCGGATGGTTTTTCGGCGACAAGACAATGCAACTAATAACTATGCTTCCTGTTCGGACTTAACCAATTTCAATGATTTTACTTAGAGTTTCCTATCCATTCATCAATTGCCTTAGGTTATTAATCTTATGAATTATGCAGTATGACGGAACACAATGTACCACGCACTTCCGCTGCTGCGCGTCAAGGGAGTTACGCTGTGCGAACTCTACCCACTTAAGTGATTATCCAACTGACTTATGCATTCACAAACTTAGAATTACTTGTGCATCTAACATTCATCCACCTATGCAATACTTAACATATTATTCCCTTCTTCTTCTTTATGGTGAATACATATAAAATTAGAACACATAAAATGATAAGCAAGATCTTAAGCATTCATTGTAAGCAAATAAACAGGTGCAAACACATAAACAATCGCAAAACATAGAATTTAACGTGGTTCACCCCCAGGATGGGAGCTACATCCACAGGAACTATTGTTATATTATCTTGAGAAGGGTACAACAGTTCCAGTCTGTGCTCTCAATTGCAGACTCTCTTCTCTCTCAATAGGCCTCTGCACACATAACTTGCAGAGCCTTTACAATAGCATTCAGCCAAACAAAAAAGTATTGCTCAAGATTATACAATGAAGATCTGAGATTAACAACCCTTTCCCTTACAAAATTATGCCCCCTTTATAGACCATGCCCGTAGGTCATGTCTTTACAATGCGTGGGCAAAAACCCTAAGGTTTCCCAAAACTAGTGTGGTTACCCGCCACCTTGCCTGTCGCTATCGACAGCTTACCCCACTTGCTTCAGCCACCTTGTTGGGCCACTCATGGCTCTAACACCCTTCTGACAGCCACAGTCATAAACAAAATGGTTACAACTGCATTGTGGCCTGTCACTTTCCATCCCTTTAGCCTACGTGTCGTCATCAACTTAGTGGCCTAGCTCCTTAACTACTTGCCGCCACTCTCTGGACAGTCTCTTTCCTCTTTCTCCACTCTACTCCGTACGCAAAATAGGTCGCTTCCTCGGCTCGACCTTCCCTTATACTCTTTACCCAAAATGGTTGTTGCGCTAGAACTGCGCACCAGCTAAACTAGCAAAACTGCATGTCCAATCCGAACTGTGCACTTCACAAAACTGTGCCATCTGACTCCGTAACCCGAACTGCGCAGTTTCCAAAACTGTACTTCAGTAAAATCATGCCCCCTTGGGCCATGCCCAACAAGGTTATCCTCCCTTCAATTCGAGAAGGTAAACATCATAAAATATTCGGTAAGATATAATCACAATTTTAACAAATCAGGAGAGACCCTCAAATGTTCCAAAATCCAAATTCCAAAAGACTACTCCCAAATACCTCCTACTATTTTAATAATGTTGGTTTTCAATAAGGTAGGATTTGAGTCGTCAAAGTTTAGTGACTTAGTAGAACATATTGAAATTTTAACTCTTAGTCCTATCATCAGTCTCATTATGTCTAGGTTAATGACATTATCACATCCTTACCTCATTCTATCATTTATGTTGTCATAGGACCACTTCGACAAACTCATCAAGTCACACTATGTGTGTTTTCTTAGCTTCATCGAGTTCCATCTCGAGGGCTGTTCATACTTTCATCAAGGTTTGACCATGTTCTCTGGTTAGCTTTATTGCATTCAGTTCATTGTGTTTATCATCCCCATGCTTCGTTTTACATATGTCATCTTCATCTGGCCCTCTCGGTGGACTTTCCCAATCAAAATTATCCTTTTACCTTAGGTCATGGTTACACCAAGTTTGTACTTTTTTATTATTTTTAACAACCTTGTCATGCTGAAAAATTGGTGGCATTGGGATCAGCTCCTCATCCTAGTAACATTGATATCTCACCATTCAAATTTTTAGTTCGTTTCACTTCTCGACAATCTATCAAAGTCTCGTAAATACGAACATCTTGGTGTCTTACCATTTAAAATTTATCAGTTTTCCGTTATTTAGTAAATTCACCAATTATATCCATCTACTGGTTTTCTCATCATGGCTATATAGAAATTTTTTTCCTTGAATTTCAAATTTATGTTTTTGGTACAATCTCTATCCAATAGTTTCCTTTCTTAGAGTCAAAAGTTCCAACAAAGGTAGGTCATCTTTATTTTATTCATTTTATCAGTATAGCAACAATTGAATAATATAGATAGATAGATAGATAGATAGATAGATAGATATATTGCATTTATTTAATATCCTTTATATTCCCTTGGTTACTGATAATCTTCCCAGCTATAACTTCTACATGGTCATTTCATAACAGCATTTATGCATGAGTTAAAGAGAAACAACCTTTATGCGAAATAAGAACTAAGTACCCTATTTGCAATTTCTCTCCTTTCAATTTATAAACATATTGTTTCTAACTAAAAAGGTTTATCGATATAGTAGTTTTTAAAATTTAAGAATCATAATTTATTTTTAACAGCTAATGTATACACATATATTACAAAACATAATCTATATCTTACCTTTCACAACTACATAATGCATCTATATTGCAAATCATAATTCATATTAATTTTCCCACAATGTAAGAATACATATATATGTTACCATACCTAATCTATATTTTACTTTTCAAAACTAAATAGTGCATCTATATTGCATTTCCATAACTAAGAGACATAATTATACTTATATTCCTGATGCTTCACATTGCATATTTATAACAAAGAAACACAACCATAACCCCTCCCCATTTTTTTTTAATAACTAATCAATTCTTCTTCTAATAAATGCGATATGTATTCTTTTTCATATAATTATTATTCCTAACAAAACTTATATAATCCTTAAGATTAATTTGCATTCCTTCTATATCATAATCTCAAAGTCCCTTCTTCCTACAACATACTTCAATTCTATAAAATATGATGTATATCATTTGTCTAATTAATAGAGTATAAAACTTCCTTCTTTTATAATCATACAAGCATAATCTTCTTTTACTACATCCTTAATCACAGTCAAAACCTATCACCACAATGATAACAAAGTACTTTAATGGAAAATTTCAAACTATAACCACAATCTAAAGTATATCACACCTCAATATAGATCTATAACATCTATATGACTCAATAGCATTCTAGAAGGAGTTTACCCTTTTCAAAATATAACTTTGACCATATTAAGTTGTGTATAATACTTATATATAAAGTTATTCAAGTTTAAACTATTTTAAAACTCAGTTAATTTAACCCATATATATTAACTCCTTTTACATCCAATATATATATATACAAAACTCACTTTGTAATCCCATAGGGTAATCTTTTAAAAATCCAATCTATGCATATGCATATAAACCATATAATAATCTCACAATATAACAACTCTCCAATATAATAATCCCAATCTCGAAAAAAAAAAAAAAAAATTTACTATCATGAAAGAGAATTAATATTTTTTTTGTAATTTCCTTAGTCTTTATGAAATACTTAATTCCTCATGACCCCATACCAGGGAAATGTTTAGGGTCAAAATTTCGCCAATTGGCTATTTTTTGGACTGTTTTTCAAAAAATAAATTCGCTATTTGATCATTTTTAGGCTCTAATATCACCTATATTTACATTAAATATGTTTTTTTATCAAAATATTCGCCAAAATTTACAAGTTTTAGTAGTAAATTATATGTTTCATATTTAATATTCCCCTACCAACCTATATTTATGTTTTTTTCAATCCAAAATATTTAAATATATTTTTATAATCCTTAAAAAATACCCTACCTCATACATTAAAATCAAAAAAATAAAATAATAAACATATTTAACAATAACATTAACATAACTTCCTTCGTCATAATTCTATATACATCTTTAATTGTAATTTCCTACAAAATATGTGTATATATATAAATAGACATAATAAAAATCAAATCTGTATACAAATGTATTTCAAGTTCATAGATTATTCCATGAAAACGATTAGAAAGGTACATTATTTTTATATATAATTCCATATATATATGTAAAGGTTTATAATTGAATCAGTTTCATAGGATAATTCTTCTTCCCATAATTTTCGTTCTACCAACACTTTAAAACCATCTAATACAATCTTTATAGTATTCAAGTTTTACCTTGTGGACCTTTTTGTTTTTATCGTATAATTTTGAAAATCGAACTCCCAATTTTATTTGCCAAAGACAACGAGATGTGAGTAATTAAATATATATATTATAAGATCTATTTTTTGATCTTTTGTTTTTTTTTAGAGCCTGCGTGCTTTGGTTATGATTAAAAGTCTTGAGATTATGAGACTTGGTATATCTTTGTACTATTTGATTCTAATGAACAACAATAATACATTTTTTTTTTCTTCTGAAAAACACTTAAATCTTTCCAACTATGTGATTTGATTACTCGCTTGACATTATATAAAGTGGACCAATAATTTAAGCTAAAACTCAAGATTTAATTATTCAAACAACAACAGGAGTAAAACATGAGTAATCGTATACCCAAGTACCTCGATGTCAACGGTCCACACAACTATTTAAAATACGGGCCACTTAAGATCGACAATCACGTGAAATACGGACTCTGTCGAAAGAGTTACTCCAATTAAAATCGACGAACACCTAAGGTTTTTGTTTGGCGAACTGCTAGATCATAAAGTTGATCCCTCTTAAAATCTAAGAGAGCGATAAGTTAGTGGTATTACAATCTTTCAAGGTTCGAAAGTGACGTGAATGACCTGAGAGTTGCTATCAATACACAGGTTTGTTACAACTGCTACATGCCTTT
Organism: Larix kaempferi; assembly: GCA_027924585.1. Lineage (NCBI taxonomy): Eukaryota > Viridiplantae > Streptophyta > Pinopsida > Pinales > Pinaceae > Larix > Larix kaempferi. The sequence goes on from BSBM01000106.1 coordinate 42,752,388, forward strand.
AAGTGTTCTTTACTTATGCAATTAGGAATCTGCAGTGTCTAAAAATATACTTAATTTGCAATACAAGAAAAGAGGTATTTTAGCTTCACATTAACACCACTATTTGTAAAGGATTTGAGAAATCTTCAATTTTCAAACTGTGGTGCAAAAGTGGTGATATGTAAGTGGTGCTAAAATTTATGGTGCAAAAGTGGTGTTTGTAAAAAAGTTGATTTTGGTGTTAAATGCATACGTGGCATTCCATGGTGTATGGTGCAAACCACCAAAACCAATCCTAGGTGGATTGAGATTTTGTGTTGCAAAACACCAAAACCAATCCAACATGGATTGATTCTTTCTAATGCAAAATACCAAAATTATTATTATTATTTAATATACACAAACTTGTATATGGTGCAAAGCACCATAAAATAATAAATGATGCAAAAAACTTTAAATCACATAATTAATATATATATGATGCAAAGCACCATAAAATAGTAAATGGTGGAAAAAATATAATTCACATATTATATATATATATAAAGGATTATAAGTTGGTTATTTAGTATTATTATTATTATTTTACAAGTATATTAAGTGTAAATCATCTAAAATAATAAATTGGGAAAAAGTACATCCATGTCATATTTAGCAAAGTTGTGCTTTTGTAGAAGATTTGTTATTAATATCATAATGATTTAATGTGAATGCCAATTGTCATCCATAAAAATATATATATAAATCAATTTTATCAATTGTTTTTTAAGAATTTCATTTCACTTGTGATAAGAGAAAATACATTTATTTTTTCCCACTTCATAACAAAATCTAAATATAATTATTAAAACCGTGGTTTATATTATTCTTTAAACCATGTCGAACATTCAAAACATTTTGCTCTTTTTCTATAGATTCTATTTAAATTTAGAAAATATTTTGATTTTTTTTGTCCTTTTTGATAGACGAAGAGATTTAGAGATTTTCAATTTTATAAGAAGATTTGGGTTTATATTTATATAAACATACAGAAATTTGGACTTGAGGCTAAAATTCCCTTTTTTTGGTACTGTCCCAAAGCAGATGTCCAAACAGATGAACACAGCCTCATCCGACCAAAGTCTCTTGTCGAACTCCAGAACACCATTCCGGTCTCTTATAGTCTTGGAAAACGAGGCATCGAAATTGGTTTCGCTTCCCTTATCGAGCGTGACTGGCTTGGTTCCATCACCATCTATGAGGTAGAGGGATTGGAGTTGAGGCAGATTGGCCGAGTTTATTGGATGTGAGAAGAAGAAAGGATTCTACACCAGTGCCCCTAGGTATCATCCTTCCAAGCCCTATAAGTACAAATCAAAGCATGAGTATAGAAAGTCTGATCATAAGAAATATCGCAAACCTTTCCAGAAAAAGTTTGTCAAAAGAAGATCAGAGAAAACAGACAAAGAAACATGCTTTATTTGTGGCCAGAAAGGCCATTGGGCAAGTAAATGTACTCAGCGCAAATCCAAGCCAAGGCTTGCTGCCTTGTGTGCTCAGCTAGATCCTTAGTGGTGGGATCTTTGTACTTGTTCCTGAGATAGTTCTCCTTCCGGAGAAGTGATATTTTTGCCTTCTGATGATTCTCAGAGTGACGACTCCAATTCAGGTTCAGCCTCTGATGCTGAGCTTAATAAATTTGATCCATCCTCCGATTCTGACTCCAGTCTGGATGCAAATTTAGGGGGGTGTGAGCCGCCTAAATATGATTTCTCTTTGTATATGTTTTCATTCAGCCAAAAGCAATCTGTTGAAAAAGAGTTGGCTGCAATTGATTTACAACTCTCTCAAACTCCTGCCTTTCAATATATTTTAAGAAGAGATCTTAAAGAAGAAAAGAAGAGGTTACTGGGACTTCTTCAAGACAAAGGAAAAGGTAAATTGGAAGCAGACATTCCTATTCAGTATAACCCTGCAGAAATCTTTAGAAATTATCCAAATGGTCATGAAAGCAGACAGGGATACATAAAAGATAAAGAGAAGTTGTTAAGACTTCAAATCAAGGAGAAACATAAAGCATTGAGGAAATTGGCAAATGAGATTGAAGATCTCAAAAATATGGTTAAAGTTCTGGTTACTGAAAGAGATCAGTCATCTGATGATGAAATGAGTAAACACTATCAGTTAGCCTTGCAAAGTCCAGAACGCAAAGAACCTTCCCCTGATCTTTCTTTAGGTCTGTTTACAGGTCCTAAGTTGTTTATAAAACTCTAGTTCTGTCCGCGTGAGTTTAAACCTTATTCTTTAGATTGTATGTTAGATTCAAGTTGTCAATTGAATTTAGCCAAGGGTTCGGCTATTCCTTCTTTTTATTGGGAATCCTCTGTAGATCGTGGTACAGCTATTGAAGGTACCCCAGTTCCTTTGATAGGTAAAGCAGCAGACTTCCCTGTACAGATTGATAATAAATGTGATGTTTTGTCTCTGTACAGATTAGATAACATCAAAGAAGATTGTATTCTAGGGTCTGGGTTCCTTACCCGCATAAGCCCTTTTTCCATTGACACTCAAAAGATGTTGTTTACCTATTCTGTAAATGGTAATCTTGTTATGTGTCCCCTGTCTTTTGAGGAAAAATCCAAATGTAAGTGGTCTAAGAATAAGTCTGAGTCTAAACCAAAGACTGCTGAATTGTTTAAAATGGATAGATGTATAGCCTTTGCTGAGATCCATAAAGAAAAGACACCTGCTGATATCTCTGCAAAATTGATAAAAGATTGTTGTTCAAAAAGCCCCAATGCCTTCTAGACCAGGGAAAAATATTTTGTGACTCTCCCTTTTGATCTATTTCAGAAGCCCAAGCCTATGAAAGCTTCTGCAAGATTGATGTCTCCCTAAGAATGTGATTTATGTGCTTCTGAGATTAAAGAGTTGTTAGCAAAAGACCTCATTGAACCTTCAAAGAGCCTGTGGGCATGTCGTGCTTTTGTTGTTAATAAACACTCATAAATAAAAAGGGGAAAAACAAGGTTGGTGGTGAACTATGCAACAGAAAAACTAGGACACGAGATCCATATTGAATAAAAAGATATATTATTGAATTGATAAGATGCTTAACGCTCTACAAGAGTTCGGCTTTTATAAGGTTTGAGCATTCTTAAGAAGGGTTACGTCCCTTCAATTAAACTAATTAATAATTTACTGATTAATTTAATACAATATTTAATATTCATAGCATTGGCACTCCCTTTTAAAGAGCATTGTCTTCAAAGCAATGGTAATGAGGGACGTAACTGTCGAAATTGTTCTAATTCCCATGTTGCATCTTTTTCGGGAAGATTTTTCCATTTTATGAGGTATTCTTTAATGAATCACGTTCTTAATCTCTTCTCTCTAGTAGCAATGATAGATTCTGGCTCGAATATGATTCTTCCTTCTTCATCTAACAAGGGAAGTATTGTTTGTGCCTTCTAGTGTTGACCTATCATCTTTTTCAAACATGAAACATGAAAAACATTGTGGATGCGACTTGTAGTTGGCAATTCCAACGCATATGCCACCTGACTAATCTTCTTATTGATTTGATATGGGCCATAAAAACATGGAGCCAATTTATTTTTTCCACCTTGTTTAAGTGATAATTGTTTATAGGGTTGTAGTCTTACAAATACCCAATCCCCAACTTCAAATTCTCGTTCTGTTCGGTGTCAATCTTCTTGTTGTCTCATTTTATTATTGGCAATATTCAAATTCTCTTTAAGTACTTGGAAAACCTTTTGGTTTTCTTCTAAATGGTCATTTACTGATGCGACCCTTGCTTGGTTGGTAATGAAATCCTTCCATTTTGGGGGTTCATATCCATATAGGGCTTGAAATGGTTTCATTCTTGCAGATGTATGATAAGTAGAATTATACCACCATTCCGCAAGATGTAGCCATTGGAACCATTTATTTTGCTTATCAGTTACAAAACAACGGAGGTAGGTTTCTAAGCATTAATTGACAACTTCTGTCTGTCCATCTGTTTGGGGATGATAAGCTGAGCTCATGTGAAGAGACGTTCCAATTTGCTTGCAAAAATCTCTCCAAAAGTTCAATTTAAACTTGGCATCCCTATCACTTACTATAATCTTCGGAAAATCATGTAATTTGTAAACATTTTTACAAAAATCTTCGGCTGTTTCTTTTGCTGAATCAGTTTTCTTCACTCCAACAAAATGTGCATATTTGGTTAGCCTGTCTACCACAACTAGTATTTTGTCTTTTCCATCTGATATGGGTAGACCTTCATTGAAATCCATTGAAGTTTCCTCCCATTTTTTATTTGGAATATGTAACGGATGGAGTAACCCCGGACTTGAGATATTCTCAGTTTTATTCCGCTGACAAATGTCACAATCTGCAACATATTTGTGAATGTCGGCATACATACCCTTCCAAAAGAATGATTGCCTTACATTATAGTAGGTTTTAAAAAATCCTACATGACCAATGGCTCGGCAGTCATGTGACTCTTTAAGCACCTTGGTCTTAAAACTTGAATTGGAACTTAAGTAAATACGTCCTTTGTACCATAAGAGATCATTCTTCCATTCAAACTTCGGATACTGATTTATGTTGTTAATTATGGAGCAAACCTCTGAATTCTTGGCATATTCCTTACGAATTTCGTCCAAAAATTATGGGATCACCATGGATACGACGTAGACTTGTATCTCTTCATATTTCCTTGATAAAGCATCAGCTACTACATTGTCCTTCCCCTTTTTATGTAGGATCTCCATATCGAAGGTAGAGATTTTCTCTATCCACTTTTGTTGTTCGGTTGTTAATGTCTTCTGCTGTAACAAGTGTTGTAGACTATTATGATCTGTTCGGATTAGGAATTTACTTCCCAAAAGGTATTGTTGCCATTTAGTTAATGCATGCATGATGGCAAGCATTTCCTTGTTGTATGTAGACTGTAGGTATTCTCTTTTGTTCAACTTCCTACTTTCAAAAGCGATTGGATGACCTTCTTGCATTAACACAGCTCCTATCCCAAACCCTGAAGCATCACATTCGATTACGAATGGTTTTGCAAAATCAGGTGTTGCCAAAACGGGAGTTGAAGACATAATTTGTTTCAACATTTCAAAGCATCTTCTTGCTTCATCATCCCATTGAAAAGAATTTCTTTTTAGGAGATTTGTTAGTGGTGCAGTGACGTGTGCATAGTTCCTGATAAACCTTCGATAGTAACCTGTTAATCCCAAAAATCCTCGCAATTTTGAAACATTCTTTGGTTCGGGCCACTCTTTCATCGCCTGGATCTTCTTTGGGTCCACCTTAACTCCTTCCTTTGAAATTATATGACCGAGATACTCCACTTCTTGCTTCCCAAATGTGCATTTTGACTTTTTTGCATAGAACTGGTTTTCCTTCAGAAGAGATAGAACCTCTTCTAGATGTGTCAAATGTTCTTTCCATGTCTTGCTATATATAAGGATGTCATCGAAGAATACTAACACAAATTTCCCTAGGTATGGCTGAAATAGTTCATTCATAGTTGCCTGGAATGTGGCAAGGGCATTAGTTAACCCAAAAGGCATTACTTTGAATTCATAATGTCCTTCATGAGTTTGGAAAGCAGTCTTTGCGATATCCTCTAATCTGACCCTAATTTGATAGTACCCTGACCTTAAATCAAGTTTCGAAAAATATTTTGCGTCATGAAGTTCATCCAGCATGTCATCGATGAAGAGGATTGGAAACTTGTTCTTAATTGTTATTTTGTTTAATCCTCTATAATCTATACATAATCTAAACGATCCATCCTTCTTCCGTACTAGTACGACTGGAGCTGCATAAGGGCTTCTACTCTTGGTGATGACACCACAATTCAGTAGATCTTGAACCAACCTTTCTATTTCTATTTTGTGGTGGTGGGGATACCTATATGGTTTAACCTTGACAGGATTTGACCCTGGTTTAATCTCGATTATGTGTTCTATACTCCTTTCTGGTGGTAGCTGTATGGGTAAGTCTTGAAATATGTGTTCATGTTTCTGGAGTAATTTTTGGATTTCCTTCTTGAACTCATTTGGTTCCTCCTCCTTTCCTTCCAGTTGATGACATTGTATTATGTATGCTGATGCCCCATTTCGAATGAGTTTTTCCATATGCTGAGATGAAACTACTTGTGTGTTTGGTGAAATGTTTTTGATGATTGGCAGAATATGTTCCCAATGTTTGTAACCATTGGACTCCCAAAACGATGTCTACTCCTCCCAACGGTAAGGTGTAGAGTTCTGATTCTAGTTCGAAGTCTTGTATTTGAAGTCTCACCTTGTGGCACTTTCCAACTTTTTCGATCTTCTTGCCATCTGCAACCATAACCTTCATGTCTGGAACTGGATGTATGAACAACTTGAGTTTTTGTGCCACTCTTATATCAAGAAAGTTGTGAGTGCTTCCAATGTCTACTAGCACTGTAACATTCTCATTTTTTATATTCCCTTTTAACTTGAGAGTCTGTGGTTGACTAATGCCTGTCATGGCTGCTAGGGAGATTTTGGGGGTCTCGTCGTTCCCGGCTGCCATATTTGTGGTTTCCTCCTCTTCATCTTCTGGCTCTTCTTCTTCTTCTTCTTCTGATTCACTATTCTCCTCTGCTTCACAAGTATATAGTTTCTTTGAGCTGTCCTCAGGGAGACACCTATGTTTAGGATTCCATTTGTCTCCACATCGTCGACATTTTCCTTCCCTCATTCATTGATTCTCGAGGCTCTTCCTATCGTCCCTTCTAGGCGGAGGGATGTATTTGTTTGTATCATCCTCTGGAGTTGAATGGATGTTTCTTTGTGAGTATGACTTCCCTTTATTTGATTGGAAACTGTCAAATTTGGCCTCAGCTGCTTTTGTTTTTTGTCTTGCTGCCTCGACATTCATTATGTCATGCATTTTTAACTTTTTTTGTATGTATGGTTTTAGTCCTCCCAAGTAGGTTGCCAACTGTTGTTTTTCGGATAGCCCAAATACTCTGGTAGTGATGGATTCCCATTGATGCGTGAATTCTTCGACGCTTCCCCTTTGTTGTAATCTGGTAAGTTTTGAGAAGAATTCATCTTCTGCGATTCCTTGAAACCTTTTTAAGAAATCATTCTTGAATAAGTTCCGAGTGTATTGTTAGTTTTTCAGAATTTACATCAATCTGATCTAGGATCTTAACTGAGAGAACAACATGTACAGCATATCTACAGCATATCAATCATGGAGACAATAATGCAAGCACACAAGAGACACAAAGATTTACTTGGGGAAAACCATAAAGGTGAAAAACCCCAATAACTTCCTCAGAGATAGATAGAGCAATGATACAACCAACCAAGAGAGATAGCCATAACCTAGCAGCATATCCTCCTCCTCCATAAGTGCGCCTCTCCTCCTTGAGTGCATGTGTGAGAAGTGAGTGAGCAAATAGAGTGCCTCCCGCACTCTATTTATACTTGACTTGACTTGCCTTTTTACCTAACTCATGTCGGCTCGAACTTAACCACATAACATAATGCTGAGTGGGCCGACCCCCAATAGGGTGGTCTAATAACCCTTTGACCCACATGACTTATAGAGGGCCGACCCCAAACAAGGTGGTCTAATAACCCATCAAGTATAAGTTACGACACTTACAATATAAATGACGACACTTCCTTATAGAGGAATAATACCATCTCTATAGGAATACAATATACATATATGTGAAATACATTCCGAAGTTACATATACATAAACACTCCCTCTTAACTAGGAAGGTATTTCTCAGCACAGTTCTTCTAGCACAAGTCATCTTCTCTGGATCATCGTCACTGGATAATCGTCATCGAGTCATCATCATCGTCACTACTGCTGCTATCTCAATCAATCTCTGAATCTACTCGTCATAGGAAGTTCTACAGAGCCAGTCCTTTTTCATACTGGATGTAGGCCCACCACCTGCAGGTCTTTGTCATCACTGGCCATACTGTGGAATCCTCAGGACTTATTACGTGCGTCACAAAACCTCGAAAGAGCATCCCAGGCTGTTACGAGCACACAGCTCTACCTATAGGATCTCCCAGGGCACCGAATTACATGTGACCTCACCACAAAACCTCGCAAGAGCATCCCAGGCTGTTACGAGCACACAGCTCTACCTATAGGATCTCCCAGGGCAACGAATTACATGTGGTCATGGCAAAACCTCGCAAGAGCATCTGCCAAATATCCCAGGGAACCGAATTACATGCCATAGGCAAAACCTCGAAAGACTATCTGCATATCTCCCAGGGCACCGAATTACATGCCATAGGACAAAACCTCGAAAGAGCATCTGCCAGATATCCCAGGGAACCGAATTACATGCCATCGGCAAAACCTCGAAAGACTATCTGCAGATCTCCCAGGGCACCGAATTACATGTCCTCCCAGAGCAAAACCTCGAAAGAGCATTTGCCAGATGTCCCAGGGCACCGAATTACATGCCATAGGCAAAACCTCGAAAGACCATCTGCAAATCTCCCAGGGCACCGGATTACATGCTCATCTGCACAACCTGATCCACGGCCACAGAGTATCAACCTGATACTCACCATACATCATCCTGATGTATCCATGATCATCCTGATCATTATCACTGCAACGTCCTGTTGCATGTCATCTGGAGCAACATCCTGAAGCTCGTCATCTATGATCATCCTGATCATCACTGCAACATCCTGCTGCATGTCATATGGAGCAACATCCTGAAGCTCGTCATCTATGATCATCCTGATCATCACTGCAACATCCTGCTGCATGTAATCCGGAGCAACATCCTGAAGCTCGTCATATATGATCATCCTGATCATCACTGCAACATCCTGAAGCTCGTCATCCATGATCATCCTGATCATCAATGCATCTACCTGATGCATACCAAGTATCTACCTGATACATATCATCATACATGATTCTCCTGATCATACAATGTATCCACCTGATACAAATACATGATACATATCATCATACATGATCCTCCTGATCATCAATGCATCTACCTGATGCATACCAAGTATCTACCTGATACATATCATCATACATGATCCTCCTGATCATCAATGTATCCACCTGATACAAATACATGATACATATCACCATACATGATCCACCTGATCATATCCAGCATCAACATGATGCGTACATACAAAAATGATCCAACTGATCATATCCAGCATCCAACATGATGCGTACATACATACATAAAAATGATCCAACTGATCATATCCAAGCAGAAACCAGAACATCATCCTGATGCTCATCATCCAGCGCTTACATCCACAGCCATGTGAAGGATCCTCCTTCCAACATGCTTGGAATGGCTTCAGCAAATGTGTCCATCACTTCTTCCTCGAAGTGTCCTCGATCTGAAGAATGCCAAGCCTCTCTCTGAAGTACTCGAACTTCACCCTCGCTAGTGGCTTCGTCAGCACGTCTGCAATCTGCTCGTCCATCGCAACATACAGGAGCTTCACAGCTCCTCTCTGCACCATATCCCTGATATAGTGGTATTTGATCTCTATGTGTTTCGACCTGTCATGAAACACTAGGTTCTCGGACAGCTTCACACAACTCTGGTTATCACAGAAGATACCAGTAGCTTCCAACGAGAGATCAAATAACTCAGACAGTAGCTTCCGTAGCCATACTGCCTCACAACTAGCTGAATAGGCTGCAACATACTCTGCCTCAGCTGTACTCAGTGCTACGCAGGACTGCTTCCTGCTAAACCAAGAGATCACACCTGATCCCATACTGAAGCAGCACCCAGATGTGCTCGTCCTATCTGCAGCACTGTCAGCCCAATCTGAATCAACATAACCCTGTAGGTTAAACTTTTGATTCTCCTCATACCTGAGCCCATAATATACTGTACCCTTCAGGTACCTCAGAACATGCTTTACAGCCACCAGGTGAACACTCCTCGGATCCGTCAGGAACTGGCTCAATGTGTTCACAGCAAAGCAAATGTCTGGTCTCGTGTTAGTCAGGTACATCAAGGACCCAATCATCTGACGATACATAGAGACATCAATCGGTTCAGATGAAGCATCACATAGAAGCTTCAGATTTGATGCCATAGGTGTGGTCATAGCCTTGCAGTCCATCATCTCGAACCTCTTCAGGATCTCTACTGCATACTTCCCTTGTCCAAGGAAGATTCCATCACTCTGCCACACCTTCATGCCAAAAACAAATAGTGCATCATCCCCAAGTTCTTCATCTCAAACTCGGTAGTAAGCTTCCGCTGCGTGTCGACAATCAATCTATCTTCACCATACCAAGTTCTACACATATATGATTTCCTATCATGTGTCTCAGAACCAAGTGGCTGCTCTACATACACTTCTTCTTCAACTACACCATTCAAGGAAGCTGTCTTGAATCCATCTGGTGTATCTTCTATTTCATCACTTTTATATTTCTTAATGCTGCCATCTGCAACATGCTTGATCTGATAGTTCCATTTGGAAGTCATAGCAAACTTCCCTTTATGTCTTGGGATTACATCCCAAACATCATTCTTCATGATCGACGGATCATGGCATTTCATTTCTTCATCCTAGATCCTGGGAACTTCAATATCTTCAATATCTTCAATAGATATCTTTGTTGCTGGAACAAATGTTGTAGTTCTTATTTTGTAGGAGATGGCATACGATCTTTCCTACACAACAAGTTAAATTGCATGATTAGAAAACATCTCATAGTTTTCAGAAAAAAATTTTACACATAAAGAAATATGCCATACAGTCATGCAATTATCTTAGCCAATGCTTCAATACAACATTTATCCATATTCTGTAATTTTCTAGATGCCTTCCAATCTCTACCAGAACATTGTTAAGAGTGTGCACAACTCCCAACATGTCAGCAAAGAGGTTTCATTCTAGATAAGTAGCAATGGAATGTTGTACAGTGCCATAGGCCACTTACCCATGCATTTTAGGAGTATACTGTTCATCAATGCAATTATTCTAATATGCATAATACACGACCTAATTCTAGGAACATCAGTATATACATTATTGAACAGTATTATTTAAGAAATGACAATTCAAATACTTATCTTTGTTTGTTCGTTGGGTGGACTCCCTCTGAGTCTTCGCTTCCTTGCAGGAGCTACTGGAGTCCTAATCTGAAGTAGCTTCTTCTACATCTTTTGATGTGGAATGTAGAGAGATGGTCAACACCCTCTGAATATTTGCATCCTTGAATAAACCACTGGAGTGTACTCCCTCTTGATCTTTGCTTCCTGGATTACCTGTTCTTGAACTCATATTCATCCTTGGTCCCTATGCATGCTTATTAGTATCATGATTAAATCATACATATACTATTAAAGCACAATAATCTCAAGCATGTATAGTTATGATCATTTCAAACAGAAATAATAAGCATTAGCATTCAAGGTTTATGTAGGATTCTTATGGTTAGTTAAAGCATAAGAAACATAACGTGTCTAAACCTATAATTACTCAAAGCTATGACTCTTTGGGTTAGTTGAATCATCAATCAAGATAAGAGATATAAAATGCATAAAACCTATACCATCATGATTCTTCTGGTTAGTCATATCATCAATTATGGTAAGAAACATAATATGCATACAATCATGATTATTCAAACCTATGACTTCATGAACAATCATTACCAACAACGCGATAGTATAAGATCCTAACCCATGGTAGGAATCTAGCTTGATATAGGAAAAACATACCTGGATTATCATGTTAGCTAGTTATGTCTAACATACCCGTATAATGTCTTTTGGTTCTCTTCAGTGACTTGTGCTAGTAACCTGCATGTCTCATAAGTTAACCATTATAAAACCAAGTTATACATACCTCGTGAATGGATCGTGTATGAGATCCATGACAATGGATGAATCTTTGTCCTCATGTTATCATGATCATATGTTCTTGGACCAGAACATGATCTGTCTTTCTTGGTGTACCTTTCATGTTAGTAGACAACATAAACCTCATACAACACCATAATGCATTAGTACAATTATAAGTGTCAACACCCTAACCAATGAATATCTTCTATCATGCATTCATAATTTTGTTAAGGTGATACAACAAATCTAAAATCAAAATTGTACTAATCGTAATAACATGAAGACAAACATACCATAAACTTAATCATGGACAAATATCGAAACATACCTCGATGAGTCATACCTGTCGAGATCGCTTGTAATCTTCTTATGTAAGGTCTTATCCTCATCTCCCTCTGAGACAGGAACTTCTTTCACTTATGCAGGTGATCAATCCATCTTCTTCTAGGATTAACCCAATCCACTTGATTTGCAGGAACTGGACCTTGAGCTGGATATGGGTTTGTCAGAGAAACCCCAAAAATTCAAACTTTGAATTTCAACCTTCTGATAGGATAGGAATATGCGCCTTGATGAACTGATCAAACTGGTATATTCAGTATTTGAAAACTGCAAAGTTTCACTCCTCAATTTTGCCTTTGAAACTTCCGGATTCACTGGACGTGACCCTGAACTGGGGTTTGATGAAGCCCACTCTTTTGCCCCATCAAAATGTTTGATCCAAAGTTCTAAGCTTCTATTTTTCTGAGGAGCTTCCAGCCGTGGTCACAGATTTCAAAAATTCCCATTTTTACAGAAGCCCTAATTTTCCACTTTTCTGATCAAAGTCCCGAACTAGGGTCTAATCAAGCCCGGCCTTCTGCCCAACCAAAAATTCTGATCTTGGTCTCTAAATTTCTATTTTGATGAGTAGCATCCAGCCGTGGTCTCCGATTACAAAAATTCCAACTTTCTTCAAAGCCCTAAATTCCGGAAGCCATGAATGAAGGTACCAAAAAATAATTCTGTTTTGACAGAAATATGTACCTGATTGTTTCTGGTGTAACTCTGAAATTTTGATCCACAGGGTCTAAAAACGTTTTCTGAGATAGTCTGACCTGTTATCTTTCCATCCTGACAGGTCTGACCTCAATTGGATTCTCTGAGAGAGAGTTATGCCAAATGTCGCAACGTGACCTGTTTTGGGATAAAAAAGGAGAGCGATCTTGTACGGCGTGCCACGTGTCACTGTTTTAACTTCGGCCTCAAAAAAGGTTTTCTGAGATAGCTCGGCCTGTTAGCTTTCCATCCTGACAGGTCTGACCTCAATTGGACTCTCTGACAGAGAGTTATGCCAAATGTCGCAACGTGACCTGTTTATGGGATAATACAAGAGAGCGAACTTGTACGGCATGCTACGTGTCACTGGTTCAAATTCGGCCTCTGAAAAAGTTTTCTGAGATAGTACAGACTGTGTACTACCTATCACTTTTTACGAAATTTCATTTGGAGCTTCCTAGCCCAAGATATGACCTTTTTCCCAAGGCCACCTGATTTTGACTCAGATCTGGAAGAGGCAGAAACCCTATATTGTACAGATCATAAATCACAAAGTACAACGAATTAGAGGTTGTCCTTTGGACACAAGGTACCTGGAGATCTTAGCTTCGTCTTATAACAATTTCAGATCTGAAAAATTCGCCAAAACGGATATATAGCGAAAGTGCTACGATGACTGGTTTTTGCTATATCAAGCCCTAGCATCGTAAGTGCAACACGTGTCATACATGCCATATCATGCCTTCTTTCAGGATAGCTCTGATACCATGTTAGTTTTTCAGAATTTACATCAATCTGATCTAGGATCTTAACTGAGAGAACAACATGTACAGCATATCTACAGCATATCAATCATGGAGACAATAATGCAAGCACACAAGAGACACAAATATTTACTTGGGGAAAACCATAAAGGTGAAAAACCCCAATAACTTCCTCAGAGATAGATAGAGCAATGATACAACCAACCAAGAGAGATAGCCATAACCTAGCAGCAGATCCTCCTCCTCCATAAGTGCGCCTCTCCTCCTTGAGTGCATGTGTGAGAAGTGAGTGAGCAAATAGAGTGCCTCCCGCACTCTATTTATACTTGACTTGACTTGCCTTTTTACCTAACTCATGTCGGCTCGAACTTAACCACATAACAGAATGCTGAGTGGGCCGACCCCCAATAGGGTGGTCTAATAACCCTTTGACCCACATGACTTATACAGGGCCGACCCCAAACAAGGTGGTCTAATAACCCATCAAGTATAAGTTACGACACTTACAATATAAATGACGACACTTCCTTATAGAGGAATAATACCATCTCTATAGGAATACAATATACATATATGTGAAATACATTCCGAAGTTACATATACATAAACATGTATGCGAAGTTGTCTCCCTTCCACCACATATACCAGTTGTAGGCATATCTTTCAAGGTGCATTGAAGCATACTTGACCTTTTCTTCGTCCATTGTAATGTTGTATATGTCGAAATACTCTTCTGCTTTATTCAACCAAGTGACGCATTGGTCTTCTCCTCCGTTATATTTCATCATTTCTATTTTTTCTCTCGGCGGGTACATTATGAATGGTTGGTATTGAGTACCTTTCGTCCTGTTGCGTTCTGGTGACTCAGAATTGGAAGATGGGGTAACCGACATATCTGAGCCATGTTGTTTATGATTTTTTTCCTTATCATCCATTTTTTGTAATATCGCATGGACACCTTTCTGGCTCTCAGTCACTTTTTGGTCTAACATTTTTTGTTCCTTGCTCATAATGTCGAACTTGTCGTCTATTTTCTGCTCCATTACCTGAATGACTTCATCCTTAATTTCTTTCTTAAGCGCTTCCTGGCTCTTGGTGATCATTTCCTTGAAAGTTTGGAAATCCTTCTCTATTTTCGCAATTTGAGCTTTTAACTCCGTCGTCATGCTTCTTAAGTGTGGTGGTGAATAATTGGACCCAATTTTGGCTTATGGGATAGTGAGAACAATTAAAAGGTCTTGGAAAATGGTGACTTAATAATAATTATTATAGCAATAATAATTACTATAATAAAATAATAAATATTATATTTAAATATTTATTATAAAGTGGAAATTTTTAATAAAAAAAAATATATTATATAATAATATTATATTATTATAATAATATTTGTTTTATTAACTTTGGTTTGTTTTTTTTGTAGGGCATACGTGGATAAGGCTAGCGGGCATGGAAGCGCGGAGGGAAGATGTCGGGGAGAGAGAGCAGCAGTGGGGGATGTGGCGGAAGGGAGGAGTGGTTGCAGAATGGTGACGACGTTGGGTGGGAGGGATGGAGGATGTGAAAGGAGGCGATGAAGGAGACGGAGGGCACAGAGCTGGGAGTACGTGGAAGGTGAGGGAATTGGACGCAGCGAGGGTGTGGAGGTGGAAGCAATGGGGAGGAAGAGTTTCCGGTGAGGGAAAGGGAACATGGATGGGAGAGAAAGTGGGAGAATGGTGACAGGGAGTGCAGCGGGGAGAGGAGCGTGAAATGGGGAGAGCGACGCGTGAGGAGAGAACAAAAATCGGGTGAGGGAGATGGGGGACGAGGTGAGTGTGCGTGCAGGGGCCTAGGATCAGATCCGATAGTGAGCATGCATGCAGGAGCTTAGGAGCCGATCCGGCTCTGATACCAAATGCAACAGAAAAACTAGAACATGAGATCCATATTGAATAAAAAGATATATTATTGAATTGATAAGATGCTTAACGCTTTACAAGAGCTCGCCTTTTATAAGGTTTGAGCATTCTTAAGAAGGGTTACGTCCCTTCAATTAAACTAATTAATAATTTACTAATTAATTTAATACAATATTTAATATTCATAGCAAACTATAAACCACTGAATGCTGTGTTGCAAAAAGTTAGATACCCTTTGCCAGACAAAGCAAGCTTGCTTCAAAGAATTGCTGGTTGCACCATTTTCAGTAAGTTTGATCTGAAATCTAGATTCTATCAGGTTGGCATTGATGCCAAAGATCGGTATAAAACAACATTCGTCGTTCCACATGGTCAGTACCAGTGGAAAGTATTACCATTTGGAATCAACAATGCGCCCTCAGAGTTTCAGAAAAGAATGGAAGATATTTTCTGGGATAAAAAGTGGGCATTAGTATTTATAGACGATATTCTGATTTGCTCTTGAAACTTGGAAGAGCATCTGAAACATCTGCAGGCTTTCTATGATCTAGTATTCAAACATGGATTAGTTCTGTCTCAAAGCAAGATGGAGATAGGAAAAACTGAGATGGAGTTTCTTGGTTTTAAAATCCAGAAAGGACAAGTTGTTCTGCAAAAACATGTCCTGAGTGTGTTCAGTCACTTTCCAGATCAAATCCTCGAGAAAGTTCAGTTACAGAGATTCCTTGGTAGCTTGAACTATATAAGGCCATTCTATAAAGGGCAGGCTGATGATATTCATATCCTGCCACAAAGGTTGAAGAAAAATCCTCCGAAGTGGTCTTCTCAAATGACTTTGGTTGTTCAGTCCATTAAAGCCAAAGTATTAGATCTTCCTGCCTTGTCACTACCTCAGGGCACCGGTCAACTGGTTATTGAAACCGATGCTTCTTCACATACGTTGGGTGGAGTTCTGATTGAAATCATTGATAGCAAGGAGAATGTTTGTGGGTATGGTTCAGGTTCCTTCAAAGCTGCTGAGCTTAATTATCCTTCCAACCACAAGGAAATCTTGCCTGTCAAAAAGAAACTTAACCATTTTATTTTATTTTTAAAGCCAGTTAGATTTATAATAAGAACTGATTTGAAGATCATGCCAGGCATCTTCGAAAATAAAAATTTGATGGCTGGAAATTGTAGTAGGATATTAAAGTGGTTTTTATGGTTAAGCAATTTTGATTTTGATATTGCTTATAAGCCTGGATATCTTAATTGTTTGGTAGATATGTTGACCATAGAGCATTACAAGTCTTCAGCACCATCTCTAAACATGTTTACCCTTCGATCGTCAAGTTCGGGTTCAAAAGATAAAGGCAAAGCTCCTGTTGTTCCTTTGTACCAGCCAAGGAATGGTTTGTTCTTAAAACCATGGGATGAAACTCTCACAGAGGCCGAGAGGCGGCAGTTACTTGATTTTGCTTCTAGAAGAGAAGCTGAAAAGTACCTTGATATCACTCTTATCAAGCAAATCCAGGAGTCTCCATTAAAACTGCAAATACTGGAGAGATGGGAACGAGACGCTTTCAGAAGTTTTGAGAATGTTGGTTCAAAGCTTCGTGACTGCAGAGAGCTGTGGATTGACTGCAATGAAGAGACTGATGGATCAATCTGGTACGTTGATATTGGAGAAGGTAATCTGACATGGACTTCCTACAACCGTATCCTCCAATTCTGTAGAGAAGAGCGGTCAATTGTAATTTGTGGAGATCTCGGAAATCTGAGAAATAAAAGTTGGTCCGGCTGGACTGATATCTTTCTTGATAGATTCTGTCCCAGAAACGATTGGGTCAATCGTCGTGCAAACTTTATTCTGCACTTACAAGCTGATATGGAAATGGCAGACCAGAATCATCAATGGTTCAAATTTATGCTTCATCATCATGGTGGCAGGTACACTCGTCTTGAGCATACCATCTTCACTTCCCAAAAATTCATAAAGAGAGATCAACAAAGAAACCGTATCGATGCAAAGATACACACATGAAGAATCCCACTTGATTTTTGAGTGGAATCATTGTACCAGGGTGAATTCCTGTGCGGACCGAATCCACTTTTTTATGGGTCCAACGTTGAGCAATGTTTCAGCTCAGATCTCTATCTTCCTATCCAGCTTGAAGAAGAAGATCTGCCAGAGCAAGATTTCGAAGACTACAAATCTGATTTTGAGATCTTTAATTGCCCATGTGGCGGTGTGGACCTGGGTAACGGAAAAGAAAGATGTTCCTGCCGTGTGGGGTGGGATCCCCATGATTAGATCTTTGAAAGCCGTGGTGGGCTGGATAATGCTCCACTTTGTAATATGTCCGTTTTTGCTTTCATAAGTGTGTCGGCCATGTCATGATAAAGATTCGGGTCCACATATGTCTTCGGACTCCAAGGGTTGAGATAATGACACTTTGTATAGTTTTGGTTTTGAGTGTTTTGGGAAAGAGCAGACAGTTGCTTCGGCGCTGTTGAGTCCCATGCAGTTTCAGAGTTTGTATAGATGCTAGTCTGCATATATTGGAACTCCTAGGAAGCCTTGGACTAGGATTCAGCTTTGTTGTTTCTGAAACATAAAAGGATCCAATACTTTGTGCAGAGGCATTCGAGTGTGTCTGTGTGTTTGCAGTGATGAGCTTCACAGTCCGAAGCCGATCTGCCTGATGTAATGAACTGCTGATTAATATATTGAAGTTAAAAGTCGATCTTGGTTGATCGAAGGCAGTTCAGCTAAAGCTTACTTGGCAGCGGCATCCTGAATTTGTTGACGGCAAAGAGAAGACTCCGGCAAAATGAGGGGCAATGAATCTGGGAAATTGAACTTGGCGGCAAGCCCTCTCAGGCAATACAATGCGGCGTCATAAGCACGGGCAGCCTGGTGGGCAGTATTGTATGAGCCCAGCCATATCTTTTCTCGAGACTTCGGCATTCGAATTTCGGATACCCAACTTCCCCATTTTCGCAGTCGGATACCCTTTAATTGGTGGGACGTTTGTGCGCGAGCTTCATGTGGTAAGGCATGGGCATGGGCATGGGCCTGGTCATGGTGCTGCGGACTGGGTTTCTCCATGTTGTAGTGTTTTTAATAAAGGCGCAGCAGGCTCTGGGCCGAGAGATTGGAAAGCAGTGAACCGAGGCCATGAATTGTACTGAAGTGCACGGTCTGGGACTGAATTAAAGACATGGAGGCCAATCTACCTCTCTATATATCTCAGTATTTCACGCGCGTAATGTCCGCGTATGCGTTAGCGAGAGGAAGATCGGGGGGAACAGTCGTGACAAAGCATTGACTGAATCTGGAGGGATAGATACGCAAAGGAAGACTGACTTGGGACATGAAATAAAAACCGGCGAGGGAATATTTTGCTGAAATGTCCCGAGAAGCCCATGACAAGCTATTTTTCCTTGTATAACGTGTGATGTAGATAGGTGGAGTCCCACAAATCGACTGCGTAAAATCTGACATCGGAAAGCCTAGAATGATATGCGAGGGGCTTCTCTCTGATCTTCTTTATGTCTTTCATCCAAAATGAGCAACGCGGTTGTTTATTTCAGTTTCCATGTCGTTTAGCGATATTTATGATAAATCATGTCATGATCTTTTTAAGATCTCCTTCCTTTGGAAAAATGAGAATTGATGTAACCATTTTTGTCAAAAGTGAGATGTAGAAAGAGTGCTTTGGACTAGTGTACAAAATAAATTTGTCTTTTTATTTTTACATTAAGGAAATTTTAGTGAAAATCAGTCTTAGAATTTTTATACCAATTTGTTTTGTTTTTTTAAATAAAGATGATACGAATATAAAAATAAAGTTTTAAATCAAATAAGGCAATCCCTTATCCTTTTTAAAATTCAAATAAGCTAAAAATGTATATAAGTAAATATGTTTATTATTATAAATAAATAATATTTATTAATTAAAATTTGATCAGCTAAAATTAATATAACTAAATATTAATAACCACCATCTTCATCTCACAAAGATACTAAATTGATTCTATTTTCGTGATTTTTAATTTAACTTTATAAATTAAAATTGATTAACAATTTAAAAATAATAATATTAATTTTTTTTTAAAATAATTTGTTACAAAAATTAAAATTGCAAATTTAAATTATAGAAATTATAACTAAATATTAATAACCACCATCTTCATCTAACAAAGATTCTAAATTGATTCTATTTTTTTTTTATTTGTAATTCAACTTCATAAATTAAAATTGATTAACAATTTAAAAATAATAATAATATTTTTTTCATAAATTAAAATTGATTAACAATTTAAAAATAATAACAATATTTTTTTCATAATATTTTTAAATAATTTGTTACAAAGATTAAAATTGCAAATTTAAATTGTAGAAATTATAAATATTTAATTAGATAGTAATTTTAACATTATTTTATAAATAATAAAATTAAAATTTTAAATAGTATGTCACATTGAAACTATAAATTTAAATTATAAAAATTGTGACTATTAATAAAATTTTAAATGATGTGTTAACATTAATGTAGTTATAAATTTAGATTATTTAACTATGGAAATTGTAATTATTTGATGATGATGATGATAATTAACGTCCACTGAAACCAACTTTGGTCTATTGGAACTTTTAAGAAGTTATTACTTGGTTTACTTTAAACTTTTGTTCCTATACTCAAAAAGCTTGGTAAGAAGCTTTCCAAGCTCACTATAGTTTTGGCAAGTTAGGGGTTAGCAAGGTTTGTATTGTAGCAAATACTATGAAACTCATATCTAATGTGGGTGTAAGGAGGGTACTCTAAGAGAAAGTGATTTTCATCCTCAATGTTCATAGACTTACAGAGATGGCAAACCCTTTTTTCCCACGGAGTTATGGGAATAGACCAATGCCCTGTTTCACTATGAAGCTCATGGGAGTTCGTTTTAAGCTTGGCTATATTAATTTTCTTCTTTGAACTAGTTGCTATCGAGAGATATTTTCGATCTTCCAAATTAGGGTTAATGACCTCCGTATAGTATCTTAGTTTTCTCTTAAGTGCTAAATTTTCCTCGCACCACAATTTCTCTTTAAGCTTAAAAGTAATAATATTTTTGACATTATCGATATTCTGTAAAATGTCATTTTCATCAATACCCCAATAGTATAACCAAGCCATGGTATCTTTACACCAACTTCGTTTGAGACGTAGTTGGTTTCAACTTGAATTTAAAGCAATTTAAGGAAGTCTCTCGTTTCCCATGTTATCATATTCATTAAAATAACTTCATACACATGAATTATTTATCATAAATACTTTCCAATTTATATGTATATTTATATATATATGTGATCATATATATAGATAATTAACATAATATCTCATTTCATAATTCTTATTCATATATACTTTACAAAGCATTCTTACATATTTTAATTTCTTTCTTTTTTTCCTTTCTTTACACCAACATAAGCACAATATTGCTAATATTATTAAAATAATATTCAATCCTCATAAGATTATATATATATATATATGTAAAGAAAAGAAAACATCGAAAAAGACATTAATCTAGAAGGGTTGTCGCTCTATGCTTTGGATCGAAAAACATATTTCTCAACCTTATTGTTTGGTTATCTTCACACACACAAAAAAAGAAACAAATACACATTTATGCTGTGACAGAATTTCCTTTTCCTTAAGCTTTCAAAGATACTAATCTCATTCACTATCATTTATAATCATAAACAATTCCTTCAGCCTATCATTTTCATCAAAACATATTCTTTTATTTATTAAAGTCATAATAGGGAGAATGTGTTTCTAACTTACTTAAGAAACTATGAAGGTAAGCATTTATCCGAACTTTTATCTACCAATCGTCTAACCATTTAATATATGTATTCATTACCTTTCTTTTAAAACACTTCTTTTATTTCAATTTACAAAGAATGTCTTAAATCAATTCTTCAACTATTATATAAACAAATCAGAACAAACAAAAATGGCATAGCTAATTAAAAGGGTCGATCTTTTTACACCAACACAAACATATCCCGTTTCACAATTTTTCAGAGTTATCCTCCAATCTGGACGCGACTTGGCACAAGGCCGTTTTATCCGTCGCAGTATTAATTATGTGTCACCAGCAGGCATCTCGATATATATATATATATATATTATTTAAGGATTTACGTCTATACTAACTGCCAGTTTAAGCAAGCACTACAGGGAGTTTTAAGAGCCACAATTTTGAGGATTAATGTCAATCGCTCAGTTAGACTCTTCTAGCTACCATGCGAGAGCACGTTTCGTTGAATTAAGCAGAGGAAGATTAATACACATGGATATGATCCAGAGCAGTGGATTTATTAACCTCGCCTAAAATAGAGCATAAATAAAAAAATGTTACTTAAATCCTTTAAAACCACAAACATAACTCTCATATGAAAGTTCTTTTGGTTTATTCTTACATCCGTTAAATGTGGTTATACGTTAAATGTGGTTATACGCAGAAGCACTTTAGTTACTGTTTTCATGGTATCAAGGATCTCTACAGTCATGCAACAATCTCAGTATTCCCAGATTAGAAATAATCTGCATCAGTATTCCCAGATTAAAAATGTTCGGAATAGATCGAATCACATAGATTATTATTCAAAACATACACCCTCCATTTATAAAATCAAAGAGTTACACCGCTAAGAATACCCAAAAACAAGTAAATACGAAAGAATGCAGAGTTTAAATAAAGCTTCTGCGTTATGTTTAAGTCATACATAATTCTATACATACTTATCCCAACCCATTACGACCAAGCTCAAATCCAAGTAATGCTTAATCATAACTTGAAACACATATTGATAATCAGGACTTACATAATCTCATATATTAAAAAAAATTATGCATATACTTACTTGAAACAGAGCAAAGGACAATTTGGAGAATCAGCTCCTCCCAACCATAAAAGAAGGAAACTAGACTATTTTCCCAACTCCATCCTCGAGCTGGATCACCACCATGCACTAGAAGGACAAACAATCACTTCCATGAGGCACTCTCTCTCCGTAACAATAGTGACGGACTTATGAAAAGAGAGAACACTCAACACAGTTCCTCTATAACGCCTGCCCTAATATAGTTGATTGAATAGACTATTGAGGGCACTAATATTGAAGTGACCCAGTTAAATAAACATGAAGAATATGTTATGCTTTAATTATTATTGAATGAAAATTGTTGATTGACTAGAAAATTATGAATATGCTCGACTAATTGAAAAATATGATGATGTTATGCATGAATGTAATGAATGATTCCTTTGATTATATAGATGTGAATGAATGATATTGACTTAAATAGAATTCAATAAAGATAAAAATGCATGATAATATGATTCATATGGTGCAGCGCTACTAATGTGGGCTTTGAGTGTGTGTAGTGGCAGGGAAAACGAATTACTGACTAACTCTCAATGGAATAAAAAGGAGTCGACTTTCAACTGACTCTCATTTAATATTAATTAAATGAGATAGAATTGTTTGCAGATCTGTCATGGAAAAACATCTGGATATTGTTAAAAGAATTCATGGACATAAAAATTAGTGTTGCATACCTCGGAAGATTACAATCTCTGGGTTTCCATCTCCAATTTCTATAGCGTGGATCCGGCCGCCCATTCCCTTTGCAGTTAAAGTTGGTGCTCATAGAAGGGCATTCTCCAACAGGATAAAGAGGATACGAATTATCCCTAACCCATTTTCATGAGAATATATCACACTAGGTTGGTGTTTGTTCGTTCTTGATAATTGTATAGACATCAGCCTTCCTATCAATTTCTATATCTACACCAAAATTAGAGATATTTTCAGATTTATTTACTGGTGTGTTATTGAAGTGGGCATTTTCTCGATCTGCACTGGAATTATAGCCATGTCGTATTTCTAAAGAAATACTCTTTGTATCTCACTCTGCACTAGAATTATAGATATGTCAGATTTATGAAGAAATATTCTTTATATTTCCATGACTTACTGTTTTAGAATTATTTTGTGAGGGAGAAACAAAGGGAACCGAAATGTCAACAGCCTTGGGACTTTGAAGGAAACTGTTATTTCTCTGTAGCCAGGGATTTTCCGCTCTTTATTCACCACCAAAAAGTCGAGAGAAGCAGTAAATAAGGACCAAGACTGCACTCGCTGCTGCAAGAAGAGAACTAATGATGTTATTTCCATTCTGGCTCAGATTCTTATTTCTAACTTGTTTCGTACATGAATCCGAGTGGCCCATGATACTTTCTCTACACCAAATTATCAACTGCAGTGAGCCTCAAAGTAGAAAGCATCCTAGAAAATGTTGTTCTCCAAGCCATTTGGTCTCCTGTCTAAAAAAATATGCATCATTCAACATTTGGTCTCCTGCCGATCTCTAGATCCAGTGAATCCATTCCTCGTCTACTGCATAGATTTGTTTAGTTAGAGATAGCCCTAGGAATAGGAACCTGGTAAATGGAGGAGGAACAGGAACCTCGTAAATGGAGAATGCAGCGGATGAAATGTCATTGGAAATTGGGGAGAATATTAAATCGAGTGATCTTTTCAAATTGAAACGTATTTGAAAATGAGTGGGTGGATCAATTCGCAGATGGAATAATTGGCAGATGATCAATCAAGGATCAATATGAAACGTTTTTGGAAATTAATTGTCTTGCAAAATTGGCATATGGTAGAATATGGTGGATATTGGGGCAAGAGCAGGAAATTACATAGTCTTCTTGCTCAAGTGAGGAATAGAGATCACTTTCAGTTGCTTCAATGTGGCCTGTAACATGTGTCCTGTAACTCCTGCATTGAAACCATTGAAGGATTAAAAAAAAAAGATTATTGATTGATCTTTTGCTATGATTATTTCCCACAGTATGATTAAGGATTATCATGATATATCCTTGTTCATTGTATGAAACCGTCTGGTGGGGGTCATTGAATTTACCCTAATTATTTTAAATAATTATGGGTGTTGATTGGATTTAAACATGCCCGTAACTTAATTCAACAAATCTGAATGCTTCATTCATGCATAAGACAAAGAATATTTAGGCATCCTTGAAATATGGGCATCCATTTATAAAAAAATAAAAAATCATCCACCCAACCCCCACCCCCAAAAGTTAAAATAAAACACCTATCAGCGTAAATATTTTTTATTAGACAGCGGTTGACTCACAAGAAATGCACAAGGTCGATCTCCAAATAAAAGAAACAAGATTTTGACAGCACTCTATGATTCTGATTTATAGAGGGTTTGCGAATGTATTTATATAGAGCATGAATATTGCATAAAGATAATCAAGGAAGTGATTCTCTATAGTCATGCAACAATCTGCATCTGTATTCCTAGATTAGAAATGTTCGGACTTGATCGAATCACATAGATTATTATTCAAAACATACATCCTCCAAATATAAAACCAAGAGTTACACCACTAAGAATACCCAAAAATAAGTAAATACAAAAGAATGCAAAGTTTAAATAAAGCTTCTGCATTATGTTTAAGTCATACATAATTGTATATAGACTTATCCCAACCCATTACGACCAAGCTCAGAGCCACCAAAAATTTATCATAGTGTATATTAACTAAACCAACAAAAGCAATTCTCCGTTATCTACTCTAGAGATATGTATTTATATATAACAACAGAATATACAAAGTTGTTCCATATGAGAAAAAAGAAATACAACCAAAATTAGAGTGTAAATAAAATATTCATGTTACAAATCAAGATCAGAATTCTAAGATCCAAGTAATGCCTAATCATAACTTGAAACACATATTGATAATCACGACTTTCATAATCTCATATATAAAAAAATTACGCATATACTTACTTGGAACAGAGCAAAGGACAATTTGGAGAATCAGCTCCTCCCAACCATAGAAGAGGGAAACTCGACTCTTTTCCCAACTCCACCCTTGAGCTGGATCACCACCATGCACTAGAACGACAAGCAATCACTTCCATGCGGCACTCTCTCCCAAAGTATGTAACAATCAGTGATGGAATTATGAAAAGAGAGAACACTCAACACAATTCCTCTATAATGCCTACCCTAATATAGTTGATTGAATAGACTATTGAGGGCACTAATATTGAAGTGACCCAGTTAAATAAACATGGAGAATATGTTATTCTTTAATTATTATTGAATGAAAATTATTGATTGACTAGAAAATGATGAATATGCTCGACTAATTGAGAAATATGATGACATTATGCATGAATGTAATGAATGATTCCTTTGATTCTATAGATGTGAATGAATGATATTGACTTAAATAAAATTGAATAAAGATAAAAATGCATGATAATATGATTCATATGGTGCAATGCTACTAATGTGCGCTTTGAGTGTGTGTAGTGGCAGGTAAAAGGAATTACTGACTTACTCTCAATGGAATAAAAAGGGGTCGTAAGAATGAGAAATATACATAGGGGTACAACGACGGATTGTCGATCCTGAAATAGCATTCTTGTAATACCCCTAGAACGTTAATTAAAGTTTAAATACTTTGTAATAATGTTTTTAATTGTTGTTGAACAATTATTTGACCAAGTGTGGTAAAAGACACTTGTTTGAGGATATTGTATTATTATTATTATTTAATAAAATAAACAGGAGAATCCAATCTGAAGTAGTTGTTGAAACAGTGTTTGTTGGTTCACAAGGAGAAACGACATGTGTTGGGAAAACTACCCATAGTGGTGAAAAATGCTATTTAATATCTCAACACGTGCAGGAGACATCATCCATATTTTTAAGGTCAGAACTCGAGATGGAGATTCTAGAGAAGGAGGCTCATGATAGACCTAAGTCCTAGGCAAAGCATTAATAAGCATTCCCATCAGATAAGAAGGAGGCTTGGATGGAAGAGGGAAAGTATCTTTGTTGATTTGAGAAGTGGAACTGAGTGATAGTTATGGGTTGTTTCAACAGTCTTTGTCCTTGTGATCCAACAAATAGGCTCAAGGGTTTCAGAACAAGTAAGCTTGGTTGTTCTGGAAGATTGGTTGGGAGGAATGGAGAACTTCAGATTGGATTCGGTTTGTTCTTTCAGTCAGGTTTCTATTATCTATTTTAATTAGTATTTGGTATTTATTATTATTTGTTCATTAGTATTTAGTATTTTCTATGTAGAATTACTAGAAAATGATGAACTATATTTTATACTGAATAAGTGTTCTGCAAATGGTTTTCTTTCTGAGAAATACATTATTTATGTTTTCTATGTTTATGTATGTGTAGTATTATATTTCTATTTTGTGAATCAAATTTCTTTATATATAATCCTAGGGTTTTTTATTTTATATTGTTGTAGATAGAATTAATATTTATAATATTCTATCTCTGTTCTTTGATCTTATTCAGTTTATAAATTTTTATGTAAACCTAGGGTTTGTATAAGAGAAAATATTACAGTACACATTATACAAACAAGTTAAATAAACAAAATAGGAAAATACATAGCATTCGATAAATAGAGTTAGCATTTCATTGTTACATAGTATTGAATGACAATTTAGTATATATAATATCAAAACAAATAATAAAGAAGAAGTATACTAAGTATTTACAATAATAAGCATAAACGAAATATTATATGGGTCAAGCCATAAGGCTCCATTAGTTAGCTACAGAGCCGAGAGGCCACATCGTATAAACATTTATTCAAAGGTTAAACGCATTGTTTTTCCAAACACAATTTTCATATAAGTAAAACTATTCAAACTCAATATCATATAGAGCCGTGAGGCTCGTATGCATTGCATTGCTAGGTTAAATAAATAACATACAAATGTTAATACATATCCATAAGGCTTATAATGTTTACTTTTCAAAAGTATAACTTAATACAGAGCCGTGAGACTCTTACTTTTCTCTGCTAGGTTATAAAACATACAAATTGTATAATAGAGTCAAAAGGCTCATTTGGTTTTCATTCAAATATGCAACCTAATACAGAGCCGTGAGGCCACGAAATAAACCAGTGAAGTACTAAACAAATAACATCTCTGTTTCACATTTATATAATGAACAAAATAGATGCATTCATTGAGAAACAAGTTCATAAAATCGAAGCTATGGAAAGGGCCTCCATGCTTCTTGTATTCATAACGAATGAGACTGTGATAGCTAAAGGGCATCATACATAACTATTAATATTTAAAGATTTCATAAATAAAGTTTTATGGCTGTCTCAGTCCATGCGGAACTTAGAATCACATAAATGAAGGCAATGTACTCGGGTCTTATTACAGAGTTCAAGAAATGCTACCGGCTTGAATTCTTTGAAAGAACCAGTGGCCGACATTATGTTCTTTCCCACCAGCAATGCCGTGTCTTTGCGACCACCTGCAATTCATTAACAAAATGTATTGTTAGTTAGGGTTTTATAACCAAGTCTAATAACTGAATCATAACAAAATCGTTAAGGTTTCTTACCGGGGTTATGAAAGGCCATCATGCTTTCTAAGAGTCGGCATAGCCCTTTGTTTAATCTACAAACACACATTAAGTACAAGTTAAATATATATAAAATATGCAAAAATGTATTTATAATACAGAGATGGATTACCATAGAAGAACTCTACATAAACATAATTGTTATAAACAATGAAGCTTAACATTAATTGATATCAGAGCTTACCCTTCGAATTTGATGGACGGCTGGAAATGCTGAGAACATAGCATGTTATTCTACATGCTCCTGTTAGCGTTCGCTTCCATTTTCATGACAACTTATAGGGTTCTAAGTTTCACCTGCAAAATAGTTAAAAGGTCTGTTATAAACCATTGTGCATATATAATATATAAACTAGAAAACTAATGTAAATACATTTTCCAAACTAGTAATAGAAGAGCCGAAAGAAAGGGAAGTAAAACCTTACCCTTAAATCAAGAAATGCTTATGAAGCATCTGATAAAAGAAGCGTAAACCCCGGTGTACCAGTGCTTCGGAACCTCTCGGTTCACAACATAATGGTGATCAGAACTAGTGTGCAAGCACAGGGTTCCTGAGAGCATCATTGAGTAAAACCCACGATGCTCCAAACTCTTAAAAACAATTATCATAACTTCGAAGTTACACAAAGATAAAGCAACGAAGCTTTACCAGCTAATGCAATATTACAGAATCGGAACTGCAAGCATTAACTAAACAACTGGAGGGAAAATCCTCATGGAAGCTCTACGAGCACTCCATAAGGAGGCCATAGAAGTTGTCCCTGCTAACAAACACCTTAAACAGTAAGTTCAGCACTGTATATCTTTTACAAACTTGAAGATAAACATGGAAGAGCTCTGCATAGATTCGAGCTCCATCGCGGCAGCATAACGCATGTCGCGAAGTAACAATGGAGAATGAACCCCTTCGGCGCTTAAAAAACCTTGGAGAGTTGGTTAAGATATCGAAATAGCATGGATCAACGATCCTAGTGATGCCACGTGGAAGGCTAGACTGTACAATCCTACCCACATTAAAGGCATCACATGGCTTTCACCAACCCAGTCTGCATTGGCACCCAAGGTGGCCTTGCATTAACCATTATGAATTCCAACAATTAATAAGTGAAATAAAATCGTATAATTCGTAGATCTGCTTTTAATACAAAGTGTAATGCAAATTGATAGCATAGAGATGGCATAGGATCATAGTTAATACTATGATCCTAGCTTAGATTGCATAGCATGTAATACATTTCCATAAAGTTTATATTATGACTTTCAACATAGCTTTGAAAACTATAAGCATAGGATTATGCAAAGGTTTACATTATGATCATAGTATAGATATCAAGCATTACGATTTCACATAGTCATATAGAAATCAGATTATTATGCCTTAATGTTATGCATAGTTTTATTGCATGGATATATTAATATGAAGCTCTAAGAGCATAACCTTTGGACCATGTAATTAGTTCATAAGAATTGTGTCTTATTGATAAAATAGTTATGTTGATATGAGGCTCGAGGGGAATAAGTAGTTATAGCTTGAGCATATCATAGGTTATAGCATAATCATTATAACTTAATAATACCATAATGAAAGTAATGGTAGAAAAATAGCTTAAAATGAGTCGTGGCTTGGCCCTTAAGCTAGAGTGATAATAATGGTTCCAGGATGATAAGTTAAGATGTATAAAAATCTAAACAGTAATCATAATGGATTGCGACAACTGTAATAATCACATGTAGTCATCAAACTAAGGCTGACTTTTATTCCGGAAATCACTTTCAGTAAATTTACGACACATGCATGATTTATATAAATGCAAGTTATATCTTACAGACGGACGATGCTGAGTCACACATCATCCTCTTTGTATTGCATACCTGCGACATAAGAATTAATGTCATCAACATACTCGTATAAATTTTTTAAAAAAATGAGTAATTTTGGGGTTGTGACAAATTGGTATCAAAGCATGGTTACAAACACTAGGCCTGAAAATTGGCTCAACACACATGATCATCATGAAATAGGAAACAAAAACTGAATTATTTTTTCTTTATGATATTTCAAGAACAGAAATATAATCTCTATTTTGCAGGAAAATGGGAGTAGAGACATCTGCCAAAGATTGATCACATCACAGTGAACAAGAAAATATTAATAACGATAATTTATGGGTTGATCTGAATGATAATAGAAATGATAATCAATCTAGAATTTTACAAATTGTAAAAGAATTAAAGGAAAAAATTCTAAGTGTGAAAGAAGATAATGAACATATCTTAAAGGAACAGGAAGAGTTAAATAACGTTTTACTCACTAAGTTACTTGAGAAGGAAACAATGAAGAAAAAACCTTTAGATGAAGAAATTGAGAAAACTTCATCATATAAGCGTCGAGGTAGAAAGTTAACTTTTGCAGATAATGAAAGTGATTCATCTAGTGGTATTTCAGTAAGAGAACATAAACAGAAATATAATACCAGTGATAGTAGTGATGATTAACAGATTAAGAAAAAGAGTAAACACTACGAGGAAATTACTGGAGAGTTTAAGAAAATAAAACCACCTTTATTTAATGGTGAAGTAGAAACTGCAGAAGAAGCTGAAGCATGGCTGTCCGGAATGGATAAATACTATCAAATTTATAATTACTCCACAGAACTTAAAGCAAAAATGACTATTTATAATCTGTTCGGAAAGGCAGATATATGGTGGTAGGATATTAAAAAGGTAAAGAACATAAAATAATGTCACATAACATGGAGCTCATTCAAGAAACTATTTAAAAGAAAATATCTATCTGAACAGTATTATGAAGAGAAAGCCAAAGAATTTTGTGATCTTAAACTTGGGACACTAACTATGAAAGAATTGTGCAGCAAGTTTCTAAGTTTACTTCGATATGTACCTTACATTATTGAAGAGAAACCAAAAGAACAAAGATTTCTATGTTGTTTTCCTGTTATATATAAAGAAATGATTGAATATGATAATCCTAAAACTTTGGAAGAAGCAATAAGAAAAGCGAATTTCTTTTTTGAACACAATAAAAATAGAAAAGATAACTTACCAGCATGGAAAGGAAAAAGATTTGATCAAAATAAAAGAGGAAATAAATTTTTCAGAAGTGATGGAAATAACCATAAAATTTATCAAGGTAATAATTTCAGAAACATACCTGAAAATGATGGAATAATCTAAGAAGAGATATACCTGCTACCTATAATAAAGTTAATAATCCAAGAGGACCTTTACAATGTTGGGAGTGTGGAGAACCACACTATTTTAAAGATTGTCCAAAGAAAAGAAAGATTGTTAATAATTTACATTCTATACAAGAAGATGCTACTGTAGGTGATATGGCCAGAAGCATACCAATGATTAGCACAGCATTGGAAAATCAACAAGCAAATCATCAATCAACAATGGTCGAAATAGAAGGTATGATAAAAGAAAAATCTATTTCTATGTTGATAGATCCAGGTGCAAGTTTAAGTTATATATATCCTAGAATGGTAGAAGCATGTGAACTTCAGCAAGATAAATTTGAAAAGTCATGGTTAGTTTAAATTGCTACAGGCACAAAAAGGAAAGTAACTAGCTTTGTTACAAAACTGTGAGTTTTACATGAATGACTTGAAAACACATGCAGATTTGAATGTTTTACCTTTGGGATCATATGACATGATAATAGGAATGGACTGATTAGAGAAACATAGAGTGATTTTGAATTGTTATGATAAATCTTTTACATGCAATGATGAAGAAAGTAATTCTATTTTAGCTAAAGGAATTTCTAGAAAGGTTATGATTAGAGAAATCTCTGCTTTGCAAATGAAAAGATCTGTTAGGAAAGGTTGTAAATTTTTTGTTGTTCATATACTTGATGACAGAGATAAAAGTGATAAACTTGATATAAATTATATTTCAATATTAAAAGAATTCAAAGATGTATTTCCAGAAGAAGTTCCAGGACTGCCTCCTAAAAGAGAGATAGATTTTACAATCGATCTCATACCAGGAGCAGTACCAGCTTCAAAATCTCCTTATAGAATGAACATATTGGAATTGAATGAATTAAAAGCTCAGATTCAAGAATTAATTGACAAGAAGTATATACGATCAAGTGTGTCCCCTTGGGGAGCACCAGTAATATTTGTTAAAAATAAAGATGGTACTTTGAGATTGTGCATCGACTATAGACAATTAAACAAGATGACAATTAAAAATAGATACCCGTTACCTTGAATTGATGATTTATTTGATCAATTTAGAGGATCAACTAAATTATCTAAGATATATTTCCGATCGGTATATCACCAAGTAAGAGTATAAGATGAAGACATTTACAAAACTACTTTTAGGACTAGGTATGGTCATTATGAATTTGTCGTGATGCATTTTGGATGGAAAAACGCACGAGTAGTGTTTATGTGCTTAATGAATAGTGTATTGAGTAAATACCAAGATAAATTTGTAGTCGTGTTTATCGACGATATACTAATTTACTCTAAGAATGAACAAGAACATGAAGAACACTTAAGAATTGTACTACAAGTATTAAGGGAACAAGAACTTTATGCAAAGTTCAGTAAGTGTGATTTCTTTAAAGATAGAATTCAGTACTTAGGACATGTAATAACTAAGGAAGGTATATCAGTTGATCTTGATAAAGTAAAATCCATAATGGAATGGCCAATTCCTAAAGACGTATCTGATATACGATCATTTATGGGTATAACAGGTTACGACAGAAAATTTATTGAAGGTTTTTCAAAAATTACTTATCCTATAACTTCTTTACAGAAGAAAGGAAAGAAGTTTGAATGGAATAATAAATGTGAAGAAAGTTTTAATAAACTAAAACATTTGTTAACAAGAGATCATATTCTAAAGATTCCAGATCCTTATAAAGAATTTACCATTTGCACATATGCATGCAGGGAAGGATTATGAGGAATACTAATGCAAGATAATTATGTTGTAGCTTATGAGTCAAGAAAATTAAAAGAGCATGAAAGAAATTACGCAACTCATGATTGGGAGTTGACTGCTATAATTCACACACTAAAAATGTGGCGACATTATTTGATTGGTAGGTGTTTTCTACTAAAAACTGATAATGTTAGTCTAAAGTACCTTTTTTATCAACATAATTTGAATACAAGACAAGAAAGATGGCTGTCATTTCTAACTCAATATGATTTCAAAATAAAACACATTAAAGGGGAAGAAAATAAAGTAGCAGATGCTTTATGTCGTCATGCTAACATGTTTCTTGTGGCTGTAAGTAGCAGTTATGAAACATATTTAGAGGTAAAAATACAAACAACAGTAAGAAATGATAATGAATATCAGAAAATAAAAGATAAAACAACAGAAAATGAAGCAAGTCAAGTAAAAACAGATTTTAAATTTGGCAGAAATGCATTATTGATGTATAAGGACAGGTTGTATGTACCTTATTCAGGACACCCTGGATACCAGAAAATGATTACTATGTTAAAGAAAGCATTTTATTGGTCTAATATGAAAAAAGAAGTTGTTGAATTCATAGCTAAATGCATGGAGTGTCAGCAAGTTAAAATTGAACATCAACATCTGGCAGGTTTATTGCAGCCTTTACCCATTCCAGAATGGAAGTGGGAAGTCATTAGTATGGACTTCATAATAGGTTTGCCTAGAAATAATAAACAGAATGATTCTATAATGGTTGTGATTGACAAGTTAAGTAAGGAAACACATTTTATTCTTGTTAAATCTACATATAAGGCTATTCATATTGTTGATATATTTATAAAAGAAATTTTAAGATTGCATGGTGTTCCTAAAATAATTGTTTATGACAGAGATACAAATTTTACAGGAAATTTTTGGAAATCTTTGTTTAAAGGGTTATATACTAAATTGAATTTTAGTACATCTTTTCACCCTCAAACTGATGGACAGACAAAAATATTAGATCAGATCTTAGAAGATATGCTTAGAATGTATGCTATGGATAAACTAGGAAAATGGGAAGACTATTTACATTTGGTTGAGTTTGCTTATAATAATCATTTTCAAGCTTCTGGTAAGATGAGTCCATTTGAAATACTTTATGGAAGGAAGTGTAACACTCCAGTTTCTTGGAGTAGTCCAGTTTATAGATTGATGTTAGGTCCTGAATTGTTAAAGGATATGGAACTAACCATGAAACATGTACAACAAAATTTGAAGGTAGCTCAAGATAGACAAAAGAGATATGTTGATTTAAAAAGAAATCAAAGAGAGTTCTAGGTAGGGGACCATGTTTATGTAAAGGTAAATCCAAGAAAGAGTTCTTTAAGATTGGGAGAGTGTGCTAAACTAGCACCCAGGTATTGTGGTCCTTTTGAAATATTAGACCAGATTGGACTAGTAGTTTATCGGTTAGAATTACCGCCTACGGTAAAAGTACATAATGTTTTCACATTTCTTTATTAAAGAAATACATACATGATGCTACTCATGTTGTGGATTGGAATGTTATTCAGGTAGAACCAAAAGGAGAATTCCAAGTGGAACCAGAATGCATCCTTGACAGAAGGGAGATTATCCTTCGGAAATGCATTATTGGGAAAGTAAAGGTGCAGTGGATGCACCTTATTCCAGAAGAGGCTACTTGGGAATTGGAAAGTAAAATGCAGGAAGCATATCCAATTATGTTTCAAGATTGAATAACACTGACCAAGGACTGTGTTATCTTTCGGGGGGTCTATGTAATACCCCTAGAACCTTAATTAAAGTTTAAATAATTTGTAATAATGTTTGTAATTGTTGTTGAACAAATATTTGACCAAGTGTGGTCAAATACACTTGTTTGAGGATATTGTATTATTCTTATTATTTAATAAAATAAAACAGGAGAATCCAATATGAAGTAGTTGTTGAAAGAGTGTTTTCTATCCCACAAGGATAAATGACATGTGTTGGGAAAACTTCCCATAGTGGTGAAAATTGCTATTTAATATCTCAACAGGTGCAGTAGGCATCATCCCTATTTTTAAGGTCAAAACTCCAGATGAAGGTTCTAGAGCAGGAGGCTGATGATAGACCTAAGTCCTAGGAAAATCTTTAATAAGCATTCCCATCAGACAAGCGGGAGGCTTGGATGGAAGAGGGAAAATATCTTTGTTGAGTTGAGAAGTAGAACTGAGTGATAGTTCTGGGTTGTTTCAGCAGTATTTTTCCTTGTGGTCCAACAAATAGGCTCGGGGGTTTGAGAACAAGTAAGCTTGGATGTTCTGGAAGATTGGTTGGGAGGAAAGGCGAACTTCAGATTGGATTCGGTCTGTTCTTTCAGTTAGGTTTCTATTATCTATTTTAATTAGTATTCAATATTTCTTATTATCTGTTCATTAGTATTTAGTATTTTCTATGTAGAATTACTAGAAAATGATGAACTATATTTTTTACTGATTAAATGTTCTGCAAATGATTTTATTTCTAAGAAATACATTATTTATGTTTTCTATGTTTATGTATCTGTAGTATTCTATTTCTATTTTGTCATCAAATTTCTTTATATATAATCCTAGGGTTTTGTATTTTATATTGTTGTAGAGAGAATTAATATTTATAATATTCTATCTCTATTCTTTGATCATATTTAGTTTATAAATTGTTATGTAAACCTAGGGTTTGTATAAGATAAAATATTATAGTACACATTATTGGAATATCTCGAATTTGACTGATTATGTTGATTTTATATATTGGGCATAAGCCCCGATGCATATGATTTATTTTGGTATACTGGGCATAAGCCCCAATGCACATGTTTTACTTTTATTATATATGTTGGGCATAAGCCCCGATGCACATGATGTATGTTAGTTATAGACCTACATATTTGGCCATGGACCCTGACAGATGCAGTTTATTGTTGTATATTGGGCAGAAAGCCCCAATGTATTTGATTGATGTTTTACTATGAGAATTGGGTACAAACCCTAATATACTGAAATGATCTTGTTATATACTGTGCAGAGTTCTGATATTCATGACTAACTTGCATGATGTGTTGAGCGTGAGCTCTGGAGCACATGGATGACCTATGTACTGGGCGTAAGCCTCGATGTACATAGAGGAATTTATTATGTGTTGGGTGTAAGCCCCAATGTACATAGAGTGCTGGGCATAATCCTTGGAGCACTCCAACTTGATGTTGAGCATAAGCTCTAGAGCATTGGATCTTTGGCCATTGTATCCCTAGGTGTATCTTACAAATACATCCTAGCACTAGTGTTGAGCAAAAAGCTATGGAATTGCACTAGCGTAACGCCCATGTAAAAGTGTTGAGCCTAAGCTCTAAATAGCACTAGGGGTTACTTTAATTAAAGAAGGTGTTGAGTTGAGGAAGGCTCTGAATAGCACCAGTCATCATACTTATTTTATTCTGACTAATTGATTCATTACTCATCTCATCAAGGACGGAGGAAACTACCAGGGAAAACTAGGTAATCCAACATGCAAGCGGAATTTAGAGCTACCTAACCTAGTCGACCAATCCAAACCTACCACTAGCCTTGTTAAAAGAGTTGACCCTATTTTGTTATAAGCATCAAGATATAATGCTAACTAAACTATTTGATTTAATCAAATTGTTTAGTTATAAAGAGTCTCACTTATGCACTAAAGTGGTATACATAAATTTATATATGTATATAAAAGATATGATGCATATATATAAGATTCACTTAAATATAACCATTCTCTTTAATATAAATTAATTACAATAAAATTGACTAATTAGTTCAAAAGAACTAATTAAGATTTCTAAAACAAAACTGAAGTTTATTAAATAAACTTTAAATTATATTTCAAAACTAAAGTTATAAATAAATAAATGTTGAATTATATTTTCAAACTGAAAATAATTGAAAATCAAACTTAAGTTAATATTAAAATATTATTATTAACTTAACTGCTATTCCAAAAGATTATCTATACAAGCAAGGAAAAGACTCATTGAGATGGCATCTATCTTTTATTATTCCTTTTATGGTAACAAGAGAGAATTTGTTCCACAGAAATGAAGAAGCAAATTATTCCAAGATTGGTTATCATCAGCTGTCTGCCCTAGGTCCTCTAGTTTCCTATTGCATGTTGGAACCAGCTCAGGGGGAATCAGATTAGAACCAGGAACGGTTATGATTCATGGTTGGGAGGAACGTGGTAGTTCCAAATTAATTCAGTTACCATCCTATAGGTCAGCTAAGGATAATTGTTTCCATTAATTAGTGTTTGAGGTGTGCAGGTCTGTGCAAGGAGAGGATCCCAACTGCAAATTCAGGTATGAATTACTTTTATGTTAACAAGTTGAAAGTTTATAGATTAAATTCCATTAATTTAATTTTCTTTTTTGATTAAACTCCAGGCATGGGGAGCAAGGGCTATTGCATTGGCTCCCCGGGTTAAAATATTTATATTTCAAAGTTTAAATTCATGTTTAAGTGTTCAAATCCTAGCTAATCTGAAACCGTAAAGAATTTACAATCATAACTCAATCAAAGGTTACATAAAATCATCTTTTGCAAAAGAGATCGATTCGCTTGGTCTCCCAAGCTTAGAATCCTAGGTTCCTACTTACAGTAAAAAGATCAAATCCATACAGAGATTGCTTAGGGTCTCTTTCTACACCCAAAATAATTGCAACATTGAAACTTTAACCATAGCTAGAACATCACACATAAAATCAAACCACCACATACTTTCCCTTAAGTTGCCTTACATAGGCCAATACGTTTAGGGAACTTTTCAAACTTGAATTTATCCTAATAAAAGTAAAGACTCGGGATCAAGTCCTCTGCACAGTGCATTAAAAAATATACGAATTACATAAGAGACTACACTACATCGTGGTCTACCTTTTAACCCATAAACAAACCATAAAGATGAATATGATTTTAATGTTAGGGCTCTGCCCATAAAAGCTACATAAAAAAAACAAGAAATGAACTCAGGATCATTCTTTCTTACAGCCAACGCAGAGATAGCAAAATTTACACAGTAATTTCTTTTCCCAGCCAAAACATTAAATACGGTTTCTTCTCACAGTGGTTGTAACCACGCAAAACTAAATAGGGTTAGAATTTCACTGAAGCCCTGTTCTCGGCTTAAACGTAGACACATCCTTTTTAAATAACAAAAATCATACAGTAGAATCTAGTCACCATACGTAGAAGCAAAGTAAAATGCACAACGAGTTAGGGCTTCACCCATTAATAGATTTTAACAAACACTTCAACCATTTATCCTTCAGAGAGATTCGATCTCCAGGTCAAACGCATAAGTTAAATGACAGGGATTAAAACTGAGATCACATTAAAATATAAATGAAGATAGGAGCTTCATGCTCAGCCTTCACACAACGAATTAGTAAGAAACCTACGTTAAAGCATACAAATTTTGAGAGTTAAAAGACAATATTACATTCCAGTTTTCATCACTTAAGGAGTTACACAGGGCCAATGATTTTTCCATAGTAGCTTGAAAAATGAAATTACAATATCCATAACTCTTACAGAGATCATTTAAAATACTTCATATTATTTATTAAATGGAATTTCCAAAACACCGAAACCACAATCGATTGTACAGGAGTCAAGTGAGGACCTCCTCTAAACCCAAAATTCCATATAGGCTACAAATCAAAGTTATGGATTATACAGAGCGTGCCACAAAATTCTGTCCACGTTTTCTCATCCAAACAAAGCATCGCTGTAAAACCCCAAAAATTTGAAGGATAAACCATTCCCAAAACTCTTCTATACTGAGCCAACAAAAAGTACAGACAACCATACGCATGAGGGGAGGAAATGGCCATAGATGACCAGGCTTACCATGGCCATCATAGCTTTGAAGACCCATCATGCCAAGATCGAATTTCCCACCCTGTAAACCCTGCCACAAAGTCAAAAACCGAGTCTTAGTACTATTCTCAGCAATTCGAAATGTGAAACACCAATAGTTAAAACAGAGTTTGAATTTGCAGAAGTCACCTTGTGGGAGAGCTTTCCCTCACGTTGTTTGCATGAACGTATACTTGAGCGAAACACTCATGGCCAACGTTGGTCTCATGGCCTCACTTCGCAGCCTTGAGAGCCCCATGCTCTTACCATCGTACTCACAGAACCTAAGAGCTCTCCATCCAAACACTAACAACGAAAATGAACTACAAATGAAAGTCACCCTAGTTGCATAGGATCTAACCACGCTCCAGCTAGATAGCTTGTTCAAGGAAAAGTGCATTCAATGACACTAAACCCCACTACTCCATAGATATTTACCCACTCTCCATAGTTTAGAGTATCACTCACCTCAAGTTCGATTTTTGGTCACCATGGCATGTTCCGCTTTTGAATGGTTTGACTATTATCACAATAAACATATAGTGGGTTCACATTCCACACTTTTACCAAATCCTTTTATAAATAACACAAATTTATATATCATTAAGCTTAAACACCTACAAGAAACAAAATTAGAAATAGAATTTAGCATAAATGCTAAGTAAGCCAGGTCGTGCTACCATTTTCACCACCTCAAAATTTTTATAAAGATTTACAAGACACCAATACATTCTAAAATATGTTCTACTTCACAAGGAAACATAAAAACCATTAGAGCATAAGCATGTACATTAAAACCAAAATTTATCTATGAACTCAATGTGGATCATTAGGATCACCGTCCAAAACATCGCTTCCGTAGAAATACACATGAATCCATGAACATTAATAAACCAAGCAGAGAATTATGAATAGAAGGACAAACTTACTTCTATACAACTTTGTTAAGATATTTATTTATCACTCAATGCTGAAGTTAATTTACTAAGCATTTGACAAATTCAACAACAATAGCCATACATAATTTTTTTTTCTCGGTTTGAGGGACATTACAATTATACAAACAAGTTAAATAAACAGAATAGGAAAATACATAGCATTCAATAAACAGAGTTATCATTTCATTATTACATAGTATTGTATGACAATTTAGTATATATATTATCAAAATAAATAATAAAGCAAAAGTATACTGAGTATTTATAATAATTAGCATAAACAAAATATTATATGGGTCAAGCCGTAACGCTACATTGCTTAGTTACAAAGACGAGAGGCCACAATAACTCGTATAAACATTTATTCAAAGGTTAAATGCATTTCTTTTCCAAACACGATTTTCATATAAGTAAAACTATTCAAACTCAATATCATACAGAGTCGTGAGGCTCGTATGCATTGCATTGCTAGGTTAAATAAATAGCATACAAATTTTAATACAGAGTCGTAAGGCTTATAATGTTTACTTTTCAAACGTATAAATTAATACAGATCCGTGAGACTCAAATTACTTTTCTCTCCTAGGTTATAAAACATACAAACTGTATAATAGATCCAAAAGGATCCTTTGGTTTTCATTCAAATATGCAACCTAATACAGAGCCGTGAGGCCACGAAATAAACTAGTGAAGTATTAAACAAATAACATCTATGTTTCACATTTATATAATGAACAAAATAAATACATTCATTGAGAAACAAGTTCATAAAATCAAAGCTATGGAAAGGGCCGACAGGCTTCTTGTATTCATAACTAAATAGAGTGTGATAGTTGAAGGGCATCATACATAACTGTTAATCTTTAAATATTTCATAAATAAAGTCGTATGGTTGTCCCGGCCCATGCGAAACTCAGAATCACGTAAACAAAGGCAATGTACTCAGGTCTTATTACAGAGTTCAAGAAATGCTACCAAATTGAATGCCTTGAAAGAACTAGTGGCCGACATTCTGTTCTTTCCCACCAACAATGTCGTGAGTCCTTGCGACCACCTTCAAGTCATTAACAAAACGAATTGTCAGTTAGGGTTTTATAACCAAGTGTAATAACTAAAGCATAATGAAATTGTTAAGGTTTCTTACTGGGGTTATGAAAGGCCGTCGATTAGAGGAAATTTGAGGTCTAAAATGGGCTTTATGTAATGCCCACCTCAACACTTGTGTTTGATCTTGATTATGCTAGACTTATGATTGACTAGATTATTTTGGCACCAAGGATTGATTTGACTATTTGAGGGCACTAGTTTGAAGTGACTTGGAGTTATAAAACTTGGACCATGAATGATTGCTTTAGACTTTATATGTGAAATGAAAATGGCTAGAAAAATGATGATTTGTTTATACTCGACTGATTGAGAAAATGAAAATGATGAATATTGGAATTACTTGAAATGAAAAATAATGACTTGTTTATACTCGACTGACTGAGAAAATGAAAATGATAAATGTTGAAATATTTATTAGTGCAGCGCTACTAATATGCGTTTGAGTGTGTGCAGTGGCAGGTAAAACGAATTACCGACTGACCCACCAAGGAAATATCGGGGTCGTAAGAATGGAAAGAACACTTAAGGGTACGATGACTGACTATCGACCCCAATTTACGCATGGGCAAAGCTGTTTCAGCTCACCGAGGGAAGCGTATGTCGTATGGGAAAGACCATAATGATTTGGTCGCGTACGATGAGTTGAGGGGCGCGCAATAAGGAGAGCCTTATCCCTCAACATCCCCTGTTTCTCCAAGGAGCGTAGCTGAGAGATCGTGGTAACGACTACCGATCGCTACGCAGTACTCCCCATAAGAAGAAAGAAAGATACTGTCGGAAGGGCCCACCGAGGAGGTACCTAGACGAAAGAAGAATGGAAAAAGAAAACTACTCATACATACATAATTAAATAATATACTTGTGGAAGTTTTAGAGAATTTAATAATAAATTATTCAATATTTTATTATTATTATTATCATGATGCCATGCTGGCCATGATGCATGGGATTGAAAGCTTTAGCGAGTCATAACCCACAGTTGTATTTATTTTTGTTTGTTTGTCGTAATCTTTGCTTTCCGTAAAAGTTGTGTCGGTTCGGGTCCCCATATGTCGCTGACCACTAAGGGATGAGATAACAATCACGACAATCCTCGTGATTGCCCCGAACCTTTGCTTTTGACCAACGTTTGCCGATCCTTCCTACTATTATGGTTGAGAAAGAAATTTGAAATTTAGAAAAGATAATGTTCTCTTTTTTTTAATTAATAGAAATATATTTTAATTATTTCAAAATGAAAATATTTTTAAATAGAATAAATAACTATTTAAATAAAATATTTCTTTTACTTTAGAAAAGAGAAAGAAAAGATTTTAAATAGGATAAAGAACTATTTGAATAAAATATTCTCTTTTATTATAAAAAAAAAAAGAAAAAAAGGAAAGGGAAATAATAGAATAAACATGGATCTTTCTTCAACAACTAGATTGGAGAAGACAAACACAACTGAGACTCTCTTAAAGACAACTACACCTACCTTGCACTGATTTAGGGAGTTAGGTGTACACATTGAGTGAGAAACAGACACTTGTAATTGAGAATAAAACTAATTTAAATATTAAATTAATTTAAATAATGTGCATGGACCGAGACATGGCACAAAAGCTTTTCCTATATAAAGAGGGAGGAGAAAAGGGAGAGGGATCTCTTGCTCCCTAATGCTGGATGGTCATCATAATCACAGATTATGTCATGATCCTTGGAGCTGGGATTAGCCGGAACGAGGATTGGGAGATCCTTTCGGGAGGCTATAGAGATGTGTGTTCTTACGACCCCGTGAGCTCGGGGGTTCGAGGTGAAGAAGAGTCGCCTCGATACGGTAGGGTGGTCAACCGAGGGGTTGCCGGTAACTTCGTCGAGTGGATCAACTGGAGCATGGATTCAGTTGCAACTCATTCATCTTCTCGACCTCCAAATCAGGTTCATTGCTTTTAATAATTTGTTTTGTATTTTGAGCTTTATGATTCTTGAAAATTTTATTTGGAAATGTAGATTATGTTTCATTTCGTAATTTCTGAGTCTCTATTTCTGAGTTGACGATTGTAGATCTGTAATAGATGGTTCATTGTATAATTTCCGAGTCTCTATCTCGATTGATGGATGTAGATCTGCAATATATGCTTCATTTCATAATTTCTGAATTTCTACTTCGATTGACGACTGTAGATTATGTTTCATTTCATAATTTCTGAGTTTAATGACGATTTGTAGATCTGATATATGATTCCTGACTGAACTTACTCCTTGCTGTCTCCTGCGTATTGACATTTGACCGAGACCCTGATTCCTTACCCTTCTGTGTTGTTCACCAATTTGACTGAGATCTACACTTTATTAAATCTCTGAAATTCTTTATTTAGTGGCAATTTCACCTTGAAAGATTTCACTTGTTATTTAATTAAACCTCTGCAGATTCACGCCGATCCCAATTTGAGAGTTTTCACTTGATTTTTAAGTAAATCTCTGCATATTCACGCCGATCCCAATTTGAGAGTTCTCACTTGATTTTTTAATTAAATCTCTGCATATTCACGCCGATCCCAATTTGAGAGTTCTCACTTGAATTTCTACTTAAAATCTCTGCATATTCACGCCGATCCCAATTTGAGAGTTTTCACTTTTTATTTAATTAAATCTCTGTAGATTCACGCCGATCCCAATTTGAGAGTTCTTACTTGATTTTTAATTAAATCTCTGCATATTCATGCCGATCCCAATTTGAGAGTTTTCCCTTGATGTTTAATTAAATTCTCTGTAGATTCACGCCGATTCCACCTTGAGAGTCTTTCACTTAATATTTAATTTAAATCTCTGCAGATCCACGCGATCGTTGGGTTCGGTTGTCATAACATGAGTGCTAAACACAACATCAGATTTAATTCACTGTCAAACGAAATATTATATGGTGGAAATTATCTCAAACTCTGTAAAACATTTATCTCAGTGATCGCCGTAGGGGTAAGCCTTCCTACTTGAATTTCCTTGATAACGATTGTCAACCAAACGCCGGGTATACGTCCGAGGTATATTTTTATGTTGATTATCTAACAAGTACTTTAATGTGAAGAATAACTGAAGCGTTCAGGTAGTTATCCGGAAGAGGCGTAGGCCCTTGTTCCACTAATTAAATTTACA
Organism: Larix kaempferi; assembly: GCA_027924585.1. Classification (NCBI taxonomy): domain Eukaryota; kingdom Viridiplantae; phylum Streptophyta; class Pinopsida; order Pinales; family Pinaceae; genus Larix; species Larix kaempferi. The sequence continues at coordinate 42,796,502 of BSBM01000106.1, forward strand.
AGTTGGGAATATTTAGAAACCCGAAGATACATAGATCCCTAATTTGATCCATGAGGTTCTCTGTTACGATTGAATTTCATTCTAGTTAAGGCGTCCTTCCAATATTGTAGAGTTTATATATATCAGTATTCAGTATTACAACGCAGCAAATGGGGCAGACAGACATAGATTATCTTTGAAAATTCAATCGCAGACACAGGGTGTTTCTAAATACTTGTTGATACAGAACATTCCTCGATTTTATCAACCTGGGCGCTTTTGCTACAATAGATTTATATGAAAGTTATATACCATAACTTGCTACCCAGCTATCTCATGCATGCCGATACCACTAGGCTTCAAATTTGAAGCCTTCAGGGCCCTTCAGAGGCCATTTTACACGTCATAGAAGGCCAATTCAAATTTTACCATGCAAAAAAAAAAAAATTTCATGGTAAGCCCTTTAATAATTAAATTAACTACTACTGTTTAAAATTGCAACATAAGGGTAGCTTCAAATTTCACCCATCGACAGTTTTTAGTGGGAAATTGGGAATGTGGCGACTAGCTAGGTGACTTGGGAGTGGGACTTGGTTACTCTCCAATATCTAGGTGTTTGATCATCCATGGATCATGAACCATTGGGCCTCTAATAATATCATTGACCAACTTACGTGGACGGGCTTACACTGAGCAACCCATGGCTTAAACGCTTCTAAGTTCTTGTGTTTGCAGCAAGCGCTTACGTGTTTAACACATTTAATGGAAGCAACAAATTTATTAAACATGGTTGGTGCCTCATACGTGTTGTTGGCAATGGGATTACCAAGTTACCAATTATCACATACCAATTTGTGAATTCTGAATTAGTGAGTTAATTGAGTATTTAATGTATAATATATTATGTTAATGTGCCCCGAATTTGGTATTTCAGAAAAAAAAATCCACAATTTAGAAACTTCTTGTAATGTTGGAGGTTGTTGCTCCTGCCCGTGGCCCCTACCCACAGCCCCACGTTTTCTTTGTTGTATCAAGTTAATCCTACCGTCTACGGTTCCCAGCCTCACACGTGTGTTTTCTTTGTTGTATCATCAATCCTACGGCTCCTGAGTCCCACCTTGTGTTTTCTTTGTTGTATCAAGTCAATGCTCGAATTCCATGCTTCCATGGCTCTAACCATCAATATATAATATTACAAGAATACAAACAAGCTTTTTCTTATACCCCTACTCCTTTGTGGTCGAGCTACTTCCAAGTTCCACCTACCCTATCTCCTCCAGTCCCCCAGGAGAGTTTGTGGAGAGAAGCTTTCAATGCCAGCCTGCCATAAACATATATAAAGAAATTCGTTTTCTTTGAGGAGCTAAACTTCAAGGCTGACTAGATTTCTGACATCCTATGCATTTACAGGTATTTACATCATTTTATCCATTCATGATCCCATCAATTATTTAAAAATTTTGTTATTTGATTAAAATTCTGTAACTTCAAAGTTCAAACACAATATTGTTATTTGACTGAAATTTTGTTACTTCAAATGGGCCTTGAAGGCTTCAAATTTGAAGCCTGGACCCGAGAGTGGGTTTGTCACAAATCTCCGTCAAAGGCTATTTAGAATGACATTTGTCAATTCCCACTGTAGCAACAACAATAATTGATTCTTTCTTCATATGTCCTGTGTATATGCATATGATTCCATGTGCTCCTTGCCTTTCCCTATTTTCCATTGTCGCTCGATCGAAGCTCTTGAGAATTTAGCTTCCCTTTAACTTTCCTAAAATGGAGGGGACAAGGAAGACCATTGTTTTCACTCTGAAACTGAGTTCTTCCTCATTCAACTTCCAGTGGCCACGGTTGCATCCCTACGGGAAACAGGTGTGCGCTGTGCACCCCCCAGCTTTACCAAAAAGCCTAGGGATTTGGGGAAGTTCCCACTCTGCCAACCTCCATGTATCTAGTTAATGAGTTAGATCAAGAATCCAGACTTTGTATCTAAAACTGTATTACATGATCTATTTTCCCCAATTGTTCAGTCGTTGAATGGACACCTTCCTCTAGAAGATGGATTAAGATTCTTGGTATTTATTAATATGAAGACCATCGATGCTACTACACTTACAATCCGTGTTCGACTATATGAACTGGGCCAAAAATGTTTTTGTAATCTTGATTTTTAGAACGACAGTGCTACTTTACCTTTTCATTTTGTTGCCCTTATCGGCTGGTTTGGAATAAAACAAGAACTTCAACCATCTATGTATCTCCTCTCTACTTTGTCTACCTACGTTTTACTTATGCTTCACAAGTTACAACCCATCCTCTACTCCATCATACCATAGATTTAGTATGTATAACGAGATCTAGGGGGTCCAGGGCTATAAAGAAGAAGCATCTAGGGTCCTTAATCAACTATTGAGAACAAAATTTTCCTCGAGTCAGATAGTTCTCTTTGATCAACCCATAACATAGCATGTAACATGTAAGGAGTGCTTAGACTTATTCTATCCCGAGTACGTGTGGCATTCATAGTGTTGAATGGAAATTTAAAACATATATTGTTGTCATTGGCATTCTATTCTGCCATAGGGTACACAATTAGAGTGACAAAGAAACTTGCTATTAGTTTTCAATCCAATCCAACTTCTTTGTTGAATTGTTCTCTCTAATATACTTGCGTGAAGGAGGATTATAAATGGAAATGCAGTTGTTTGATAGAGGTGCATGAAAGTGAATTATGGTCCTCAATTCAACAAAGTAAAAAAAAGTTACCATTCAGATTCTTTCCCTTCACCTTTTTTACTGCCTTTCTGCATACATCTCTATTGTTCACTAATTTAGTAACAGATACAGACCAAACTCAACGTCCAATGTTGTTGGCTTATGAAACAATTTCATCCTTTTTTTTCTTACATTATCATTTTTTCCATTGTTAAGTAGGCTAGATTTTATGTAGTCTAGAATTTATATTAGTTTGAAGAACGCTAGTGATTTACAAAGATTGAACTTTTCCAAGAATAAGCATCATATTGCTTTTAGAAGAGTTGAAGAACCCAATTCTTCATCCAGCTTGTAGTGTTTGAAGTAGCTTAGGAACCCATTTTAAGATGTATTAAATATTATTATACTGGTTAAAAGTTGGATTGGAATTGGGCTAGCAAGCTAACTATAGTTGATGCAGAAAAAAAGATCTATAAATTTAGTTATGGCAATTCACACTGAACATCTCGAAAGTGGATTTTCTATGTGTCTCCTAAGTTATGTTTCGCTATTAAATTCCTCATGTTTAAGCAGATCATGAAAGAGTAAAATAGTATTAATTTTGGCTATAAGGATGAAAGTTGGATTGGAATGGGGTTAGCAAGTTCATTGTATTATTACATTGGTTTGAGCCACTAGATCAGGCCGAAATATGGTTGTGTTATATGATATGTATAACGTTTAGTGCTACTATATCCACTGCAAAATAAAGCCTCTCGACTTTACTACGTAAGTAAACATTGAAATTTTGATGTACTAATACATTTTCAAATGAAAAGAATGACTTAGTTCTACATGGCAGCATTGAAGGGTTCAATATCTCATAGCCATTCAAAGTGAAATGGGACCCCACCCTTCAAATTTGATCCTTGGATACCAGCAAGCAGAGACTCGTTTTTAATCATACTATAAGTTTTAAAGGTAAACTTTTATCAATCAATGTGTAGAGGAAAAGATAATTTTGTCAGTTGTAGTTCTATATCTTGTTGGAAATTATTGGAAATCTGAAATCGCCGTCAGTTACAGTTTTGTACTTTATTGGAATTTGTTAATATCGATTTTCTGTCAAGAAGGAATAGCCGAGGTTCAAAGTAGATTGCCTCATTGTCAATGTCGATTTTTCTGTCAGGAAGAAATAACCCATTTATGCAATAGAGATCGGGTTTATATCATTTAAACGTTGCATTGGATCTCAGGACCATAGTTCATTCCTAGGCGTTGGACCTTATTTTTTTGATGTGTATGAATGATTATCATGTTAAAAGTATTGATTGAATAAGCTTTTACGTCATGTCTGGTTAGGTGTTAATTATTCAAGTTGGAGAAATAATTATTTCTATATCAATAGAGTTATAAAATAATGCTGAGACACTCGCAGGTCACCAGTCCATTAATTATATGTTAGCAATTATGCACCTGGTTAGAAATTACATCGCATTTTTCCTATGGTCAGAATCTTCTTTTATGTGAACTCAAATTAATTGTACTTTGTATATTTGATGAATTATTTAACATGTTTTTGAATAGAATTTACTTTATATTTTAAGGAGTCCTTAGGAAAAGGATCACATTTACATTTTACATTAAAGTATATTTACATTTATAAGTTTGAAAGTGATCTGTATGTGTTATTGTATTATTATAAATTATGAATCACCTTACATTTAAGAAGTCTACGGTCAGAATTTCAATAGTCCTTAAGTTGATTTACAAGCACACTTTATGTATCTTATGGATAAGATTACACATACTTTTGGAGTATTGTATTAATTTTAAACAAATACCCTACTCATTACTTAGTTAACCTCATATTGTCCTTGCAATTAACGAGATTGTCTTTTTATTATTGGGAATATTTATGGATCTTGAGTAATGTCTTTTATTACTTAGTTAACCTCATATTGCTATTTAGTAAGAAAGACTCTTTTGGAAATTGTATTGAATCAAATCAATGTCTTCATTTATCACTTAGTGAATCTCATTTTGTCCTTTGCAATTACTGAAAATGAATCCTTAATATAGGATACATACATATTATGTTATATTTGATGTGTCTCAAAATGTTAAGTTACTATAGTATTGAGGTATTGGAAGTATTAGAGAAATGCTTCACCATAATACATATGTCATAGTGTCACTTGAATTTTGATTATTAGTTATATGTTATTTCTTTTGTCATAGAGAAATCTCTTAGGAGATATGACTTGTAAAAAAAAAAAAATTCACTTGCTCCACTTGAAGACTCTTACACCTTATAAGAAAAAGAGCCATCATATAAAAAAACAAGCCAACCATAATTTCTTGATGAGTTGGAATTCAAGAACCAATAGAATTTCTTTAAAATGAGTCAACCATAATGGTTGACTTGAGATATTTGTCATAAAAAAACTATTTTTTTGTTCGTTTTTTCAACATATCTCCCCATGTTTTGTGACGTCCCCCAAATAACAATAAACCATTATGTTTTGTTTTGTTATCATTATGTAATTCATTTCAGTAAGTTGCTGGATGAAGAATCTGCCGAATAAGTCCTAGGAGGACTGTTGTAAGAAACAACTTTGAATTATAATTATTGTTTTAATAATAAAAAGGATGAATAGGAACAGCCAAGTTAAATGAGGAGATCATGCATGGAAAAGTGGGGGACAAGTGAGAGTTAACCTTGGGGAAACCAGAACAGGTGTCAGAAGTGTATTTAAGACACTAGACACACCCTGAAAATCAGGGATTTACTTAGCTGCGAAAATTCCATGAGGAATTGGCTGCTAATGATAAGACCTAGGCAAAACTATAAAGAAAGGGGCATATGTGGGAGGCAGGACACTGCTTAGTATGCCGGAGAGGATTAGATTTGCTGTGTGAGCACTCTGTGCTAGGCAAGAGATTTCCGGAAATTGTGACTGAATTCAGGGTTAACTGTCCACACTTTTTCGTGCATGCATCTGGATCGGGGGTGATTACGGATAAACTTGGCGTTTGGACCTAATCTACGGTTCGGTGGAACGTGGCTATTCCGACTTCATTCAGGTTATCAGTCTCAGGTTTTCTACTCACAGTCTTTAAGTATTTTTCGGTTATCTTACTCTGTTCAGATTAGTTAAAATGATTTTTATGCACAATGGAAGAACTGTTCATTATAATGCTGACGATAAAGTAGATCTGTAGAAGAATAGATACGGAATATTATTGTGAGAACTTCATTATTGTAATTTTTATCTGGGTTATGCGATGGATTAGATTTAAGCTATAACAGTAAAATCAAGCCTACGTTGCAGCCAGATTGTTGACATAACATTGGGTTGGTTGCCTTCCAAGAATGCCCTTCAAGTTGGACTACAGATTTAGCGAGTCAATCCTGTTTATAATTTGAAGCTATTAGAAATAGACTCCGATCTGTACATTAAAAGTTATACAACCTTGGTTAAGGGTGGAGCCATCACTTTCTTTTTAAAACTGTGCGTGAGAACCCTTCTTTTTCCACTTTCTTATAGTTATTTGGTAGTTCGATTCACGCTTGGAGTGTCAGAGCGTGTTCACCTAAAGTTTCCCCTACCTACGGACTTTGGATCACATTGGATCACAACCACGAGGCTCCTAGGGTTTAATCTATGTCGAAGTAACGTTCATACTCCTCTTTGTAACAATAATGGCAGGGTCGAAGCATCAAAGATTTCGTCGATGGTTAAATTTTCCCAATCTGTCAATTTTAATGCTTAAACAGACGATTCGGTGATTTTTATATTTTTCCCATTGGAATAACTACCTTGAATTAATAGAGCTTATAGTAGATGATACATTGTATTTACTACTGTTAGGGTTTCGATACTCGACCCTTGGGATTTACACATTTTACTCGGCACCTGGAAATGCCAGGTTAAACATGCCGTCGTTTATTTAACAAAACTATACTCCCATTTGGAATCGACGAGTTCTGTAAATTTCAGTTCATTCCCTCTCTTCCACGAAGAATCTAAAGTATGCATTAGATCTCCAGGGTTGTTAATTTCTGTCTTCCTTTCGAGGGTTTCGATTGGGGAAAAATTTCCTTTCGAGAGAGTGTCGGGGATGGAACTGTGAAGATAAATCCCAAAGGGGTTTGGGATCGATATTTTTTATCAACGTTTATTTAAATGAGAAGATTTCAAAACCCTAGTTATTCCCTTTGAAAACTCAAACATGATTTTATTTACAAGATACGTAGCTATTCCCTTTGAAAACTCAAACAGGATTTTATTTACAAGATACGTAGCTATTCCCTTTGAAAACTCAAACAGGATTTTATTTACAAATACGTAGCTATTCCCTTTGAAAACTCAAACAGGATTTTATTTACAAGATACGTAGCTACCCTACACTTATAGTAGATAAACCATAAATCACACTGAGATCGATTCCTTTTAAATGAATTGATGTACATTTAATCATATATAACTGTACTTCTAATTAATATAAAGATTTAAACATTCAAAAACCGCATTCATAATAATAATCCAGGGTTATGGAAATCCCAGGAAGTTTAAACCTCATGCGCTTAAATTCTTGACATTAACTATTCTGGAATCTCGGAATAAGTTAAAATAGAAAACAGAACCTTGTTTTAGAGTTCAACCAGTCCAGGTACGTTCCTCTGAGAACGAGATCCTCGGAAGGATTTAGTTTTAAAAATTTATTTTTTAGAGTCGTGGCAGTAAGAACCCAGGCCACAGTGAAGCGTTACAACTTTACAAAACAAACTAACCAGGTCATGAAACTAGCATTTTCCTTGCTGTCGAGGGGAGGTTCATTCCCAGTTTTTCCATCACTGCGTGAAGGTGTAAGGCAATGCCACTTACCAGGCCAGGAGAAAGGGTTCCTCTACAAATCAACGACTTCCAGGCTGGGAGGACCTACCAGTAACAACACAGGATAATATTAGGAGATGATGGCAGACTGTTTTTTTTAAATAATAAGAAATAAAGAGTTTCTAAGTGTGGATTTCGATATTACCTCTGGATCAACATTGTTCTTCAGGAGAGTGCTTCTGGAAGACTGTGTTAACAAGGATCATCTCGATCAGTCCGCAGGGGTACTATGCGAATTCAAGAAAGGAATGATAAGGAACTTCCACCCGAATACCAGCCTGTAAGCCATAAAGATAACTCGAGAACAGTTGTGTACTCCAAGATAACCCGAACAGTCCTTTCCTGGCGCAGGTGGCACCTTTTGTATTGCTTTCATAAATGGGATCACATGACAGAGTTATTGCTGGAGATTTTTCGAAATACACCCCAGTACTGGAAAGTTTATCCAGCCTGTAACATGCGTTGTGTTAACTCGGTAATACACCTCGAAACCGGTGCTGATAATTGCCAGTTTATAGCATCTACACAGTGCGAACATAGGAAAAGGGTTAGATCAACGATAGGTCATACGATTAATTATAAACCATTTTCATCATATGAATTAAGGTTTAATCCATTATGTTGAGAATCATTTAGGAGAAGGGTTAGATCAACGAGGGGTCATACATTTTGTTTATAAACCATTTCATCATACGAATTAAAATATAGTCCATCATGTTGAAGACCCTTTATTCTTAGAGTCTTACACAATCAATTATAAGTCAGACTGCTATAATGTTCAATATTCGATCCCTTTATGTATTAAATCCAAATATTCATCATGGTATCCTAATCGAGCTTTGTTCTATGGTGGGCCTTCGACAACCATGTAATTATTTTAATTTATCATTTTTGAAATTGTCAAGGAGGGCATTGTTAATTTGTTCTCATTTCAATATAAAGTTAACTTTGTATTTCGAAATAAAGAGGTTGTTCTTAACTACATCACCGCAGTAATGGTGGTATATATTATGTCTACTATATGAATAAATTTCAGCACAGAACTATAATTTAACTGTAAAGACGTAAAGAATTTTTAGTCCTAGTTACCTGCATCATAAGTACAAAGATCAGAGTGTGTAGGCAAACCTGCATATCCACATTGAATCAGAGTTAGCCGTAGCTAAGTAAATGGCATGTCCACTATAAGACCTTCTATCCAGTAGGAAACAAAAGGGTAAGAACATGAGCAAGGTCAGAATACAATATTTCATTAAACTAAATATTGAACAGCATAATACAATCATCGTGCGCTTTCAAAAAAAAAAAAAAAATTGTGTGGAGATGTCACATATGGTATCAGAGCTAGATTCAACCCTGTCGCCTTGGAAACACCTAACTTTTGCTGCACATGAAATAAAATTGCTAATTCAGGTGTTGTATGTATATGTTCAGTTTCATTTTTTCAGATGACTTCGCACGAGGAACACGGAGAAGAACCCGGAGGAAATGAACAGGCAAGAACAGAAGAACATTCTGAAGCAAGTCAGGTACTGGAAACCATGAGGAGCTTGATCGTGGAGATACAGAGCTTCAAAGAAGACAATGAGCAATTAAAGAAATCTCAGGAAAAACAGCAAGAAATCAATGAAATCTTGCTGCAGAGTCTTCACGAAAGGAACAATGGCGAAAAACAGAAGGAGGATACCAAGAGGAAAGAAGAGACTGACGAAAACGCTGAGAAAAAGGAAAATTCCTCCAATGAAACCCAGAAATCTGAGCATCAAGACAAGACTATGGGAAAAAGGAAGGTTGACCACCTGGAGGGTGAATTCAAAAAGATAAAACCTACCAGCTTTGATGGAGAATCAAAAACTGGCGAAGAAGCAGAAGCTTGGCTGCTGGATATTAAAAAATACTTTCAAATTTACAATTACTCGAGTAATATGAAGGTCAGAATGGCGGTATACAACCTGAAAGGAAAAGCCATCATATGGTGGCAAGACCTTAAGATCTCACAGGGACTGAAGGAAAAGAACCTTGAATGGTCGGAATTCAAGAAATTTTTCAAAAAAACAATACTTATCAGAAAGTTATTACGAAAGAAAAACCAAGGAATTCTACGAATTGAAGCTAGGCCAAATGACAATGGAAGATCTTATCAATAAATTCTTAGACTTGTTACGGTTCGTTCCATACATCAAGGAAGAAAAACTGAAGGTACAGCGGTTCTTAAGCTGTCTGCCGCAGTCCTATAAAGATCGAATCGAGTTCGACAATCCACGAACTTTAGAGGAAGCACTGAGAAAGGCCAGATTATGTTTTGAACAATACAAACAAAGGAACGATACCACTAAGGCATGGAAGGACAAGAAACAAGAAAAGTTTAATCAGCGGAAGAAAGGTTTCAAACCCCCACCCTTCAGGAACATGCCCAGAAATTTCCCAGGAAATTCATTTCCTAAGAATGAACAGATGCAGCATAAAACTTTTAAACCCCCTAGCATGGGAATAAAAGGAAATGTCGGTACCCCTAAGGAACCTCTGAAGTGTTGGGAATGTGGTGAAGATCATTTACGCAGGAATTGTCCCCGAGACAATGAATCAAACAGAGTGCTGCATAACATACAAGAAGCATCCACGGTGGGAGACATTGGAAAAAATTATCACCGAATTAATGCAGCTTTGGAAGACTGACAAGAAGATCATCAATCTGCAATTGTGGAAATTGAAGGTAAAATTTCTGACCATACTTGTACTATTTTAATTGACCCTGGGGCAACCTTAAGTTACATCACTCCCAAAATGATGGAGCACTGTCAACTCACCAAGGTAAAGCACCCAAAACCCTGGTTAGTTCAGTTAGCTACAGGAGCAAAGAGAAAGGTAACTGAATTTATATCTGATTGTGAACTCCAAATACAGAACCACAAAACAAAGGTTAACTTAAATGTGTTGCCTTTAGGATCTTATGACATGATAATAGGTATGGACTGGCTTGAAAGATATAAAGTAGTACTGAACTACTTCACCAAAAACTTTACCTACATGGCGGAAGACCAAACTCTAAGAACGGTGAATGGAAAACAAAAACCTGTCTCTGTTAGGCAGATTTCTGCTATGCAGTTAAAGAAGTGCACGAGAAAAGGATGCAAGATCTACGCTGTAAGAGTATCTGATTTACTCCTCAATGAAATTCAAACTTCCATAGCACAACATCCTGTCTTAGGCGAATTCCTAGACGTATTTCCAGAAGAAATATCGGGGTTACCTCCTCAGCAGGAAATAGATTTTTCCATTGAACTTTTACCAGGATCCGCACCAGTGTCAAAAGTACCTTATAGAATGAGCATCCCAGAATTGACGGAATTGAAAATTCAGATTCAAGAATTATTAGACAAAGGGTATATAAGACCTAGTGTCTCGCCTTGGGGTGTACCGGTCCTTTTTGTCAAAAAAAAGGATGGGACTCTAAGACTGTGTATCGATTATAGGCAACTGAATAAGGTAACTGTTAAGAATAAATACCCCTTACCAAGAATTAACGATTTATTCGACCAAGTAGGGGGAGCCAAAGGCTTTTCCAAATTGGATCTTCAATCTGGGTATCATCAGATTCGAATTAAGAATGAAGACATCAGTAAAACTGCATTCCGAACTCGATACGGACACTACGAATTTGTAGTGATTCCATTCGGTCTAACCAACGCCCCTGCCACATTCATGTGCCTAATGAACGGTATCTTCAACAAATACCTAGACCAATTTGTGCTGATTTTTATTGATGATATCTTAATATACTCCAAGTCGGAGGAAGAACATGAATAGCATATAAGAATCGTATTGCAAACCTTGAGGGATCATAGATTGTATGCAAAGTTGGAGAAATGTGAGTTTTTTAAAAAAGAGATCCAGTACCTAGGCCATATTATTTCTGCGGAAATTTCAGTAGACCCACAGAAAATAAAAGCCATAGCAGATTGGCCAGTACCGAGAGATGTGGTTGATATTAGATCTTTTATGGGACTCACCGGATACTATCGGAGGTTCATTGAGGGATTCTCAAAGATCGCCTATCCCATTACCTCATTACAGAAAAAGGGGATAAATTTCGTGTGGTCCTGCAAGTGTCAAGAAAGTTTTGAACGACTCAAAGATTTACTGACCAAGGCACCTGTTCTAAAAGTAGCAGACCCATGTAAAGGATACACGGTCTATACGGATGCTAGCAAAGAGGGAGTAGGAGGAGTGCTATCCCAGGACGGACATGTAGTGTGTTATGAATCACGAAAACTAAAAGAACATGAACGCAACTACGTGGTTCATGACTTGGAATTAACGGCAGTAGTACACGCACTGAAAATGTGGCGTCACTACCTACTGGGAAAGAAATTCTTGTTATTAACCGATAACACTTGCGTCAAGAACTTGTTTAACCAGCCAGGACTCAATGCCAGACAAGCAAGGTGCATGGCCTTCTTAAGTGAATTCGACTTTGATGTAAAGCACATAAAAGGTAAGGAAAATACAGTAGCAGATGCACTTAGTCGAAGGACCCACGAGGTGTATGAGATTATAATGAGTCAACCAGAAAGCAATCTCATGGATAAAATAATAGTGGCGAGTAAACAGGATGCAGAATACATAAATCTGCAAAGTAAAATTCAGCAAAATGATATAAACAGGAACGGGACAGATTTCAAAATGGATCAGAAAGGTCTGATTTGGTTCAAAGATAGGCTGTACATGCCTAATGTTGCAGAAATTAAATTATTTATTCTAAATGAGATGCACAAACCCCCTTTTTCAGGGCATCCCGAGTATAAAAAAATGATAACAGCCCTTAGAAAACAGTTATTTTGGCCTAAATTAAAAACTGATCTAGCTGATTATTTATCTAAATGCTTGGAATGTCAACAGGTGAAGGAAGACCATAGACATCCTGCTGATCTATTACAACCATTACCAATTCCTGAATGGAAGTGGGAAGTGATTTCACTGGATTTTATCACAGGTTTGCCGAGAACACAACGACAAAATGACTCTATAATGGTGGTGGTTGACAAATTTAGCAAATCTGCACATTTCATTCCGGTAAAAACCACCTACAAGGCAGCAGATATTGCAGGAATATTTCTAAAGGAAATATTCAAATTACACGGAGTACCAAAAATGGTAATTTCAGATAGGGATGTAAAATTTACCTCCAAATTCTGGAAATCTTTATTTGCAGGTCTAGAAACAAGAATCAATTTCAGCACAAGTTATCACCCTGAAACGGATGGACAGACTGAGCGTACCAATCAGATCATTGAAGATATGCTAAGAATGTACGTCATGGAAAAACCCACCAAATGGGAGAACTATTTACATCTGGTAGAGTTAGCGTACAATAACGGGTATCAAGCATCATCAAGAATGAGTCCATTCGAAATTATTTATGGAAGGAAGTGCACTACCCCAGTTAGCTGGGATAGCCCGGTCGATCGTTTGTTGGTAGGACCGGAATTGCTGCGGGATATGGAACAGACAGTCCATAAGGTGCAGAAAAATTTAAAGGTGGCTCAGGACCGCCAAAAAAGTTATGCTGACCTAAAAAGACAGGATAAGGAATTCTCAGTTGGGGAACATGTGTACTTGCAGGTTAAACCAAAGAAAAGCTCACTCCGACTAAGGAGTTGCACTAAACTTGCACCACGATTCTATGGGCCTTTCCAAATACTTGAGAGGATTGGACCTGTAGCTTATAAGTTGGCTCTACCAGCACATTTAAAAATTCATAATGTTTTTCACATTTCAGTATTGAAAAAGTATATTCATGACCCCACTCATATTATTGATTGGAACTTGATTCAGGAGGCTCCAGAAGGCGAATTTCAAGTGGAACCTTTACGCATTCTGGACAGGAAAGAAACAGTACTTCGGAACCGAGCCATTGCTCAGGTAAAGGTGCAATGGAAGCACTTTAGCCCTGAGGAGGCGACCTGGGAATTGGAAAGTGAGATACTAGAAAAGTATCCGAATTTGTTCCCAGAACCAATGGAGGAAGACTAGAACACTGAGGACAGTGTTCATAATAAGGGGGCAAGGATGTGATGTCCCCCAAATAACAATAAACCATTATGTTTTGTTTTGTTATCATTATGTAATTCATTTCAGTAAGTTGCTGGATGAAGAATCTGCCGAATAAGTCCTAGGAGGACTGTTGTAAGAAACAAATTTGAATTATAATTATTGTTTTAATAATAAAAAGGATGAATAGGAACAGCCAAGTTAAATGAGGAGATCATGCATGGAAAAGTGGGGGACAAGTGAGAGTTAACCTTGGGGAAACCAGAACAGGTGTCAGAAGTGTATTTAAGACACTAGACACACCCTGAAAATCAGGGATTTACTTAGCTGCGAAAATTCCATGAGGAATTGGCTGCTAATGATAAGACCTAGGCAAAACTATAAAGAAAGGGGCATATGTGGGAGGCAGGACACTGCTTAGTATGCCGGAGAGGATTAGATTTACTGTGTGATCACTCTGTGCTAGGCAAGAGATTTCCGAAAATTGTGACTGAATTCAGGGTTAACTGTCCACACTTTTTCGTGCATGCATCTGGCTCGGGGGTGATTACGGATAAACTTGGCGTTTGGACCTAATCTACGGTTGGGTGGAACGTGGCTATTCCGACTTCATTCAGGTTATCAGTCTCAGGTTTTCTACTCACAGTCTTTAAGTATTTTTCTGTTATCTTACTCTGTTCAGATTAGTTAAAATGATTTTTATGCACAATGGAAGAACTGTTCATTATAATGCTGACGATAAAGTAGATCTGTAGAAGAATAGATATGGAATATTACTGTGAGAACTTCATTATTGTAATTTTTATCTGGGTTATGCGATGGATTAGATTTAAGCTATAAAAGTAAAATCAAGCCTACGTTGCAGCCAGATTGTTGACATAACATTGGGTTGGTTGCCTTCCAAGAATGCCCTTCAAGTTGGACTACAGATTTAGCGAGTCAATCCTGTTTATAATTTGAAGCTATTAGAAATAGACTCCGATCTGTACATTAAAAGTTATACAACCTTGGTTAAGGGTGGAGCCATCACTTTATTTTTAAAACTGTGCGTGAGAACCCTTCTTTTTCCACTTTCTTATAGTTATTTGGTAGTTCAATTCACGCTTGGAGTGTCAGAGCGTGTTCACCTAAAGTTTCCCCTACCTACGGACTTTGGATCACATTGGATCACAACCACGAGGCTCCTAGGGTTTAATCTATGTCGAAGTAACGTTCATACTCCTCTTTGTAACAATAATGGCAGGGTTGAAGCATCAAAGATTTCGTCGATGGTTAAATTTTCCCAATCTGTCAATTTTAATGCTTAAACAGACGATTCGGTGATTTTTATATTTTTCCCATTGGAATAACTACCTTGAATTAATAGAGCTTATAGTAGATGATACATTGTATTTACTACTGTTAGGGTTTCGATACTCGACCCTTGGGATTTACACATTTTACTCGGCACCTGGAAATGCCAGGTTAAACATGCCGTCGTTTATTTAACAAAACTATACTCCCATTTGGAATCGACGAGTTCTGTAAATTTCAGTTCATTCCCTCTCTTCCACGAAGAATCTAAAGTATGCATTAGATCTCCAGGGTTGTTAATTTCTGTCTTCCTTTCGAGGGTTTCGATTGGCGAAAAATTTCCTTTCGAGAGAGTGTCGGGGATGGAACTGTGAAGATAAATCCCAAAGGGGTTTGGGATCGATATTTTTTATCAACGTTTATTTAAATGAGAAGATTTCAAAACCCTAGTTATTCCCTTTGAAAACTCAAACATGATTTTATTTACAAGATACGTAGCTATTCCCTTTGAAAACTCAAACAGGATTTTATTTACAAGATACGTAGCTATTCCCTTTGAAAACTCAAACAGGATTTTATTTACAAATACGTAGCTATTCCCTTTGAAAACTCAAACAGGATTTTATTTACAAGATACGTAGCTACCCTACACTTATAGTAGATAAACCATAAATCACACTGAGATCGATTCCTTTTAAATGAATTGCTGTACATTTAATCATATATAACTGTACTTCTAATTAATAGAAAGATTTAAACATTCAAAAACCGCATTCATAATAATAATCCAGGGTTATGGAAATCCCAGGAAGTTTAAACCTCATGCGCTTAAATTCTTGACATTAACTATTCTGGAATCTCGGAATAAGTTAAAATAGAAAACAGAACCTTGTTTTAGAGTTCAACCAGTCCAGGTACGTTCCTCTGAGAACGAGATCCTCGGAAGGATTTAGTTTTAAAAATTTATTTTTTAGAGTCGTGGCAGTAAGAACCCAGGCCACAGTGAAGCGTTACAACTTTACAAAACAAACTAACCAGGTCATGAAACTAGCATTTTCCTTGCTGTCGAGGGGAGGTTCATTCCCAGTTTTTCCATCACTGCGTGAAGGTGTAAGGCAATGCCACTTACCAGGCCAGGAGAAAGGGTTCCTTTACAAATCAGCGCCTTCCAGGCTGGGAGGACCTACCAGTAACAACACAGGATAATATTAGCAGATGATGGCAGACTGTTTTTTTTACATAATAAGAAATAAAGAGTTTCTAAGTGTGGATTTCGATATTACCTCTGGATCAACATTGTTCTTCAGGAGAGTGCTTCTGGAAGACTGTGTTAACAAGGATCATCTCGATCAGTCCGCAGGGGTACTATGCGAATTCAAGAAAGGAATGATAAGGAACTTCCACCCGAATACCAGCCTGTAAGCCATAAAGATAACTCGAGAATAGTTGTGTACTCCAAGATAACCCGAACAGTCCTTTCCTGGCGCAGGTGGCACCTTTTGTATTGCTTTCATAAATGGGATCACATGACAGAGTTATTGCTGGAGATTTTTCGAAATACACCCCAGTACTGGAAAGTTTATCCAGCCTGTAACATGCGTTGTGTTAACTCGGTAATACACCTCGAAACCGGTGCTGATAATTGCCAGTTTATAGCATCTACACAGTGCGAACATAGGAAAAGGGTTAGATCAACGATAGGTCATACGATTAATTATAAACCATTTTCATCATATGAATTAAGGTTTAATCCATTATGTTGAGAATCATTTAGGAGAAGGGTTAGATCAACGAGGGGTCATACATTTTGTTTATAAACCATTTCATCATACGAATTAAAATATAGTCCATCATGTTGAAGACCCTTTATTCTTAGAGTCTTACACAATCAATTATAAGTCAGACTGCTATAATGTTCAACATTCGATCCCTTTATGTATTAAATCCAAATATTCATCATGGTATCCTAATCGAGCCTTGTTCTATGGTGGGCCTTCGACAACCATGTAATTATTTTAATTTATCATTTTTGAAACTGTCAAGGAGGGCATTGTTAATTTGTTCTCATTTCAATATAAAGTTAACTTTGTATTTCGAAATAAAGAGGTTGTTCTTAACTACATCACCGCAGTAATGGTGGTATATATTATGTCTACTATATGAATAAATTTCAGCACAGAACTATAATTTAACTGTAAAGACGTAAAGAATTTTTAGTCCTAGTTACCTGCATCATAAGTACAAAGATCAGAGTGTGTAGGAAAACCTGCATATCCACATTGAATCAGAGTTAGCCGTAGCTAAGTAAATGGCATGTCCACTATAAGACCTTCTATCCAGTAGGAAACAAAAGGGTAAGAACATGAGCAAGGTCAGAATACAATATTTCATTAAACTAAATATTGAACAGCATAATACAATCATCGTGCGCTTTCAAAAAAAAAAAAAAAAATTGTGTGGAGATGTCACATGTTTTTACTCAAATTTCGAGCAGGAGCACTCGTTGGATGCGGAATTAAATTCCGCATCCAATGAGTACCCACACTGCATACTTTTGATGGACCCCCGCTTCCCCAAAAACAAGAAATACCTGAAAAATGTGATGATGACACATC
Organism: Larix kaempferi; assembly: GCA_027924585.1. Lineage (NCBI taxonomy): Eukaryota > Viridiplantae > Streptophyta > Pinopsida > Pinales > Pinaceae > Larix > Larix kaempferi. The sequence continues at coordinate 42,814,038 of BSBM01000106.1, forward strand.
CAACAAGTGCTCCCGCTCGAAATTTGAGTAAATAAACGGGGAGATATGTTGAAAATATGAACAAAAAAGTAGTTTTTTCTTTCTTCCTTCAAAATTAATAAATATTATTTTATTATTTTAACTATTATTTCATTATCTCAACTATTATTTTATTATTTTCCTTAGGAGGCCCATTTTAGACCTCAAATTTCCTCTAATAGTGATTCCTAAGCGTCGGCATAACCCTGTGTTTAATCTACAAACACACATTAAGCACAAGTTAAATATATATAAAATATGAAAAAATGTATTTCTAATAAAAAGACGGATTACCATAAAAGAACTTTGCATATACATAATTGTCATAAACAGTGAAGCTTAAAATTAATTGATATCATATCTCAACCCTTCAAATTTGATGGACGGTTGGAAATGATGAGAACAGAGCTTGTTCTTTTACATGCTCCCGTTAGCATTCGCTTCCAGTTTCATGACAACCTACAGGGTTTGAAATTTCACCGGCACAATAGTTAAAAGATCTGTTATAAACCATTGTGCATATATAATATATAAACTGGAAAACTAATGTAAATACATTTTCCAAACTAGTAATAGAAGAGCCGAACGAAAGGGAAGTAAACCCTTACCCTTAAATTAAGAAATGCTTACGAAGCATCTGAGGAAAGAAGTGCAAACCCTGGTGTACCAGTGCTTCGGAACCTCTCGATTCACAACATAATGGTGATCAAAACCAGTGTGCAAGCACATGGTTCCTGAGAGCATCGCTGGGTAAAACCCATGATGCTCCAAACTCTTAAAAAAAGTTATCATAACTTCAAAGTTACACAGAGATCAAGCTATGAAGCTTTACCGGCTAATGAAATATTATAGAGCTGAAACTATAAGCATTAACTAAAAAACTAGAAGGAAAACCCTCGTGGAATCTCTACGAGCACTCCATAAGGAGGTCGTAGAAGTTGTTCGTGCTAATAACCACCTTAAACAGTAATTTTATCACTGTATATCTTTTACAAACTGGAATATAAACATGGAATAGCTCTGCACAGATCCGAGCTCCATCGCAGCACCATAACGCATGTCGTGAAGTAACAATGGAGAATGAATCCCTTCAACACTTAACAAACCTTGGAGAGTTGTTCAAGATATCAAAACAGCGTGGATCAACGATCCTGGTGATACCACGCGGAAGGCTAGATTGTACAATCCTACCTGCGTTAAATCCATCACAACATGTCATACAACTTGACAAGAACTATTTACTCAAAACGAGAACTCTAGCCATAAAAACCCATTATTTTCCATAAAAAAACACCAAAAAACAACCTCGAATCAAAAAGTGGTGCTACCGGTAGCACCACTTTTGATTTGGGGTCAAAAATATAGAATTGAACAAAAACATTTGTTATTGTTGTTTGCAAAAACCTTGAAATCAAGCTCTAAATTGAAAACGTTTGCTACCGGTAGCACACTTTTTCAAAAAATGCCATTTTTATATGATTTTATCAAAATTGAAAATTGTGCTTATTTAATCTATTAGTAACATTTTATAAAAAATGCATTGAGTTAAACACAAATTATTCAATAACCACTCTTTTCATATAAAATACAAACATTTAAGTAATTCATCACAAAATCATATAATAAACCATAATACGTAGAAGTAATTTATATCAAAATTCAAGCACTCCTTTAGAGTTGCCATACAAACAATGGCATATTAATAAAAGTTGAAAAAATGTTTCATGTGCGAATATTCAAATCAACACATGGATTCTGACACACCATCAGAATCTACATTTTCTTCAGATGAATGACTGGATGAAGATGTAGATGACCCGTATTCTTCTCTAGTATCAACGAGTGCACCATCTGAATCTTCATGTATGCCGAACATTTCATATGCCATATTCCTTCTAGATCTATGCCTTGGTTTAGCAGACTCGCATGTTGCAACTATTTTCGATGCCAACAATATTTTGATAAGCTCTATAATCTTGGAGCGAAGAGTTCCTTTCCTTGTCAATTGGAAGTTATAAACTAGTATGTCAACATCCTCTAATTTCAAAATGTCTATTCGATGATGATTTACAGTTTGACCCTTTCTTTTTCTCTTTTTGCAAACCCTTTTCTCGATCACCATCTTCGGATTGTACACACCATGAAATGGGTGTGTGTCTGTTGCATACCAGTGTGCTTCAATAGATATAACTTCTTAATTTTCTTTATTGACCTTCATAACTTTTGCAATCCAGAATGGATAACCACGTGGATCTTCTGTGGCAAAAACTGCAATCATGCAACCCTCCTTAATATCTTGTATTGAGCCTCTGTAAAGGTCTTCCATTGCCTCACGCCATGCAGTTGATCTTCTAGACCCAATGTACATTTCCCTTTCTTCTGGTTGAGAAGGCTCAACACCTTCAGGCTCAACATTTCTCTCATTTTCATTTGACATACTTTGTGTCCAACCAAATGGAGTCTTCAGAAAAATGTCTCCATTTGTAGAGTTTGTAATTATGTCATTTTGCTCCATGAAAAATGATTCCCACCAAACAGAATCAGCAACCTCAAAATAGACATATGTATCTTTTATAGACATTTTGATTTCTTCCAAGCATTGAGAAGAATCAACATCTCTATTGTGCCAGCGTGAATTTTGAATCTCAATAGCTGATTGCAACAACGATAACTTTGAAGCATACATTTGACGACCTGGGCTGAATTTCAGAAATGTTAAACCTGATGTAGGCCCCCATTCTACACTTGTTGAGTATTTCTTACCCCATATTAGTTTTTTCCCATCAATTTTTTTATGCAAAATTGATGCTGAAAGCTAATGTCATTAAGTTTCTCAATGCACCTTTCTTCACCATGCGATCCCAAAATAAATCTTCGCATGTCAATAGTTTCCTCCAATGTTAGCACAAAAGGTTCTAGACTATATGTTTTTCTAATAATTTCAGTTAATGATGGCAGGATCCCAACATTCTTCCTCGCCAATGTCACTGCAAAACGGCTAAACATTTGATCAATATGATCATGTGTATGCCCAACAAGGAAACCAACTTTAACCTTATGAAAAATTCCCAAATCAGCAAGCATGTTCATATAACCAAACATGATCTGATTTTTGTTTTCCCGGCTGGTGTTGTCCAATAGCAGATATAGAACTCGAGGAAGATTACTAGACCAATGAGTCAGCACATGGTGAATTATGGTAATGGTCAGATTTTCATCATTATGAATATTTGGAGCTGTAAAGTAAACCTTTGGAGACATTTAACCATTAAAAACCATATAACCAACCAAGTGAAACTGAAAAAAGAAATTCCTCCTTTAAATTCTTTGGTACATGAACAAAATGTGCAAAAGTGTTTTTTTCTGATCCATGCCATCAATTATCAAACCCATATACTTATGTGGTTCATCATAACACTTCTTGCGATGTTTGTATAACTTTTGTCTTTCAACTGATTGTTGATTGCGATGTGCTTGAAGTTCTTTAAAAACGGAATCTACAAATAAAATAAAAAGAAAACATTGATGAGCTTTCGTAATAGATATTTATTGCAAACAAATAAAGTTGTTAGATACAGACCTCTCTCTATCCCTTCTGATTTATCCCTTCTTTGCTTAAGAGAAGCACATATGCTGCAAACCCCCATCCTTTACCTCTTAGGAATATAGAGATTGTTGAACTCTATCTTCCATAGTCTTGTAAAATATTGATATCTAATGAAATTGTTATTTCCTTCAGCGTCTTGAACAAATGCCTTGTACAAGTTGTAGATTTTTAGCCTTGAGAAATTATCTGGAATGCGTATGGTTTGTCTATATGGCATACTCTCTCCATGCATAGAAAAGAAGTCACGCATCCATGACATTACAATGTTTGTTAATGGCCCACTAGCTTGTGCATGATACTCTTTAGAATAAAATGTAGGATCATTTTCGAGTCTTGTCTGGATTCTGGATAGTCTAAGATTACCAATTGAGTGGATTCTTTTGAATGCCCTTCTACAAAGCATAAAACTTCCAATTCGATAATCATAACCTGCCTTTGTAGAAATCATGCACCCTACCAAATATGAATTTTGCATATTTTTGTTTATTGATAGCTCATCTTTTCTCAAAAGCTTGATTGTAGTGTATTTTTTTCAGACAATTTTTTGGCAAAACTCACTTGAAATCAAATGAATAATATAACTGGGACTTGTGAGCAAATATTTCCTAGACCTTGTATAACTAGAATGCTTTGGATCAATATAAAATGGCCTAGTCCTACACTTAATCTTGCTCATTGGTACAATTTGCCTTTGTGTTTCATCAACCATTAAACGATCCTCATTAGAATGAATATCCTCATCAATGTGAGGAAATCATCCCTCTCATTGAGATTATCATCACCAAAATTAGTAGGAGAATGAGTATCTGCACCAGTATCAAGTTTATCACTTGAGTTTAAATCAACATCATTGTCAAGTTCATCCTCCCCAAAATCATCATGTGTCTCATTAAAATCCTCGCTTGGAGGAAAATAATCATCAATGCCATCAAAATCCTTGCTTGGAGGAAAATAACCTTCATCATTATTGGTTTCTGCATCCTCACCGGAATCATCACCTGTCCCTTTAAAATCCTCGCTTGGAGGAAAATCATCGTCAGTGCCATCAAAATCCTCGCTTGGAGGAAAATCGTCATCGGTGCCATCAAAATCCTCGCTCGGAGGAAATTAATCTTCACCATTGTTGGTGCCCTCATCCTCACCAACTTCATCATCCATCCCATTAAAATCCTCGCTTGGAGGAATATCATCATTGCTGCCATCAAAATCCTTGCTTGGAGGAAATTCATGTTCACTATTATCGGTGCCCTCATCTTCACCAACTTCATCATCCATCCCATTAAAATCCTCACTTGGAGGAATATCATCAGTCTTGCCATTAAAATCCTCACTTGGAGGAAAATCGTCTTCGCTAGCATCATAATCCTCGCTTGGAGGAAAATCATTATCGATGCCATCGAAATCCTCGCTTGGAGGTAAATCATCTACACCATAATTAGTGCCTTCATACTCACCAAAATTATTATCTATCCCATCAAAATCCTCGCTTGGCGGAAAATCAATTTTGTTGTCTTGTAAATCCTTGCTTGGAGGAAAATCCTCGCTTGAAGGAAATTCATCGTTTGTGCCTGAAAAATCCTCACTTGGAGGAAAATCTTGGCTTGAAGGAAAGTCATTCTTGATACTTTGAGAATCATTTCCTTAAGCAAAATCATCATTGGTGACTTGAAAATCGTCACTTGGACGAAACTTTTCATCATCTTCCTCAATGTCTTTAAAATATCCAAATGGAGGAAGCTCTTCATCATCATCATTAATGCCTTTAACATCTTCACTTGAACGTAAATCATCATGGATTCCTTTCAAATCTCCACTTAAATCAAAATTTTCATAATCTTCAGACATTGAGATTGATTCAGACGAGTCCATGAATTTTCACTAAAAAGTTTAAGAGAATGAAATTTTTTCACACTCCTCACCCAAAAATACAATGTGCATCTATCAAAACCAACAATATTATAGCTAAAAGAATGAAATTTTCCCTCCAAAATTTCACTTCAAAATTTTCCCTCCAAAAATTTCCTGCAAAATAAATCACACATTTCAAACACAATTATAACACTAGTAAAAGTAATTTAATTTACCGTATAACAATTGTAATAATACTAATAAAATGACATTTAAACAATGCTTTCCAAACTGCGTAATACAATATTAGTTATTTATATTAATTTTTTAAATCAAAAGTCACAACACTAGTCAAATTTCATTTAATGTATTCTTCTGTTTATTTAGAAATAATGCATTATCTATTTACACAGTTTTTAATCCCACATTCATAAAACAGTAAAAAAAACATATTTTATGCTATATTAACGCAGTTTGGTTTTCTATAGTCACCATTTGCAAACAACGATCCAGAAGGCTTTAGAGACCATCGAACAGCTCAAACATTATCAAGGTTAGTTAAATTAATTTTTTTTATGTTTTAATGCAATTTTTTTTACTTTGGGATTTGGCATGCCCTCTACAAAACTTGGGTTTTTTTTTGGGGGGGGGGCAAGGGCATAGGCATCTTAGCCCCCATTCCATAGCACAATGGCCACGGGCATTGCATAGCCCACGAGATATGCAATGGGCCACCCATAGGGTGCCCATTGCATAGCCCATGGGATATGCAATGGTCATGGCCATTGCATAGTCCACGGACTATGCAATGGGCCACCCATAGGGCACCCATTGCATAGGCCGTGGGATATGCAACGGCCTTTCCATGGCATAGCCCGATGGGGGGGGCGTTGTGGGCTCCTAGAGGGGGCCTGGATGGAGCGGCTCTACTCCATCCCAACCCCCTCTCGGCGCCCACAGTGCTCGCCCGACGGGGGGCGCTGTGGGATATGCAACGGCCTTTCCATGGCATAGCCCGATGGGGGGGGCGTTGTGGGCTCCCAGAGGGGGCTGGGATGGAGCGGCTCTGCTCCATCCCGACCCCCTCCGGGATCCCACCGTCCGACGGGGGGGCGTTGTGGGTGCCCAAAGGGCACCCACAGCATAGCCCACGGGATTTGCATAGCCTGTGGGCTATGCAAATAGTCGCAATGGACAATGCCCATTGCATAGCCCAAGAGCTATGCATTGGCCACGAGGGCACCAATACATGTGCCAAGGGCTATGTTAAGCTATCAAATTCTTAGTTCTTTGATTACTATATGTAAACAATTGATTTGTATTGCAATTTTTTTTTAAAACATATATTAAATTTTTTTTTTGGTTTCTGACTATAGGGAAAATGACATTGAGAAAGCTATATGTAAACATATCGAGAGCAAGATCGTCGATGAAGCCATCTAACAATGTTGTGCATGATGAAGTTGTTCCCAGTGATGAATTAAAAGCCAAGAATGTTAGAGAATGGAAACATGCACCAACTGAAGAGGAACTTGACTATTCTTTGTATCTGAAAGAGAAATATCAAGGAAACTCAGACAATATTCACCTATATTGTGTTGGATTTGAATATCTTAAAAATGATTATCACTCTTTGGGATTGTTGCAAGATATTTGTTCGGTGCCGGGTAAAGGCATTGTTTATGCACTAGTGAAACAAGCTAAAACCTTTGTCAAAATCCGATATTTTCTTAAGGTTTCAAACTATAAGATTGACAAAATTTTCACAGAATTTTATGCAGCAATCGTGCACGAAATTGAGAGCAAGCGAGTAAGTTTCTATATTTTTATAACTTTTTGAATTTCTTATACTTTGAATTATATGACAATGTAATAGATTTAATAAAATAATGTTTTTATTTCGTAGGATTTTGCTATGCCACTTTCCAATATTCTGAATGGAATTTATTCTACTGAAGAAAATCCGATGGATGTCATTAATGCCCCTCTTCATAAGGGAGAAACACCAAATAAGGGAGAAACACCAAAGCAAAATCAAGTGCAAAATGTTCCTGGAGAAGTACAAGCACGAAAAGGAAAAGGAATCCAACAATCGAATGAAGTTGCTAGGAAGGTTACATTCAAAATCATATCTCGCCCAGTTGAACAAGATTGACAAATTGTTGGTGATGACAATGTCACTTCTGCTGGTAAGAGAAATAGACAATCTTCTAAAAGACCTATGGATGAGGATGTTTTCATTCCTTATCAACAAGTTGTTCTTTTAGATACAACTGCTTCAATAAATAAAAGGAGGAGAGAAAATGTTCAATCCAATGTTGAAAATCATAGTGAGAACTTGGGGGACAGTTTGGAAATCATTACTCTAGGTGGTGATCTGGATGATGGTGTTGTTAAGACAACACAAAATACTATTTGAGATCGATTACGGAGGGATAAGTTGGTTCACAATGGATATACATTTTATTTAAATGTAAAGTAACTTTATAGACACACAGAAGGCCAAGAGAAGTATCAAATTAGGAAACCACATTGTTTGCATGTTCATAACTTGAAAGCATTAATGAGGCACAATCCCTATGCACATGTGGTTGACTACCTAGTTCTTGTCAACCCAAAAGATGTTCCTATTGGAGACGCATTTGAAGAATAAAAATGTTTTGATTACAACTACTATGTTTTGGGGGGAAATCATTCTCCGGAGGCTAGAAGAGAATTAATGCAAGAGTTTCCAAAAAACCCTATTTTTCAAACACTGAAATGCATAATTTACACTGGTTTAACTGATGTGGAAGCAAAACTATTGGCATGGGATCACAACACAGATAGTGACTATAGGATGTCCATGAAATTCATTCAAAGAGTTAGATTTATCCATAATGAATTTGAACAAATAAGTGGTGGGGATAGATCGAAAGTTGATGCAAATTTTTGGAAACAATGTTGTATGGAAATAGGAATTCCTATTAAAGAGGACAATGTGAAACATAAAGGTTTGAAAAGAAGTGATGCATTCAGAGCTGTAGATAACTATTTCTAGTTTGCATTTAGATCGGGCCCCATATGGGATTTGATTGATGACATATTTAGCATGTGGGAGAATATTGGTGTAAAAAAACAGAAGGTAGAAAAAGGTAAAGCAGTTGCATGGAGCAGTAGTCAAGGAGGTCCCGATGTCAAGAACTTGCCAAAAGATATGACTATAACATCTTGGAGATCATTGCAAGGTGTGAAGGATGAAACACTTATATCTACAATACTATGACGTGTAAAGTCAGGTGAATTATCCATGGAAGAAATGTGCAATGATTTAAAAAAATAATTTTATAAATTGTTTTTTATTTTTCAAGTTTATTTTTTGAGTTTAAGATTTTTTATTAAATAAGCATTGTGTTATTATTAGATGTCATTGTTAACGCCATTTATTTTTACATCATGTAGTCATAAGGTTTACATGAAAATACAAGAGGATATGGTTATAAAGTTGGGTGAGAAGAGTTGGGATGATGTCAGATGCAACTATCAAGATTCAAGCTCCATGGAAAGCTTAAAAGCTTTTTTTGTTGCATACAAAAAGGTATGATGTTTTATGATTTTTTATATTTTATTTATTTCTAAGTGAATTCATTTTTATTTTATTACTTATATATATAATGTTTTTTTCAAAGATGTCAAAGACGAATTCAGTACCAGATTCTTTCAAAATTCATATTCAAAGAGCCAAAATAGAACGACAAAGAAGACAATGTCTTGCAAATGTTGAACTTGATGACACCTTTGATCATCACGTTTGGAATGGGCTCGACACCGTGCAATAAAAAGTGATTTTGGGTGATTGTGCACACATTTCAAATATTGTTCCCAAAAAGGAGTACTCCCTAGTTATTGCAGCTATCCCTCATGGATTCAATATCAAGAACATTATTTATGATTGTGAGCCTTATACATACCAGTCATTCAGTAAAGTGGTTTCAGGATTTCTGAACGTCACAACATCACCCCTATGGATATTTCTTGTTTTCCATTCATATGTACAAGGAGGAGCAGTGTTAACAACATCCAAGGATAAAGCAAACCTAAGGAAACAACTGTATTGGTAAGATATTTGTAGTATATTATTAAACATTTGAATTTAGAAAACATTAAATTATTTTTCTATAAGTTAATTATATTCTTATCTATTTTTGTTACAGGCATAAGCCTAAAATTCGTAGCTCCAACACTGATCCATTTATGAGCAATACTCAAAACATACATCTTGCATGTTGGACAAAAGATGAGACCTATGATACTCTTTTAATCAATGAAAAGAGTGAAGGAAAATATAGTCAAATATTGTCTTATAATACCGTGGTTAACAAGTTGACATATGAAGAAAGAGATTTGAAAGGAGAGACTGTAAACATCTACCAAAAGCCACAAACATTGATTAATTATCTCATAGATACTTTTTCAAGAGAAGGAGATTGGGTTTTAGATTTGTTCTCGAGATCAGGTAATATTTATGATGTAACATATGAAACTAGTGTCGTAATCTAAATTCAGTAATTTATATTTTTTAAATTTATGTTTCATTATGTTATTTAGCTTTTTTTGTTTTGTATGTGTTGATTAGGTACAACAATAGCATGTTCATTACAAAAAGGAAGAAATTGCATATCCATTGAGTATGATCTACTGCAGTGCAATTATATCAAACAAATAATTAATGCTATGAAGGTTCTTCCAAATGAAATGCAACAAGTTGGTTTGAAGAAAGGAGAATTTAGTGAGTCACTTGTGGCAAAGATGTCAAAAGAGCCTCAGCCTCCTTTAAAAGTGATGTTCGGAAAAGATCACTTTGGGCATTTTGCAGAAGTAGAGGACCCAATGGAAGAACACATTGAGGTCCAAGAAGAGAGCCAACCTGTAGAAAATGTCAATTTCAATGAAGAGTTCGGGATGCAGAATATTCTTTATTAGTTTCATATTGTTGAGGAAATGTCAAAGTTGATAATTTTTTGATAAGATATTTTGTAATGTTTTGAATTGAAGATTTTATTTTGAGAATAACTCTTATGTTTTTAATATGCTATTTAGAAATATATGGTATACATTTTGTTGAGTTTATGTGAATCATCACTTTATCGAAAATAATGTTAAAGAGTATCATTTTTATACATCAAATAACAGAAAATACGTTGAAAAATGGTTTCAAATGTCTTTTTTTCGCATTTTGTATAGAAATTTGCCCAAAAAATGACTTCTTTAAGATAAAAGTTTAATAAAAAAACTTTGAAAATGCATGTATTTTTCGTTCATAGTAGCTTCTAAATCATACAAAAATTCAAAAATGTGTGTGTCTTTTTACTATAACTAGCTATTAAATGTAGATTTTTTGGTAAAGTTTGAAAAATGTCCCTTTTTCCTTAAGAGTTATAATTTTCTTATGACCAAGAAGTTTCAAAATCACAAAAAAATGGCTCAAAATGAAAAATGGTGCTACCAATATACACCCTTTTTGAAACATAGGTCAAAACAGCTACTAAAATTTACCCCCCAAAAAACGAGAACAATGAAGGGTTCTCGTCAAGTTGTATAACATGTTTCACATGGATTTCACTAACCAGTATGCGTTGTCACCCATGGTGGCCCTGCATTAACCATTACAAATCCCAACGAGTAATAAGTGAAATCAAATTGTATAATTCATAGGTCTTGTTTTAATACAAAGTGTAATGAAAATTGATAATGCAGAGATGGCAGAGGATCATAGTTAATACTATGATCCTAGCTTAGATTTCATAGCATGTGATATGTTTCCATAAAGTGTATATTACGACTTTCAACATAGCTTTCAAAACTATAAGCATAGGATTATACAAAGGTTTACATTATGATCATAGTATAGATATCAAGCATTATGATTTCACATAGTCATATAGGAATCAAATTATTATGCCTTAGTGTTATGCATAGTTTTATTGCATGGATATATTAATACGAAGCTCTAAGAGCATAACCTTTGAATCATGTAATTAGGTCATACGAATTGTGTCTTATGGATACAATAGTTATGTTGATATGAGGATCGAGGAGCATAAGTAAGTATAGCTTGAGCATCACATAGCTTATAGCATAACAAGCTTATCATTATAACTTAATAATACCATAATGAAAGTAATGGTAGCGAAATAGCTTAAAATGAGTCGTGGCTTGGCCCTTAAGCCAGAGCGATAATAATGTTTTCAGGATGACAAATTAAGATGTATAAAAATATAAACAGTAATCATAATGGATCGCGACAACTGTAATAATCACATGTAGTCGTCAAACTGAGGCTGAATTTTATTCCACAAATCACTTTCAGTAAATTTACGATAGATGCATGATTTATAGAAATGCAAGTTATACCTTACAGACGGACGATGTTGATTCACACAACATCCTCTTTGTATTCATACCTGCAACATAATAATTAATGTCTTCAACATACTCGTATAATTTTTTTTTTTAAATGAGTAATTTGGGGGTTGTGACAATTCCACGCACGGATCGGAAGCCATCTCAGCTCACCCGGGGAAGCGTGTGTCGTACGTGCAAGGCCACAATGACTTGGTCATGTATGATTTGTTGAGAGGCGCCCAATAAGGAAGATATTATTCCTCAATCGACATTAGTCTCCATGGAAGTGTAGTCAGAATATCACAGTAACGATTCATGATTGCTACATAGTACTCCCCACACAAGGAAAATGAAGTTTTCGGAAGGACCCATAGAAGTGATACCTAGACATCGACAGGAAAGGGAATATTTACATTCTTGCATCAAAAAAAATAGGAATATAGATAGATAGATAGATAGATATATTAAATGTTGCGTATGGAAATATTAAATTGGGAATAATTGAATGAAAGAGCATTTTAAATTAAGAGATTATAGAAAATTGGATATTTGGGGTAGAAGTTGTGCACACCATTGATTTACGAAAGATATGCATTAGCTTAAAATAAAAAATAAATAAATTAGAAATAACTAATGCTGGAGAAAATCTAGAATAAAAAATATCTAGATTTTAACTCCACATGGACGCATTGATATAGGGATTGGGATTTTAGACTAGGGAGACAACTAAGAGAGAATTAAGGAACTTACGTGCACTAGTATGTGAGAGTGACACTTGTTGCATGAGAATGAATTTTAGAGATTAATAAATTAAATTAAATTGTGCATGAAATGACACATGTCGTGCAAGAATTTTTCTATTTAAGAAATGGAGAATGAACAGAAAAGGATCTCTCTTGCTCCCTACTGTTGGATGGAATTCGTAATGGAAGTTTTCATTTGAGTGTGGTTCATAGGATTTTGGTTGATAAGTTCTTTGGGGAATGGGAGATCCCATTAGAGATTCAAGGCTTGTATGTTCTTACGACCCCTATTTGCTCAAGGGATCGGGAGGAAGGAGTGTACTACCGGTAAGGTAGGGAGTTCAACCGAGGAGTCAGCCAGTAATAACATCAAGAGTTGATTGGATCTTGTAGAAAATACATCAAGGACTTCGACAACGCGAGATCAGACCTCACGGAATAGGTTCTTTTCAACTGTTATTATAAGCTTTATATGAATTTTTGGAGAAATATTTTACTGTAGTAACTTATTTGATGATACAATTTACATTTCAGTTATGGTGAACTATATATTGTTTCAAGTTTTGGATAGGGTCCCAAGCAAGCTGGCCCTATATCCTCTATGCAAAACATGGCGTCCCATGCTATCTCAGTGCACTATTTTAATAGTTTTTCCCAAGTCTTGTGGCATCCCAGTCAAATATTCAATCAATCCATACATCCCTATGATTTAGGATCTTGTTTGGTAGTTGAGTTTTAGGTTGGATTTGATTGGTAAAGATCTCTCTTACTTGCTTACACTTTTTCTATGTGTCGTGGTGGTGTCCCCTCATTTAACTTAACTCTCCAAGTGCCTTTTTCTGTTATTTAATAATAATAAAATATAGTTTGTTGTGAAAAGTGTCACTTTGTGTTTTTTTGAGTTTTAAATAAACTCTTACATAAAAATAATTGTCACAAATATTAAATCCAAAATGAAATAAGAATTGTTTTGGGGGTATCACATTCCCCCCCCCGCCCTTATTTTTAACACCGTCCTCGTTGTTCTTTATTCTAATCTCTCTTGATCATTCTAGAACATGGAGGGATATGCCTCTCACATTTTATCCTCCATTTCTCAAGTTTCCTCTTCAGGGCTAAAGTGATTCCATTGCACTTTTATTTGAATTATGGCTCGATTCCATAGCATATGTTCCTTCCTGTATAGGATGTGTAAAGGTTCGATATGGAACTCTCCCTCGAGTTCTAATTGAATCACATTCCATTCAATTACATGAGTAGCACCATGTATATATTTTTTTAATCATGAAACATGGAATACATTGTGCACTTTTATATTAGGAGGAAGTGCAAGCTGATAGGATACCGACCCTATCTTAGCTAACACTTCAAAAGGTCCACAATACCTGGGTGCCAGCTTAGAACACCTTCCCAAGCTCAAGGCACTCTTCTTCGACTTTACCTTTAGATATACATGATCACCAATGTTGAACTCTCTTGGAGTTCTTTTTAAATCTGCATAACTCTTGTGTTGATACTGGAAAACTTTTAAGATTTGTTGCACCTCTTTCACCATCCGTTCCATCTCCTTTAACACGTCAAGTCCTAGAACAATCATGTCGACAAGGTTATCCCAAGACACAAGAGTGTGGCATTTTCGACCATACAAGACTTCAAATGGACTCATTTTTAATGAAGCTTGTTACCCATTATTATAATCAAATTCTACTAAATTCAAATACTCTTCCCATTTACCTAGTTTATCCATTACATACATTTGCAACATATGTTGTAACACTTGATTAGTTCTTTCAGTTTTCCCATCTATTTGAGGATGATAAGCAGTACTGAAATTAAGCTGTGTATATAGACCTTTAAACAAGGATTTCCAAAAGTTACTTGTAATTTTTGCATCTCTATAAAAAATCACAACTTTCAGAATACCATGCAAATGAAATATTTATTTCATAAAAATGTCAGCTATGTTAATGGCTTTAAACGTAGATTTCACAGGCATGAAGTGTGCATCTTTACTTAAATTATCAACAACTACCACTATTGAGTCATGTTGTTTATTTGTTTTAGGTAATCCTGTTATAAAGTCCATACTTATTATCTCCCACTTCCTTTCGGGAATAGGTAGGGGTTCAAGTAACCCGATGGGATGTTGATGTTTTGCTTTTACTTGTTGACATTCAATGCATCTAACTAGGTAATTTGCAGTATCATTCTTCATGTTAGGCCAATAATAACTTCTTCTTAGTTTTGTTATTATCTTTTGGTATCCCGGAAGTCCGAAATACAGTTTCTTATGTAACTCATTCATTATTAATTGTTTAACTTCTTCATATTTTGGTATATATAATCGATTTTTATAGACTAATAAGTCTTATGAGCTTATGGGGTAAGCTGAGATTCATTTCCATTTACGTCGTCTTCCAATTGTTCTTTAATTTTTAGGTATTCTTCATCATTTTTAGCTGCATCTTTTATCAAATCTTCAAGATTTGTCTTTAACTGCTAAAAGGACCCAAACAATGTGGAATGGCATTCCTACTCAGGGCATCTACCACTGTGTTCTCTTTTTCCTTTAATGTGTTTAATTTCAAAATCATACTCACTCAAGAAGGCCAACCACCTTGCTTGATGATCATTTAAACTTTGTTGATCAAATAAATGTTTTAATCTTATATTATCTGACATTAAAGTGAATTTTCTCCCTATTAAGTAATGTCTACACATCCTTAATGCATGTATTATAGCATCTAGTTCTAAGTCATGTGTCGCATAGTTATGTTGATGTTGTTTAAGTTTTCTTGACTCATAGCTTATTACATAATCCTCTTGCAATAGCACTCCAACTAACCCTTCTAAGCAGGAATCCATACATACAACGAAGTCCTTGTACAAATCCGATATTCTTAGAATAAGTGCGGTGGTCAGCAAGTGTTTAATATTTTCAAAGATTTCTTGACATTTATTAGACCATACGAATTTAGTTCCTTTCTTCTGAAGTGATTTTATCGGGTAATCAATTCTAGAGAACCCCTCAATGAATCTACAGTAGTAACCTGTGATTCCCATGAAGAATCGAATCATGGTTACATCCTTAGGAACTAGCCAATCAATGATTGCCTTGGTTTTTTTTGGGTCTACATAAATTCCTTCCTTTGATATTACATGACCTAGGTAATGAATTTTATCTTGAAAGAAATCACATTTACTAAACTTCGCATATAGTTTATGATCTCTTAGGGTTTTTAAGACTAACCAATAGTAGCGTCTTGTGCATCAAACTCCACTAAAATTTGAATTGATAGGAAGCTTCCATGGAATGTGATAGGATGATGAATGTTTGTTTCCATTGGTGGGTATCGTTACCTTGAATTTATACCACACTTGAATCTCACATCCAGCAAAGATGTAATTCAGCCTTTATATTCATTCAAACCTTAAGCTTTCTAGGGGTTCCCTTATTTTCTAAACCATATAAATTGTCATAAAAAATCTTATTACTATACTAGTGACAATTCTATTTCAATAATTAAAAAGCAAAAGTTAGTTTTAATTGATCAAGACAAAATATTGCAAACAATCATTTTTTGTGCTTATAAACTTGGAGATGAATTACATAGATCCTATAAAATATTGTTGCAATTAAATATGGGACAAGGAAAGCTCAAAACTGTGGTTTTTCTACTTATGATTTAAGTGTAAAATTAGTCACAGCAGATCTAATGAACAAGTAAATCAATCACAATAGATGAACATAGAAAATATGGTGCAAAACTGTGCAAAACATGTAGCAGTGCTCAATATCCCAGTAAGGGTGAATAATTACAATACAATCTGACTCAATGACTAAGCAATTCGAATTGCCTAAGGAGGTCATTCGAATCATTGAATGGAGTAGCTTGACTCCAACTAGGAGTCCTCATCATCAATCAGTAGTGGTCATCAATGCACAAGAACGAGTCATCCAGGTGTCAATCTGAGTCTAACTGAGTGTAACAAGTGTAACTGAAGTGTGTAGCACTGATTAAGGGAAGGAGGCTCAGTGCGGGGCACATGGGAGGATAACTGAAGTCAGAACAAGTCATCTAGTCAATCTGGAGGTCCAACGGAAGTGAAACAGTCAGTCAAGAGTGAAACTAGCCTCAAATCAGGGAGAATCGGAGCTAACTGAGTGTAACTGAAGTGGAACTACAGTGGTAGGTGAACAAGTGCGCCCTTCTCTGGAAGTAGGTGAGAAGTGGGCGCCTTTCAGCCTAGGAGGGCTAAAACTCTGAATTAAGTGGCTCCCGGGTGCTAGAATAAGGTGGCTAAGGTGTTGGAGGCATCAACCTGGTGACTAGGATGCATGCAAAGTGCATGCAAACCCTAGAAAACCCTAGAATTTGCATGCAAACCCTAATTGCATGCAAGATCCTGAAAACGATGATGTGGATATCCGAATGTAACATCCCTCATTTCGCCCCTAGTAATTTGTTTATAAATATAAATAAATATTGTATCGGGTATCTGGTGAGGAGCTCAAGGCCAAGGCCCCACCAGAGAACCTTGTGTTATGACTATTTAATTCCTAGGTTGAAAATTATAAATTTAGATGGTGACGCAACTTAAAGATGAAGTTTGAATCCAATAGGGTAGGGGAAAGATGTTGATGGCTAGGAAGCCACAAAGATCGAGTATCGATGACCGTTGTCATCCTGATACCTTAAGAACCTAAGAAGGGGAAACTTGTTTCACTTGATCGTCTAAACCTCATGTGTACAACCATATGATATGGGTAAGTCTTGAAGAGACATAGCTACTATTTCTTTTGCCGCTAGCAAGATAGTGAACTTCTTTAATTACACTATTGGTGGAAGTTATTTACTATTTAGGTTAAGTGATTTTTATTATCCTTATGGCATCGAGTGCCATAGAGCTATTCATCTAGTCTTAGAACTCATAAAAAGAAACTAGAATAAAGAAGAGGTCATTTGGTATAGAATATACCATGGTCCTATGCCTTGGTAAAGTATAGATGAATATATGTCTACAAGTATATATATATATATATAATCGAACCAGTTTTGAATTATCATTGATACACACAAATGCCATCCTTCTTTTTTGGCATGGAATTAGTACGTTTGTTGTTTAGGCCACCTCACAAAGTGGTGTGCACAACTCGTGATGCACACCTTGGTCATGTGTTCCTTTTTATAAAGACCACCACGTATTAACAGTGGTATTGCATTGTCAACTAAGGACGATTTAAATGCCTCTCTAATAGGCATTTCCGCTTGCCCTTATCTTATGTATATTCTGAGATATGAGAGTTTTATTTTATTTTTCCCAGCTATATTTCACTTACTTGGATTATTCCCGTATGGGAGTGGGATTCCATGTGAAGTTTATTCGCTTGTTTGATCGCTGAAAGATGGCACCTTGTGAAGTACCATCTGGCACGTGGATAGAGGATCCTATGTTTACCTACCTGGGGACGGATCTTCCAAAGAAAACTCCCCAGGTGTTTATAAAGGGGAAGGTATACAAGGAAAAGGGGGGAGGACGGGGACTTTGGTGCGAAGGAAGCTGCCTCTGCATACATGGTGGGAAAATAGTAAACTCCCCATAAAATCGGTATGGTGAAAATCTGGCATTGAAGTGGGATCGACGACGGAAGTAATATTGGGGATCAATCATTACGAGAGTGTAAGTGACCTTTCTGTATTTTTTTGTTTTGTTGTGTTCATAACCTGAAAGAGATAGGACATCTCTGTTTATTTGCAACCTACCGTGACCGTTTTTTCATTTGAATCTGCAAACCTTACAGAGATGGAATATCTCAGCATAGCCTCTGTATGAGTAGAGTAGCGGCAACTGAGGATGTGTATAACATTTTGTTTTATTCTGGTATTTTACCCCTGTTGAACTTACATCCACGAGTTGATTGTAGAAGCCACTCTCTGCATCAGATCTAATGTATTTTTTTTATCTGTTGATGGTTCTTTCTTGGATCGCGTTAGGCGATATTTGCATTTTAGTATGTATTGTTGATAAATGTGTGGCGAGCTTCGTCTCAGATCACTCTATGGAATCATAGAGTACCTATCTATTGCTATGCGGGGTGTCTAAGTCTTATGTGTGTTTACTTATGTCTATTTAAGTATGCGATCTGATCGAATGAGTCAATCGGCGTTGATTGCTGTATATTTTTTTATATAAAGTAATCTCAACAATCTGATCGATTGTGTTAAACGGCTTACTGGTAAGTGCATGCCCGATCCAGAGGACGTCTGTGTGCTTTTGTAAAAGACCACCATCGTAGATCTTGTGAGTAATCCTTTCACCTTCTTGTCGGATAGATACAGGTGTGTAGCGATCTCTGTCATTACGATTTGGTACAGTAGGGTAACTGTCGAAATGTGTATTACTGACCATCCAGCTTGGGAGGAAAAAGGCGCAACATTCAATTTATTTTTTTATTAGCCTAGTTTCTATTGCGTCTATGATGTGGAGGATGAGAGGGAGGGCGATCTGCCCGATGTTGGCTCCCTGCATCATTTTGTTTATGCAACCATTGTATCTACGTGGAGGAGGAGAGGAGATCTGCCTGATGATGAACCCCTCCATCATTTCATTTATTTCATCCATTTCATTTGCATGGAGGATGAGAGGGGGGGCGAGCTGCCCAAGGAAGGATCCCTGTATCATTTTATTTAGCCATTGCATCTGCGTGGAGGATGAGGTATGGAATTTCATTTTATTTTCTGTTATGCACTGTGTCTTTGGGATAAAGCCAAATCGCTGCTTACTTAAATCTCTGCAGAGTTATCCTCTACGTATATCGATTTTTCCCTTGGATTGATAGTTCCATTACTGTAGAGACCTCTGCATCAGAATTGGGATAGGACGGCTCCTTCAGCTCGATCCCCCTCTGGTTATTTTCTTCCTTGGGAATTGCATGTCTGAATAGCTAGATTATAAGCTTATTACTGGTTGAATGACGTATTGTTTGCGGTAGTACATTTTTCCCAAGTTTCCAGTTTAGAGTTGTATCTTTATAGCTAGATTGCGATCCCTCTTATTCATGGATGGGATGGTAAATATATATATATATATATATCTATTTGTATATTAGCTTATTTAAAAAAAGATGTATATTATATATATTGTTTATGGTATAGTTTGAAAGGATACGAAAGGGCATAATTCAATATCCTTGTGTTAAGCTTATTTTAAATAAGATGTATATTATATATATATTGTTTATTGTATAGTTTGAAAGGATAGGAAAGGGTATATTTCAATATCCTTGTATTAAGTTTATTTTAAAGATGTATATTGCACATATTGCGTATTGTATAGTTTGTTTTATTGTGAAAGTAGGAGATATCCTTAAATAGGGTATGATCATTATGATGGAAAGTGCCTCTAGAGAGGGCTTTTAAATGTGAAAGGCAACATCGGTGTTGCCGAATGTAATCTCTCATTGTTGATAAATAATATATATCTAGAATGTTTGGTGGACGTAACCCAATAGGGGTGAACCACGTGAAATATGTGTTCCTATATGTGTGATCATGATGTCGTTATTATTTGATGTATCTATTTCTAGTCTCCCTTATGCACGTTTGAATATATTTTATGGTTATCTAATCGTCAATTGGCTGATGTGAGAGCTAATGCAAATAGGTTACTTAAAAGGTTTCTTTTTCTTTATGCAATGTTCATTGTAATGGCTAAATTATTGAAAGTATGATGGTTTGTAATAAATATAGAATTAGGATGAAGAAATTTTGCAGTTCAGTTTTAAATTTCACTAATTTTATTAACTCAGAAAATTGGGTATGTTACACCGAACATTAAGTAATTACAAGAACATCAGAAGACTAAAATGTAAGGATATGATACACTCTTAGAGAGCATTTGTAGTCCTAAAGAATCCATCTTTGACCAAGGATAGATGCTACAAAAGGATAGATGAGTTGGGTGATTTCAATCCCAACTCCACTAAGATTCCTCGATTGCAAATATATGAGAGGGACCCTCCATATATTTTGTTGTTGTTTAGATATGTTCATACAAACAATTGAAAATCAAGCTTTTGAATCTTGGAATCAATGATGAAAAAAAATATCATCTTCAATTCATCAACATTGTTCTTCATTATGGATTGTCCTTATAAAATGGTATATAGTGTATTATCAAGAATCATACCTACCCTTTCTTGAGAACTATGATGTCTTTCCCATGGGCATATGTGGGGTGACTAAAGGTGGAACTAGAACAATAGAGCTCGATTCTTAACTACCTTAGATATGAAAATGTTGTGAGCAGTGATATTATCAAGTAGGATTGATTGGAGGTAAATGATGGTGTTTCCATGCTCTATTTGTTTTAAAATATAGATAATTGGTCGGAGGAGGAATTCCAAGAGAAGAAGGTATAATGGTTATCATGTGTTATATATGGGTTTCCAGTGCTTGATGTGAATGCAAGACCCATTTAAAACAACTAATTAATGTCCCAACTTTATCCCCATGAAGTGTGAGGACAACATCAAATATCTTGATTGTGGTCACAATGATGTCTCTATCTCAACTGCATAATATACATGAATTGTGTTTACTCATTGCATAATATACTTGAACATAATATCTTTACTCATTATCAATTTTTTCACGAAATGTTTGTTCAGAAAAGAAAAAAATCTGTCATTTTCAACTTTTTCGAGTTTACAAAACTAAGTAGATTTAGAATATCTTAAAATGATTATGTATTGTTTGTAAAGGGCATATGCATATTGAATGTTATAATTTCTTTTTTTTTCTTGTTCTCCTTAACCATCTCAAACCATTCAATTTAGTGTAAGTAGCATTGAATTCAACCAAGTTCTATATTGTGCTCTTTTTGTATGACCTCACAATGTGATCCTTACTTTCATAGTGATAAGATATAACACATGCATCTAGAGAATTATTTTGAATCACAAATGGTTCATGGATGATTTGATGGTTGGCTCGTTTAAAAATGGAGTGGTATGTTCTTACGATAATTTTATGATGTTGCTCGAAATGTTTGGTAATTTCAAATTGATTATTGCCGCTTAACCTTTTTTGGTTATTTCATATTGAATATTGTTGATTGGGATGAATAAGTTGTGCTATTGTCCATGTTAATTGTTTGATGGTTGATCTATCACTGTTCCTCATGAGATTTGGTGAAGGGAACATGGCATAGCTTGTGGATGAGTCAGATGTTTTTGGCCAGGAAACGGTAATGTTTTTTGTGGTGGGGAAAGGGAGATAATTAGATTCTTAGGTCATATCGGTGTTGATATTGAGGAGTTTTAATAGCGAGCCCAAAATTACCACTCATATCTCAAAAAATCATCTTTGTTTTCATATGTGTCACCTTGATTTTAATCGTAATCTTTTTTCTCCTCCTAACATCTTTGAATTGCTGGAAGTTGTGCAAACTATCTCAATTCAAAATGAAAATCCAACTTGGAAATTCAATATGATTCCTCCCCGTGTGCATAATGGAAATCGGGGCTTTATGTTGGCTCCTCCTCTTGGAAACATGGTTGGGGTGATAGTCCTAGTGGTTCATGTATTGATTCCAATCTTTCCCTTCATCCAAAAGATGCATGTGTTATTGTCCCCCTTCCTGGTGGTTCATGTGTTTATTCCAATCTTTCCCTTCATCCAAAAGATGCATGTGTTATTGTCCCCCTTCCACCAATTGATCCATATGTTCTATATGGTGTTTTTAGTGTTGTTGTTAGTGCTACTCATCATGTTGATCCTCCTCTTAAGACTTAACATGACATTTCCATGATTGCAGTTGTTATTTATGTTCTTGATATTAACAACTTAGCTCCTCACAATCAACATGTCCTTATTGTTGTAAATCATAAAAATATTGATGTTATGTATGATTTTGTTCATCAAATCCTTGTTGCTCCACTACCTACAACAATTTATTTAAAGTAGTTGTGAATTATCTATGATTGTGAAGTATTTTATTTTTCTTTTATTTTAGTGCATGAGTTTATATTATATTCTTCAAATTTTAATTTGAATAATTTGTATTTTCTTCCTTGGATTGACCTGATAGCTTTCTAATTCCTGCCAAACCATAAATCAAGTTGCTCTAGACCTAAATCGAGTTGCTTCCTCTTTGATATGGATGGATTTGGAGGATCTATGCATACTTCTCCATTTGAGATAAATATTTGGAAACAATGTTATCTGGCTATGTCGGAGGATATACAACAATTAAAATGTTGTGTCAATAAATGAAATGATGCAACAATTAAAATAGAGGCCATAAGAATTGTAGAATCAACTATAAACATAACAAATGAAATTATTGGCTTATGATTTCATAGAGTTAACCTAATCCTTTTTATTCTTAATAAGGACACATGGATCATCTAGAGACATCTAGACATGTTGGTATTGGTACCAACATTCCTAGACACCATTCATATGGGAGTGTTGGACGCACCACAGGTCCACTATCAGGTGCATTCAACTGTTAACTTCAACATGTTTAAGTCTAGGTTATGTATTTCAAATGTTTAATGTCAATACAGATATGAACATCTTTATGTTAACTTTGACATGATTTTTAATTAAGGACACATGGATCATCTAGAGACATCTAGACATGTTGGTAGTGGTACCAACATTCCTAGACGCCATTCGGATGGGATTATTGGACGCACCACAGGTGCACTATCAGGTGCATTCGGCTGTTAAATTTAACATTTTTAAGTCTAGTTTACATATTTCAAATGTTTAATGTCAATACATATATGAACATATTTATGTTAAATTTGACATTTTTTTTAATTTGCGGAAAATTCTCATCATGCACAATTGCACAGCTTCAGGGTGAAGCAAACTTTCCTGCTATGCGCGGACACTATCATAGGTCATCATCAGGTAAATTCAGTTGTTATTTAGTTCACGCTCAAGTATATATGTTATATGCAATGTTTAATGTGAAAAAATATAGACATAAATCTTCTTTTACACACTTTTCTAAGATCTTGTTGTGCACAGGTAGTGGCTCTGCCTCTAATCATGGCATATGCACTTCTGACGGGTCTACTAGACACATAGAAAGAGAGCATATTGAATGTCAATCTAGCCTGATTGCTACGCACCCACGTGCACAAAGGACACCCATAGGTACATACATCAATAGTATGTAGTACATGTGGTTAAAAAATTTATTATCACGTGGCAGTTTTTAAGGTGTCCCTTTCTCAATTCATATGGTCTACATATGTCTAAAAGGGATTCTTTGTGCCATGCTTTGCAGCCATTAATTGGGATGGTTGATGACCCTCACACAATTTAATTGTTTCTTGACATATTTTACACACTTTTTTCGTTTGGTGGTGGCTTACTGTATATTCAATTTTTGGAGTTATATGTAGGGTATGTTATATCATTTAGGGAAAGAGTTTAATGAACCAACGATTGATTTATGGACATGTTGGATATACTATATTAGTCCTGTGAGATGGATCACTTCAGTGGTGAATTCCAAGTTATAGAAAGCATTCTGATTGTACTCAAGCTCATGTCGGCCCCTTGTCGGGTTATTATATGGTGCATGGTTGATATTCAAACTTTTGTGCATGTGCAATTCTCACCTTTGAGAAGTTATTTCAATTTCACGTTGTGTTTGGATTTTTTTTCAAGCAATGCTATAGATTACGTTAACTTTTACAAGGCATAACTATATATGCAAATTTAGAAAACACAATTTTCTTACCCGTAATAGGTACTTGAGATATTCTCCCCACCTAAGTATTCAATCGATTTCTTATTTCTCTCAATCTATTTATTTATTCTATGCAAAATCCTCTTAATGTTAGCATTTCCATCTCCTCCACTATACCAAGAGCTGGAAGGATGTGTGATTGAATAGTTCAAGACAGAGATGCCAATATTATATTATCTCTTAAACTAGAAAGGATTTTGATCATGAAATAGGTTTTCTCATGTAGCATTCCATTTAATGTGGGTAACCCAAAACCATTGTAAAACATATATCTACAAGCACTAAAATTCACCCTCCTAGCAATACATAGAGACAAGGAAAACAACTCCATAGGAATCGATAATGGCATACCTCTAGTCATGAAGAAATCTTGAAACCACTCCAATAGAAAAGATTGGGGTATCGAGGTCTAATTTTTGCACATAGCGGTTCATTCGCACATATAGTTTCACTTGATTCCCTAAGGCTCATTGTGCAACCATACACCCAAATAAATCATCCACCCTTTACCACCTTCCATCCCACTGTAACCATAAAATCTCATCTGTATAACTGGTTTGTTGTGCAAAGGGAAGAAAAGTTTCCATATTTTGAATGTTAATGCAAGGTACACTTTAGGAAAAGGCATGAATGACATAACATCTCCCTCATGTGGACCTTTAATGGAAGAGGGCTTGCACTTATCACTACTCTAATAAATTACTAAGTGTATCTGCTATACCTTATTCCAAAATTCAAAATGATATGTCTTAAAAACTTGATGAAGTGTTGCGTAGGATGATATTTATCATTTTGTAGTACAAGTTAAATATATTTCACTTTTTTTAAATGTTACATGCATATGACTTGATTATTTTTGTGCACATGCATTCAGTGCCTTATTATGTTGATATGCCTACCACAAGCAGGCCAATGCAAGATATACATGGTAAAGGTGAAATCTAAGTTCATAAATCTTGTTTGACATGTGTGTTTAATTTGTGAAAAATTATGATATTTCTCTTACTTATATGTGATTGTCAATTTATTGTTTTTTACAGGGGCTAGTGGATAGGCACGGAGGACATGCTTAGGTAATTTTTAATGTTATTTATCATTTTATAGTACAAGTTAAATATCTTGGACTTTTTAAAAACGTTACATGCATATGACTTGATTATTTTTTCGCATTTGCATGCATTGCCTTTTGCTGCATATACGACTAGCTCAGAGAGCCCATCACCAGATAGAGATTGTTTACGAAAATTCTCACCATAATTTTTATTTGACATGAGTGTTTTATTTGCAAAAAATTATGCTATTTCACTTAAACTTACATGTGATTTCCAATTTATTGTTTTTTACAGGGGCTTCTACAGATTCTCAGAATACTGAGAGGACATAAGAGTTATTTTCTAGTATGCACAGTGTACATGTTGAGGCAAAGGCTCCACCGGGTATTTTTAATGAACACATTTTATTTAAATATGTATACTTTGATCGAAAAATTATGTATACATTCTAATACTTGCACGCGTTTTACTTCTTACAGGGTTTGTTGCTCGTGCTCCTATTCCACCTCGTAATACAAGGAGAGGTCGCTGAGCAT